>OX451736.1:1172028030-1173228030 GCA_948472305.1 Vicia faba | reverse complement strand
GGAACCATGGGAGACTATCACCTCACACTCACCGTCGGAGAGGGAAACATATGAAAAAGGACTTACCACCTCACTCGCCGTTGGAGAGGGAACCATAAGAGACTATCACCTCACACTCACCGTCGGAGAGGGAAACATCTGAAAAGGACTTACCACCTCACTCGCCGTTGGAGAGGGAACCATAAGAGATTATCACCTCCCACTCATCGTCGGAGAGGGAAACATCTGAAGAAGGAATTACCACCTCACTCACCGTTGGAGAGGGGACCATAACTTCTACTGAGTCTTTATCAGAAAAATCTGTTGGGAGTCGATTTAGCTGGACTAGAGAAGGCTTTGAAATATGTTTGAGCATTTTAACTGCGTCTTTCCTGAAAGGTAAAGGTCAGTCATACGCAATGCATGATATGGATCAAGCAATGATGTTCTCAACATAAATGAGATTTGTATGATATGATGCGTCTATGCATGCTATAATGATGTATGTGATGTTTTATGAATGTTTTCGTATAGGAAAGTAGATCCTTGACGGGTGCCGGGAAGTCGATATCCTGGGCTGGTGTTGGAGAATAAGCTTTTACTTCCGCTGGGGATGATAGTTGCAAGAATACCGGTAGGAGAAGATGACTCCGTTGAGGAATAAACTTGGCAAATGGAAGATTCTGCGGGGAGACAAGATACTCTAGCGATCATGCTGGGAAGCAATACTCTGTGGGGAGAGAGATACTTTGTTGAATGTTGATAGTTACTTGCTGGGGATATTTTTGCTGTATTGGAAGTATGAATAGACTTTGCTGGGGATAAGAAGACTTCGTCGAGGACGCTCTTTCCGTGGCTTTTGGCTGAGGATAACCCAGTTATATCCTGTTAAGGAAATAACTCTTTAAATCAAGCCGGACGACGCGTTCGTGCTCTACGAGGGGGTAAGCTTCCAGAATTTTACTGGGGATAAGCTTACTGTTTGGGGATATGAATTCCATCTTTCCTGGGGAAACTGGATTGGACTCTTCTGGGGAAGTTTGAACTGCGGGGGAAGTGATTCCTTTGAATATCTGGTATGCCGCCGGGGAACAATCTTTAGACCAAGACTGCCGGGGATGCTTGTTAAGAATATATGCTGCTGGGGAAGTGTTGAGCTCTACGGAGGATACTCAATTTCCTTGGGATTTATCAACTCTGCTTGGAGAAGAATGTATTGACCTGAACCACTCTCTGGGGATTTAATATGTACTTGGTCGTGTTCTTTAGCCGAACCTACCTTGGTACCTTGGAGGATAGAACAATTAGACTGCTCAGACAACTCTTTTATTGCCCCTGTTTCTAGTGTCACCTGCAATTAATTCCTTTGTTTCGTATGCAAATATTTATGAGTTAGCAAATTATTGTCAATGCATATATCACAAATTTGAACCTTGGACGTTCTTCGCAAAACAAAACAGAAAAAAGAAAAATACTTGGCACATTTAACTGAAAATATATTTGTATTGATTTTTGGATGGCCTGTGAATAGGCGTTTTGTATACAAGAGGCTGACGTCCTAGTAAGAGAACGCCGCCGAACAAAAGAATTTATACAAATTTTGTACAAAAGAAAATAAAACAGCTGTGTGAAATATGAATGATCCACTGGGTTTCAACTCTGCTATTGCCTTTATAACTCCGAGCGTCTCATCACTTGATGACCTTGGTTGAAGGTGAAGCTGACTGATCAATGCCGTCTGAACTTGATGTAGATACCGGATTCTGGATGCAAAGTGATCCAATGAGACATAGTATTACGCTTTTATCCCTAATTTTTGCCTGGACCGCCCTTTCGGGTTTTCAGTCCACCGGGATACCCATTTTTGCCCAAGCCGCCTTTTCAGGTTTTCGACTTGCCGGGTGTACAGATTTTTTCCATTTTCATCCCTTCATTTTGCCCGAACCCTTTTGGTTCGACGGGAAGCCCTAATTTTTGCCTAGGCATGTCATCCTAGCGGGTCTTTTTTCATGCGTAGTATCTTCTTACTATGTCTGCATTGGCGGGGTGAGGAAGGTCGTCACCATCCATGTTGGTTAGAATCATGGCTCCTCCTGAGAACACATGTTTAACCACAAATGGCCCTTCGTACGTAGGGGTCCATTTGCCCCTTGGATCACTCTGAGGAAGGATGATTCGCTTGATAACCAGATCCCCGACTTGATATTCCCGTGGTCTGACCTTTTTGTTAAATGCTCTGATCATCCGTTTCTCATACGTCTGACCATGACAGATAGCAGCAAGTCTCTTTTCGTCAATGAGGTTGAGTTGATCAAGTCGAGTCTGGATCCAGTCATCTTCGCTCAGATTTGCATCTTTCATTATCCGGAGAGAGGGTATTTGCACTTCAATTGGTAAGACTGCCTCCATACCATAAACCAGAGAGAAAGGAGTTGCCCCGGTTGACGTCCTAGCTGAGGTACGGTACCCATGTAGGGCGAACGGTAACATCTCGTGCCAATCTTTATAAGTCACTGTCATTTTCTGCATGATTTTCTTGATGTTCTTGTTAGCTGCTTCTACAGCCCCATTCATCTTCGGTCTGTAAGGAGAAGAATTGTGGTGCTGTATCTTGAACTGTTCGCAGAGCTCAGCGATCATCTTATTGTTTAGATTGGTACCGTTGTCTGTAATAATCCGCTCAGGGATGCCGTACCGACAGATCAGGTTATGCCGAATAAACCGTGCCACAACAGTCTTGGTTACCGTAGCATAGGATGCTGCCTCGACCCACTTCGTGAAATAATCAATCGCCACTAGGATGAAGCGATGTCCGTTGGATGCCGTAGGTTTAATCTCGCCGATCATGTCTATGCCCCACATTGCAAATGGCCAAGGCGCAATCAGAACATTCAGGGGAACCGGAGGGACATGCACCTTGTCTGCATAAATCTGGCACTTGTGGCATGTCCTGGAGTGTTGGTAGCAGTCAGCTTCCATTGTGGACCAGTAGTATCCTGCCCGTAGGATCTTCTTAGCCATAGTGTGCCCGCTGGAATGCGTACCAAAGGTCCCTTCATGTAGCTCTTCCATGATTCTTTCTGCTTCAGTCTTATCCACACAACGCAGTAAGGTTGAATCATGGTTTCGCTTGTACAAGATGCCGTTGCTAAGGAAGAATTTGGCTGCGAACCTTCTCAGGAATTTCTTATCATTGACAGAGGCACCTTCAGGGTATTCCTGAGCTTCCAGATATCTCTTCACCTCATAGTACCAAGGCTTCTCAGTCACCAATTCAGTTTCGAGATCACAACAGTATGCCGGTTCGTCCAGTTTCCAGATGATGATTCGGGGAGCCTCATTATCCCATTTGACCTTGAACATTGAAGACATTGTAGCTAACGCGTCCGCTAACTGATTCTCTTCTCTTGGAAAGTGCTCAAAGGTTATCTCTGTGAAGTGGGGAATCAGGGTCAACACACATTCTCTGTAAGGAATCAGGTTTGGATGTTTCGTATCCCACTCTCTTTTGATTTGATTGATCACAAGAGCGGAATCTCCGAAAACACTCAGAAATTTGATCCTTAGGTCGATCGCAGCTTGAAGACCCATGATACACGCCTCATACTCCGCCATGTTGTTGGTACAGTTGAAACACAGCCGGGCAGTGAGTGGAGTATGAGTACCTTGAGGAGATATGATTATGGCGCCGATACCGTTTCCCAAAGCATTGGAGGCTCCGTCAAAGTGCATAGACCATCGGGATCCTGGTTCAGGTCCTTCATCCGGTCCAGGTACTTCACAATCTGTTACTATCATGATGCTTTCATCCGGGAATTCGAAGTTCATGGACTGATAATCATCTACAGCTTGATGTGCCAGATGGTCTGCCAATACACTTCCCTTGATGGCTTTCTGGGTCGTGTACTGAATGTCATATTCCGTCAAGATTATTTGCCATCTTGCTATTCTCCCAGACAGAGCAGGCTTTTCGAATATGTATTTTATAGGATCCATCTTTGAGATCAACAAGGTAGTGTGAGTCAGCATATACTGTCTCAGCCGGCGAGCAGCCCATACCAAAGCGCAGCAAGTTTTCTCGAGCAGTGAGTATCAGGTCTCACAGTCGGTAAACTTTTTGCTAAGGTAATAAATGGCATGTTCTTTTCGGCCAGACTCGTCATGCTGCCCCAGCACACACCCCATTGAGTTGTCAAGCACTGTCAGGTATAGTATCAGAGGTCTCCCTTCAACCGGTGGCATAAGGATAGGTGGTTCTTGGAGATACTCCTTGATTCTGTCAAAAGCGGCCTGACATTCATCATTCCAACGTACTACCTAATCTTTCTTCAGCAACTTGAAGATTGGTTCACAGGTAGCAGTCAGATGTGAGATGAATCGAGCGATGTAATTCAGGCGTCCTAAAAAGCCTCTGACTTCTTTCTCTGTCTTAGGAACTGGCATCTCTTGAATAGCTTTGACCTTAGCAGGGTCCACTTGAATACCTTTATCACTGACCACGAAGCCTAGCAACTTCCCAGATCTTACCCCGAAGGTGCACTTGTTCGGGTTCAATCTCAACTTGTATAGTTTCAACCGGTCAAACAACTTCTGCAGATGATCTAGATGCTCTTCCTCAGTCTGGGACCTTGCGATCATGTCGTCCACATACACCTCTATCTCGTGATGGATCATGTCATGAAATAAGGCAACCATGGCACGTTGGTAGGTTGCCCCAGCGTTCTTCAACCCGAATGGCATGACCTTGTAACAGAAGGTGCCCCACTGAGTAACAAATGTAGTCTTTTCCATGTCTTCAGGTGCCATCTTGATCTGATTGTAACCTGAAAAGCCATCCATGAAAGAGAATACCTTGTGCTGAGCTGTATTATCCACAAGGACATCGATGTGAGGTAAGGGGAAGTCATCCTTGGGGCTGGCCCTGTTCAGATCCCTGTAATCGACACACATTCTGACTTTACCGTCCTTCTTAGGTACCGGCACCACGTTAGCAACCCATTGAGGATAGGAAGTCACTGCAAGGAACCCAGCATCAAACTGTTTCATCACCTCGGCTTTAATTTTCTCAGACATCTCTGGACGCATCCGACGGACCTTTTGCTTAACTGGAGGGCAGTCTTCCTTAGTTGGCAAGTGATGGACCACAATGTCGGTATCCAACCCGGGCATGTCTTCGTAGGACCAGGCAAAGATCTCCATATAGTCATGTAACATCTTGGTTAACCGTTGCTTCACGCTGAGCTCTAGGTTGGCACCAATCTTTACCTCTTTCCTGTCTGCCTCAGTACCCAAGTTTATGGTTTCCACTGGCTCTTCATGGGGTTGAATTGCCCTCTCTTCCTGAAGCAACAGTCTAGCAAGCTCGCCAGGCACTTCGCAATCATCTTCACCTTCGTCTTCGGCTAAGTTGATCGGATTTTCGAAGTCATAATTGGCAGTAGCAAAGTTGTTATCAGTAAGATCCAGAGTGGATTGAAACCTGTATGAGTGAGTGTGTGTGTAAATACAGCTGTTTTGAAAATTATGCAAAGGAAAAGAAAGACAGAAAAGGAACACAATATTTGCAATGCGAAAAATACGTCCAAGATTTTCATTCATGATGTATAAAATGACAGTTTGTATGCCCTCACAAATAGAACCACGGTGCCTCGGGTAAGACACCGGGCCATAGAGTTTATCATTGTTTATTACAAAATAACGAAACAAAGAAATTTATTACTGCGTCACAAAGGTAACAGGGGTATGGTCCTTTGCACTCCAATTGTTCAATCCGTCTTCGGCCGTCGGATAGATCCAGCTGTTGAATTCAGCTTCGTCCACTTCATGGTCTTCCCCAACAATGTTCACTCCTGAACCTTTAATAAATACCGGAGGCCTTCCGATCTTCGCTTTCCTCATAGCTCTCTGACCTTCTGTGGTAAAACCCAGCCCAAGTTTATCAGTCTTCTGTGTGAAGTCTGGAAGTCTGCCCCAGTCGGCACATTCACCCTTCTGAACCACAGCCCGGGCATCCTTCAGGGAAGCCATCTTCAAAGGACCACTTGCTTCTGTTGTTTCTGCTGCAATTGGAAACACCTCCTCGAAATGCTGAAAGGGGGTTTCAATAAACTCCCCATCCATCTCAATGTACCTGAAGGAGTTCAGGTGGCTCACCATATATTCTTCCTCTCCTTGCACGGTGACAATCTTCCCTCTGACGGGGTATTTCAGCTTCTGATGCAAGGTAGAGGTTACTGCCCCAGCCTTATGTATCCAGGGTCGACCCAGCAGACAAGAGTAAGATGGACGGATATCCATCACATAAAAAGTGGAGTCGAACACCTGAGAGCCCACACGAATCGGAATGTCAACCTCTCCATGGACCATCCTCTTTGAACCATCAAAGGCCCTGACGATGATGTTACTGGGTTTCAATTCCAGGCCTTCGCAATCTAGACGGTCCAAAGCCTTCTTAGGTAGCACATTCAAAGATGAACCCGTGTCCACCAACACATGTGCCAAGGTGGTGCCCCTGCATTCAATAGAGACATGCAGAGCATCATTATGGTCTCTCCCCTTTGTGGTCAAGTCAGCATCTGAGAAACCCAAGCCATTATCTGCCGTTAGACTTGCCATGCAATCAGTGAACTGGACTGCAGAGGTTTCATGTGGCACATGGGCCGTCTTGAGGAATGAGATTAGGGCCTTAGCATGGGCCTCGGAGCACAGCAATAAAGAGAGCATGGAGATCTTGGAGGGCGTATGCCCCAGCTGTTCCACAACATTAAAATCACTCTTCTTTATGATCTTAAGAATCTCCTCCATTTCTTGTGGGGAGGCCTCAGCAGCTATGGGTACGGGTGCCTCCATCTGGGCAGGCTCAACTTCGATTCCCTTGCCCCGAGCATTGGGTGACTCGACAGCAGGAGAAACAATCGGATCAGCAGCAGGAACATGTATACTTGCAGGGGTTATGAGAAGCGGTCTTCGGGCAGCAGGCGGGGCAATGTCAGGCGAGAAGAGCCTGCCACTGCGGGTCACTTTGGCTGGGCCAGTGATGTCACAAATGCTGGCGCCAGCGTTGAGCTCTTGTTTAATCCCGTTTATATATACATCTGCCCCATAATGCCAGGGGACAGCTTTGTCAGATACATAGGGCAGGGGCCCTGGGACAGTGATAATAACAGGCGCAACGGTCATGATTTGGACGGGCTTCTTCGGGAGAGCCGGGATCGGATTATTGAAGATAGTCACCACAGAAACTTCTTCCACTGGAACCAACCGAACAGCAGACTTCTTGAATAGAATCTCCTTGCTATCCATTAAGCTTTGGATGCCTAACTTTAGCAAGGGACAACCAGATGGGGACACAGCACAGAACAGGCAACCCTCACTACAACCCGGAAATAAACCGGCCTGCAGTAGGTTCTTCTTGACAATCTTTAGAGGAGTGGCTAGATCATCCACAAAAACAGCATAAACGTCTTCATCAACAGCATTTACCCCATGTTGAGGCATAGGAGCAGTAACTACATTCGGCTTTGCAGGCGCTTCGAACTGTATCTCCTTTGCATCGATAAGGTCTTGCACCTTATTCTTTAACGCCCAACAGTCATCAGTAGAGTGTCCCGGGCTGTCTGAATGGTAGGCACAACGAGCATTCGGGTTGTACTTGGGAGATGTAGTATTGGGGAACTTCGGGGCCTCCCTGACAGTCACTAAGCTAGTGGATAGCAACTGTGGCAGGATCTGTGATAGGGTCATGCTTAACCGGGTAAACTCTCTCCGGGGTCTTTCAGCCCTTTGAGGATTGTTTGGCTGAGGAGCGGCAGCAGGCTTAGAAATCATCACCGCGCTGACAGATTGGCGGTGCTCAGGTCTCTCTGATTTCCTAGAACCATACACGGCACTAGACTCCTTCTTGAATGGTTTCTTTTCCGAACTAGATGATGCACCCTTTGCAATCTTCCCAGACTTCAGCCCAGCTTCAATTCTCTCTCCAGTCAGAATCAAATCAGTGAACCCAGTAGAAGAATTCCCAATGAGATGGTTGAAAAATGGCCCAGATAGGGTCCCCAAGAACATGTCTACCAACTCCCGATCAGTCAATGGTGGCTGCACCCTGCCAGCCAGGTCTCTCCATTTCTGAGCGTATTCCTTAAAACCTTCGCTTGCACCTAACGACATACCCTGGAGTTGGGTACGTGTCGGGGCAAGGTCGGCATTATATTGATACTGCTTGTAGAAAGCAGTAGCCAACTCCTCCCAGTTACGAACCTTGGTCCCATCCAGCTGATAGAACCATTCGAGATGAGTCCCTGAAAGACTCTCCTGGAAGAAGTGGATCCACAAATTCTTATCCGCAGAGTACGGCTGAATTTTCCGAACATAGGACCTTAAGTGCAGCTTGGGACAAGACGCCCCGTCATACTTAGAGAAGGATGGTGCTTTGAACTTATGCGGGATAATCACACCAGTCGACAAACCCAGATCTCCGAAATCCAGCCCAGGTACCTGTTGAACCTCCATAGCTTTCAACCTATCCTCCAGTTGCTTGTATCTGTCGTCTGCAGGAGGGTACTGCTCTTCATCAAAATCTGTCTCGTTGTCGGAGACTACCGGACTAGGAACCTTTACTTCTGCCTGAGAAGGACTCTTTCCAACAGAAGACCCAGCCTCTTCATGCTGCAGAGTATTGCCAAACCTTCGGCCCGAGTTGAACAGAACAGTTCTTCTCTTCTTCTTCTTCTCCTTCTTCAGGAGCATAGTCTTTAGTTCTTCTTGGCCTTTAGCCAGACCCTTGATTAATTCTTGGAATTGTGCATTCTGCACCTGAAGAGCCTTGATTGATGTCTCGGTTGATGCAGATTCGGGATTCATGATGCTGAAATAAACAGCGAAGAACTGTAAGCAACCTGAAAAGAGGAAAAACCTGCTATGCACATGATGTATGAAATGCGTATGAATTATGTTTTCAAAGACAATCGGGAATCAACTTTGTAAACAAAAAAGAACACACTTCATTAGATTCAACTTTGCAACTGAAATTATTCAACAAGGTTGCCCTTAGGCGTTACATGAAAGAAAATACTGGAAAGGAAATAAAATTGTAAAAGCACATCTGGGACTCCCTATTGATCCCATGGTCTCCTCTTCTCAGTACGGATGTAGGCATTCAGAGCTCTCTCATTTTCCAACTGCTTGGTCAGCTTCTGGATCTTTGATTCCTGCTCGTTGAACTTTTCCCGGTAAGAATCCCGTTCTTCTCGCAGTTGCGACCAAGATCTCTTCAATGTCTCATAATCAGTAGGTATCTGAGGAGGAAGGACAGTTGGAGGAACACCATCCTTATCAGGACACTCAAGAATGACGGGTCTGACAGCTTCATACGGCATACCTAACTTCTGAGCGCGGATGCGAACCCATTTGTAGTAGGCTTCCATAGGTAAAGAAGTCTTTGGCCCTAGCTCTTGTGGGTCAGCTTTATGAACCTTGTCCCAAGCCTTGATGAACCTACGACGCAGCTCGTCACTATCCACCTGAAACTCGAAACTGATGTGAGGCACCAACATCTCATGGGGACCTGCTCCTCTTGCTCTTCCAAACTGACGGAGTGCTAGACATGGATTATAAGAGATCCCTCCTTGAGTACCAATCAGAGGAACATTAGGATACTCCCCGCATCGATCAATAATAGCTATCTCATCCAAACCTCTGCAAGTCCAGATGATGTCTTTGTCGGTGAGAGACATTAACCTATGAGCCCAACCTCTGCCTTCTTGGTTCTTTAGTACGAACTTAGGGAGGTGCGAAATAAACCACCTCACCAACAAAGGGATACAACAACATAGGGTTCCTCGTCTTCGGGTAGTACGGGCATGAAGTTGTTGCAAGATGTCACCCAAGAGAGTGGGCACAGGATTCTGAGACATAAAGATCCTTATGGCAGTGACATTGATGAAGTTGTCAGGATTAGGAAACAGGACTAACCCATAGATTAGGAGAGCCAAGATGTCTTCATATGCCCTAAAGTCTAGGTCATTCCAGAAATTGTTAGCTTTACCAATTAGAAACTTAGCCAAGAAACCCTTAACTCCGCTTCTAGTCACCCAGTTGTCTGTTACCTCTTGATGGGTCAAAGGAAGAGCTGCAGCAATGTCCTCAAGCCTGAGGGTCTTTTCCCAACCAGTAAAGGGAGTCTGATCCAAGATAGGGATACCAAGTAAATCAGAGAACTCTTCCAGGGTAGGGACCAGCTGGAAGTCTTGAAAGGTGAAGCACTGGTACAGAGGGTCATAGAACTGAGTCAGAACACTCATCAACTGTTGATCCCGTTTTGCAGTGACTAAACTGAGAAGGGAGCCATGCCTCTGAATGAAGGAAGTGGTATTTGGAATTCTGCTAACCAATTCATCAAGCAACTCAGGTGAACGAACAAAGTTGAACCGGATAGTATTCCTTCGCACCGGCATCATAATGTCCTACAAAACAGAGCAAAGATGAAACCCTCTTGTCTTTGAAATGGTCAGTCTTTATGCAGGATGCATGCAATGCTCATGATGCTATGATGTTATGATAAAGCACACTACATACAGATACAAAGGCAAACATGGTAAGGCACACAAGTCACACAAGGCAAGCCCCTAAAGTTTAGGCCAGCATGAGGTCTAGGTACTACCCTCTTTCAGTTTGTTGGTTCACACCTGTCCTAATCAAAAGTAACCGGGTTCTTAGAGGATCCCAATATCATTGACTACCTTCAATCGGTCATAACTCCAGCATCGCAATCTTTTCTTGCGGCCAGAACCATCACGAGAGTTTAGCCTCAATGGGCGTAGCATACTGCTACAGTTCAAAAGGCCAAGTTGTGTCAATTAAGGTTCTAAGGTTGTTGGTGCTTAATGACTCCTTAGAAGACCCATATTCTCCTCGTTGCGACACAAGGGATATCGGTACAGACTAAGGTGCCACACCAACGTAGCCACTGCTTCACCTGTGTCGGTCTACGCCGGACAGGTCCCTCACAGCTTATGTTACCTAAACAGGGTATCCCCAGATCCGGGTTAGGATCTATGTAACTCCGATACAACCCACAATAATAAAGCAAGCAAAGAAGACAATTGAAAACACAGTGATCTTAATCCTAAGGTACACCCCACTTTATAAGATAATCCCCAGCAGAGTCGCCAGTTCTGTGATCGGTGGATCTGGAACTGACTGTTTAACGCTGGTTCGCGAAATGTCGCGGAAGCAAGAGTCGCCACCGTCTTTTATTTTCTCCAAATGGAAAGGACAAAAGCACAGAAAAATTCCTTAAAGAGATTGCTCTCGGTCCGGGAGGTAGGTTATAGAAAGGGAAGGTGTTAGCACCCTTTCTATCCATGGTTATCCATGGGCTCTTAGATACTTGCTCAATGTGTTTTCAAAATGGTTGTTTGCTTTTCAATTGTGGGTTTAAAAAGTTTCTTTGAAAGTTTCAGATCGACTCTTGTGTCAGAGTGTTTGAAAAATTGCTTTGAAAGCTTTTTGAAAAGTGTCGGTGTGAAAAGATTTTTGTTTGTTTTGAAGAGAGCAAGTATCTACGAGTCGTCTACCTACCCTAAGGAATTCGTCTGTGTAAATGTCCTTTAAAGTAGTGCCATCCCACCATTGAGAGGTAGGTAGCACCACCGTTGGAGGTGTTCGGGTCAATTCGAGTTTGTAGGGACATGGTGATCACCAGAGCAAATGGGAAGACACCTTAGAAGCTACCCTCATGCCAGGTTCCCGGATCATGAGGACTTACTAAGACATCCTCTACTCGACGATCACCTTTCGAGGCAAGGCAACAGTGAGGCGTACCCTAGGGGTGGTGTGTGCGATTCGTGTGTCGTTTTCAGATATTTGTCTTGTCATGTTTATTGGTGTTCTACGCTTGATTTTATTATGGCCATTCATTCTTGCATGCTTTGTTTAACAGTTAAAAGTTTGCGGGAAAAGTAAATCTAAAGCTATTACAAATGGCGCGGGTCCACATCGCCAAAATTAAACCGGACCCGATTTGACAGAAAAGTAAATAAAGCCAAGTAAAAGAATTAAAAGTGCAAAAAGTAATTGTTACAAAGCTTTGGGAGAGATACATAACTATTTGAGCGAAATAAATAAATATGCGAAATTAAATAAATTTAAGAACATGGGCGTTGGACCCTTTTGCAAAATTAAATTAAAATTAAAAATTAAAAGAGAATGTTTTTGGTATTTTTATGTTTTTTAAGATTTAATAGAAAAAAGAATTAATTAAAATGAAAATTGAATGCAAACCCTAATTCTAATGGCTTTTAAATTTATTGTGAAAATATTAAATTTTAACCTAATTTAAATCTAAACTAATTTACATGCCAATTTAAAAAAATAAAATAAATGTATTATTATGGTGAAAAAAAGGAAAAAAGATTAAAAGGAAAAATTATCAATTACCTAATTCTATGTTTTTCAGATTTATTAAAAAGAATTAAAATTGCAAAAACCCTAATTATACTAAATTCAATTATATACAATTTATTTATAAAATAATTAAAATAAAAATATTTATTACATTTTTTATCTTTTCTGTTTTTTTTATGACATTTTTTATATTTTTTGTAAAAATAATTAATTAAATTAAACTACAAAACAAATAAATAATTGAAAATAAAATAAAACATAAAGAGAATTGAAAAAGAAATTGCAAACCAGGGGGGGGGGGGGGGTTCAGGCCCTAAAGTGGAGGTTAAGTTTGTGAAACTCTGGCCCATTTAGGATGGCCTTCTTTGACTTTTTTGCTAGCATGCTGGTGCGTAGCATGTTCTTTGATTCTTGGCCTTTGATTAAATCTCCAGATGAACGTGGCTGGCTTGATGATGGAGGTGTATCATGGATCATAACATAAGCGCTTCACCTGAATATTAGAGAAAAAACATTATTGAGAAAGCATGAGACCTGGGACTCGAACCCAGGTCAGGTGTATTGCAAGCCTTGATGCGTGCCAACTGAGCCAATTGCGCGTTGTTAATATATAATAACAATCAAATAATATAAAATAAAAACAAGGCTAGTGGGGGTTAGCGCGCGAATTTTTGAATGGACCTGTCACCATCTGACACGACTTTGTCTTCTCCACCATCCCTGAAACACACAAGCAACAACCACGGTTTTGGACGTGTTGTGTTAGTCCGTTTTAGAAAAAATAGCGAATAGCGCTATAGGGTCAATAAATTTGTCGCGAGGGCATATTTAGGATCGTCCAGGTCCACTGATTACAACCATGGCATTATGGTGGTCTGATTTTGCTTGGTCTGAAAACCCCTAATTCAAAAACCTGCAAACCCTAGAAAGCTAACATGGTAGAATCGCGTTGAGAGCGCAAAAACACAATCAAATGGTACAGTTAGCATCAGAAAACATCAATGAGTAACAATCCATAACAAAAATGCAATGATTATGCTTCAAAATCAAAATACGATTAAGCAATTTTCTTGATGCAGTTTACGTTCAATCTACCAATTCTTGGAGTTTTGATGGTGGTTAATGATTGAGAATCGTTCAGTGAGACTTGAGGATGCTAATGAAACAAGTCTTGTCCTTTGAATCGACCTAGAACCTGCTTTTCAGTTTTGCTTTTTTTGACAAAAATTCCAAGTTTTCAATGTGTTCTTTAGCGCAGCTTTTTGTGTATGGACATTAGGGTTGTGATCAGGCCTTTGTAATGAATCAATTAGGTTAAGAAAACTCAATAAAATCCAATGAATTAATGGTTTTGCATATTTGATTTTCTTAAGATCTTTTCATATCTTTTTCAAGTGTATTTTGTGTCAATTATGCTCAAATCAATCCAATTCTTTCCTATTTGACCTATGCACGAAATCTTGATGGCAAAGCATGTATAAAAAGATTTGAAAACTTAGATTAGTATTTTTCTATATTTAATTTGATTTAAATGAATTAATGTGAATAAAAATTCAAATAAACAAATAAAAAATGAGAAAATACTTCCCTTTGGGCCAAGTGGTCGTGCATATGCTTAGAATGATGAATCATGGAAGAAAAATGGGCCCATTAGCAATTTTAGGTCACTTGGATCAAAGTTGACTTTTCAAAATATCCAAACATTTCCCAACTTCCACAAGGCATAACTTGCTCAATATTTAAGCTTTTCTCATGTTCTTGGACATTTTGGAAAGGTCTTTGAGTCCTCTAACCAATGCCTTTGGTCCCATGTCATTTTTATTTACCAATCTCAAGTTATGGCCTTTGACTTAAAGTCCCTTTTTGTTGACTTTTGAAAATGACCTATAATGTTGAAATTGATAACTTTTTGTGAGAGCATTTCATGGACTTGAAGTATGAAGATGAGTTGTAGGAATTGTCTTTCTCTTCAAAATGAGCTTTGGATGGAATTTTTCTGATAATCCATGTGAAAGTTATGCCCTGGTCAATTTCAGTTGACTTTTTCAGCTGTCCAAATAAGGAAACTTTTGCATCTTGATGATTTCTGAGCCAAATTTTGAGAATCATGATCAAGCATTGATCAAATGATGTTTGTGGCTTCAAAATGATATGTTGACCAAAAATTTGAACTTTTGACTGCCAAATGACCATTTTGCCCCTACAGTTGACTGTAGTGCAATTTAGGGTTTTGACTGTGCAATTTTGAGCTGAATGCCTTGAAACTTGATATGAGGATACTTGACCATATTTGTAGGCATATGAGACTTGATTGGGCCTTTGAAAACTTCCTTTCTTGATCAGAACCCAAACCCTAGTTTTGACTGTATAGGAGACAGTTGGACTATGCAACCCTTGGGGAATTTTGTGACTTGGCTTGGCAATTTCTTGGAGAATATGGGAGGGCAAATTTTGGGGTACAACACTTTGGGTAACGGAATTGGTGCTGTGATTATTTTCTCGAAGTTCACCATACACCTTTCACTGCTAGACTTTGCTTCGATTGTACAGACAACATGGCCGAGTATGAGGCATGCATCTTGGGTCTAAAAGCTGCTATTGACCTAGAAATCAAGTCCTTAAGCGTATACAGAGATTCTGCTCTAGTAATCAGTCAAGTTAAGGGAGAATGGGATACCAAACATCCTAATTTGATTCCTTACAAAGAGTTTGTGCTAAACTTGATCCCATACTTTGAGGAGGTTATTTTTGAACACTTCCTAAGACAGGAAATCAATTGGCGGATGCCCTAGAAACAATGGCATCTATGTTCCAGGTCAACTGGGACAACGAGGCTCATAGAATTATAATCGAAAGATTTGACGAACCTGCAAATTGTTATGAGCTTGACACTGACGAAGAGAAGCCATGGTACCATGAGGTGAAGAGATTTATTGAAACACACGAGTATCCTAAAGGAGCTTCCATCAATGATAAGATGTTTTTGTGAAGATTTTTAGTCAAATTCTTCCTAAGCAATGGAATCATGTACAAGCGCAACCATGATTCTACTCTACTCTGGTGTATGGACAAGAAGGAGGCAGAAAAGATCATGGAAGACATGCATTGTGGTATCTTTGGGACTCACTCTAGCAGACACACTATGGCCAAGAAGATTATGAGGGCTGGGTACTATTGGTCGACGATGGAAACTGATTGCCACCATCACTCAAGGACTTTCCATAAGTGTCAGATCTATGCCAACAAGGTCCATGTGCCTCCAATTCCCTTGAACATCATGACTGCTCCTTGGCCATTTACAATGTACGACATTGACATGTTTGGAGAAATCAAGACCACTGCTTCTAATGGACACTGTTTCATCCTTGTTGCTATTGACTATTTCACCAAATAGGTCAAAGCTGCCTCATATGCCTCAGTCACGAAGAACGTTGTAGCACGATTTATCAAACATAACCTCATCTGTTGTTATGGTATCCCCGAAAGGATCATCACTGACAATGGAACCAATCTCAATAATATGAATGGCGCAGTGGAAACTGCAAATATGAATATAAAGAAGATTGTGAAAAAGATGGTGGTGACCTACAAAGATTGGCATGAGATGATACCATTTTCTCTCCACGGCTACTGTACCTCGGCACGAACGTCAACTGAGGCAACTCCTTTCTCTTTAGTCTATGGTATGGAGGCAGTCCGGCCTGTTCAGGTTCAGATTCCTTCCCTAAGGATTATGAAAGAGGCAGATCTAGGTGAGGGTGAATGGATCCAGAATAGGTTGGATCAGTTGAACTTGATTATTGAGAAGAGACTGGCTACTGTTTTTCATGGTCAAATGTATCAAAAGCGTATGATCAAAGCTTTCAACAAAAAGATTAAGCCTCGAGTATGTCAGACTGGAGACTTGGTAAGAAAGCACATCATTCTTCCACAAGGTGATCCTAGGGGCAAATGGACTCCCATCTACGAAGGCCATTTGTTGTCAAAAAAGTATTTTCTGATGGTGCCGTGATGCTAACTACTATGGACGATGAAGATTTTCCACTACCTGTGAACGAGGACATAGTCAAAAAATACTATGCATAAAAATGACCAGTTAGGTTGACGTACCTAGGCAAAAATAAGGGCATCCCGGTGAATCAAAAGGGTTCTGGCAAAAGTTAGGGATATATACAAAAGATTGTACACCCGGTAAGTCGAAAACCCGAAAGGGAGGCTTGGGCAAAAATGGGTATCCTAGTGGACTGAAAACTCAAAAGGGCGGTTGTGATACAGTGGGAAAACTGACTTGGGTGTTTTGTGTTTGATCGCAAATGTTGAGGTTAGCAAGAGTCGCCATAGACTTTAATTTTATCAAAAAGGAAAGGTGAAAAAGCACAGGAAAGACCTTTGAGATTATTTCTTGAGTTCGGGGGGTAAATTATGAAAAATGAAGGTATTAGCACCCTTTTATCCATGGTTTTCCATGGGCTCTTAGTTACTCGCTAGATCACTTGATTTTGTTTGAAAATGTGCTTTGTGTGGTTTTTGAAAGTATTTTGAAAAGGCACCATCATTTGGGCAAGCTTTGTAATGATTCTCGTTCGTAAGAATGTATACAAAGTGTTTGATCTTTTGAAAATTTTTTCAAGTTTGAAAGATGTTTTTTGAAAGTGTTGGTGTTTGTTTATAAAATAACAAGGATGTTTTTGTTTTGAAATGAAGCAAGTAACTAGGAACAATCTACCTACTCAAAAGTCTTTTATGTTCATTTCCTTTTTCCTTTGACATTGTTATCTTACCATTGATTTGGTAAGTAACCCTATCTTTGGATGTGAACAGGACGAGCGTGGGTCATCGTATAACCATGATTAGCAATATTGCAAGGTATCTTAGCATTTTTATTTAGGGACTAAGATCATTTTGAAAGGTAACTTAGATAGCGTCATCGAGGGACTATGATCTTGTATTTTTGCTTGTTTTGCTAAGACACCTCCCATGCGTAATATGGGCATTTATAAGGCAATCAAGTGGATTTTACCCTAGGGGTGCTTGTGTGCAAGTGTATTGATTTTCATGCTTGTTTTGTCTTGTATTATGGTTTTCTACTTGTTGATTTTATCTTGCCATACACACCCTAATTACTAACAATTATATTAAAGCGTTAAGTTGCGGAAATTAAAATCCTACGCTATTACATCATTTAGGGGATGAGGGTACAATTTATAGATGGAGATGAAATAGGAACTTAAATATTACACCCATATCGAATAACAATGAAGGGAATGTAAATACTATGTAAAAAGAAGGAAAAATGCATTTTAAACTATTATGTGTTGACACAAGCTCATATGCATCGACATAACTTTCCTTTCCCCTGTATTGCCAAATCAACTCAGTATGAGTCGATACATAATGGTATGTGTTAACTCATACACTGGATGTGTCGACTCATACGTGCTTTTTGTCGACTCATACATTGTTTTTCCTCTGTTTTAGGCTTATAAAGCAGTATGTATCGACTCATAAGGCTATGTGTCGACTCATACTGTCATTTTTTTTACTTCATCATTGTTTTGCTGCATACATGGGTTAGTTCTCAATACATAATGAAAGGAATGGAAGATAAATAAAAGTTTAGCTTCAAGGACAATGGTTACTACACTTTGTCTTCCAAAAAATGAATTACTAATGATGCTTGAAATGAAGGATTAAAGTCAAGAAACTTACCTTGGAACTGGATCTTATATTCTGAGCTTCTGTTATTGTCTTGACTACTCTTAAACTTGGAAGAGAAAAAACAGAGGTGTTGTAGGAGATTGTTCTTGAGTTTGAACAATTTCTAGGTGATGTATGTGAGGTGCTTAGATGTTTGGACAGAGCTTGTAAGATATGTAGAGTTCTAGGATTTGGATTTCAAAACTCAAGAAATGGAAGCTTTATGGACTTTTATGGCTTTTGTTAATATGAGATTTTTGAGGGCTAGATTACAACAAAAACTTATGGCTTTTCTCTCTCTTTTTTCTAAACTCTTTATCTTGCAAATGCTTCTTCTATTTATAGGCAGGAGGTTTGTGCATATGAGCTGACTAGGTTTGCAAGACAACATGTTATGGTTTGTTTGGATTACAAAGATCAAACTATGTCAAGTACTCCATAGTCCCAAGATGAAGTAACAAAGTTGCTGGTATAGAGGAGCTACTTCCCATGATTTATGGTGGAGTATAATCAGCAACAAGAAAGGTATGGGCTCAAGACAAACTTTGTACAAAAAGCTTGCTTTTCAAGAATAACAATGGTGCCTTTATGCCATAAATGGAAAGATCTTTTGGACAATGGTTTAAACACTTGGGTAATAGTTCAAGCTCTTGTGTAAACATTAAATTATGATGAGATTTGCAAGAAAGGAGGTCTGCAACATAAGATTATGCAGCAAATCATAAGAGTTTTGTTAAGTGTTCTTCACTAAAATGACTTGCAACTCAATAATGGATGCTCAACTTCATGCTCTTGAATCTCCTAGCTCAAATATGATAAATTCATGCTCTTGGCTGTTTTAGAAAGCTTGAAACACCCTCTACAAATTTCATGTTGACCACTTTTGTTAAATCAAACTGGAACTTGATGAAAATTGGCCAAAAAGTTGGGATAAAAACCTGACCAAAACTGCTGAAAATTTCTCTAAGTGTTAAATGAAAATGTCACGACTTCATGAATTTATAACTTGAGATCCAAGCATATTTAGGAGAAGTTATGTAAATCAGTGTTATAGATATCATGGAGATCTACAACTTTCATGTTGAAAGCTTCTTTTGAATCATCTTACATCTTGGTGAAAGAATGGCATGAAGTGATGAAATTATCATGTATTAAAACACTTAGAAAATTTCCAAGTCTTGGAAATCTTGACTTTTCAAGTTGACTTTTGACTTTCTTGACTTCTTGATGATTAAGCTTGATATTCTTGAGTGTCTTGATGAAATTTGATCTTTGGAATGTAATGTTGACCAAAAAGTCAAAGTTTGACTTTCCAATATGCAATTGACCATTTTTTAGTACAATTGATTTTTTAGGTCAACTGCTCAATTGACTGAGCAAAAATGTGATTTGAGACTTGAAACTTGACATGAGTAATCTTGGGGGTCCATAATGATCCATGAAAGTCATATGAGGCATTAGAAGTCTAATTATCCTTGTGCAATATCAAACCCTAATTTTGGTCATCATTGCTTAAGGAGGTGTCTTGAGCTGATCAACCCTAGTGCAGTCTTGAGCCAAAGGAGATCTTGTTGAGCAAATACTTGACAAATGAGAGGGAAAATTTTGGGGGTACAATAGTTGCCCCTGTTCAATCTTCTAAAGCTTGAAGAGTTAGATTGGCGAGTTTGCCATTCGTGACTCGAAGGTGGAAGATGATTGGACATTATAGTGCCCAGAAATTTGCACTTGATAATGTGATTGTTGATGGTATAGGAAATGGGCTTAAAAGATGCCATTTGGAGAGGATATGAAAAGTTGTTGGGGATGGGCTTGTAGATGCCATCCAAAATGATTGTTGGTAGGAACATAAGAAGTGTCATAATAAATCTCTGGTTGATTTACGCTGGAATAGTGGATGTGTTGGATTGAGTATCAAAATAATATCCATAAATGGATTGTATCTAACTCGTATCTGAGAACTGAATCTTAATGAGCATCAGGATGACATCCGTGTCTAGAGCGTATCTGAACTTTATCTGGGAACTGAATCTTAATGAGCATCTGGATGACATCCGTGTTTGGAGTGTATCTGAACTGTATCTGAAAGCTGAATCTGAATGAGTATCAGGATGGAATCCGTATCTGGAGCGTATCTGAACTGTATCTGAAAGCTGAATCTGAACGAGTATCAGGATGGCATCCGTATCTGGAGCGTATCTGAACTATATTTGGAAGTTGAATCTGAATGAGTATCAGGATGGCATCCGTATCTGGAGCGTATCTGAACTGTATCTGAAGGCTGAATCTGAATGAGTATCAGGATGGTATCTGTATCTGGAGCGTATCTGAACTGTATCTGAAAGCTGAATCTGAATGAGTATCAGGATGGCATCCGTATCTGGAGCATATCTGAACTATATCTGGAAGCTGAATCTGAAAGAGTATCAGGATGGCATCTGTATTTGGAGTGTATCTGAACTGTATCTGAAAGCTGAATCTGAATGAGTATTAGGATGGCATCCGTATCTGGAGCGTATCTGAACTGTATCTGAAAGCTGAATCTGAATGAGTATCAGGATGGCATCCGTATCTGGAGCGTATCTGAACTGTATCTGGAAGCTGAATCTGAATGAGTATCAGGATGGCATCCGTATCTAGAGCATATCTAAAATGTATCTGAAAGCTGAATCTGAATGAGTATCAGGATGGCATCCGTATCTGGAGCGTATCTGAACTGTATCTGAAAGTTGAATCTGAATGAGTATCAGGATGGCATCCGTATCTAGAGCATATCTGAACTGAATCTGAAAGTTGAATCTGAATGAGTATTAGGATGGCATCCATATCTGGAGCGTATTTGAACTATATCCGGAAGCTGAATCTGAATGAGTATCAGGATGACATCCGTATCTGGAGCGTATCTGAACTGTATCTGAAAGATGAATCTGAATGAGTATCAGGATGGCATCCTTATCTGGAGCGTATCTGAAAACTTGAAACATTGTTAATGGTAGATGTTAACCTTATCCTAAAAAAGGGTAAAATGTTAGCTAAAATTCAAAGTAGGGTTGTATGAAATGCATGGTATAATGCATTCGTGTTGTCAATGTTTATGATATATGGATGCAATTTATGCGTATGTGAGCTAATCTGCTACGCTGTTGTTGGATTGGGGAAAATAAATCCATGAATGTTGCTGAGAACATGTAAGTCTTCATGTTGTGAAGTTGAAGTGTTGATGAATTTTCGTTTAAAGAAATGAACTTTGTTGTAAGGGAATGTGCCATGTACTGCCTGTAAAATCCTGTTGAAGAATCCGGATAAATTGAATGACTTCTACTGGGGATTGATAATTGGAAGCTTTGTTCTGCTGGGGATTAAACTGTATACTATGGGGGATTTATGGAAATAGCTTAGAGAGATTTCCCTTCCTCTTAAAGCCATCAATGATTGTCTTTCTATTTTGTTTATTTGTAAACAATAATTATGTTCAAATGCATATGTTCAAAAGTAAATCATCAGATGTTTTTGTAAACAAAACACAAGAGTAAAGAAAAACAAATAGTTTTGCACTTTCAAAGGGATATCTTTGTATTGACTTTGAGTAAGTATTTTTGTACAATGAGACAAACATTCTAGTAAGAGAATGCCGTTGTAAAAAATGGAAATTTTGATACAAAGAAAAGATAGCTATGTGCAATAATCCCATGGGGTTCCCATTCTGCTATAGCCTTCGTATCTCTGAGCATATTGTATATTTATTGCCTCGTCCGAAGATGATTGAATTGATCCAAACCGTCGAGTTTGCAGGTTGTTCGTGAAGTGATCCAACGGGACATAGTCATACGCTTTAATTCCCTAACTTTTGCCTGGATCGCCCTCTCGGGTTTTCAGTCCAACGGGAAACCCCTTTTTTCTCAAGTCGCCCTTTCGGGTTTTCAACTTGCGGGGTGTACAGATTTTTTTTTGTTTTATCCCTAATTTTTTCCCGAACCTTTTTGGTTCGTCGGGATGCCCTTGTTTTTCCTAGGTGTGTCAACCTAGCGGGTCTCTTATGCGTAGTATCTTTTGACTATGTCTTCGTTCACAGGGTGCGGCAGATTATCGCCATCCATGGTGGTCAAGATCATCGCTCCACCAGAGAATATGCTTTTGATTACAAATGGTCCTTCGTATGTAGGAGTCCATTTTCCCCTGGGATCACCTTGCGAAAGTATGATACTTTTGATCACCAGATCTCCAACTTGATACACTTGGCGTCTGACTTTTTTGTTGAAAGCCTTGATCATCCGTTTTTGATACATTTGACCATGACAGACAACAGTAAGCCTTTTGTCATCAATTAAGTTTAGTTGATCAAGTCGAGTTTGGATCCAATCTTCTTCATTCAGCCCTGCATCCTTCATAATTCTTAGAGAGGGGATCTGGACCTCAATAGGCAAGACAACCTTCATGCCGTATACCAGAGAATAAGGTGTTTCCCCAGTTGATGTGCGAGTTGTGGTACGATACCCGTGGAGAGCGAATGGTAACATCTCATGCCAGTCTTTGTATGTGACTGTCATTTTATGTATGATATTTTTAATGTTCTTATTTGCGGCTTCAACAACACCATTCATCTTTGTCCGATAGGGGGAAGAATTGTGATGCTGGATCTTGAACTGCTCGCACAGGGAGGTGATCATAGTGTTGTTCAGGTTCGCACCATTGTCTATAATGATTCTCTCCGGGATACCGTAACGAAAAATGAGATTATGCTTGACGAAACAGGCGACAACACTCTTGGTAACGGAAGCGAAAGAAGCTGCCTCTACCAACTTTGTAAAATAGTCAATTGCCACTAAGATAAAGTGGTGTCCATTGGAGGCTGTTGGTTTGATTTCCCCAATCATATCAATTCCCCACATAGCAAAGGGCCAAGGAGCCGTTAAGACATTCAGAGGAACCGGAGGTACGTGCACCTTGTCAGCATAGATCTGACACTTATGGAAAGTTCGAGAGTGTTGATAGCCGTCTGCTTCCATGGTAGACTAGTAATAGCCTACCCATAGGATTTTCTTTGCCATTGTATGCCCACTGGAATGAGTGCCAAAAGTTCCTTCGTGTAACTCAGCCATGATCCTTTCAGATTCAACTTTGTCTACGCATCGAAGTAACACAGAGTCATGGTTGCATTTGTAAAGGATGTCGTTGCTAAGGAAAAACTTAGCAGAGAATCTCCTTAAGAACTTCTTATCATTGACTGAAGCTTCTTCTGGATATTCTTGAGCCTCGAGATACCTCTTGACTTCGAGAAACCAAGGCTGGTCCACTACTTCTTCAGTATTAATCTCGTGACAGTGTGCTGGATCATCCATTGATTCAATGATGAGCTGGGGAGCCTCGTTATCTGATAACGAGAAATCGTATCATATAATTACTATGCTTTTTACCGATTTTTATAAAACATTGAGTCATCTAACTCCCGATTATTCCGAGTTTTTGTGTCTTTTCACAGGTACAACATGTGTCAACTCAAATCAGTGAAAAAGGACCACATGAAGGAAGCTAACCAAGAAACAGAGGAGAAAGAGCCAAATCTGCAAAGTCTGCAAATTTTGTAGCTGTGACGACCGTCACACCCTGTGACGACCGTCACGCCTCCCTAACTAGAAAGAACACTCGTCACACATCATTGACGAGCGTAATGCGCTATTTAAGCGCATTACGACTGTCACCCACCTGTGACGTCCGTAACACGCGTAAAGAGGAACGTTATGAATTAGTGGAGACGTGGGCAACGTGAGGGAAAAATTCTTCTCCAATATTTCCTCCACTCAGTAACCATGCATCCTGTTTTTACTCCACTCAAGCCTTTTCCAGGATTTTCTCAACTGCAATATTTTCTCCTATATATATGTGGTAGTGCAAAGGGATGAGGGTCGAAGAATTTTTCCAGAGACCAAAATTGCTGCTTTTCTACATTAAACTATATTATTTATTTTTGAACTATTTTCATTCGTACTGTAATTTTTATTTCCAGAATTAGTTTTTAGAGTGTTAATTCTTCATCTAAGAATTAACACAGTTATAAATTTCGATTGAATTGCAAGGAATTTGTAATCATCCAAGATTACCACAGCAAGATTATTTCCAGGTTTTTTATGCAATTGATATTTATTTATTCTTGTGTTATGTCATTTATTTTTATGGATTATATTTTAAGTTGCATAGTTATTAAATATATTATGTCCGGCTAAATTAATTTGTACCGGTATGTGACTCCTAAGTACCGAAAGAATTTGGTGATAACTTGGCTAAAAACATTTATAAACAATTTATAGTTTCCAATTTCCATGTTTAATTTAACTACCCTTGTCACGAGAGTGAGAGGATAATTAACACGATTTTGCCACGAGAGTGGGAAATTAATTAAGGCAAGAACCTGCATGCGAGAGTTGGGGTTCAACCCAGATAGTGGTAACGAAACATTAATTTTTAAATGCATGAGAGTGTTTTAATAAATTAATTAAACTCAAATTGTTTTCAAAAAGTGTTATTAAATTTAAAGTGCATCCACTAGGTTTAGTAGCATGACTTATTTCATGAACACGAGAGTGTATGTCTCAGGTTTTTAAACAATTCGTTTTTACCGAAATACTTTATATGCCAAGCGATTCACCGAATTCTCGAAGTCCGACTATCACATACCGGTATAACTATTACTATTATTTTTAATTAAACTATTTCCCCCCTAAAACCAAATATTCATCGCTTAGTTAAACAACTGTAGCATTAGATAGTACGTGATTGATCCTCAGTCTCTGTGGGTTCGATAATCATTTAAAACTAGAACGACTAAACTGTATACTTGCAGTTAGTATCCCAATAGACTTATAAAGTCCTGATCAAGTTTTTGGCGCCGTTGCCGGGGACTGATTAGTCAATCATGTACGATTCTTCTGTTGCGCGTTTAGACTAGGAAACAGAAACCCTCTTTCGATTTGTATGCCAAATACTCACTCCCGAAGCGAGTCTTTGCATCTACGAATCTTGTCCCAATTACTATGTATCACCCAAATTTTTTCTACAATCCCCACTCTGAGTATTTCGAGGAATCACAAGAATTCCATAAATCCGACCTCGAAATACTATTGGAGAATTTCAATGCGTCACAGACTCATTCTCACCCGAATTACCTTTCCAACCACCAATTCCAACATTTTGAGGAATCGCAAGAATATTATAATTCCAACCAAACTTATCCTCAACCAAATTTCCCCTACAATCACTATACCCAATATTTCAAGGAGACGCAAGTATCCTATAAATCCGAACTCGAAATATTACTGGGAAATTTTAATGAAATATCAATGATGACAAAGCGCTTTATGGAAACACAAAATGCGACTATAACTCAATTTGAAGAATCAGAAGAATCGCATGATTTCAACTTCGAAACATCAACGGAGGATTCCGACGTGACGCTAATTCACTCTAGGTTAGAATCTCTGATGGAGCACTTTGTAGAGACACAATCTGTCCAGAACGAAGAGTTTAGAAAACAAAGTCTTCAAAATAGTGAAAACCTTAGGCAACTGACCATTATGGTTGAGTCGCTCGCGACTCACGACATAGCCTTAGAGACTCAAATCTCCCAGCTTGAACAAAACCCTCTAGGACCCTTCCCTGAGGAAAAATTGGATGTTGTAACAACCAGTAGTGAAAAACAAGTTGAAAATTCTAAGGAGAGTGATAATGAGGTTGAGGAAAGTGATGATGTGGGTGAGGAGAGTTCAGACGAGAAAAGAGTAAAGATTGAGAAAAATCCTCCAACACAATCTAAAATGGAGGTTGTAGAAGAGGTAGAAAAGGGAGCACCTATTGTTATGCCTCACCTCTATACCCCATCGTTTCCTTTCTTGAAAAGTTTTATGGAAGCTCAGATAGACTCCCAATCTAAAACATATGTGGAGGTATTGGAAAATATCCACACTAATGCACCCTTGTTGGAAGTCTTGCATAAAAAGAGAAAATTAGAGGACCGTGAAACTAGGGATATAATTACTGTTAAGAAGGTAAGGTTAACCTTTGGGGTGGTGGATGAAATCACTAAGCCCAAACTTGAAAAGTTGATACTTAGGATAGATCCAGAACCACCACCACAAGTTCAGAAGAATGCACTACCCCACAAAAGAAAGAAAAGAAAAGGTGAGGGATATGTGAGATGGCTTGATAAGTGACCATGGAAAATGACAACTACTAAAAGTTCAACCTAGGAGTCATCCTCGAGAGAACCACCATGAGTGCTTGCACTTCCGAGCCGTCGAGCTATCGGCGTTAAACAAAGCCCTGCGTGGGAGGCAATCCACCTATTTGTTTTTGCTATTATTTCCGTTTGTTTTTATTTTTGTTTTTCTTTTCCGTTTCTACATTTATTTCTTTTAAAGCCTTATTTTCATTATTTTCTTTTTCATTTTTTCTAAAAATTTTTATACAACTGCTGCTGATTTTCAATCAACTTTACAGGTTTTCTGGAAAAAAAAGTCTTTTTCTATCCTACCTTCTCCCCTGATTTGCTTTCCCTCTTTGCTATGGAAACCACTTTTAGAGGAAGGAACCAAATGAGGAGGTTTGAGGGATTATCACACAGGAATATTGATATGACCTTATATTATGATGAACCAACAATGGACACTTTAGGCATTAAAGATAGTGTCCATTATCTGTTTAACCAGCTGGGGTGGGAAAAAGCCCACATTAAATCTAGGTTTGTTACATACCGCGAGCTCACCCTTGAGTTTCTGAGCTACTTAGTTCATATACCCGAGCGCAGTTTCGGAACTAGAAAGGGATTTATAGCCTTCAGGTTATTTGGTATTGAATTTTCTTACACCCATAAAGAATTAGCCGACCTTCTAGGATTCCCTAGCGGGCCTTTTGCTTTTTCTACCACCCAGGCAGAGTTAATGGATTTTGAGCTAGACTATTTTTGGGGGACTTTAACCGGAAATTACCACCCTGAGCCGGATAGCATGGATAATAATGAAATACACAACCCCGCTATCCGCTATTTCCACAAGATTCTAGCACATACCATTTTCGGCAAAGAACAGAACCGCACTGCCGTATCTAAAGATGAGATATTTTTACTGCAGTGTATGACCCAGGGCCGACTTGTAAATGCAGTGCCATTCTTAATGCATACATTTATCCGCATTGCTGAGAACCCTAGCGAGCCAATCATCATAGGAGGCCTTGTTACCATGATTGCTAACGCCCTCAGACTTAGACACCAGCTACATAGGTGTACACAATTTGGTTCAATCCGCCCTATGAACATTGATTTTTGTTTCCACCTACGAATAATAGGTAACCTAGGTCCTGCACCCTTCGATTACTTGATAAGGGACGAAGTAGTCACGAAATTTACACTTCCTAACCATGCCAAAACAAGTGTCCACAATCGCGACAATTGGCTGTATGAGCTTAACCCTCCCGACCACCCTTCGACACCTGAGACACCACAATCCTACCAAGTTTATGATACCACAATGTCTAATGAGAGTGACCCCAAGACCCCTCCTGGTTACCATGATGGTAACAACATCGTAGAGGATGTTGATGACCCTGCAACAACAAAAGGAGAATATGCTAAAAATTTGAATAAGATCTTTTCTACATTGGACATTTACCAGACGGACATCAATGGAATCAAGAACGAGTTGAAGGGTATGCGTATGGGCGTGATAGGCTTAACTGATATTACTGTGGAACAGTTTTATCATATACATACAGATTTCGAAGACTTGAAGACGCGACTGGGATGAAGCAGCAGAATCAACACTTATTTTTACCTTGTGTTTTATGTTTCTAGGCAGTTTATGATTTCATTTTAAACAAGATTACTCTTTACAGTTTTTAAAGTTCTGTTAGAAACATATATTTATTTCAATTTCAGTTTATTTTCATTTCAATTTCAGTTTATTTTCATTTTATTTCATTTTCAATTTATTTTCATTTTCATTAAATTTACTGTGTGTTACATCTAATATTACATTCACTTATCATATTATCATTTTGCAAAATTTTGTTATACGATGTATGTTGGAAATACACTGCATGTATTGATTTATTGTGTTATACTGTTTTGGAATTATACTATTTCGTCCATTTCATAAATATGATTCTTTGCACCCGTAACGATCGTAAAGTCCCCATGACGAGTGTAACACGCGTTTCACCGTGTTACGTCTGTCAGCCCATTGTGACGGTCGTCACGCGCGCCTAATAGCAGATTCTGCTATTACATAAGCCGTTCCATTTTCCATTCATTTCCCCCTTTTCCCCAAATCCGTAACAGTACCCATTCAAATTTTCTCTCAAATTCCAACACTCCAACACTTAAACTCCATCAACCCACTACTCAATCCACATTCCAAACCATTTTCACGATTAAATCTTTTGCATGCACTATGGCCAACAACCAGCAAATCCCCAATCTCACTTTCAGAGCCGGCGAGCAAGGTGAAATCCAATGACTCAAATTCCAGAAGTTCAAACTCCGCGGTCTTCAACCTACTCGGTATGTTAACCTTGATTGTTTGAGGAATTTGGGAGTGTTAGACAGCATCCGACAACTTTTGCAGAACGTGAATTTATGGAACCTGTGTCACAAACCGTAACCCATTTACGAAACTCTCACCTTTGAGTTTTTGAGTTCCTTTGCATACATTACTCCCCCTGGTTCCACGAACCAACTCTCAGGCGTGGCCAAATTTTGTATGTTTGGCACTGAGCATCAGCTGCCCCAAACCGATTTCGCACGGCTGCTCAGTTTCTGTTCTGACGAAGGTGTCCACCCCCGGGTGCAGGATAATTTTGGCGAGGAAGCTTTTAACTTATGGCACAGTATGACGAACATTTGTGCCAGATCTTACGACCACCTCAACGCCACACATATTCATAATCCGGCAATCCGATACTTTCACCGCATCTTCTGCAACACCATCTTCGCCCGAGACAGCAACCACAAGCTCAACTCCAAGGAGCTCTTCTTCACGAATTGCGCATTCACCGGGCAAAAGATCAACGCCGCCCCATTCTTACTGGCTCATATCCACTCTATTTGTGCTAGAGGCAGAAAACCCTTTTATTTTGGAGGGCTGGTCACTTCACTTGCCATAGCTCTGAACTATGGTGCTGCTCTCGCGAATATGCCTTCTATGGCACCAACTTTGCTAACTTTGGATCACTGCAAGGCCGTACATCTCATTTATGAGCGGGAGGATTGCAGATTCCACCCTGTGATCAGAAACACTATTTATCATAACATCACTTTGCCTTGCAGGGACCGAATCGATCCACGAAACCGAGCTAACTGGTTGTTCAATCCTGCAGCTCCCGCGGGGCGCGCTTCTACTCATGAAGACCAGCCTAATGCCCCCGCAGACGAAACGCAATATGAGCTGGACAGTGCTCCCCCCGTCCACGACATTCCAGGACCTTCATCTGCACCACCTCCTATTAATCTTGAAGACGTTCTCAGCGCTATTCATATGCAAAACCAAATGAGTGCAGCACTTGAAAGAAGACAGAAAGAACAATATGAGTATCTATGCGCTCAAAACACTCAGATCTTGACTGGACAGCGGAGAATGCATGAGAGGTTGGATGAGGCCCTGTCAGAGCTCAACGCCTTAAGGCTGGACGTCAGCACCCTTGGTTACCAGGATACTGACACAGAAGCCACTCCTACCAGACGCTCTCGCACCAGGAGTAGAGGATGTGGTCACCAGTAGTTTTCTTTATTTTCTATGTAGTTTATTTTTTTTGTTTCATTTCATTTCCGTTTGTTTTTTGTAATTGTACTTCCCCGCCTATATACCGCAACATTGAGGACAATGTCGGATTCAGTGTGGGAGAGGTACCTTTCCATCCTTTATAAACTAGTAAATTTTTATGATATGTCTCGATTTAAATTCTTCACTTTATTTAGCCATACCAAATTTTTTTTATCTTCGCATTAGCCCGACATACCTATTTTAACGAAATCCCAGTTAGGGAAGCCGAAAACGACATAACAAGATCGATACGGTTATGACACCGCAGACTTCCTACTTACGCGGTCCGTTTCAATAACCATTATACCGATATCTAGAGTTTTTAGTTCTACAGTAACCCCTAGTAGTTTATACTAGCAGTCAGCACCGTCTTGACACAAACCACATGGAGAATCGATGAATATAAGTGTTTGATGCCTGATCATAAAAATATCCTTCCTATCTCACTGCTAAAAGAAAAGAAATTTTGTGCACCAAAATATACAGTCACATGTAAGAGTTGAGCAAATAACGAAGGAATCCAGTGTTGGTTGGTTCAAAGGTATCTGGTTCTGGACTCGGTAGGGCGTGCTACGGCCCGATCCACCACAACCTCCAATTTGGATGACATATGTAGGGTTGCCACATTCGTGTACCAGACCCCGTGCTAAAAGGATCAAAGTCACTAACCGGTTACTCCACTACGTGCGTGCTAAGACAAAGGGCTTAATGTGATTGCGCCAGAACGAAACCGGGTGAAATAGATACGAGGAACTCTGGGCAGAATTATAACGGAACTGTTGGATAGCTCGTTTGAAATGGAAGCCTACGACTAAGCTTATTGCTTGTGTCATTAGCGTATCTTTAGTGTTTCACTCAAGTATTGGCCGAACCGACGAGGATTTCCCGAAATTGCTTTAAAAATCCAAGGTATGTCATGCATATGCGCTTGACAAAACTTGTCCGACCTTTTGAATGACTATTTGCTTGAGGACAAGCAAAGGTTTAAGTATGGGGGAATTTGATAACGAGAAATCATATCATATAATTACTACGCTTTTTACCGATTTTTATAAAACATTGAGTCGTCTAACTCCCGATTATTCCGAGTTTTTGTGTCTTTTCACAGGTACAACACGTGTCAACTCAAATCAGTGAAAAAGGACCATATGAAGGAAGCTAACCAAGAAACAGAGGAGAAAGAGCCAAATCTGCAAAGTCTGCAGATTTTGTAGCTGTGACGACCGTCACACCCTTTGACGACCGTCACGCCTCCCCAACTAGAAAGAACGCTCGTCACACATCATTGACGAGTGTAATGCACTATTTAAGCGCATTACGACCATCACCCACCTGTGACGACCGTCACACGCGTAAAGAGGAACGTTATGAATTAGTGGAGACGTGGGCAACGTGAGGGCAGAATTCTTCTCCAATATTTCCTCCACTCAGTAACCATGCATCCTGTTTTTACTCCACTCAAGCCTTTTCCAGGATTTTCTCAACTGCAATATTTTCTCCTATATATATGTGGTAGTGCAAAGGGATGCGGGTCGAAGAATTTTTCCAGAGACCAAAATTGCTGCTTTTCTACATTAAACTATATTATTTATTTTTGAACTATTTTCATTCGAACTGTAATTTTTATTTCCAGAATTAGTTTTTAGAGTGTTAATTCTTCATCTAAGAATTAACACAGTTATAGATTTCGATTGAATTGCAAGGAATTTGTAAGCATCCAAGATTACCACAACAACATTATTTCCAGGTTTTTTATGCAATTGATATTTATTCATTCTTGTGTTATGTCATTTATTTTTATGGATTATATTTTAAGTTGCATAGTTATTAAATATATTATGTCCGGCTAAATTAATTTGTACCGGTATGTGATTTATAAGTACCGAAAGAATTTGGTGATAACTTGGCTAAAAACATTTATAAACAATTTCTGGTTTCCAATTTCCATGTTTAATTTAACTACCCTTGTCACGAGAGTGAGAGGATAATTAACACGATTTTGCCACGAGAGTGGGAAATTAATTAAGGCAAGAACCTACATGCGAGAGCTGGGGTTCAACCCAGATAGTGGTAACGAAACATTAATTTTTAAATGCATGAGAGTGTTTTAATAAATTAATTAAGCTCAAATTGTTTTCAAAAATTGTTATTAAATTTAAAGTGCATCCACTAGGTTTAGTAGCATGACTTATTTCATGAACACGAGAGTGTATGTCTCAGGTTTTTAAACAATTCGTTTTTACTGAAATACTTTATATGCCAAGCGATTCACCGAATTCCCGAAGTCCGACTATCACATACCGGTATAACTATTACTATTATTTTTAATTAAACTAATTCCCCCTAAAATCAAATATTCATCGCTTAGTTAAACAACTGTAGCATTAGATCGTACGCGATTGATCCTCAATCTCTGTGGGTTCGATAATCATTTAAAACTAGAATGACTAAACTGTATACTTGCAGTTAGTATCCCAATAGACTTATAAAGTCCCGATCATTATCCCATTTAAGTTTAAACATGGATGACATTGTGGCTAGTGCGTCTGCTAGCTGATTTTCTTCTAGTGGGAAATGCTCGTAGGTAATCTTCTCAAAATGTGGGAGCAATGTCAAAACATGTTCTTTGTAAGGGATAAGGTTGGGGTGTTTGGTGTCCTATTCCCCTTTGATTTGGCTGATGAGCAAAGCTGAATCTCCGAATACATTTAAGGATTTGATCCCCAAGTCTATGGAAGCTCTGAGACCAAAGATGCATGCTTCGTATTCCGCCATATTGTTTGTACAATTGAAGCAGAGTCTTGAAGTAAAAGGAGTATGACACACTTCAAGAGATATGAGTACTGCACCGATACCGTTTCCGAGTGCGTTAGATGCTTCATCAAAAACCAGGGTCCATCGGGATCCTTGTTCAGGTCCGTCATATGGCCTGAATTCTTCACAGTTTTTTACCATCATGATATCTTCATCTGGGAATTCGAACTTCATGGACTGGTAGTCTTCTACAGCTTGGTGAGCAAGGTGATCAGCTAGTACACTTTCCTTTATTGCTTTCTGAGTAGTGTACTGTATGTCATATTCTGTCAGGATCATCTTCCATCTCGCTATTCTCCCAGAGAGTGCAGGTTTCTCGAAGATGTATTTTATTGGATCCATTTTAGATATCAACAAAGTAGTATGAGTTAGCATATACTGTCTTAGTCGGCGAGCAGCCCATGCCAGAGCGCATCAAGTTTTCTCGAGCAGTGAATATCTTATTTCACAGTCGGTAAACTTTTTGCTCAGGTAATAAATAGCGTGCTCTTTTTGACCAGACTCGTCATGCTTCCCCAGTACACACCCCATTGAATTTTCTAAATTATTCAGATACATGATTAATGACCTTCCCTCGACTGGTGGCATCAACACAGGAGGCTCTTACCGCTGTTCTTTGATCTTGTCCAAAGCAATTTGGCATTCATCATTCCATTTGACTACTTGATCTTTCTTCAGTAGTTTGAAAATTGGTTCACAAGTAGTTGTCAGGTGAGAAATGAATCTGACAATGTAGTTCAAACGTCCCAAGAATCCTTTGACTTCCTTCTCAGTACGAGGAGCAGGCATCTCTTGTATCGATTTCACCTTGGCATGATCTACTTCAATGCCCTTATTGCTGACGATAAAGCCTAGGAGCTTACCAGACCTTACTCCAAACGTGCATTTATTTGGGTTCAACCTCAGCTTGTACTTCTTTAGTCTCTCAAACAGTTTCTGTAAATGATTAAAATTCTCTTCTTCTATTTGAGATCTAGATATCATGTCGTCCACATAGACCTCTATTTCGTGATGTATCATGTCGTGAAATAGAGCTACCATGGCACACTGATAGGTTTCCCCAGCATTCTTCAGTCCGAACGACATAACCTTATAGAAGAATGTCCCCCATTGTGTTGCACAGGTTGTCTTCTCCATGTCCTCAGGCGCCATTTTGATTTGGTTATAGCGTGAGAAACCGTCCATGAAGGAAAACACTTTGTGTTGTACTGTATTGTCAACCAGGATGTCAATGTGGGGAAGTTGGAAATCATCCTTAGGGCTTGCCCTATTCAAATCTCTGTAGTCCATGCACATTCGTACCTTGCCTTCATTTTTGGGCACGGGAACAACATTGGCAACCCATTACGGATAAGAGGTGACGGCCAAGAATCCAACATTGAATTGCTTCATGATTTCTGCTTTAATCTTCTCCGACATGTCTGGTCGCATTCGACGGACCCTTTGCTTTAATGGTGGACAATCCTCTCTTGTAGGTAGACGGTGTACTACAATATCTGCATCAAGTCCTGGCATGTCTTCATAGGACAAGGAAAAGACCTCAACATACTCGTGTAACAACTAAATCAGACACTCCTTGACACTGGGTTCCAGATTGGCGCCCACCTTGACCTCTCTTCTGTCTTTTTCAGTACCTAGGTTGATTGTATCCACTGGCTCTTCGTGGGGCTGAATGGTTCTCTCTTCTTGTAGTAGTAATCTGGAAAGTTCCCCTGGTACTTCACAATCTTTCTCACCTTCATCTTCGGCTTGGTAGATTATATTTTCAGAGTCACAGAAGGCCATAGCAGAACCGTTACCCATGGGATCCCGAATGGATGTAGACTTGCATTGTGAGTTTGAGCCTGTGTAAGGGTATAACTATCTTTGAAAGAAATGTAAAAAGAAAAACAATGAGCACAAAGTTTGTATGCAAAAAACTTCCATGATTCATTAATGTCATATGGAAATTAGATAATAACCCTTACAAATGGACCATTGTGCCTCGGGTAAGACACAAGGTTTTAAGAGTCTGAATTGTTTTAATATTACAGATCCAACAAAATGTAAAGACAAATTACTGTGGGATAAAAGTGATCGGGAAAAAATCTCTAGCCTCCCAGTTGCTGAGCCCTCCACTGACAGTTGAAAAGATCCAATCCTCCAGGTTGTAGCTGTCTTCATCATCTTCCACCGTATTGACTTCGCGGTTGCTGATCTTCAAGGGTGGTCCTCCGACACGAGCGCGACGCATAACCTTCTGGGCACCTGAAGTGAAACCCAGACCAAACTTATCAGATTTATATGGGATATTTGAGATTTGTCCCCAGATAGTGCACCCACCTTCTTCTATCACTTCCCTGGCATCCTTCAAAGACGACATCCTGAGTGGAGTCCTTGTGATCTTGGGAACAACTTTTGTCACTGCCACATCTTGCGGGACTTCTTCAAAGTGTTGGAATGGAGTTTTAATAAATTCACCATCTAACTCCACATATCTGAAGGAATTAAGATGGCTGATCATATACTCTTCTTCTCCATGAACGGTGATGATTTTCCCTTGAATAAGATATTTCAGCATTTGGTACAACGTAAAAGTAACAGCGCCAACATTATGAATCCATGGTCAGCCTAGCAAGCAGGAATATGAAGGGCGGATATCCATTACATAAAAAGTTGAATCAAATGTTTGGGTTCCAGCCTTTATGGGGATATCCACTTCCCCATGCACCATCGTTTTTGAGCCGTCAAAGGCCCTCACTACTATGTTGCTTGGCTTTAATGTCAATCCTTTGCAGTCAAGCCTATCAAGAGCCTTTTTAGGCAATACATTCAGAGACGAACCGGTGTCCACCAAAACATGAGCCAAGGTTGTGCCCCTGCATTCCACTGAGACATGCAATGCCTCATTATTCTTCCTCCCTCTTGGAGTTAAATTAACATCCGAAAAACCTAAACCATTATCTGCAGTCAAGCTGGCTACGCAGTCTTGGAACTCATCGGCAGATGTTTCTTGGGGTACATGGGTACTTTTCAGGAATTTTACCAAGGATTTTGCATGCGCCTCAGAATATAGTAGTAAAGCCAGCATGGAAATTTTAGATGGAGTTTTCCCCAGTTTCTCAACCACATCGTAGTCGCTTCTTTTTATGATCTTTAGAATTTCCTCCATATCTTGTCGGGAGGTCTCAGGGATAGCCAGTGATCGTGCCTTCGTCCGGACAGGCTCAATCAGAATATTTTTACCTCGAGTCTCGGTTGACTCGGCAACATGAATATTAGTAGGAGTTGTATCAACTTTGTCAGTTGGAGCATTAGTGGAGATGATTGTAGGACTGGGAACAACCTTTGGAGGAGCAACAACAATAACAGGAATGATTACGGGTCTAGAAACTGCTTTTGGGGGAGCAATTTCTGGAGAGAATATCCTTCGGCTTCGGGTAATCTTGCTAGTCCCTGCAATATTACTGATATTGAGTCAACTTTCTCAGAACTTGAATCTTCGGCAGCTGGCTAATCTTGCTTGATACCGTGGTAGTAGACATCCCCTCCATAATTCCATGGTATGGTTTTGTCTGACGAATACGGGACTAGTCCAGGCATCGTAATTATCAAAGGAGCTACTTTTGGAACTGATGTAATTCTAACGGGTCTTTTGGTGGAGACCCTGGAAGAATTATCGGGAATGGTCACAATGGAAACATCCTTATAAGAAACAGTTGGAACATAAATTTTTTCTAACAAAATTTCCTTGCAATCTATTAGGCACTGAGCGCCTGCTTTTAACAAAGGACAACTGGTTGTTGAGGACAAATAGGAATAACAACTTTCATCACATCCCGGGAACACACTGGCATTCAATAAATTCTTTTTGATAGTTAGGAGTGGGGTCATAAGTTCATTAACTGAAGTAAAAAACATATCTTTCTCAATGGCGTTGGCATTATGGCCGTGTTTGGGCATAGGGGAAGAAATGACATTTGGCTTTTCGGGCGCATCAAATTTAATCTCTTTGGCTTCAATGAGGTGTTGTACTTTGTTCTCTAGAGCCCAACATTTATTAGTGTTCTGTCCGGAACTCTCAGAGTGGTATGCACAGCGGGCATTAGGATGATAGTGAGGAGAGGTTGTGTTAGGATTCTTTGGAGCTTCTTTCAATGTCACTAGGTTGGATCTTAACAAATGTTGCAATACTTGAGATAGGGTCATGTTAATTCTGGTGAATTGTTTGACTGGTATTTCCATTCTTGGTTGGTTGTTTCTTTGCTGATCAGGCGCAAGTTTAGGAATCATAACAACCCCCACCATTGGACGGTGTTTGGTCCTATTTTGATTTCTCTAAGGATATACAACAACCACTTCTTTCTTTCCAATGAATGGCTTCCTTACGGAAGAGGAGGATGCATCTTTTTGAATCTTTCCACTTTTTATCAGTAAAACCTGCCGATGAACTCCCAATTAAGTGATTGAAGAAGGGACCAGAAAAAGTGCCCAAGAACATGTTTACTAATTCTCTTTCAGATAGAGGAGGTTGAACTCTTCCGGCTAAGTCCCTCCATTTTTGTGCATAGTCCTTGAAGCCCTCACTTGAAATCATGTCCATACTCTAGAGTTGAGTACGGGTAGGCGCAAGATCAACGTTGTATTGGTATTGTTTGTAAAAGGCTGCAGCAAGATCTTCCCAATTATGAACATTGGCTCTTTCTAACTGATAAAACCAATCAAGTTGAGTTCTAGACAGACTGTCTTGGAATAAGTGTACCCATAAATCTTTGTCAGCGGTATGGGGCTGGTTTTTCCTCACATAGGACCTGAGATGCATTTTAGGGCATGAAACTCCGTCATATTTGGCGAACACATGTGCTTTGAATTTTGGAGGAATGACAATCCCTGATACTAACCCCAACTCCTCAAAGTCCAAGCCATGCACTTTTTGGATTTCCATTGCGCTCAACCGCTCTTCTAGATGCTTATACTTGTCATCGGCTGGAGGATATTGTTCTTCAGAATAGTCTTCTTCTTCCTCTTCCTCTTCTGACTCTGACGGGATAACTGTTTCCTTGCCCTTCACATCTTGATTGTCTTTCTCACTTGATGTCGTTGCAAAGTCTAAGGCCCTTCTTGTCTTCCCTTGGAATCTTCTTCCCATGTTTAGAACTTCGGTTATCTTCTTTGTCTTCTTTTTCTTCTCCTCAGCCAGCAAGATCTTCAACTCCTCTTGTCCTTTGGCTAGAGTTAAGAACAATTGTTGAAACTATTCATTCTGAGCTTGGAGGTCCTTCACCGTTTTCTCGAGATCCATCTTACTGAAATAAACAGTAGATAGATGAGGAGACTTGTTGCAAGAAACCTGCTTATGTTATGATGAATGGTAAATGCGTATGCAATGATTTCAAGAATTTTAAGATTCAAATTTGTTTTAGACAAAAAGGAAACACACGTTATATTAATAAGTTAAAGCTTGTACATCAGTGCCTCCTTGGGCAAAATAATACAAAAATTCTAAGATAAAAAGGTAGTACGCATCCTCTTTGGTGCAATCTAGGCATTCAGAGTCTTCTCCTCATGAAGTAGTCTAGTGAGTTCCAAAACCTTCTTCTCGCTTGCGTAGAATTGGGCTTCGAAAGTATCTCGCCCCCCTTTGAGTTGTATCCAATCTCTTTGTAAGTCTTCAAGAGAGATGGGCATGTTAGGATGTAGGATAATGTATGGAACATCTCCTTCCATGACAGGCTCAATGATTACCGAGAGAATGGAGGGATAAGGCATCATAAGACTTTGAGCACAAGTTCGTACTCATTTGAGGTAAGGCTCAAGAGGGATGGAATTCTTGTGCCCCAAAGTCTTTCTATCTACCTTGTTCAACATCCTCCAAGCTCGAATAAATCTCTGGTGATGACCTTGATCGTCGCTGTCGTAGTCAAATACCAAACTTTGAATTAGCATCTCGTGCGGGCCATCTCTTCGGGCGTAACCAAACTGTCTTAAATCTAAGAAGGGGTTATAGGTGATACCTCCCCTAATTCCAAGTAAAGGAACATTAGGAAATTCTCCATAACGGTCGATAATAGTAACATTCTCTATGAATCGGGAGCACCAATGAATGTTTGAACGTTTGAGCGTCATCAACCTTTGTGACCACCTTGAACCTTGCTCATTCTTTAATACAGATTGGGGAAGATGCAAAATAAACCATCTTGCCAAGAGAGGAGTGCAACACATAAGGACACCTATTTTCCTCATTGTGCGAGTGTGAAAAGAGTGTAGGATGTCTCCTAGCAAAGTAGGCACCGGGTTGTGGGATATGAAGATTTTGACGGCGTTCACATCTATGAGTTGGTAAGGATTTGGAAACAAAACCATCCCATAGATGAGGAGATCCACAATTTCTTCAAAAGCTTATAGATCCAAGGAGTTCCAACCGTTTTGGGCTTTCTCGAACAAGAACTTTGCTAGGAAACCTTTGACACCACTCCTTGTTTCCCAATGATTTGTGACATCAGATGAGTGCAAGTGTAGAGCTTGAGCAATATCTTCTGGCTTTGGGTTTCTTTCCGTGCCGTTGAAAGGTAGTTGGTTGAAAATTGGAATCCTCAAGAGTCGGGATAATCCTTCCAAAGTAGGCACAAGTTGATAGTCGGGAAATATGAAGCAATGGTGTAAAGGATTAAAGAACCAAAAGATCACCTTCATCATGTCCTCATTGGTGTTGGAGGTGACCAGGTTGAGTAGGAGACCATGTCTCTCGGTAAATGGAAATTTTTCAGGAATCCTTGAAGCTAGCTCCTTAAATTGTGAAGGGATCCTTACAAGGTTTACTTGAATAGTTTTCCTGCGAAGAGAATCCATATCCTACAAAACAGAACAAAGATAAATCCCAAGATCCTTGAAATGGTTAGTGAATGAGTATGATGTTATGTACAAGTATGTATATACAAACAAAGCAAACAAGTCCTTAGGTTTAGGCTTTCATGGAGTCTTATAGGTAAGTACCCTCTTGAAGTTTAGTTGGCTCAACCTGTCCTAGCAATAATAACCGAGTTCTAAGGAGCTCAATATCACTATTTTGTTTCCTTGGTCATTGTTTCAGCACAAGGCTCTTTAATGGCGACCGAAATATCCCAAGAAACCAAACCTCAATCAGTGTAGTGTCGAGTATCTACCAACTTCAGACTACACCAAAGCTGGTCATCTCACTACATCCTAAATGGCCAAGTTGGTCAAGTAAAGGTTCTAAAAGTTCATTAGTGCTTCATGACATCACTCAGCAGCCCCATATTCTCTTTGATTAACTCAAAGGCAACCGGTACTCACAAATATGTCACACTAACGTAGCTATTGCTTAGACCATGTCGGTATACCCCGTACAGTTTCCATAACGTATTGCTACTTACCTATAAGGTATCCCAAATCTGGGTAAAGGATTCAAACCCAAACAAATAACCATAATGTAAAGAATACAAGTCAAACAAATAAAGCAAGTAAATATGATCTAACCCTAAGGTAACCCCACTTTTAGAATTTTCCCCAGCAGAGTCGCCAATTCTGTGATACGGTGGAAGAACTGACTTGGGTGTTTTGCGTTTGATCGCAAATGTTGCGGTTAGTAGAGTTGCCACCTACCTTTCTTTTATCCAAAAGGAAAGGTGAAAAAGCATAGGAAAGACCTTTGATATTATTTCTTGAGTTCGGGGGGTAAATTATGAAAAGGGAAGGTATTAGAACCTATTTCATCCATGGTTTTCCATGGGATCTTAGTTACTTGCTAGATCACTTGCTTTTGTTTGAAAATGTTCTTTGTGTGGTTTTTGAAAGTATTTTGAAAAGGCGCCATCGTTTGGGCAAGCTTTGTAAAGATTCTCGTTCGTAATAATGTATACAAAGTGTTTGATATTTTGAAAATGTTTTCAAGTTTGAAAGATGTTTTTTGAAAGTGTTGGTGTTTGTTTTTAAAATAGCAAGGATGTTTTTGTTTTGAAATGGAGCAAGTAACTAGGAATAATCTACCTACTCAAAAGTCTTACCATTGACATTGTTATCTTACCATTGATTTGGTAAGTAACCTAATATTTGGATGTAAACGGGATGGGCATGGGTCATCGTATAACCATGATTAGCAATATTGCAAGGTATATTAGAATTTTTATTTAGGGACTAAGATCATTTTGAAAGGCAACTTAGATAGCGTCATCGAGGGACTATGATCTTGTATTTTTACTTGTTTTTGCTAAGATACCTCCCATGCGTAATATGGCCATTTATAAAGCAACCAAGTGGATTTTACCCTAGGGGTGCTTGTGTGCAAGTGTATTGATTTTCATGCTTGTTTTGTCTTGTATTAGGGTTTTCTACTTGTTGATTTTATCTTGCCATACACACCCTAATTACTAACAATTATATTAAAGCGATAAGTTGCGGAAATTAAAATCCTACGCTATTACATCATTTATGGGATGGGGGTAAAATTTACAAATGGGGATGAAATATGAACTTAAATATTACATCCATATCGAATAACAATGAAGGGAATGTAAAAACAGTCTAAGAAGAAGGAAACATTGCATTTTGAACTATTATGTGTCGACACAAGCTCCTATGCATCGACATATAACTTTCCTTGCCCCTGTATTGCCAAATCAACTCAGTATGAGTCATTACATAATGGTATGTGTAGACTCATACACTGCATGTGTCGACTCATACGTGTTCTGTGTCGACTCATACACTGTTTTTCCTCTATTTTGGGCCTATAAAGCAGTATGTATCGACTCATAAGGCTATGTGTCGACTCATACTGTCATTTGTTTTACTTCAACATTGTTTTGCTGCATACATGGGTTAGTTCTCAACACATAATGAAAGGAATGGAAGATAAATAAAATTTTAGCTTCAAGGACAATGGTTACTACACTTTGTCTTCAAAAAAATGAATTACTAATGATGCTTAAAATGAAGGATTAAAGTCAAGAAACTTACCTTGGAACTGGATCTTATATTCTGAGCTTATGTTGTTGTCTTGACTATTCTTAAACTTGGAAGAGAAAAAACATAGGTGTTGTAGGATCTTGTTCTTGAGTTTGAACAATTTCTAGGTGATGTATGTGAGGTGCTTAGATGTTTGGACAGAACTTGTAAGATATGTAGAGTTCTAGGATTTGGATTTCAAAACTCGAGAAATGGAAGCTTTATGGACTTTTATGGCTTTTATGAATATGAGATTTTTGAGGGCTAGTTTACAACAAAAACTTCTGGATTTTCTCTCTCTTTTTTCTAACTTCTTTGTCTTGCAAATGCTACTTCTATTTATAGGCAGGAGGTTTGTGCATATGAGCTGACTAGGTTTGCAAGACAACATGTTATGGTTTGGTTGGATTACAAAGATCAAACTATGTTAAGTACTCCATAGTCCCAAGATGAAGTACCAAAGTTGCTGGTATAGATGAGCTACTTCCCATGATTTATGATGGAGTATAATCAGCAACAAGCAAGGTATGGGATCAAGACAAACTTTGTACATAAAACTTGCTTTTCAAGAATAGCAATGGTGTCTTTATGCCATAAATGGAATGATCTTTTGGACAATGGTTTAAAAACTTGGTTAATAGTTCAAGATCTTGTGTAAACATTAAATTATGATGAGATTTGCAAGCAAGGAGGCCTGGAACATAAGATTATGCATTAAATCATAAGACTTTTGTTATGTGTTCTTCACTAAAATGACTTGCAACTCAATAATGGATGCTCAACTTCATGCTATTGAATCTCCTAGATCAAATATGATAAATTCATGCTCTTGGATGTTTTGTAAAGCTTGAAACACACTCTACAACTTTCATGTTGACCACTTTTTCTAAATCAAACAGGAACTTGATGAAAATTAGCCAAAACGTTGGGATAAAAACCTGACCAAAACTGCTGAAAATTTCTCTAAGTGTTAAATGAAAATGTCATGACTTCATGAATTTATAACTTGAGATCCAAGCATATTTAGGAGAAGTTGTGTAAAGTAATGTTGTAGATATCACGGAGATCTACAACTTTCATGTTGAAAGCTTCTTTTGAATCATCTTACATCTTGGTGAAAGAATGACATGAAGTGATGAAATTATCATGTATAAAAACACTTAGAAAATTTCTAAGTCTTGGAAATCTTGACTTTTCAAGTTGACTTTTGACTTTCTTGACTTCTTGATGATTAAGCTTGATATTCTTGAGTGTCTTGATGAAATTTGATCTTTGGAATGTAATGTTGACCAAAAATTCAAAGTTTGACTTTCTAGTATGCAAGTGACCATTTTTCAGTACAATTGATTTTTTATGTCAACTACTCAATTGACTGATCAAAAATGTGATTTAAGGCTTGAAACTTTACATGAGTAATCTTAGGGGTCCATAATGATCCATGAAAGTCATATGAGACATTAGAAGTCCAATTATCCTTGTGCAATATCAAACCCTACTTTTGGTCATTAGTGCTTAAGGAGGTGTCTTGAGCTGATCAACCCTAGTGCAGTCTTGAGCCAAAAGAGATCTTGTGAGCAAATACTTCACAAATGAGAGGGAAAATTTTGGGGTACAACAAGGGTTCAGGAAAAAGTTAGGGATTAAAGCGTATGACTATGTCCCGTTGGATCACCACAGCCAGCTTTATTACCAAGGTCAAAAGATCAAAAGGTCCAAGATCGATTCAATCAACTTCTTTCAACAACAAGGGATGATGTTCGAAGATATATGGGCAATAGCTGAGTTGAAACACATTGAGATCACTTCCACATGGATATTATTTGTGTTTTCACTTTTTATTCCTTTCATTTTTTCTACAATTTCCTCTTACTGGGATCTCTGTCTCCTTGTACAAAAATGCCTATTTATAAACAAACATCAACACAAACATAATTTGAAGTGCAGACTTTTTGTTTTTCCTGTTTTGAGTGCAAAAGTGTCCAATGACTAAAATTGAATGAACATATGCATATGAACATGATTAAACTTTTAACAACTGTATACATAAAAAATAGTAACACACATCTCCTTAAGGATTTAGGATATCCCCACAGAGATACTTCAATAAAATTATCCCCACAGAGACGGATCCATGAAATCCCCAGCCAGAGTTCCAATCTTTTGAAAAACCTTCTCCCCAGCTGAGTTGGTCTTAAAAGGAAGCCTTGTGGAGTTCTACCTAAAGAAGTCACTTCCCTGGAAGGTCGTCAAATATTCTCTTTAACCGAGTTTATTTCCCCAACAAACTACAAATTCTCCAGCTTGAGTTAGCCTCTCAGACTATTACAAATCAAGGGAAAAACCCCTTAATCCCCAGTAGAGTCGTTGCAATCCCCAACGGAGTCGTTACTATTCAAGCAAGTTATTGTAAAGCCTGGAATCCGACCAGATAATATTCGACTTCATCTTTTCAAGCAAGTTACTGTAAAGCCTGGAATCCGACCAGATAACAGTCAACTTCATCCTTTTAAGCAAGTTACTGTAAAGCCTGGAATCCGACCAGATAACAATCAACTTCATCCTTTAGAGCAAGTTACTGTAAAGCCTAGAACCCGACCAGATAACAATCAACTTTATCCTTTTAAGCAAGTTACTGTAAAGCCTAGAATCCAACCAGATAACAGTCAACTTCATCCTTTCAAGAAAGTTATTGTAAAGCCTGGAATCCGACCAGATAGTAATTGACTTCATCTATCTCAACAAGTTACTGTAAAGCCTGGAATCTGACCAGATAACAGTTAACTTTAATTTTCTATGAAGCCTGGGATCCGAACAGATAGCAATTAACTTCATCTATCTCAGCAAGTTACTACAAAGCCTGGAATCTGACCAGATAACAGTTAACTTCAGTAAGAGGTTGTGAAGCCTGGAATCTGACCAGATAGCAGTTAACTTCATCTATCTCAGAAAGTTACCACAAAGCCTGGAATCTGACCAGATAACAGTTAACTTTATCCTTTCAAATAAGTTGTTGTGAAGCCTGGAATCCGACCAGATGACAATTAACTTTATTCTCTCAGTAATTTGATGCGAAGCCTAGAACCCGACCAGATAAAAGTTAACTTTATCCTTTCAAACAAGTTGTTGCAAAGCCTGGAATCCGACCAGATAACAATTAAGTTCATTCTCTTAGAAATTTGTTGTGAAGCCTGGAATCCGACCAAATAACAGTTAAATTTAGTAAGTTACTGTGAAACCTAGAATCCGACCAGATAACAGTTAAATTCAGTAAGTTACCGTGAAACCTGGAATCTTACCAAATAACAGTTAAATTCAGTAAGCTACTGTGAAACCTGGAATCTGACCAGATAACATTTAATTTCATCTAAGTTAGTGCGAAGCCTGGGGTTCGACTAGATAATAGTATAACTTCAATTTTCTACGAAGCCTGGAATCCAACTAGATAACAGTTAATTTCGTCTAAGTTTCTACAAAGCCCGGAATCCAACCAGATAACATCTTAACTTCAATTACCACGAAGCCTAGAATCCGACTAGATAACAGTTAAATTTCATTCTTCCAAGTAATTTTCTATGAAGCCTGGAACCCGACCAAGTAACAGTTAATTTCACCTTCCCCAGTAAGTTGTTGCAAAGCCTGTAATACAACTAGATAACAGTTAGCTTTATTACCCCTAACAAGTCAAAAGTTACTACTAAGCCTGGATTTCGACCAGATAATAGCTAATTTTCGCTCTCCCTAGTCAAATATAATTCCCTAGTAGAGTAACGGGCAACTCCTGAACTCTATTCCCTAAGCAGAAATCAACACTCCTCGCAGAGTTTCCTCAAACGAAGAGCCAAAATCAATGTTCCCTAACGGATTTCTCCTCAAACAACAAAACAGGAATACCTAGCGGAAACATTATAAACAAGGTTTGAAGATGTGCATAGTCTTCATCCCCAACAACAGTCCAGAATTTAACTTCTCAAAGCTCCCCAACATTTGTCAAGGATTTATTTTCCAAGACAAAGATACACTTCAACAATATTTCACATTCATACATCATATTACATACATGACAAATGCATACAACACAATCTCATTTATTTTGAGAACATCATGGTGCCATGCATACATCTGCATGAAATTAACCCTCTCTTCCTTACAGGAAAAGTCAACCAATCAAACAAAGACCTCTTCTGGTTAGATTTACTTCTTCCAGTTAAAGACATGCGAACAAAAGACCTCTTCTGGCAATCAACATACCTCTCCTGGTTAAGATTATTTCCCCAATGAAGTCACCAAACAAAATACCTCTTCTGGTTTAGATTTACTTCTTCCAGTTAAAAACAGGAAAAAGACATCTACTGTTTCAGTATAAATCGACCAAAGATATATTCTGATACTTCTTCTAGTTTCTACCAACAGTCACTCTGGATGGCATTTGTAAGCCCATCTCTGACGAATTCTTTATCACCTCTCCAAATGGCATCTTTAAGCCCATTCCCGACACAATCAAACAACCCATTATCAAGTGAAAATTTCTGGGCACCCTAGTGTTCAATCATCTTCCACCTTCAAGTCACGAATGGAAGACCCGCTAATCTAACTCTTTAGGTTTAAGAAGATTGAACAAGGGAAACTGTTGTACCCCAAAATTTTCCCTCTCTTTTTCAAGACATTCCTCACAAAGGATTTCAAATGCTCAAGGATTCTCAAGGAATTGATCAGACAAAATCATCTCCGAAGCACTGAGACTCCTGTTAGAACAAGATTAGTTCTGATCTATCTCAGAGTTTTGATGATAACAATAAATTATATCTTAGATAATTTATACTCTGATGAACGTATTTGACTATTTCAGATAATGTTCTGACAGAAGCATTCTGAAGTACTAAGCAAAATTATGAAGAAGTTCTTTGATGAAAGAACCTTTTTGTTTTAAGCGCATCTGCTAACTCTGGTAAGACAATTTATTTAAATATATCTTCTAACATTTAGCAGGTTTCCTTGCTCAGAAGATTACTTGAAAGCAAGCGTTGATCAAGTACTTAGCAAGCAAAGCACTGCCTAGAAGATGTGTAAAGCATGTTCTGAATACAAGACGTTGAAGCAAGTTCTGAATGAATGTTAAAGCCAACTTGTCTTGTTAAGCGTATGAAATATGTTCTTACAAGTTGTCGTTTGCTCATTAATGCAAAGACGACTGCAAGCACTTAAGTGTCTAAGCTAGTTTCTTGGAAAATGGAATAGTGCAAGAAAACACGCAAGCATTTAATGCTCTCCATTTTTCTGAAGGCAACAACGATCATTTTGTTCTTACTATATATAGAAGGACATTTATTGCAAGCCAACCAACCAATCAATTTCAAAAAGAAGCAAGAAACTACGTGAAAAATTTTGGGCTCACAAACTCATTGTTCATACACTTTGTGCAATTTATTCTAAGTGAAAAATCACAGTTGTGATATAGCTTGATTAGAAGCAAATTTTATTTCACTATCTGTAAGATTAAACTCTTGTAATTGTTCCTTGAGAGACCAAGTTTGGTCAGATTTCTCAAGCAGATTAGGACTAGATTTAAGTCTTAGTAGTGTTAGTCACTTGTAAGATTACTTGTGCATTGTTAGTCACAACAGTTGTTGTGTGTTTGTAATCAGTTGATTATAGTGGATTAAGTCCTTGTTGAGAAAGGCGAAATCACCTTGGCGGGTGGACTGGAGTAGTTTGAGTTCAAAGGAACCAGGATAAAAATAACCTTGTCCTTCCATTATTGTTGAGCTTTGTTTTGAAAAGAAAAAGAGTCACTTATTCAACCCCCCCCCCCCCCCCCCCCTTCTAAGTGTTTTCTTACCCCTTCAATTGGTATCAGAGCTTGACTCTGAGCACAACACTTAACCGTGTCAGGAAAAGATCCAGAAGAAAACACAATGGCCGCTGAAAAAAACAATAATAGTTACAACAAACCTCCAGTTTTTGATGGAGAAGATTTTGAGTACTGGAAAGATAGACTAGAAAGTTTCTTTCTAGGTCATGATAGTGATCTATGGGATATAGTCTTGGATGGTTACACACATCCTACTGACTCAGAAGGAAACAAAGTTGACAGAAAAAATATGGATAGACTACAAAAACCTGATTTTAAAAATCATCATAGAGCTAGAAATATTTTTCTAAATGCTATCTCTAAAGTAGAATATGAAAAAATCACTAATAGAGATACATCGCATGATATGTTTGAGTCTCTTAAAATGACTCATGAAGGAAATGCTCAAGTTAAGGAGTCAAAAGCTCTGGCTTTAGTTCAGAAGTATGAATCCTTCAAAGTTGAAGAAAGTGAGTCTATAGAAGCAATGTTCTTTAGGTTTCAAACTATGATCGCTGGTCTGAGAGTTTTGAACAAGGGATATACCAAAGAAGATCATGTGAAAAATATCATCAGAAGCTTACCCAGAAGATGGGCACCAATGGTCACTGCTTTCAAAGTTTCAAAAGATCTGCACAATGTGTCTCTGGAGGAACTCATCAGCGCTCTCAGAAGTCATGAGATTGAACTGGATGAGCACGAGCCTCAGAAGAAAGGTAAGTCTTTGGCCCTTAAATCAATTAAGAAATTTGATACTAACGCTTTTCAGGCTGAAGAGGAAAACTCTGAAGAATTAGCGTCAGAAGAAGATGAACTATCCTTGCTCTCCAGAAGGATCAATCATCTGTGGAAGCACAGACAAAAGAAGTTCAGGAACTTCAAGAAGTCAGAAGATAAACCTGAATCTTCTGGACACAAAAAGTCAAACAGAAGAGAGATCATCTGTTATGATTGCAAAGAACCTGGTCACTACAAAAGTGATTATCCAAGGCTTCAAAAAGAAAAAACAAAGAAGAGGTTTGGTAAGAATAAAGGGACGATGGCAACCTGGGATGACTCAGATTCTTCTGAAGATGAATCTGGTTATGAAGATGAAAATGCCAACCTAGCTCTGATGGCTATCACAGCAGATGACTCAGATTGTGAGTCAGAACAAAGAGAGGTATTTTCTAAATTCACTAGAAATGAACTTGCTGATAGTTTATCAGAACTTCTGGAAAACTATAGTAAACTCAAAATCAAATATAAGAAACTCAAGAAAAGTCTTGCATCTGATATTGAGAAACATGAAGCAGAAAAATCTAAACTCTTAGAAAATAATTTTAAAATTAAAGAAGAAATTCAAAATGTTCAAAAAATTTCTAGTTCAAAATCTGTGTCTAGTTCAAAATATATTCTGAAAGAATATGACTATAGTTTTCAAACTTTCCTAGCTAAAGGCATAGATAGAAGCAAAATGGCTTCAATGATCTATGGAGTTAGTGGGAAAAACAGAAGAGGAATTGGATATGAACCTCCCAAAGGGAAGGAGAAATACATACCAAAACCTGTTGCTAAAATGACTTTCACTTACAAACCTCTGAATAAACAATTCAAGTTTGGACACTCACATGATATAAAATATACATCACATTCTGGAAACTCTTATGCCAACCCAAAAGGACCCAAAAAGATATGGGTACCTAAGGATAAAATAATATTTGTTACAGATGTCCTTAACAGCTCAATTGAGACACCAGTCATGGTACCTGGACTCTGGGTGCTCACGACACATGATGGGAAAAAGGTATATGTTCCAAAGCCTGGAACTTAAAGTTGGAGGAGACGTGAAGTTTGGAGGTAATCAGAAAGGGAATATTATTGGTTCTGGAACCATTGGAAACAATAACTTCCTTCTATCTCTAATGTTTTATTAGTAGAAGGATTAGCTCATAATCTATTGTCCATAAGTCAATCAAGTGACAATGGTTATGATATTATCTTCAATCAAAACTCCTGTAGAGCTGTAAGTCCAAAAGATGGATCAATCCTCTTTTCTGGCAAGAGAAAGAACAACATTTACAAAATTTATTTATCAGATCTTAAATCTCAGAATGTTAAATGCCTTTTCTCTGTTAGCGATGAGCAATGGGTATGGCACAGAAGATTGGGACATGTCAGTCTTAGAAAAATCTCTCAAGTAAATAAATTAAAATTAGTCAAAGGACTTCCCAATCTGAAGTACAACTCAGAAGCTCTGTGCAAAGCATCTCAAAAAGGAAAATTTTGAAAACCTTCCTTTAAATCCAAAAATGTTGTCTCTTCCTCTAAGCCATTAGAGTTACTTCATATTTATCTGTTTGGGCTAGTTAAAACTGCATCCATCAGAGGCAAGAAGTATGGATTGGTCATTGTTGATGACTTCAGCAGATGGACATGGGTAAAGTTTTTAAAACACAAGGATGAGTCACATTTTGTGTTCATTGACTTCTGTACTCAAGTACATAATGAAAAAGAATTTAAAATCATAAAAGTCAGAAGTGATCATGGTGGTGAATTTGAAAATCATTATTTTGAAAAATATTTTAAAGAAAATGGTATTGTTTACAATTTTTCTTGTCCTAGAACTCCCCAACAAAATGGAGTTGTATAAAGAAAGAATAGAACATTACAAGAAATGGCCAGAACCATGATCAATGAAACTAATATGGCTAAGCACTTTTGGGCAGAAGCTGTGAACACATCGTGTTACATTCAAAATAAAATCTCTATAAGACCTATTCTTGAAAAGACTCCCTATGAATTATGGAAAAACAGAAAACCCAACATTTCTTATTTCCATCCTTTTAGATGTACTTGTTTTATTCTGAACACTAAAGAAATTCTGAACAAGTTTGATTCTAAAGCACAAAAGTGTTTTCTGCTTGGATATTCTGAATGCTCAAAAGGCTATAGAGTATACAACACAAAAACTATGATTGTTGAAGAATTAATCAAAGTCAGGTTTGATGATAAGCTTGGCCAATAAAAGCCAAAGAAAATTGACTTTTCTGTAGGTACAGAAGATCATCCCTCAAATTCTAAAACTTTAGAAGCAAAGAAAGACTAAGAAGTAAAGGAAGACTCAGCAGATCATCCTCTTGACAATGCTCTGGACAACCTCAGAATCTCTGATCAACCCACTCAGAAAAGGTTTCCTAGAATATCTTCAGCTCATAAAGAAGACGTAATTATTGGAAGAAAAGAAGATCCCATTAGAACAAGATCCTCTCTCAGAATCAATGAAGAATCTTTGTTTGGTTTGGTTTGGTTTGGTTTCTCTGATTGAGCCAACTTCCATTGACGAAGCTCTGGAAGATAATGATTGGATCTTAGCAATGCAAGAAGAACTCAATCAATTCTCCAGAAATGATGTATGGAATCTAGTTCCAAGACCCAAAGGATTCAACGTTATAGGAACCAAACGGGTTTTCAGAAACAAACTGAACGAGCAAGGAGAGGTGATCAGAAATAAAGCACGAATGGTTGCACAAGGTTATAGTCAACAAGAAGGAATTGATTATAATGAAACCTTTGCCCCAGTCGCCAGGTTAGAGTCTATAAGATTATTAATTTCTTTTTCTGTACAAAATAACATTTTATTATATCAAATGGATGTTAAAAGTGCATTTTTAAATGGCTATATTGAAGAAGAAGTTTATGTCCATCAACCTCCTGTATTTAATGATTCAAAACATCCAGAACATGTTTTTAAATTAAAAAAAAGTCTTTGTACGGTTTAAAACAAGCTCCCAGAGCTTGGTATGATCGTATGAGTAATTTTATTTTAGAAAAAGATTTTACCAGAGGGAAAGTGGACACAACTCTTTTCAGAAAGACATTTAAAAATGACATTTTAATTTGTCAAATTTATGTTGATGATATAATTTTTGGAACCTCTAATATCTCCCTTGGAAAAGAATTTGCTGAGACCACGCAGACAGAATTTGAAATGAGCATGATGGGAGAATTGAAGTTCTTTCTGGGAATTCAAATCAACCAGACTCTAGAAGGTACTTACATACATAAGACGAAGTATGTTAAAGAACTTCTGAAGAAATTTCAGATGTCAGAAAGCAAAGATGCCAAGACACCTATGCATCCAACCTGCATTCTGGGAAAAGATGAGGTAAGTATGAAGGTAGATCAGAAGCTCTATAGAGGTATGATTGGATCCCTTCTCTATCTGATTGCATCTAGACCTGATATACTATTCAGCGTATGTTTGTGTGCTAGATTCCAATCAGATCCTAGAGAATCTCACTTAAAAGCTGTTAAGAGAATTCTTAGGTATCTGAAAGGTACTACTAATATGGGTTTGTGTTACAAGAGATCACAAGATTATAGACTAGTAGGTTATTGTGATGCTAATTTTGCTGGAGATAGAATTGAAAGAAAAAGCACCTCTGGAAGCTGCCAGTTTCTGGGTGACAATCTTATCTCGTGGTACAGCAAGAAGCAAGCAACAATTGCACTTTCAACCACAGAAGCTAAGTATATATCTATTGCTGGATGTAGTTCTCAGATGATTTGGATGAAAAGTCAACTAGAAGATTTCAATCTTTATGAAAGTAAGATTCTTATCTTCTGTGACAATACTTCTGCTATTTTTCTTTCTAAGAATCCAATTTTACATTCTAAAGCCAAACATATTGAAATCAATTATAATTTTATAATGGACTATATTCAGAAGGGAATTTTAAATTTAATTTTTGTAAAAACAGACCATCAATGGGCTGACATTTTCACCAAACCCCCTTCAGAAGATAGATTTAATTTCATTTTGAAAAATATTTGTATGGAATTATGTCCTGAATAAAATAATATTTATCTTCTGTGTTTTACTTCAGAATATTCTGAAATGAATGTTCTGATTAACAACTCTTCAGAATTTAAAAGAGAAGTTGCATCAGAAGCTATATGAAAAGTTCTGAAATGTTCTAACGTTTCATTTCTAAGTATAGTTCATAAGTTCATTAGAACAAACAGTTGTTACATGCATCCTTCAGGAGATGAACACGTGGTGCATTTCTGAAAGGTCACGTGTGCAAAAGCTACTGATGACGTTCTAGGTAACTATTAATGATTAGCCATAATCTCACGTTTTCCCTAATTTTTAGCAAAATCATTAAATGCACGTAATGATGAGATTCGTTTTAAATTAGTTTTAAATTCATTTTAAATTCTTTAAAATTTCTTTTTTAATTTTATTTCTAAACCTATTTCTGAAACTGTTGCATATAAATAGTTTTTGAAAAACCCTTTTTCATTCTTTACTGTCTCTTTCAAACTCAATCGTTTCTGTACTTTTTCTCTAAAAACCTTTTCTTCATCTCTCATCTCTAAGAACTTCAATGGCTTATTCTTCTACCCACTCTGAGCAATACATAGTGCCTGAGAGAACAACTCTCATTCCTGTAGACAGTTTGGAAGTTTTAAGTGAGTTAATGGTAGATTTCGAGAATCTAAGAGAAAATGGTTTTGACTTGTTCCCTGCTGTTAAGTTTCAAGGTTGGGAGAACTTTTTTGATCATCTCATTGGTCCAGTCTTTCCACATCTGGTGAAGGAATTCTGGATACATGCTATTGCAACCCCTAAGGTTATCCTCTCTTTAGTAATGGGAAAGGAAATATCCATTACTGAAAACCAAATCAGAAAGTTGCTAGGGTTTAAAGGACTTGGAGTTACAGGTATGCCAAGTGGAAGAATGGAAATGACAACGGTCTACTAAGAGATTTTCACAAATGGTCAAGGATCTTCTAAAGTCAGGGACTTGAAAGATAAATACAAGATTTGGGCAAGGATTATTCATGGATGTATTCACCATAGGAAAAACACCAACTCTCCATATTACATTAACGTTGATCAACAATACTTATTGTTCTGCCTTGGAACAAATGTAAAAATTGATTAGCCTTATTTGTTGTTTGAACATCTTTGGAACTAGGTAAAAGAGACTAGGGAAGCTGAAAGGATGAAAAACCAAAAATCCAAAAGGAATTGGATTCCTATGGGTAGATTAATATCAGACATTCTGACTGAGAATGGTCTGATTGCTCACCTAGATGAAGCTAATCTTCTGGGGGAGCTAGAACCTACTTGTGGTAAGACTATGACTGGGAAGAATTTACTGAAAAGGAAAATAATTGACAAGCTGCTGGTGGAACCAACTCCGTATGTGTCAGCTGTTGTGAAGAGAAGAAGAATACCTATTGCTGATTTCCCTATGTTTAATTCAAGAGATCATCCACGCATCATCCTGCACTACTTTGAAATCTGCAAAGAGACTGGAACACCTATTGATCCAGCTTGACTCCAAGGAAGAAATCAAGTTGCTTCAGATGTTGTTCTCCAGGAATCTTTGAAGAGGAAAGCAGTTGAAGGACCTTCTGCCACACCTCAGAAGAAGAAAAAGAAGACAGGTAAACCTGCTGAAACTATCACTGTTTATGATTCTGTCAATGTATCTACATCTGCTGAACCCTCCCAAACCTTAGGAGATATAGATGTTGATATTGACCTGACCTTACCATCTGACTCTCTTGCTGACAACCCTCGGAAAAATCAAGTTTTATCAGATTTGAGTGACTTTGACTCTGATGAACACTCTGACACCCAATCAGAACCCTCTCAATCAGAACCCTCACATTCAGAACCATCTGTTTCTCAACCCATTCCTACTGAACGCTTTTCAAGACCTCCTCCCAGAACTCTATCATCCAGACCCGCTGGATGGTATGATGCTGGCTCTTGGAGAATTCTAGGGATAAATGAACCTCTAGACACTATAAAGCCTCCTTTCAACTTACCATCTGAAAACATTTTTGCTATGAATCGACCACAGCCTCAGAACCCCATTCCCACTCCTGAAAATACAATAATTATTTCACCTGATATCACTCCACATACTTCACCACAACATCTAACACCAAACTCACCAATGTTTTCACCCCCTCATATTCCATAACACCAATCTGATGAACCACCTGAAACTGTTGAATCATCTGAACCTTATGAACAATCAGCACCACTTAACTTTATTGACCAACCTGATCATTCAACCATTCCTGAACCAACCAAAAATCCTGAACCTGCTAGCTTTTTAAGAACTGTAGTGGATTATGAATCTCTACAATTCTTGAAAAACAAAACTTTCAAGAAGGATGTCCCAAAACCTGTTCAGCCAGATGTGAATACATCTTTTCAGAATTTTTTAACAGATGTTCAAGCATGGTTGAATCTTCTGAAAGAAGATTGCTCCAGAAGCGTGAACCCAACTGCAACGAATCTTCTATGGGAAACCTTCAGAAGAACTTTTGATGATGAGTCACTGAAGCTAGAGGACTTATGTAACTTTCAGGTGCTGGACAACTTTTTCAAACATCTGCATGCTTTCAAGTCAGAAGCTGCTGACATTTGGAATAAGAAGTCTTCGTTAATGATTGCTGATACAATGGACATATCAAAAGATGAATCTGAAGATGCCTCTGACGATTCAAACCCTCTGGCTATTGTTCTATTGAATCAACCTTCTGTTAAGGCTGAACCTGAACCAGTGCCAACTCTTGTAATTGATTTGGGCACTCTGCTTTCAACCTTTGTGCATTCTGACTCAACGATTGCCGCTTCTAAGCCTGTTTCTACTGAAGCTTCGTCATCCTCTGCTCTTACCTCACTTATCATGGACACTCTGAATGAGCTCAAGAGGGAGAATGAAGTCATACATGAACACTTAGATAAGCAAGGCCAAACAAATCAAGAAATCAAAGGTTGGATGATGAAACAAGAAGAATCTGCCTCTGAGATCAAGAATCTTCTGATGGCTCTTGTTACTAAGAAATCCTAGTGTCTTTCTGTTTCTTGTCTTTTGTTTGTTGTTTTGTACTTTTGGATATTTTTTCTTTTTTTTATGAAAACTTTTAAGCTCTTCAACTATTTTATTTATACACTTTTTGATTATGCCAAAAAGGGGGAGAAAATGAGTATTTTGAACTAATCATTGTTTAACAGTTATGGGACTAAGTCTCAGACATTATAAAAAAATACAAAATTTCTTTATGTGCAAAATAATTTTTTTTTGCAAGTATCACTTTAACTCTGAAAGAGTATTCCAGCTGAACATTATCTTCATAAAGAAGTTCAGAAGAAATCCAAGAATATTTTTTATTGCTCTAATAAATAATCTCAGGAAGTTGTATATATAGAAATATTCATTTCAGGGGGAGATTCTTATCTCTTATTATATTTTATTTCTATATCTGAATAATTTTTGTCATCATCAAAAAGGGGGAGATTGTTAGAACAAGATTAGTTCCGATCTATCTCAGTGTTTTGATGATAACAATAAATTATATCTTAAATAATTTATACTCTGATGAACGTATTTGACTATTTCAGATAATGTTTTGACAGAAGCATTCTGAAGTACTAAGCAAAATTATGAAGAAGTTCTTTGATGAAAGAACCTTTTTGTTTTAAGCGCATCTGCTGACTCTGGTAAGACAATTTATTTAAATATATCTTCTAACATTTAGCAGGTTTCCTTGCTCAGGAGATTACTTGAAAGCAAGCACTGATCAAGTTCTTAGCAATCAAAACACTACCTAGAAGATGTGTAAAGCATGTTCTGAATACAAGACGTTGAAGCAAGTTCTGAATGAACGTTAAAGCCAACTTGTCTTATCAAGTGTAGTAAACATGTTCTTACAAGTTATCATTTTCTCATTAATGCAAAGACGACTGCAAGCACTCAAGTGTCTAAGCTAGTTTCTTGGAAAATGGAATAGTGCAAAAAAACACATAAGCATTTAATGCTCTCCATTTTTTCTGAAGGCAGCAACGATCATTTTGTTCTTACTATATATAGAAGGACATTTATTGCAAGCTAACCAACCAATCAATTTCAAAAAGAAGCAAGAAACTACGTGAAAAATTATGGGCTCACAAACTCATTGTTCATACACTTTGTGCAATTTATTCTAAGTGAAAAATCACAGTTGTGATATAGCTTGATTAGAAGAAAATTTTATTTCACTATCTGTAAGATTAAACTCTTGTAATTGTTCCTTGAGAGACCAAGTTTGGTCAGATTTCTCAAGCAGACTAGGACTAGATTTAAGTCTTAGTAGTGTTAGTCACTTGTAAGATTACTTGTGCATTGTTTGTCACAAAAATTGTTGTGTGTTTGTAATCAGTTGATTATAATGGATTAAGTCCTTGTTGAGAAAGGAGAAATCACCTTGGCGGGTGGACTTGAGTAGTTTGAGTTCAAAGGAACCAGGATAAAAATAACCTTGTCCTTCAACTCCAAATTATGATTTTTGACTGAGAATGACTAATCTTTGACTTTTGACCTAGTTCATGACTTATTAGTTTGAAACATGATCTCAAGGTTTCAAGCACATCATTTTTACCTAATCACATATTTCAATTCATCTCCCGAGATCAGCAGATTGATAGATGAAATTTGGTCAACCGATGAAAAAGTCAACTGTATACTAAAAAGTCAAACTTTAACTTTTTGGTCAAATTTGAGTTTCAAAGATCACATTTCATTAAGACATTCAAAATATGAAATTTGAGTTGCAAAGTTTGATTTTTGATTTTCTTGATTTCCTGATGATCAAATTTCATATTTTGAATGTCTTAATGAAATGTGATCTTTGAAACTCAAATTTGACTTTTTGATCATGAGTCGACTCATGAGTCATGAGTCATATTAGTTGCATAACGGGGCATGAGTCAACACAAATCCTTATGCATCGATGCATATTGTTATCCAGACAAAATATAGAAAGACCAAAGGTGCATGAGTCGACACAAAACACAAATGTGTCGACACAAACAAGAAATGAGTTGACACATACCATTATGTATCGACTCATACTGAGTTGATTTTTGTTTTTTTCAGAAACAAGCAGTGGCATGTAATGATGCATGAAGGTATGTGTCAATACATAAAGTTTGGCTTTCTTTCTTTGTACACTATTTTCCTTTTTATATTTTTTATTGCTATTCATTTATTCAATATGGTGTAATAATTTAATTAGGTTTGTATTTCATCCCCATTTGTAAATTCTACCCCCATTCCCCAAGTGATGTAATAGCGTAGGATTTTAATTTCCACAATTTATGGCTTTAATATAATTGTTAGTAATTACGGTGTGTATGGCAAGATAAAATCAACCCTTAGAAAACCCTATCTCAAAGACAAAAATGCTTGCAATCAACACACTTTGCACACGTGTACCTCTAGGGTAACCTCGCTTGTTGCCTCAGAAAAATAGTCATGTCCCTCGAATGTGGGACGCTTTAGTAAAGGCCCTCGATGAAAAAAGATCGTAGTCCCTCGATGACCCTTTGATGTTTCTTTCGGTAATATGATCTTATTTCCTCATGGAAATTGCTAAAGCGTCTCATAGATTTCCTTCTATGACTATACGACGACCCACGCCCATCCCTTCACATCCAATGATAGGGCTTCTTATCAATCAATGGTAAGATAGAAATATCTAAAGGAGGAGGAAAAGAACTAATACCCTTTTTAGTAGGTAGAACATTCATAGTTGCTTGCTCATAACATTTTGAAAACAATATCTTTCAAAACACACCAACACTTTCAAAATGAAATATTTTCAAAAGTCAACACCTTGTATACATTCTTATAGAGACGGGAATGATTACAAAGTTCGCCTAAACAAAGGAACTTTTCAAAAATACTTTCAAAACAAATCACAAACACATTTCAAACAAAGAATTTTCAAAGTGAGCTAGCAACTAAGAGCCTGTAGATAACTACAGATGGAAAGGGTGCTAATACCTTCTCTTTTCATAACCTACCCCCCGAACTCATGAAAATTCTCAAAGGTATTTCCTGTTTTTTTCACCCTTTCCTATATTGGATAAAAGAAAATTCAGTGGCAACTCTTGATATCCGTAACAATTGCGATCAAATGCAAAATACCCAAGTCAGTTCTCCCACCGTATTACACAATGGGAAAGCAGCAGTGATCTAGAATGTATGGTATGTACCTGGCATGAAAAGTAATCTGATGAGTGTGGGATAACTGATTGAGAAAGGTTTTTCAGTTACCATGAAGGAAAATATTTTGAAGCTGTATGACTAATCAGAAGCTGATTATGGAGTCAAAACAGGGAAGGAACAGAACATCCAATGTGAATGTTAGAACTGCAGACTCCAAATGTCTTAGTGCAACAAGTGTTGTCAAGGAGAGTGAGCTGTGGCACAAAAGATTTGGTCATCTGAATTTCATAAGCTTAGGTCCTCTGAAATCAAAGAAGTTGGTACATGGAATTCCTACAATCAAGAAGCCTAAGAAGTCATGAAAGATGTGTATGGAAGGGAAGCGACCAAGATTACCATTTGCATCAGAAGTAGCTCCAAGAGAAAATCATGCCTTGGGAGTAGTGCATTATGATGTATGCGGTCCATTTCTAGTAGAATCAATTGGAGGGAATAAATAATTTGTGTCATTTGTTGATGAGTTCACCAGAATGAAATTGGTATCTCTCATAAAGTTCAAACACGAGGTGTTTGCTGAATTCGAGAAGTTCAGACTGAAGGTTGAGAATCAGAATGGCAGGACTCTGAATATTCTTAGAGCTGATGGTGGTGGTGAGTATAACTCCACAAATTTCAGAAGGTTCTGTGAGGAGAATGGAATTGAGCATGAGATTGTTGCTCCCTATACTCCTCAACACAATGGTCTTGATGACAGAAGAAACCGTACTTTTCTTGATATGTGAGAAGCATACTGAAAGAGAAGAAGCTTCCTCATACTCTGTGGGGAGAAGCTATTGCCACTTCATGTTATATGCTCAACAGATGTCCAACGAAGAAGCTGAAGGAAATATTTCCTATTGTGAAGTGGACTGGAGACAAGCAAAGTGTTAGTCATCTGAAGGTGTTTGGTTTTGTATGTTACTACAGTACATGTTCGTACAAACTTTATTGTCTAGAAACTAACAAAGTTGAGTTCAACAGAGACACCATTATAAAAGAATCAAAAGTATGGAATTGGGAAATGTCTCATCCTGACTCTGATGAGAGAACTCCTGAAGAAATGTTAGAAACACATGTTTCTGAAGTCTTTGACTCTGAAGAAGATTCAAAAGGTGGAGATGATTCTGACTCTAACTTCGATGGTGATTCTGACTCTGGGAATTTTCCAGACTCTGAAGACAATCAAGGTTCTGGAGAAAGTCTAATTTCTGAAGCAAGAGCTTCTGAAGGGGAATGTTCTGGTGTTCGAGGTTCTAAAGTTCAAATTCAGAGACAACAAAGAGTCAGAAACATCCTAAGAAGATTTGCAGAGTTTGACATGTTACAAGACATTGAAGTAGACTCCGAAGGGGAAGTTATTCAGTGTGCAATATTAGTAGACTCTGAACCCGCGAGTACAAAAAAGGCTCTTAAGCAGCAAGTCTGGTTGCAGTCCATGAAAGAAGAACTTGATGCTATAGAGAGAAACAAGACTTGGAAGCTGACATGACTTCCAAAAGGCAAGAAAGCCATCAATGTTAGATGGGTTTTCAAGAAGAAGCTAAAGCTAGACTGATCCATTGGCAAACACAAAGCAAGATTAGTAGCAAGAGGCTTTCTAGAGAAGTATGGGATGGATTACTCAGAAGTGTTTGCACCTGTAGCGAGACATGAAACAATCAGACTAGTGATTGCAATAGCTGCTAACAGGAATTGGCCTCTGATGCATTTAGATGTAAAATTTTCATTTCTGAATTGTCCATTATAAGAAGTGGTATACGTGTCACAACTTCCTGGATTTAAGAAAAAGAATCAGGAAGGGATGGTGTTCAAATTACACAAAGCCTTGTATGGATTTAAGCAAGCACCCAGAGCCTGGAAACTGAAGATTGATTCACTTTTCAAGGGACAAGGGTTTCGGAAGTGTGAGATGGAGTATGGTGTTTACATTCAGCATACTTCAGAAGGTAATATGATTCTGGTCTATTTGTATGTTGATGACATATTACTCACAGGAAGTTCTGAACAAGAGATAGCTGAGTTCAAGAAGGTTCAGATGAATGCATTTGAGATGACAAATCTTGGGAAAATGAGTTTCTTTCTAGGGATGGAATTTATGTACTCTGAGAAAGGAACCATTTTGCATCAGATGAAGTATAAACTTGAGCTTCTGAAGAGATTTGAACTAGAGAACTACAAAGTTTCTATCACACCCGCTGATACGAATTAGAAGTTGGAATTTGATTCTGATGGAGAGGATGTGGATGCTACAACCTTCAAACAGTTGGTTGGTTCTCTGAGGTATTTGTATAATACTAGACCTGATATTTTCTATGCAGTTAGAATGGTTAGCATATTTATGAGTAAACCAAAGTGGTCTCATTACCAAGTTGCCGTCAGGATTCTGAGGTATGTGAAGGAAACTCTGAAGTATGGAGTGTTATTTCCTTCTGGAAGAAAGATCAAATCAGAACTTCAGAGTTATTCAGACTCTGATTAGTATGGAGACAGAGATGACTGAAGAAGTACTTATGGGTACTTATTCAAATTTTTGGGAGGTCCTATTTCTTGGTATTCCAAGAAGCAACTTCTTGTTGCACTGTCAACATGTGAAGCTGAATATATTGCAGGAACTATGAATGCATGCCAAGCTATATGGATTCTGAACTTGTTACAATATATGAATATTGAGGTAGATAAACCTCTGAAGTTGATGATTGTTAACAAGTCTGCAATCAATCTTGCCAAGAACCCAGTGCTGCATGGGAGAAGCAAGCATATTGAGACCAAGTATCACTTTATGAGGAATCAAGTTCAGAGTGGAATATTAGAAGTCGTGCACCGTAGCACCCATAAGCAGTTGGCAGATATTCTGACAAAGGCTATCAAGACTGATCAATTTCTTCATTTGAGGGATGGAATTGGTGTTGTCAGTTTTGTGTAAATATAAATTAATGGATGGTGTTGGAAATAATTTATATTTTAGGAAAATCTAGGAATATATTTTTATATCTTTGTTAGAGGGTATTTTAGTATTTTATTATACCCTAATTTTGTGTATAAATAGCCTAGTAGTAGGTAGGTCAATGTAATTCATTGTAAATTCATTATTCCTTATTCTGTAGACGTCATTAAATATATCCCTTTTGTATTTCATCTCTCCTTGTGCACCAATATTGTCTACACAGAGTGCACACCATGAACTGGAGGCAAAGTCTTTTGAGGAGCTCTTGAAGCCTGATACCAAACTTGTTGAAGATGCCCTTATGTTGAACATAAACTAAGGGGCCAGAAGTATGATGATGGACATCATTTATCTTGGCTTGTCATATTACTATATTTATTAATTTGTAATGACTATAATTTATTGGGTATCATGTTCCAACACTAACAGTATGTTGGATGATGGATGATGTGATACGGTGGGAGAACTGACTATGGTTTTGCGTTTGTTTTCGCAAATGTTTCGGTTGAGCAAGAGTCGCCACTGACTTTTTATTTTATCCTAAGGAAAGGTTTAAAAAGCACAGCAAAAACCTTTGAGATATTTTCTTGAGTTCGTGGAGTAGATTATAGAAAGGGAAGGTATTAGCACCCTTTATATCCATGGTTATCCATGGGCTCTTAGTTACTTGCTTAGATCAACTTGCCTTAGTTTTCAATTGTTTGAAATGGTGCTTTGTGCGCGGTTTTGAAAATGTTTTGAAAAAGATGCCTTGTCTAGGCTACCCTTGTAACAATTCTTTACTCGAATGTTTTACAAAAGGTGTTTGTCTTTTTGAAAAGATGTTTCAAGGTTTTTTGAAAGTTTGTTTTGAAAGTGTTTGTGAAGTGTGGTTTGAAAAATAGACAAGTGTTTTTGTTTTGCAAGTTGACAAGTACTTAAGAGCCATCTACCCTAAAGTTCTCAAAGATTATTGCTATGTTTTAACCCTTTTAACAATTTTGTTCCACCATTGCATTTGGTGGACAATCTTGTGTTAGGATGTGAAAGGGACGGGCGCGGGTCATCGTTTAGACCATAATTGCAATGGTGTCAAGTATCTTTGGGCAATTTTTCCTTTAAGGGACTTGATCATTTTTTTAGGCAACTTTTGAAAGCGTCATCGAGGGACTATGATCATTGGTATTGTATTTGTTTTGCCCAAAGAGACCTAACATGCAATATGGCCCATTATTGAAGGCAACAAGTGGAATACCCTAGGGGTGCAAGTGTGATTAGTGTTGTCCATTTTCATGCTTGTTTATCTTGAAATTAGGTCAAACTATTTTTGTTGTTTTTGATTCGCATACAAACCCTAATTCTAACATGGTATATTTAGAAAGCATTAAAGTGCAAAAAATAAAGTTCCTAAGCTATTACAACACAATATGGGAAGGGGGGTACAAATGTTCAAATGGGGGGTATTTTGACAAGGAATTTAAACCTAGACTATTACATCAATTTGGAATTATACAAGGTAATTAATATACAACAATTAAATAAAAATGGAATAAATATGCAAGATGCAAAAATGTTTTTTTATATGTATGAAAAAAGGTATTTTTTATATGTCAAATAAACAAAATAAAAAGTATTATTTTTTGGAGTTTTTATGTATTTAGGGCAAAACCCTAATTTATTAAATAAAAGGTATTAATTATTTAATATATACAATATTTAATAATTATGTACAAAAATAAAATAAAAATGAAGTATATTTATAAAAAAGGTATTTTTAATGTCAAATATTAATAAAATAAAAAAATGTATATATTTTGTACTTTTGTCCTAAATACTCTAATAAATATATATGTATTTGTATTATTTACTAAATATGTATTATATATACAAAATAATAATATTTAATATTTATAAAAAAGTATATTTTACATAAAATATTTTCAGAAGATAAAATAAAATAAAAATTAGAAAATAAATGTATTTTGTTTTATTTCTAATATTCTAAACAAAAAGTAATAAGTATTTATATATATATAACTAACTAAAGCTAATAAATATCAAATAAAATGCAAAAAAATGTGAAAAAATGTTTTTAATATTTTTTATGTTTTAATGAAAAATAACAAACCAGAATAAAAAATAAAAAAATAAAAATGGCAAACAAAACTCAAAATGGGCCAGTGGGGTGCAATTGTAAAAGCATGGTGCAAAAAGAAATCAACTCAGGCCCAGCCCAAGAAGACTTTGTCTTCAACCTTCAGACAAAACCTTTGAAAATACGCGCCCCTTCTTGCTTCAAACACAACTCCTGATTCCTGGACTTTTAGCACAAACTCATAACATGAAAAGTGTTAAGCATCAAGCCACGATTCTGGACATGTAAAGAACTCATCCTAACTCTCAGAAATGAGAGAGAATTTCTCCATTCCCAAATCTTAACCTAACTTTTTATCAATGTTCAGACCTCAAATTCTCATAACACAGGCAAAATAAATGGAAAGTAAAGACATGTATAGTTTCAGGGACATGAGCATGACATTTTTCATTCACAAACTTAGAGCTAATGATGCCTACATTGAGAGATAGAAGTTCATGAATATACATGTTCAGTTGGAATCGTGTCTGACAATGGAGGAGCTTTCAGGGCAAGATGATGGTTTTTACAACTTGCTTGAAGTGTGAGGGTGCTATTCCAATACTTGGCATGCTTTGAAACCTTCTGTATCAAGCTGCAGAAGTCAACCTGCAAGAGGAAGAAATGAAAATGGCCAAATTGATTAGAGGAGTTACAGTCTACTTCTAATGCTTTGGATAGTTTGGATTGATGGTAAGGAAAGTGTTTGAACTGGTTTTGGCCAAGATGCACGATGGAAATGAGTTGTGGGATTCAAGTTGCAGAATATGCCCTGTTTTGCCACAAAACTGTGATTTTATGTATATGGATGGATGAAGGGTGGTTTGGTCGTGTTTTAGGTCAGTTAGGGAGTGTGAAATGTGAGGACAAAGTTTGCTTAAGCTGGTCTTTGCTGAGATGAGAGTTGTTGTAAGTTATGCTATATTTCTTCACACTTAAGCAAGAAAAGGTCAAGTGGAGTTCTAGACTGATAGAGGCCCCCCTAATGTGCTGCAAACCTTGGCCTTGATCAGTGTAATTAGCTCATAAACTTGTGCCAAAGAGATTTGCTGTGTACCTCTTGATTTGCTAATTGACATAAAGTTCTACTTTTGCAAAAATGGCCATTATGCTTTTTCTACTTTGGGACTAAACCTCTATGTAAAGCTTGAACACATAAAATATGGTCTTGGCACAATGCGTTTGCATTAAATTTATGAGTGCAAAAGGGATTTAGGGCCTGTAATCAAGAAATGCAAGCTGAGTTCAAAATTGCCTAAGTGTATGGACATGTAATTTGGTCATGAACAAAGTGAGTTTTTCCCATATTGCCAAATTCGATTCTCTCTAACCATGAGGTTGTTTGATGAGTTCTTGGACATTTTGGAAAGCTTGGAATGTGTATTACAATCCATATTTGAAGTGAAAATTGAAATGCCAAGTGGAAGTATGTGAAAAATGGTCTTGAAATTAGGTAAAAACCTTGCCTAAAATGGTTCAAAATTTCTCTAAGTTAAGAATGGTTTGGTACCCTTGTTCCAAAAATTGTAACTTGAGATAGAAGCTTCTTTTGGGAAAACTTTGTGAATCAAAGTTGCAGATTTTGCTATGGACTACAACTTTCATGTTTTGACTTTTGCTTGAATCCAAATGAATCTTGGTGAGAAAGTGGGACAAAGTTAGGAAAAAATTAGGGTTTTTCATAACTTAGAAAAATTCTAAGTTATGAAAAATCTTCATTTCAAACCCTAATTTGCAATTCTTGATTTCTTGATGAACAAGTTTCATGATTTGTCATGTTTTGATGAAAAATGAATCTTGACACTTGATTTTGACCAAAAAGTCAAAGTTTGACTTTTCAGTATACAGTCAAAATTGATCAATTGACTGGGAAATTCAACTGTCAATCTTGTGCACTTGGGATCTTTTGAACTTGTTGAGTATGTCAAGACAATTCCATGGGGTCCTTGAGTCCATATGTGAGCTTGTTTTGCCATTGGCTAGGTCAAACAGTCAAAAATTGCCTTTGTGCAGTCAAAACCCTAAAAATGACCATTTTGCCCTTTTGGTGATCTGATCAAATTTCTTGTGGAGTTGTGATCCAAACTTGATCAAATGGTCCATGTGAGTTCATAATGTTGATGTGGGTCAATTTTCATGAGATTTGACTGTCAATTGGCCACAGTTGACTTTTTCCTCAATACAGTTGATTTCTAGGTCAACTGTCCAATTGACTGGGCAAAATTTGGAATCAAGACTTGAAACTTGGTGTGGATAAACTTGGGAGTTCAACATGAAGCATGAAAGTCATCTTAGGCATTTTAGGTCAAAACATCTTTGTGCAAACACAAACCCTAATTTGGGTCAACAGTGCAAGGAGAAGTCTTGAGCAGAGGAAACCCTAACTGGATCTTGAGCTCCAAGGGTCTTGTGGTGAGAAATTATTGAGAAAATGGGAGGGCAAATTTTGGGGTACAACAGTTGCCCCTGTTCAATCTTCTTGAATCCGAATAGTTAGATTGGCAAGTTTGCCTTTCGCGACTCGAGGGTAAAAGGAGATTGGACACTAGAGTGCCCCTTAAATTTGCACTCGTCAAAGAAATGGATGCGGGAATGGGCTTAGAGATGCCATTTGGAGATGGGCTTAACAATGCCATCAGGAGGAGTGACAGAAACTTGTCGGGGATGGGCTTAAAGATGCCATCTGGAATGAGTGACAGAAACTTGTCGGGGATGGGCTTAAAGATGCCATCTGGAATGAGTATCAGAAAGGTGCCCATGTTTAGGACCATCTCTGAACTGGGGTCTGAATAAGCAATAGATTGACATTCGTATCTGGAGGCATCCGTAAACTGTCTTCAAAAGTTAAGAAGAGTCTGAACAAGCGATAAATTAACATCCGTTGCTGGGAAGAATCTGTAAACTGTTTTCAGAAGTCTTCGAAGAAGAATCTAAACAAGCGATAGGTTAACATCCGTTACTGGAGAACCCGTGAACTGTTTTCAGAAGTCTTGAGGTTGAATAAGCAATAGAGCAGCATCCGTTGTTGGGAAGCTTCCGTAAACTATTTTCAAAAAATTGCATCTGAACAAGTGATAGATTAACATCCGTTGTTAGGAAGAATCCATAAACTGTTTTCAGAAGTCTTGAGAAGAATCTGAACAAGCGATAGGTTAACATCCGTTACTGGAGAACCCGTGAACTGTTTTCAGAAATCTTGAAGTTGAATAAGCAATAGAGCAGCATCCGTTGTTGGGAAGCGTCCGTAAACTGTTTTCAAAAGTTGCATCTGAACAAGCGATAGATTAACATCCGTTGTTGGGAAGAATCCATAAACTGTTTTCAGAAGTCTTGAGAAGAATCTGAACAAGCGATAGGTTAACATCCGTTACTGGAGAACCCGTGAACTGTTTTCAGAAATATTGAAGTTGAATAAGCAATAGAGCAGCATCCGTTGTTGGGAAGCGTCCGTAAACTGTTTTCAAAAGTTTCATCTGAACAAGCGATAGATTAACATCCGTTGTTGGGAAGAATCCATAAACTGTTTTCAGAAGTCTTGAGAAGAATCTGAACAAGCGATAGGTTAACATCCGTTACTTGGAGAACCCGTGAACTGTTTTCTGAAATCTTGAAGTTGAATAAGCAATAGAGCAGCATCCGTTGTTGGGAAGCGTCCGTAAACTGTTTTCAAAAGTTGCATCTGAACAAGCGATAGATTAACATCCGTTGTTGGGAAGAATCCATAAACTGTTTTCAGAAGTCTTGAGAAGAATCTGAACAAGCGATAGGTTAACATCCGTTACTTGGAGAACCCGTGAACTGTTTTCAGAAATCTTGAAGTTGAGGAGGAACCGGTGTAGGGTTTCCTGATGATGAGCTCGTGTAAAACTCCATCTGGATGAATCTGGAATAAGCATCAGAATGTTGCCATGTCTGGGTCACATCTGAACTATTCCTGGAAAGAATCTCGGAAGATAATGATTTTTGTCTGTCGACTGATCTTACCTGCAAAGGTAAAGAGTTAGTTGTATGCAATGTCATGATGCATGATGCAACGTATGTTATATGATATGAATGTAAATGAATGCGCATGTAAGCTGGAGAGCTGTCTTGCGAAGGATAGATGAATCTAAGATGGCTGAAGATAAATGCATCTTGACTGCTGTCGGGAAGAATAATTCCTGGTTGTTTCTGGGGAATAAGGAGCTTGGGTTGTATACCAATCTTCTGGGGAATTCTTGTCTTGAGGAGATCTTCACTGGAGAATCTTCGAATATACAATGAGGAACTGAAAACTGAAAGTCTTCAGATTTGCTTGGGGAATACCAGACCTTCAAACGTCGAGGGGCCTTAGAACCACTTGCGGGGACTTGGAATTTCCTTGGTGACTTGCAGGGTAAGAGAATTTCTGATGGTGTCTACTGGGGATTTTAGAACCTGGTAGACTTAAGCTGGGGAGATAAGACTGAGAATCTCTAGTCTAGTGAGAAGCATTTCTGTGGGGAGAAGGTTCACTAGTCTGGCTCCGCTGGGGATTGATAGCCTGAAGTTTTAGCTCTGCTGGGGATACTGAGACTTAAACTCTGAGGGGAATTGAGTTCTGGAGGATTCTCTAGCTGGGGAAATTTGTTTTGAGAGAGCTTTTATTGATGAGGACCCTGAAGTCTGACTTTGTTTAGGGAATTAAGTTTTGACAGAGGAATGTGGATCTCAAATCTTCTCGGGACTTCCTTTGAAAGGGTATCAAGATGTCCAACTGCACCTTCAATCTATCAGTAATCCTCTTTCTTGATTCATAAGGAAATGATTATGTTCAAATGCATATGCCTATTTAACAAAACATTGGACGTTTCTCAAAATAAAACAATTAGTGCAAGAGAAAAGAAAAAGGAAACGACACAAATTTCTGGGAAAAGTATTTGTATTAACTTTCTATGAATATATTTGTACAAAGGAGACAATCATCCTAGTAAGAGGATTTCGTCGTAAATATTGAAAGATTTATACAAAATAAAGATGGCTATGTGAAATAAATCCATGGGATTCCATTCCGCTATAGCCTTCACAACTCTGAATATCTGTCCATTCAATGCTTCGTCTGCCAATAACTGGATTGATCAGAAGCCTAGAACTGGTTGATGAAGAGATTGTCTTTGAAGTGATCCGACGAGACATAGTCATACGCTTTAATTCCCTAACTTTTGCCTGAATCGCCCTTGCGGGTTTTCGATCCACCGAGAAACCCCTTTTTGCCCAAGCCGCCCTTTCGGGTTTTCAACTTGCCGGGTGTACAGATTTTTTTGTTTTTATCCCTAATTTTTGCCTGAATCGCCCTTTCGGGTTTTTGGTTCACCGGGATGCCCATTTTTGCCCAAGCCGCCCTTTCGGGTTTTTGACTTTTCGGGTTATTTTATGCGTAATATCTTTTGACTATGTCTGCGTTCGCAGAGTGCGGCAAATCGTCACCGTCCATGGTGGTCAGAATCATCGCACCACCAGAAAATATGCTCTTGATCACAAATGGTCCTTCATATGTAGGAGTCCATTTGCCCCTGGGATCACTTTGCGGCAAGATAATCTGCTTGATTACGAGATCTCCGACTTGATACACTTGACGTCTGACTTTTTTATTGAAGGCCTTGATCATCCGTTTTTGATACGTTTGACCATGGCATATAGCAGCGAGTCGCTTCTCGTCGATCAGATTGAGTTGATCAAGTCGGGTCTGAATCCAATCATCTTCATTCAAACCTGTGTCCTTCATAATCCTTAGAGAAGGAATCTGAACCTCCATAGGCAGGACAGCTTCCATGCCATATACCAAGGAAAATGGGGTTGCCCCGGTTGAAGTACGTGCCATCGTACGGTATCCATGAAGAGAAAACGGTAACATCTAATGCCAGTCTTTGTAAGTGACCGTCATTTTCTGAATGATCTTAATGTTTTTGTTCGCCGCTTCAACAGCACCGTTCATCTTCGGCCGATAGGGAGATGAATTGTGATGATAAATCTTGAACTGTTCGCACAACGCGGTGATCATCGTGTTATTCAGATTTGTACCGTTGTCCGTGATGATCCTGTCTGGAACACCATACCGGCATATGAGATTTTGCTTGATGAAGCGGGCAACCACATTTTTAGTATCAGAGGCGAAGGAAGCTGCTTCGACCCACTTGGTGAAATAGTCAATGGCAACCAGGATGAAACGATGTCCGTTGGAAGCCGTGGGCTTGATCTCTCCAATCATGTCAATGCCCCACATTGCAAATGGCCAAGGAGCAGTCAGAATGTTGAGAGGAACCGGAGGGATATGAACTTTTTCAGCGTAGACTTGACATTTGTGGCAAGTACGGGAATGTTGATGGCAGTCAGCTTCCATGGTAGACCAGTAATAGCCTGCCCTTAGGATCTTCTTAGCCATTGTATGCCCGCTCAAGTGAGTGCCAAATGTGCCGCTGTGTATCTCAGTCATAATCAAATCTGCTTCAGCTTTGTCTACGCATCGTAGTAATACACAATCATGGCTTCGTTTGTAAAGGATGTCGTTGCTCAGGAAGAATTTGGCAGCAAATTTCCTTAAGAACTTCTTGTGATTTACGGAAGCTCCTTCGGGATAATCTCTAGTCTGGAGATACCTTTTGATTTCATGGAACCAGGGTTGTTCCACTACTTCTTCGGTATTAATCTCGTGACAATGTGCAGGTTCATCCATTCGCTCGATGATGATTTGGGGAGCCTCATTATCCCAGTTGAGTTTAAACATGGAGGACATTGTAGCTAGAGCATCTGCTAGCTGATTCTCTTCTCGCGGGAAATGCTCGAAGGTAATTTGCTCGAAATGAGGCAACAATGTCAAGACATGTTCTTTGTATGGGATAAGATTAGGATGCTTGGTATCCCACTCTCTTTTGATTTGACTGATAACCAAAGCCGAGTCCCCAAATACGATCAAAGATTTGATCCCCAAGTCTATAGCAGCCTTGAGACCAAAGATGCAAGCTTCATACTCAGCCATGTTGTTTGTGCAGCTGAAGCAAAGTCGGGCCGTGAAAGGTGTGTGACAGCCTTCTGGGGAAATGAGTACCGCACCGATACCGTTTCCAAGTGCATTTGAAGCACCATCAAAGTACAGGGTCCATCGGGATCCCTTTTCGGGTCCGTCATACAGTCCGTTACCTTCAATGTTGTCCAAATTCATGATGTCCTCGTCTGGGAAGTCAAATCTCATGGGTTGGTAATCTTCGATAGCTCGATGAGCCAGATGGTCAGCTAGTACACTCCCTTTTATAGCTTTTTGAGTGGTGTACTGGATGTCATACTCGGTTAGGATCATTTGCCACCTAGCTATTCTTCCGGATAAAGCGGGCTTTTCGAAGATATACTTGATAGGATCCATTTTGGAAATCAACAAGGTGGTATGAGTCAACATATACTGCCTTAGTCGGCGAGCAGCCCATACCAAAGCGCATCAAGTTTTCTCGAGCAGTGAGTAGCGAGTCTCACAGTCGGTAAACTTTTTGCTAAGGTAATAAATAGCATGCTCTTTTCGACCAGACTCGTCATGCTGGCCCAAAACACACCCCATTGAGTTATCCAAGACGGTCAGATACATGATCAATGGTCTTCCTTCGACGGGTGGCATCAGAATAGGAGGTTCTAGCAAATACTCCTTGATCTTATCAAAAGCAGCTTGGCAATCGTCGTTCCATTCGACTACCTGATCTTTCTTCAAGAGTTTGAAAATTGGCTCACAGGTAGAAGTCAAATGAGAGATGAATCTGGCAATATAGTTCAAACGCCCCAAGAACCCTCTAACCTCCTTTTCAGTACGGGGAGCGGGCATCTCTTGTATTGCTTTCACTTTTGCTGGATCGACTTCAATGCCTTTGTTGCTTACAATGAATCCTAGAAGTTTACCAGACCTAACTCCAAAAGTGCACTTACTTGGATTCAGCCTGAGTTTGTATTCTTTCAACCTGGAAAATAGCTTTTCTAGATGTTCAAGGTGCTCCTCCTCTGTTTGTGACCGAGCTATCATATCGTCTACGTAAACTTCAATCTCATGATGTATCATATCATGAAACAAAGCTACCATGGCGCGTTGATAAGTTGCCCCTGCGTTCTTCAGCCCGAACGACATCACCTTGTAACAGAAAGTGCCCCATTGCGTGACAAATGTTGTTTTCTCCATATCCTCGGGGGCCATTTTGATTTGATTGTAGCCCGAGAATCCATCCATGAAGGAAAACACTTTATGCTGAGCTGTATTGTCGATCAAAATGTCAATGTGTGGAAGTGGAAAATCATCCTTGGGGCTGGCCCTATTCAAATCCCGGTAGTCCACACACATCCTGACTTTGCCATCTTTTTTAGGTACTGGCACGATGTTAGCGACCCATTGAGGATAGGACGTAACAGCCAGAAAGCCAACGTCGAATTGCTTCATCACTTCTGCTTTGATCTTTTCAGACATGTCAGGCCTCATTCGGCGGACTTTTTGCTTGATCGGTGGATAATCCTCTCTTGTAGGGAGACGGTGAACCACGATGTCTGTGTCTAAACCCGACATGTCTTCATAAGACCAAGCGAAGATTTCAACATACTCATTTAACAACTGTATCAGGCGCTCCTTGACACTTGGTTCCAGATTGGCACCCACTTGCACCTCCTTCCGGTCTTCCTCGGTTCCCAAGTTGATAGTCTCCAACAACTCTTCACGAGGTAAGATGGCCCTTTCCTCTTGCTGTAGAAGTCTGGCTAGTTCCCCTGGTACTTCACAACCTTCGTCATCTTCATATTCAGCTTGATTGACCAGATCTTCAGAGTTATTGAAGGGTATAGCAGAATAGTCACCCATGGAATCCGGAGTGGATGGGTACCTGCATTTGTGAGTGTGGGTGTGTGTAAGGGATAGCCATCCTTAAACAAAAATGCAAAAGGAAAGAAAATGAACACAGCAGTTTATCAAATGAAAAACGTCCAATGAATCATTAAACATGGAATATGGATATGAAAATAATCAAAACCCTTACAAATGGACCTACATGCCCCGGGCAAGGCATGAGGTAAAAAGATAGTGTACGGATTGTTCGAAAATAAATATTACAGACCAATAGGAAATGTTTGACAGATAAATTACTGATGAATAAAAGTGATGGGGACAAAGTCTTTTGCCTCCCAGTTGCATAATCCTCCTTTGATAGTTGGGTAAATCCACTCCTCGATGTTGCTCTCTTTGTCTTCATCCTCCAAAGAGTTGATTCCGTAGGGAGAAATTTTTATTGGCGCCCTTTCAATCTTCGAACGACGCATAGCTTTCTGGCCCGCGGCAGTGAACCCTAATCCGAATTTGTCTGTTTTATGTGGAATATCAGGTAACTGCCCCCATGCTGAATTCTTCCCCTCCTTTATTGCGGCCCTTGCGTCCTCCAGAGATGCCATCCTGGCCATCTGCCTTGGTGCTTCAGCTGCCAACTTTGCTACTGTTATTTCAGGAAGGACTTCTTCGAAATGCTGGAAAGGTGTCTCAATGAACTCACCCTCTACCTCCATGTACCGGAAGGAGTTCAAGTGGCTGATCATGTACTCCTCTTCGCCATGGACGGTTATGATCTTCCCCTTGACAGGGTACTTCAACATCTGATGTAAGGAGGAGGTGACTGCCCCGACATTGTGTATCCAAGGCCTACCCAATAAGCAAGAGTATGGCGGACGGATGTCCATCACAAAGAAAGTAGATTTAAACACCTCAGTGCCCACCTTGATGGGGATATCAACCTCCCCATGGACCATCCTCTTCGAACCATCGAAAGCTCTGACAACAATATCACTCGGCTTCAACTCTAACCCTTCACAATCTAGTCGGTCCAAAGCTTTCTTAGGCAGTACATTCAGCGACGAACCAGTGTCGACCAAGACATGTGCGAGAGTAGTTCCTCGGCACTCGACTGAAATGTGCAAAGCATCATTGTGGTTTCTACCTTTAGGAGTTAGGTCGGCATCAGAGAAACCTAATCCATTGTCCGCAGTAAGGCTGGCCATGCAATTTTGGAATTGATCCGCAGAGGTTTCCTGGGGCACATGGGCTGCCTTCAGGAATTTTATCAAAGCTTTAGCGCGCGCTTCTGAGCAAAGTAGTAGTGCCAACATGGAGATCTTTAAGGGGGTTTGCCCCAGTTGTTCTACCACATTGTAATCACTCCTTTGATTATCTTCAAGATCTCATCCATTTCTTTCTTGGAGGTTTCCGGGATGACCAAGGGTTGAGCCCTCGTCCTGACGAACTCATCTTGGGTTCCCTTACCTTTATCAGCAGCGGTAGGAGGGACAATACTAGGAACAACAACATCTTCAATCAATGGGGTTCTAGCGGAGAGTTTTATTGGTGCAGGGATAACTTTGTCAGCAGATGAGGGTCCAAAGATTTCTCTTGGAGGGGAAATCTCTGGAGAAAATATTCTCCCGCTCTGGGTGATTTTGCTCGTGCCTGCAATGTTTCCAATGCTGGCTTCTTCATCATCTGAACTTTCTTCAGTTATTTCGATTTTTTTAATACCATGGTAGTAGACGTCACCGCCGTAGTTCCATGGTATTGACTTCTCAGAAATATAGGGGACAGGCCCTGGCATTGTTATCTTCAAAGGAACAGACTTCGTAACTGGTGTAATCTTAACAGGCTTTTTGACGGCCTTGGAAAGATTGGCGTGAATGGTTATAATTGAGACATCTTCAGTATGGATTGGAATAGCAGAAACTTTTTCAAACAAAATTTGTCGACTGTCCATTAGGCCTTGGATGCCTTTCTTCAGTAACGGACAATCAAACGGCAGAGAGTAACAGCAGTAGCAATCTTCTTTACATCCCGGGAAAATCCCGGCCTTTAACAGATTCAACTTGATGGTTAACAATGGAGTTATCAAATCATTGACATCAGCAACATACAAATCTTCTTCAATGGCATTGACATTTCGGCCGTGCTTCGGCATTGGAGCAGATATCACGTTCGGCTTCTCTGGAGCGTCGAACTCCACCTCCTTTGCCTCTATCAGGTCTTGGATTTTATGCTTGAGTGCCCAACAATCATTGGTGTCGTGCCCGACACTGTCAGAATGGTAGGCGCATTTAGCATTAGGATGATAATGCGGAGATGACGTATTCACATTTTTTGGTGCCTCTTTGATAGTGGCGAGATTCAACTTTAACAAATGGGGAAGCACTTGCGCTGGCGTCATATTAATGCGGGTGAACTGCCGTTGTGGCTGTTCCACCCGTTGCTGATTTGGTCTGGACTGGTTATAGCGAGGCTGCTCACTTGAAGGGTTTTGGATCATTACGGCCCCCACAGTTGGCCGGCGCTCAGTCTTCCCTGCTCTTCTCTGGGAGTATACAACATCCGTTTCCTTCTTGAAAGGCTTCTTCTCAACACTTGCAGCGGCACCCTTCTGAATCTTCCCTGACTTAATGCTAGCTTCTATTCTCTCGCCTATTAAGATCAAATCGGTAAACCCCGCGGAAGAGTTACCAATTAGATGGTTGAAAAATGGACCAGACAGGGTCCCTAGAAACATGTCAACAAGTTCACGGTCGGTTAAAGGAGGCTGCACCCTGCCAGCCAAATCCCTCCATTTTTGTGCATATTCTTTGAATCCTTCGCCGGTTCCCAGCGACATACCCTGAAGTTGGGTACGCGTGGGAGCAAGGTCAGAATTATACTGATATTGTTTGTAAAAGGCGGCGGCCAAGTCTTCCCAGTTTCGGACGCTGGTTCCCTCTAGCTGATAAAACCACTCCAGTTGAGCCCCAGAAAGGCTGTCTTGAAAGAAATGGATCCAAAGGTTCTTATCTGCCGTATAAGGTTGGATCTTCCTTACGTAGGACCTGAGATGCATTTTTGGACAGGACAGCCCGTCATACCTCACAAAAACTGGCACTTTGAACTTTGGGGGAATCACAATCCCGACAACTAAACCCAAGTCTTCGAAATCCAAACCTGGCACTCTTTGCAGCTCCATGGCTGCCAACCTGTCTTCTAAACCTTTGTACTTGTCATCAGCCGGAGGGTATTGTTGATCAGAGTAGTCTTCATCCTCTTCGGCCTCCTCTTCTTCCACATCGGACTCGGAAGGTACCGCAGCCCCACCCCCTCTATCGGTTCCCTCCTTAGAAGTAGGAGGAAATTCAAGCACTCTCCTGGCCTCTCCTTCAAATCTTCTCCCTAAAGTAGCCACCCCGAGTCTCTTTTTCTTCTTCTTCACTGGGTCTTTATTCCCCAGCAAGGTCTTTAGATCCTCCTGACCCTTAGCCAAGGTCATCAGGAGTTGCTGAAACTGTGCATTTTGAGCCTGTAGGTCCTTGACTGTTTGCTCGAGATCCATCCTACTGAAATAAACAGCAGACAGATAAGGAAACCTGGTGTGAGACCTTCTTATGCACATGATGAATGGTATGCTTATGTATGCAATGCATTCAAGGATTTAGAATATTCAAACTTGTTGCAGACAAAAAAGAATGCACGTCATATTAATAAGAAGAAATTTGTTAGTACATAAATGCCCCATGGGCCAAATATTACAAAAACAACTTCTCAAGGTAAAAAGACATTGCGCATCCTCTTTGGTGCGATGTAGGTGTTGAGAGTCTCCTCCTCATGGAGTCGGCGGGTAAGCTCTAGAACCTTCTTCTCACTAGCGTAGAAGCTGGCTTCAAAAGTGTTCCATTCCTCCTTGAGCTGAATCCAGCTCTTCTGCATCTCCTCCCACGATGTAGGCATGTCAGGATATAGGATGGTGTAGGGAACCTCTTCTTCCTTAACAGGCTCTTTAATCACAGGGAGAACATGAGGATAAGGCATCATTAGACTCTGGGCTCGGGATCGTACCCACTTGAGATAAGGCTCAAGAGGGATGGAGTTCTTGTGCCCCAGTGTCTTGCTATCAACCTTGTTGGGCATCCTCCAAGCTCTGATGAATCTTTGGCGAAGTCCTTGCACATCATTGTTGAAGTTAAAAACTAGGTCAGGAATCAACATGTCGTGAGGGCCATCCCTCCGTGCATATCCAAATTTCCTCAAAGCTAGGCAAGGGTTGTAGGTAATGCCCCCTCTAATGCCAAGTAATGGGACATTAGGGAATTCTCCACAACGATCGACGATGATGACATTTTCTCTGGACCGAGAACACCAATGTACATCAGAGTGAGTAAGAGTCATCAACCGTTGGGACCACCTTGAGCCTTGGTCATTCTTCAGGACAGATTGTGGAAGGTGCGAAATAAACCACCTTGCAAGGAGAGGAGTACAACACATGAGAACACCCCTCTTTCTCATTGTTCGTGTGTAAAATGAGTGAAGAATGTCCCCAAGCAATGTTGGTATTGGATTTCTGGATAAGAAGATTTTGACGGCATTGACATCTACCAGCTGGTCAGGATTTGGGAACAAGACCAACCCATAGATAAGGAGTGCCACAATTTCTTCAAAGGCTTGTAGGTCTAATGAATTCCAACATTCTTGTGCCTTCTCAAACAAGAATTTTGCTAAGAATCCTTTGACGCCGCTTCTGGTTTCCCAATGCCCCTTGATGTCAGAAGGTTGTAGATGTAATGCTCGAGCAACATCTTCCGGCTTTAGTTCCTTTTCCGTACCGTTGAAGGGTAGTTGATTAAGGATAGGAATTCTCAGGAGTTGAGAAAACTCCTCCAAAGTGGGTACCAACTGATAGTCAGGGAAAGTGAAACAGTGGTGAAGAGGGTCAAAGAACTGGAATAGCACTTTCATCATGTCTTCTTCAATGTTGGTGTTGACTAAGCTGAGCAGTCTACCATGTCTTTCACTGAAGGATGAGCTTTCCGGAATTCTTGATGTGAACTCATTGAGTTGAGGAGAGACTCTCACAAGGTTGACTTGGATGGTTTTTCTGCGAGGAATTTCCATGACCTACAAAACAAGAACAAAGGTGAAGATCTAAACCCTTGAAATGGTTAGTGAATGCGTATGATGCTTTATGATGTTCATAATGTATGCAAAATCATATGTACAAGCAAAACACACCAAACCCTAGTTTCAGGCTTGCATGGGGTTTCATAGGTAAGTACCCTCTTGAGTGTAGTTGGCTTAAAAACCTGTCCTATAAATAGTAACCGGGTTCTAAGGAGCTCAATATCACTGGATTGTTTTCATTGTTCATTGTTTTGGTTTAGCCACTTAACTAGCGACCAAAATATTCCAAGAAAACAACCCTCAATGAGTGTAGTATCGAGTATCTACCAACTTCGAACTGCACCAAAGCCGGTCATCTCACTACCCCTAATAAAAGGCCAAGATGGTCAAGTAAGGTTCTAGGTCATTAGTGCTTAGTGACATCACTCAGCGGCCCCGTACTCTCCTTGATTGAACTCAAGGGTTACCGGTACTCACAAATATGTCGCACTAATATAGCTATTGCTTCGACCGTGTCGGTATACCCCGCACAGTTTCCACAACGTATTGCTATCTATGAATGTTTCCCCAAATCCGGGTGTAGGATTGCAAACCCAAACAAGAGAGCCAAGATATAAAGCAATCAAATCAAACAATTTAGTCATGCAAGAGGGTGATCTAAGCCCTAAGGTTACTCCACTTTCAACAGTATCCCCAACAGAGTCGCCAGTTCTGTGATACGGTGGGAGAACTGACTATGGTTTTGCGTTTGTTTTCGCAAATGTTTCGGTTGAGCAAGAGTCGCCACCGACTTTTTATTTTATCCTAAGGAAAGGTTTAAAAAGCACAGCAAAAACCTTTGAGATATTTTCTTGGGTTCGGGGAGTAGATTATAGAAAGGGAAGGTATTAGCATCCTTTCTATCCATGGTTATCCATGGGCTCTTAGTTACTTGCTTAGATCAACTTGCCTTAGTTTTCAATTGTTTGAAATGGTGCTTTGTGCGCGGTTTTGAAAATGTTTTGAAAAAGATGCCTTGTCTAGGCTACCCTTGTAACAATTCTTTACTCGAATGTTTTACAAAAGGTGTTTGTCTTTTTGAAAAGATGTTTCAAGGTTTTTTGAAAGTTTGTTTTGAAAGTGTTTGTGAAGTGTGGTTTGAAAAATAGGCAAGTGTTTTTGTTTTGCAAGTTGACAAGTACTTAAGAGCCATCTACCCTAAAGTTCTCAAAGATTATTGCTATGTTTTAACCCTTTTAACAATTTTGTTCCGCCATTGCATTTGGTGGACAATCTTGTGTTAGGATGTGAAAGGGACGGGCGCGGGTCATCGTTTAGACCATAATTGCAATGGTGCCAAGTATCTTTGGGCAATTTTTCCTTTAAGGGACTTGATCATTTTTTTTAGGCAACTTTTGAAAGCGTCATCGAGGGACTATGATCATTGGTATTGTATTTGTTTTGCCCAAAGAGACCTAACATGCAATATGGCTCATTATTGAAGGCAACAAGTGGAATACCCTAGGGGTGCAAGTGTGATTAGTGTTGTCCATTTTCATGCTTGTTTATCTTGAAATTAGGTCAAACTATTTTTGTTGTTTTTGATTCGCATACAAATCCTAATTCTAACATGGTATATTTAGAAAGCATTAAAGTGCGAAAAATAAAGTTCCTAAGCTATTACAACACAATATGGGAAGGGGGGTACAAATGTTCAAATGGGGGGTATTTTGACAAGGAATTTAAACCTAGACTATTACATCAATTTGGAATTATACAAGGTAATTAATATACAACAATTAAATAAAAATGGAATAAATATGCAAGATGCAAAAATGTTTTTTTATATGTATGAAAAAAGGTATTTTTTATATGTCAAATAAACAAAATAAAAAGTATTATTTTTTGGAGTTTTTATGTATTTAGGGCAAAACCCTAATTTATTAAATAAAAGGTATTAATTATTTAATATATACAATATTTAATAATTATGTACAAAAATAAAATAAAAATGAAGTATATTTATAAAAAACGTATTTTTAATGTCAAATATTAATAAAATAAAAAAAATGTATATATTTTGTACTTTTGTCCTAAATACTCTAATAAATATATATGTATTTGTATTATTTACTAAATATGTATTATATATACAAAATAATAATATTTAATATTTATAAAAAAGTATATTTTACATAAAATATTTTCAGAAGATAAAATAAAATAAAAATTAGAAAATAAATGTATTTTGTTTTATTTCTAATATTCTAAACAAAAAGTAATAAGTATTTATATATATATATAACTAACTAAAGCTAATAAATATCAAATAAAATGCAAAAAAATGTGAAAAAATGTTTTTAATATTTTTTATGTTTTAATGAAAAATAACAAACCAGAATAAAAAATAAAAAAATAAAAATGGCAAACAAAACTCAAAATGGGCCAGGGGGGTGCAATTGTAAAAGCATGGTGCAAAAAGAAATCAACTCAGGCCCAGCCCAAGAAGACTTTGTCTTCAACCTTCAGACAAAACCTTTGAAAATACGCGCCCCTTCTTGCTTCAAACACAACTCCTGATTCCTGGACTTTTAGCACAAACTCATAACATGAAAAGTGTTAAGCATCAAGCCACGATTCTGGACATGTAAAGAACTCCTCCTAACTCTCAGAAATGAGAGAGAATTTCTCCATTCCCAAATCTTAACCTAACTTTTTATCAATGTTCAGACCTCAAATTCTCATAACACAGGCAAAATAAATGGAAAGTAAAGACATGTATAGTTTCAGGGACATGAGCATGACATTTTTCATTCACAAACTTAGAGCTAATGATGCCTACATTGAGAGATAGAAGTTCATGAATATACATGTTCAGTTGGAATCGTGTCTGGCAATGGAGGAGCTTTCAGGGCAAGATGATGGTTTTTACAGCTTGCTTGAAGTGTGAGGGTGCTATTCCAATACTTGGTATGCTTTGAAACCTTATGTATCAAGCTGCAGAAGTCAACCTGCAAGAGGAAGAAATGAAAATGGCCAAACTGATTAGAGGAGTTACAGTCTACTTCTAATGCTTTGGATAGTTTGGATTGATGGTAAGGAAAGTGTTTGAACTGGTTTTGGCCAAGATGCACGATGGAAATGAGTTGTGGGATTCAAGTTGCAGAATATGCCCTGTTTTACCACAAAACTGTGATTTTCTGTATATGGATGGATGAAGGGTGGTTTGGTCGTGTTTTAGGTCAGTTAGGGAGTGTGAAATGTGAGGACAAAGTTTGCTTAAGCTGGTCTTTGCTGAGATGAGAGTTGTTGTAAGTTATGCTATGTTTCTTCACACTTAAGCAAGAAAAGGTCAAGTGGAGTTCTAGACTGATAGAGGCCCCCCTAATGTTCTGCAAACCTTGGCCTTGATCAATGTAATTAGCTCATAAACTTGTGCCAAAGAGATTTGCTGTGTACCTCTTGATTTGCTAATTGACATAAAGTTCTACTTTTGCAAAAATGGCCATTATGCTTTTTCTACTTTGGGACTAAACCTCTATGTAAAGCTTGAACACATAAAATATGGTCTTGGCACAATGAGTTTGCATTAAATTTATGAGTGCAAAAGGGATTTAGGGCCTGTAATCAAGAAATGCAAGCTGAGTTCAAAATTGCCTAAGTGTATGGACATGTAATTTGGTCATGAACAAAGTGAGTTTTTCCCATATTGCCAAATTCGATTCTCTCTAACCATGAGGTTGTTTGATGAGTTCTTGGACATTTTGGAAAGCTTGGAATGTGTACTACAATCCATCTTTGAAGTGCAAATTGAAATGCCAAGTGGAAGTATGTGAAAAATGGTCTTGAAGTTCGGTAAAAACCTTGCCTAAAATGGTTCAAAATTTCTCTAAGTTAAGAATGGTTTGGTACCCTTGTTCCAAAAATTGTAACTTGAGATACAAGCTTCTTTTTGGAAAACTTTGTGAATCAAAGTTGTAGATTTTGAAATGGACTACAACTTTCATGTTTTGACTTTTGCTTGAATCCAAATGAATCTTGGTGAGAAAGTGGGACAAAGTTAGGAAAAAATTAGGGTTTTTCATAACTTAGAAAAATTCTAAGTTATGAAAAATCTTCATTTCAAACCCTAATTTGCAATTCTTGATTTCTTGATGAACAAGTTTCATGATTTGTCATGTTTTGATGAAAAATGAATCTTGACACTTGATTTTGACCAAAAAGTCAAAGTTTGACTTTTCAGTATACAGTCAAAATTGATCAATTGACTGGGAAATTCAACTGTCAATCTTGTGCACTTGGGATCTTTTTAACTTGTTGAGTATGTCAAGACAATTACATGGGGTCCTTGAGTCCATATGTGAGTTTGGTTTGCCATTGGCTAGGTTAAACAGTCAAAAATTGCCTTTGTGCAGTCAAAACCCTAAAAATGACCATTTTGCCCTTTTGGTGATCTGATCAAATTTCTTGTGGAATTGTGATCCAAACTTGATCAAATGGTCCATGTGAGTTCATAATGTTGATGTGGGTCAATTTTCATGAGATTTGACTGTCAATTGGCCACAGTTGACTTTTTCCCCAATACAGTTGATTTCTAGGACAACTGTCCAATTGACTGGGCAAAATTTGGAATCAAGACTTGAAACTTGGTGTGGATAAACTTGGGAGTTCAACATGAAGCATGAAAGTCATCTTAGGCATTTTAGGTCAAAACATCTTTGTGCAAACACAAAACCTAATTTGGGTCAACAGTGCAAGGAGAAGTCTTGAGCAGAGGAAACCCTAACTGGATCTTGAGCTCCAAGGGTCTTGTGGTGAGAAATTATTGAGAAAATGGGAGGGAAAATTTTGGGGTACAACAGATGACCATATCATATCAGTTTATTATGTTTAATTTTATCAATCCTTAGAAGGATGAACTTAAATTACTGAATGATCCTTAGAAGGATGAACTAAAATGGCTAAAAATAGTCTTTTGTGCAAATAAATAATACCTATTTTATTCAAATAATCTATATTTTTTTATAAACAATTAGTTAATTTTCTAATTTTAGTTAACTTTGTCATTTTAAAATTAAAACAAAATTCAGGTTGTAATTGTGTTTGAAATTTAAGTGGTCCAATTACTAGATTGTTAATAAGAATAAAAAAAAGTAGAAAAAAACTATTGGATTTATTATTTGGGCTAGATTTTGTGTTGGCCCAACAACAAATGGTATCCGAAAAAAACCAAACCAAATTGGGATTTTGGGCCTGAACCTGAACCGACCCGAACCGATGTCTATCCCTGCTATTTTCCATGACTTCATCAAAACCTTTATGCAGATTTACATTGATGATATTATTATTAAGTCTATATCAGAGAGACGTCATATAGACCACCTTCGATAATCATTCGAAAGAATGAGGAAGCCTGGTTTGAAAATGAACCCTCTTAAATGTTCATTTTGTGTGCAGGCAGAGGACTTATTATGTTTTTTGGTCCACAAGAAAGGAATCAAAATAAACCAAAACAAGACCAAAGCCGTCATGGAGGCGAAAGCGCCATCAACAAAAAAGGAATTAAAGTCTTTTCTAGCGAGATCAACTTCTTGAGGAGGTTCATCTCAAACTTAAGCGGTAAGACTCAAGCCTTCTCTCCACTTTTTCAAATAAATCAGGAAGGCTTCAAATGGGGGCAAGCGCAACAATAAGCTTTTGACAAAATTAAAAACTATCTTGTACAACCTTCAATTCTTTCACCACCTTACAGAAGTATGAGTATGAGACCATACATCTCTGTATCTGAAGTCACTATAGGGAGCATGCTTGCTCAAGAACATGAAAATGGAATTGAAAGATCCATTTACTATCTTAGTTGTGTCTTAAATGATGCAGAAACTATATATAGTATGGTCGAAAAACTATGCTTATGCTTGTATTTCTCTTGTACAAAATTGAAGCATTATATAAAACCAATTGATGTTTACGTTTTGTCTCACTTTGACATAATTAAACATATGCTTTCAAAACCTATCTTGCATAGTAGAATTGGAAAACGAGCGCTAGTATCGACTGGATATTCTTTGACTCACATGCCCTTAAAAGCTTTGAAAGGGCAAGTGGTTGCAAATTTTATAGTTAACCATGGTGTGATCGAAGTTACCCATAATTTAGTGGAACTCAAACCTTGGAGATTGTACTTCGATGGTTCAAAACATAAGGATGGTACTGGAGTTTGAGTTTTGATTATTTCTCCTAACAAAATTCCAACAAAATTCAATTACAAAATAGATGGTCCCCCTTGTTCAAACTATGAGGCTGAATATGAGGCTTTGATAATTGTCCTTGAGATCTTGTTGGAATTGGGGGAAACTAGGGTCGAAATAAGATGAGACTCTGAATTGGTGGTTAAACAAATAACCAAGGAGTACAAATGTGTCAAGGAAAATCTAATTATGTACTTCATTGTAGCAAACAAGTTACTGCAAAAATTTGATTATGTGAACATCAAACACATTCCTGGACTAAAAAATCAAGAGGCCAATGACTTGACCCATATAACACCTGGATATAAGGCGTCAAAGGAGAAGTTAGAAGACCTGATCGAAGTTCGAGGGAGAATGATGGCAACAAGACTATCTCCATCTAATTTAGAGATGTCGAAGTTGGGTTATGCAAATAAGGAAAATTTCAAAGGTTTTGCAATTGACAACCTAATAGAAACATATTGGAGGAAGCCAATAGTGTATTATCTTGAAAATCCCACAACATTCATAGAACAAAAAATCAGGTACCGCGCTTTAAGCTATACTCTCATGGGTAACGAACTGTTCAAAAAGACACATGAAGGAATTTTTATCAAATTCCTTAGTGAATGAGGAATATCTAGCTCTTCTGAATGTCCAAAGTGGGGCATGCGGAGCCCATCAAGTTGGACATAAGATGCAATGACTACTTTTTAGACAAAGCATATATTGGCCAATAATGCTAAAAGATTGCATCAAGTTCGATAAGGATTATAAAGAATGCCAGGTTCATGCAGGTATTCAACATGTTCCTGCAAAAAAACTACACTATATTATCAATCCTTGGCCCTTTAGAGAATGGGCTTTGGATATGGTTTGAGAAATTCAGCCAGCGTTATCAAAAGGTCAAAGATACATTTTAGTAGGAATTGATTATTTCACTAAATTGATCGAGGCCATTCCTTTAGCAAATGCAGATCAAGAAGCAGTAATTGAGTTTATCCAAAGGAATATAATATATAGGTTTGTGTTGTACCCCAAAATTTTCCCTCCCATTTTTCTCCAGACATGCTCATTGAGGTTCCCAATTGCTAAAGGATGACCAAGAGTTGACCAGACAAATTCCCCTCCTAAGCAATGAACCTCTGGATAGGGTTTTCACAAATAATTTTGGGTTAAAAAGACCTCAAGTGATTTCCATGGTCCCTAATATGTCTCTAAGAATGTCCATGACAAATTTTATGCCTTACACTACAAGTTTTCTCAGTCAATTGCTTAAATGTTTGAAAATTAACAATACTAGGTCAAAAGTCAACTGTGGCCTATATACAGTCAAACTTCAAGGTTTTTGGTCAACATCAACATTTTGAAGTGATATCCATAATTTGATCAAGGGTTGATCATGATTCCTCAAGAAATGCTCCTAATCTATCAAAAGTCAAGAATTGCTAAATTAGGGTTTCTATAGGAAAAGTCAACTGAACTTTGACCAGGCATAACTCTCACATACTTCATCCATTTTGCCCCAACCAAAGCTCATTTTAAGAGAATCAAATTCCCTACAACTTATCATTTTCCCAAAGTCCAAGAAATGCACCATTTGAAAGATACAAGCTCATACATTACAGGTCATTTTCAGAAAGTCAACAAAAGACACTTTTTTCAAAACCATTTACATCAAGACAAAATCTTCAAATGCAAAATTGATAAAAAGAGGGATTGAATTATACATCTTGGGATTTCCTAAAAGTCCAACATCATCATCATTAGATAAAAATTAAGCAAGTTATGGTGTGCCCAAGTTGGGAAAATTTGGGAAAATTTTAGGAATTGTGCATTGGGCAAACTTGAACTTAGGTCAATGGCCTAACTTCTTGGACCTCAAATATCCTCCTAACCTTATGAGAGATCTCTAAAATCATCTATACCTTACCTGCTATTTCCACCTATTTTATCCATATTTATTTTGTTTTATACAAATTAATGAAAAATAAAATTGTATAAAATATGAAAATGGACATGGGCTGATGTTTTTGTTTGTCTTAAGGCCCAAGAAGCATGTAAACTTGTCCAGGTTCATTTTTTTGGTTTAAACATGGCATGAAATCACAAGTTATGGTATGTTTTCAAATATAGGATCATGGCTTCAATACAAATGGTTATGGGCCAGATTCTTTCCTGATTTTCTCATGCTCCCCCTCTCCTCTATTTGTACATCACGTTTGCAAGCATTATGCACATATACACAGCCTGAGAGAAGCTCCAAAAATTTCCAAAAAATATCCAAAATCATGAAAATTCAAAGAGCAAATTCTAGCCACACACAACCCATTCCAGGAATCCTATCACCCTCCCGAGGTTCCCAGGGTTCATTTCCAACAATTCCTCCAGCCAAAACGTGCCCAGAACCATCATATCCAAGTGCTTCGATCGGTAAGATTATCGTGAATCCAATTTCGTTATTTAAGCAAAACTAAATGGATCATACATACATATATGCGTCCATACTAATGTTTGTGATTGTTTAGAGCCATTACATGTAAGCTTTGGCGTAAGGGTAAAGCTTTGCCATTTTTAGGGCAAAGTTTTAGACGTGATTGGTTCTCAAGGATACATGCCGTTTTAGGTTGAACCAACACCATGGTTAGATTGGCAGACCCCAATTTAAGGGGGTAGCCTAAATCTTGAGATTTGATTTTGCCTTTTGCAGGTTTTAGGATTTTTGTTTGACTGGAGAGGGTCACCGAAGTTTGACCTCGGCACCCCTGAAAAATGTTGACCCCAAAAACATACGCGTTTTTCATTCATTGATCCGTTTGAAATAAATCTGGCGCGCGTCTGAGAAATTTGAATTGTGGTTGATTTTGAATATTATATTGTTTTGTTATTTATATCAACGAATGAACAAGTGGCTGAGTGGTAAGGCAAGTGAATGTGCAAGGAGGAAACCTGGGTTCGATACCCAAGTGATGTATTTTGTTTTTTCTAACAAAACTTTTGCAGATCCAGTGTGCTGCGTCACCAAGCACCTACCATATACCTTCACATCTGGGCTAGCAAATACCAACAGATAAAGATCCAACACCTCAAGCGCGTTGTACATGATGCACCCTCAAGGGCCAGCAGTACAGGATCCCAACGTGGCCTGGGCTTATCATTTTCTGGGCCTAGTAATTTCAGTTCTCATCCCCCCCATTGCTGATTGTGTCAGACCCATTTGCATTTTATTTATTTATTTGTTTTATTGTTTATTTTTTTAATCATTTTTTCCATAATAATATAAAAATCAGAAAAATTCACAAAAAAATATAGTCTTTGTTTTTTAATTAAATTAACTTTGTAAATTAATTATTAATTATTTTAACCTCTTTTCTTAATTAAAATTAATTAGACCTAGGATTTGATCCATTTTAATTTATTTCCTTTTCATAATAAAAATACAAAAAAAAATAGAATTAACTCCTTTTAATTATTTTTAATTCTCTTTAATTATTTCTATTTTTTCTTTAAATCTAGATTTAGGTTAATTAATCTAATTCTTATTTAAACATTTTCTTAAATATAATAAAAACAAACAAAAGGATTTTTATTCCATAGGGTTTTAGACGTCTTTTCTAATTCGCGCATAATTTTATTTTTAGCGTTATTATATTATTGTACCTACTTCCTGGTTGTAATATAATGTAATTAGGACTCTTTTATTTTACTGCTTTCTTTATTTCCCCCCAAAGTTTGGACATATAAATAGCCCCTCCCAAAGCTTTGTAATAGAGTAGATTTAAATTCCTGCACTTTAAATCCCTGTACATATTAATTGTTAGATGTATGTTAATAGTGTTGCATGATAAGAATAATAATCGAACGCTAGCAAACCTAACACAAAAGAAGAAAATAACTAAATACAACACATTTACACATATACACCTCTAAGGTACTCCCACTTTGGTTGCCTTTGGAAAATAAAACAGTCATGTCCCTCGAAAGTAGGGACGCTTTAGCAAAGATCCTTGAATCAAAAGATCATAGTCCCTCGATGACCCTACGGTGTTGCCTTTCGGTAAATGATCTAGTCCCTTATACAAAATTGCTAAAGCGTCTCTATATGTTGCCTTTGTGACTGTATGATGACCCGCGAATGTCCCTCATATATCCAAACGACCATGGCTACCTAATCACTAATAGTAGGTTAGTCTTGTCTAAAGGAAAGGAGGAAAAAAACAAACCTTTTGAGTAAAAGTAGATAACTGTTAGATGCTTGCTCAAAAAACAAACTTTTTTACACTTACACAAAAAAATTTCAAAAACCTTTTCAACAAACGCTTTATCAACACTCTTGAGGACTGATACAAGAGTTATCATAAAGCAAATCTCCGCACTAAGGCATTTCAAAATACTTTTCAAAAACACACAAAAACACAAGGTATTTCAAAAAGGAGCTAAGCATCTAAGAGCCCATAGATAACTACGGATGGAAATGGTGCTAACACCTTCCCTTTCCATAATCTACCCCCTTACTCAGAAATAATCTCGAAAGGTCTTTTTCTATTCTTTTCACCCATTCCTTTGTTGGATAAAAGAAAAGTCGGTGGCGATTCTTGCTTACCACAACATTTGCAAACACAAACGCAAAACAAGTATAACAGTCGGTTCTACCACCGTATCACTGTTTGGAATTCCAGAGACCATAAAAACTGATCAAGTGTCAGTTTTTACTAGTAAAAAGATGTAGGACTTTGCCACATAGGTGGGAATTAAACTTCTAACATCCACACCTTATTATGCTCAGGCAAATGGCCAGGTCGGAGCAAAAAATAAAGTATTGATTGGCTTAATAAAGAAACACGTGGGAAAGAAGCCAAAATTTTGGCATAAGACCCTGGATCAATTCCTTTGGGCTTACAGAACATCTCCTAAAGAGGCTACCAACGCTACACCCTTTCGACTGACATATGGTCATGATGCGGTATTACCAGTCGAAATATGTCTACAATCAACCATGATACAAAGATAACATGAAATTCCATCGGAACTATATTGGATTATGATGTTAGATGAATTGGTTGATTTAGACAAAGAGAGACTAAAAGCCTTATAATTATTAAGAAGTCAGAAGAAAAGAGTAAAGAAATCCTATAACAAGAAGGTTAAACTCAATACCTTTTTGATCGGAGATTTAGTTTGGAAGGTGATCTTACCTATGGATCAAAAGGATAGGACTTTTGGCAAATGGTCCCCTAGTTAGGAATGTATGTTCCAAGTTATTCAAGCCTTTTCAAACAATGCTTATGAAATTGAAGAATTGGCAGAAGATAAAAGACTTCTAAGAGTAAACGATAAATATTTGAAAAAATATAACCTATACTACAAGAAGTCAAAATATCAACAAAGTAAAATCAAATACAATTAGAAATCCAAAATGGTAAGGTTAAATGCGCCAAAATGGTTTAGTCACGCGTTACAAAAATACCCAAAATATTTGAATTCATAAAATAAAAGAACAACATATTTCAACAAGTTTTAAACTCAGTTGGAAAAGAGGCCTTCATGCGCCTATACTTTGAAGCAGACATCAGTGTGCGACGCTCGATCACATATTAGTTTTTCTTCAAGTCCTTAATCTCGATCTCCAATTGTTGGGCCTTTTCGACATGTTGGATACCTACCTTGATTTCATCATCAAGTTGTTTGCGATCGAGTTTACATATCTCATCCTGACCATCCTTCACTTTCTGAATGTTCTCCTTCAATTATTCAATTTTCTTCTCCCAAGTTGAGATGTTTTCTGCATAAAGCTGGGTTTCTTCATCATATTTGGAAAAATATTTTTCCAATGTTTAAACCTTAGTAGTTGACTCAATTTTTGCAATCAATTCAGTAGTTTGGGTTCCCATTTTGTCGGTAATCTTGCTTGAGAATTCTTGCTTTTTGGAGTACTTTGCAGAGAGGTTATCGAGGGGGAACCAAAGATCAACAATGACATCTGCAACTTCTTGCGGAATGTCTAGTATGTCAACCTGTTTCAAGAGTTATTTAATACAATTACAGTAATTGATATTGCTCTCTAGTACTTGAATCAAATCAACATCAAATACCTTCTCCTTGATTTGGCGAATAAGCTGATCAATGGTTTGGTTAGAGGAGCGGCCACCAGAGGCAGTCGAAGAATTGGTATCTTTGTGAGATGAACTTACCCTTACGCTCATCATGGCTTTGAGGTCTCCAGTAAGATTGGTTGATTTCAAGTCATCTAACTTCTCTTAAGAGAGAGCAGTATGATCGGCAATCGAAGAAGTCCTAAAATATTTAATTGACACAAAAGGTTGGTTAGTGTCACCTAAATCTTCCACTTTGACCTTTTTAGGCTGGGGCTCTCCTTCGTCATGATGTTATTCGCCATGATTAGGTTCCTAATCGCTTAGGGGTTCCTCATTGGCATTTGTCATATGCACATCTTCATCAATGATTTCGCATTCATTTTAGTGGAGGATTACTGGTGAAGAATTCTTGGGTTGGTCCTCGTCTTAGTCCTTAGTGTTTGGAACATCCAGGATGATAGGCCTTTATTCATCACTTTCAGTCTCTGTATCTGATGATTCAGTCGAATGGGGTGAAGTAGGAGGAGGAACTGGTTGTTGAACTTCAAAAAAGGGATTTGCTTCGCTATTCGACTCTTTGTTCAATCCTTTATTTTAAAAAGGATGAACGGAGCGAGAGTCAGTGCTCCCAGGGACATACTTTATGCTCGAAGTCATGCTGCCATCCAGGCCCCCTGTAAAGGAAATGGTTTTAGTACAAGTAGAAAACAAATTGCAATGAAGAAAAATCAATAAAATCATGTAAAATACCTTATGTTCCGTAGCCCCAGGGATTAAATTTCTACTTTCGACAAATTCAACATCAACATTTATTGTTGGTGTTTCGACATCTATTGTCCTCTGCACAATCGGCTTCATTGGTGGAAGTTAGGTGGGGATCTTTATTTGAATGAGAGAGTGGTAGGTTTTGGATTTATTTTTCTTGGGAGCATGTTTTGGGCAATCTGGAGACATGTCTTTAGACTCTAATTCAATTTGGATAGTTTCTGGTTGAGCTGGTTTGCGTTTCTTTGGAGTAGGAGGTGGTTTCTTACTTGTTTGAAAAGAAAAAGCAAATGTATTAATAAATGTTGAATAGAAATATAATTAGATTTTATGATTAAAATAGTTACCTTTGTGGTAGTCTTGGAAATGTTGGTTCCTTCGCTTTGTTTGACTTCCTTCGAGGAAGCAACAACTTTTGTTGCAACAGCTTTATCCTTGGCATTCTGCTTTCGTTCATCTGCTAGAGAAATAAAGAAAGCAAAGTTAGAAAATAAGTTGAGGAGATCCTTTTATTTAACCAATTCGAGAGTTTCGCCCATCTCACACCTTCATGTATTGGATAAAGTATGCGAACATTCTCTACATCGACATGAAGGTGACCTTTGAAATTGTCCAGCGTATGCTTAGTTGGAACCACCCGTTTAGCAGGTTTTTCAAATTTTGTTGTAGAACCTTTAGGTGAGACCCATATACAAACCATTTTTGGAATGGAGGTATGAATGCCAAGTCAAAATCAGCATTTTGCAGTTTTGGGAATCTTGGAGGTTCGAGCTTGAAAGCTAACTCATACCAGTGTTCAAGTCTAACACACGGAGGAAGGCAAAAGTTGGGAATCATTTACGTAAACTTTTCCTTCAAAGTTATTGCTGCATCGTGGATGGTTCGACTAAGATTATCTGGTCTATATGCAATTTCAAAGTACTTTTGGAATGCACGAATCTCCTTGATGTGAATGGCCATACCTTTTTTGAAGCGATTATGTAAGGAGGCAAAAGCACGAGTTAGATATCTAATAATATCAGACACATTGAATATTTCATTGGTGTAATAATTCTTCCACCAAGTGTAAAACTCTTGTATGCAATAAAAGGATGGTCAAAAGGAGATAGGTGCGAGCATGGTTTTTCTAGCATATCTAGCCATGTGCCTTTTATATCCTTCTTCAGTGGAAAACATGCTATGGAGGCATTGGTGTTTCTTTCTCTCAAAGAGTGGCCTAGATTTTATCTGATTTAAGCTAAGCTGTCGAGAGACTAGATTGGGCTGATAGCTAACGAGAGTATAATGACTCTTTGGAGGCCTTAACCTATTGACAAGCCGTTTTGGAGTGAGGAATGCTTCCCAAATAGCCATGGATTCTTCTTCTTGATCTGGGGAAGGAGCAGGGAATTCTCTTGTGAACAACTCAGAGCCACACATCTTATTGACGAAAGGAGCCATTGAGGGACTGAAGTTTTAACGCTTAGCGAACATAATCACAAACAAAGTGAACGAGTCTGGAAGATGCACTTCTTCTTCACTAGGGGTTAAGCGAGCTAATCTTTTTCCTTCGACGATCATGTTCTTTATAATATCATCTTCATCATTAATGGTGTTATATGTTGGGAGTGATGGTTCGAATGTGGCATTCAACAATAATTGAAGTAGCCAAAAGGGTTATGCGAAAATAATGTTGTCCCCCATTTGATAGTGCCTCAAGTAGTCAGCAGCTTCTCCAATGGATTCATGGAGAAAACCCAAGATCATTTGGCTAATGCATAACTTATGCCCAACATTTAGTTGGTTCGCCATAATGAGAAACCTCTTCCCTACTTGAAGAGATCTAAAGTAAAAGACGCAACGATACAACCATAAGACTAGAAAGACGATATGATCTTCGTTTGAGACCTCTTCATCATCCTGAATATGGTGATCAATAGTATATTTGGTAAAGGTGGCCTTATCGAAATCAATAGTGTCTTCCTCCATTTTCATTGGATTGAAATTCTCCCCAATTGGTTGAAGACAAATAATGTCAACAACATCGAAAAGGGTGGGGGTCATCATACCACAAGGGGAATGGAAAGTGTTGTGGGAAGCATCCGAGAAATAGAGTGAGACCACTATCATATTTTAGCTATACTCTAAGCCAGAATTCGAAAGCATCACTAAGTTGTAAATTTCTAAATCTTTCCAAAATTGAGATTTCTTCTTCTCAATCTTAGCCAACCAAGCATAATATGCTCTAGGGTCCTTAGCTAAAGGAGTGGCTCGAAACACTCTAAAAGCATTGGTCATGTAGTCCAGACCAATAGAATCATAGATATCCAAAACATTAGTCGAAGACTTTGCTTGGTCCTTTTCAGATGAAGGTGCAATTACAGGAATGGGTTTACCTTTGTCATCAAGCTTTTTCTTGCTAACCAAGGGCCTAGAGCAATGATAAATGGGAAAACTCTGAAATAGTGGTAATATATGCATCAGGGTCAGAAAAAGACCCATGAATGCATGCTTTTCACCAGAAATGGTCAAGGGTATAAGTACCTGAGGTTCATAAATTTTTTGTCTTCTCTTAAAGAAAGGGAGGCTCTGGGGAATATTCTTGGTTCCCTATTTATGTGGGTTTAGCAATCTAAACAATGGGCTCATAAGCATCTTGTTGTTGTTGTTGTTTCTTGGGAGCCTTTTCTATTTTAAGTGCCATTGTTAAGTTTTGAGGTTGATAGCTTGGAGATTGATGAGGGTTGAAGAAGAAGCGTTGAAGAAATGTTTTAGTATAGAAGAGTTTGGAGAGTGAAAAGTGTTGAATGTTGAAGGCTGTTGGTATTTATAGAGAGACAATAGGCTATTTCATATTTCATTTGAATGATGAATGCAAAGTAAGTGGGGCATATGGAGCTCTCTGATGGGAAGAAAAAGTGGTTGCACAATTTACCATCTTACTCCTAGTTTATAGGAGTAATCATCATTAGCAGTTACGCACATCTTGATGATACGTTTGGGAAAATGGTCATTATGACCATGACATCACGACAATGTTAGCATTAGCATTAAAAAAGTTTCTCAAAAAGTCCTTTTCTAAAGTTGTCGAAAAGAAACATTTTTTGGGGGAAATTTGTTAGATGTAATTTTGATACTCCAATGAATCGAGGTTCGAGGAAAGTTCAAAAGATGAATGTTGGGATGATAAAAGCTGATTTCGATATGAAGTGATAAAAGACACGTTTTCAACTGAGTCTACACAGTCGAAGCAATGCGAAGCGGATGACTTAGCAAACTTTCTGAAGATACTCGAAGCGAGTTTGACAGATATTCAATTGAGGCTATAACTGATTTAAGCGCTCATCTGATCTTTGAAAAAGAGATATGTGGAAGCCTGCGAAAGGCTAGCAACATGCAATCAAGGACGTGTCATCATCCAATAATAAGACCGTTTGTGCTAGTTAGTTTTTGAATAATTATATATAGGAGTTTTTATGTTAGAATTCAGTGTGTTCACTTCTTTGTACAAATTACTCAAAATAACTCAAAGCACTAAGTGTTCAAGAAACGAGTTGCTGAAAATGTACGTACGAAGCCCTAATTTTATATTCAATGTCATTCCTTTTCAATTTAAGTCCTTTACATACCCTTTAAGTTTAAATTGAAATTTATTTATATTCCCATTTTTACTTTAAAATGTTTTATTACCACTTTCGAAGTAACAATCTCTATCGAAGATATTGACACCTAGATAACTTATAAAAAAAATACACTATGGTACTAGTATAAATCTAGTCGATCATGTAAGAAACCAGAATCTATAGGATTTGGAAGACTAGCGCTTGTTTACCAAATTTCACAGTAAACACCAGTTCGACCGAAACTTTTGATTCTAAGCAGGAAAAATATTCCACATAGCCTGTAAATCAGCGGTCATCTTCAACTCATGTTTGATAAACTCAAGCTTCCCTTCTTTGTCAATAGATGGCGAGTGGTACTCGATCTTCTGTGATTATCGCCATATGGTAGAAGCTCACGTAATATGTATTGAAGATCTTCAAGAGGGATGTACTCAATGATCTTAAATTCCCATGATGGTGTATTGTCGATAAAGTGAACATTCCTAACATTCCATTTGATGTCACATACAATAAAATTATAAATAACCACTTAAATGAACTGAAATAATTGTCTCCGGCCAAATCTACAGGTGTTACCCCCCTTTGACTTTTCCTTATTTTTTTCTATTTCAATGTTGCGCAATTGGGTGTACTCTTGCATCCTTTCAATAAATTGGTCTGGCCAATTCTTGGGTTTGATTTTATAATAAGCTTCCCACTCCGGTGATATAAGTGGTATAGAGCATTCCAGTTTCAAATACACTTGAACAAAATGTCACAGATTTGAAACCCTACCAACACAAATGATATGATCATTGTGATTTGGAGGTGGAGCAGTGCACAATGGGAAAAATGTTTCTGAGAAACGGTATCTTCTAATATCAATACACACTCTCTTATACGCACTTGATATAAGATGACCCATCTCAGAGAAACACATCCAATTATCCTCCGGAGGGCAGGTCCACTATTGCAAGGTACAAGAGAGTGATAAATTTATTCAACTTTCTCTTTATTCCCAAACACCCGTGTGTATAATTATTTATTGTTACTCAACTCTTTGATAACAGTATGGCGGACAATTGTGTGATCCTTTTCCCCTTTACCGAGGAAAGTACAAATAGATCAAAAACCATAGTTACCGTCACCCCTTACATTGATGATCCGTCCAATGTAATTGTGCATAAAAAATGGGCATATTCTCGATGAATGGTATTTTTGGCATTCAACATTTCTTCTTGGTCCATCAACATTGACCGACAAACCTCTAAAGCCCATGCAAAATTGTCCTCTTTTTCACACTCTAGAAATGCAACACCAATATAACATGTCTTCTTGATATATGTAACACCAACAATTTCGAATAATGAAAGCTTATATTTATTGGTCTTATACATTGAATTAATTATAAGCACATTGTGAAACATATTGAACAATTTAATGGAATCAAAATAAGTCCAACATATATCTCTTACTATTAATTCATCCTCACATCTCCGGTGCCTAGAAACATAATTGTTATCATCTAGAAGTTTCAAGAGGTGTTGCACTTTGGTTTGATCCCCCTTACGTGCTAATTTCAATTGATAACGCCTATTGTACACTGGCTTGATATTTGAGATATTCCCGGGTATTTTGCGCTTCAAGGTTGCAAGTATATTTTTGGGAGGTACCAAATTCAATGTCATGTCGAAAACACATTCCTTCTCTTCTGGCAAGAGCCGACATGCAATTGAATGACCAAATAATTTTTCACATAAATTATGATTATGTAAACCACTTATCACATTGAATCTCCATTTACTATTTTCTAACTTATAACCACAACTTCACATTTTCTTGAACCAGTTTCATATCGTTTCAAATTTCGGAAAAAAGGTCTATATTTACCACTTCTTTCACATCTCAATGACACAAATGCACTTCTTCTATACGAACCATTATCGGACCTTCCGATCACAACATATAATCCTAGTTTTGTGGCCTTTGTACGAATCCACTACAACATGTCATCACGAAATTCATATTGTTGTTCAATTTTAAAATGGTTCAGAATATCTACCACATTCACTAGGATAGGTGAAGCATCTTGAGACACAATATGTTTGGGTAGCCTCCGGATGCACCATACCTAATGTAAACAAAAACATATAAAATAAGAAACATCTATAACACAAATAAAATTGTTGGAAAATCAACACAGATAGCTATCAGAAATGTATATCTAGACGAGTTCATATAGATTTCAGAAATACACGTCCGGTTACAACATTCCATTTTTTGCTTAATAACAAGATTAATGTGAGGAATATGGGTTGAAATGAATGAACTTTACCTTAAATTCCACTTCCTTTAGCTCCTTTTGATATGATGAAACACAAGAATGAAGATTTGGAGGGAATCGATTGAGAATGAAAGGGTTTTTGGAGAGGGTTTAAGGAAAATATTGCAAATGAAGGTAAATCATAAAGGTTACTCTCTTTAGCAATTTAACTTTTGATTTTTTTTGGATATGTATCTCCGAAAAAATATGACATGAAAAGGTGACATGAATTCTAATTTCCCGCACTAATTTACCAGAGATATATCCATGTAATGATTCTAAAAAATTAATTATAATACAATTTCAGAGATATATCTCCGGAATATCTTTTAACTTCATTATAGGGTGGCACCACATTTTCTTGTTGTTGTACCATAAAATTTTCACTCTAATTTTTCAAGATAAATAGATCCAAGATGCCTCCTCATGCTCTTAGGGTTCTCAAATACTCTAGACTACTCAAAGATTGATCTGACAAACCCTCATCCTAAGTAGTTGACCTACAACTAGGGTTTTGCTTATCTCAGGGAAAATTGGATTTCTAATGCACCAAGTGGATTTCATAGTTTCTAATATTCTTCAAGGTACCTTCATGAAAAGTTTCACGCCTTGCATCACACATTTGTTCAGTCAGTCGCTCAAATGATTGAAAATCAACTTCATTAGACAAAAAGTTATATGTGGTCAACACACAGCCAAACTTCAAGATTTTTGGTAAAAATCAAGATTTTGAGGTCACATTCATCATTTGATCAAGGGTTAATCATGATTCATCAAGAAAACTAAAGATTCATCAAAAGTAAAAGTTGCTAAATTAGGATTTTCTTAAGGAGAAGTCAACTGAACTTTGACCAACTATAACTTTCACATGCTTCATCATATTTTTCTCAACCAAATCTCATTTTGAAGGAAATACAATTCTCTACAACTTTGAATCTCTAAGCTCAAATCCAAAAAATGCTTCATTTGAGAGATATGGGTCAAAATATTATGGGTCATTTCAAAAGTCAACAAAAAGACACTTTTTGTCAAAGAAATTTACATCAAGATAAATTATTCAAATTGAAAAATCTCAATATATATATTTTAGGGGACATCTTGAGCTTTCCAAAAAGTCCAAGATCACCTTCATATGATAAATATTTAGAGAGTTATGATTGGTCCAAGTTAGGAAATTTTGAGAAAATGCATAAAACCGAAATTCATCAAACTTGAAGTTTTGGGCTAATGGGCTTATCTTTCAAGGTCCAAACATGTCATAGACCTCATAGTGAACCTATAAATCTATTCATACACCCTTTTAATTTTTTATTTCATTTATTTTTGATTTTATTAATTTAAATTCAATATTAAATCAAATAAATATCAAAAGGAGGTGCAATGCTTAAGAGACTTTTTATTCAAACATGTTGGAGGCCCAAGATCATGAAGAAATCGTGTGGAGTTCATTTTCAAAATAAATCTTGATATTTTGTCTTATTCTAATTTCTATTTTAAAACAAAAATCAAAGGTTTCATACAAGGTCCAAGCCCATCTTTGTTGACCTAATTCATGGCCTATAAATATACCTCATATTCAGATAAGAAGGGCACGAAAAACCTTGCAAAAAAACACACCTTTCAAATCTCAAATTTTTGTCAAACTAGGGCAAATTGAAACGCTTATCTACAACTATCCTCAAGGACAAACAACCATTCCAATTAATCCCTGAGACATTGCAGAGTAAGTCTTGACCATGCTCGATGATCAAAAGGTCCTGAAACATGCATTCATGCATCGCTGGTTTCACACATCATTCAAAATCGAGTTTTAATTTTTTATGATGTTTTGCTCAAAACTAATGTGTGCATTGTGTTTCTGAGGCAAAACTATACAGGTTTAACCCATCGCATGAGTCCTATTGTACCCAAAAATTTGCCCTCCCATTTTCACTCAAGACATGCCTCTCGAGGTCCTCAATTGCTCAAGGTTAACCAAGAATTGACCATACACTTCTCCTCCTAAGACAATGAACCTCTAACTAAGGTTTCCGTTTTTATCAAGATGGTTGAGCTCCAAAGGTCTCAAATTTTATCTGTGGTCCTAATATTCCTTCAAGATTATCTATGCCAAATTTCATGCCTTGCACAATAAGTTTGCTCAGTCAATTACTCAAGTATTGGAAAATCAACTATGCTAGGTCAAAAGTCAATTGTGGCCCATGTACAGTCAAACTTCAAAATTTTTGGTCAACATCAACATTCTGAAGTGATATCCATCATTTTATCAAGGGTTGATCATGATTCCTAAAGAAATGCTCTTAATTCATCAAAAGTCAAGAATTGCTAATTAGGGTTTCTGTAGGAAAAGTCAACCAAACATTGACCAAACATAACTTTCTCACACTTCATCCATTTTTCCCCAAACGAAGTTCATTTTAAAGATAATTCAATTACCTATATCTTCTCTTCATCCCTCAAGTCCAAGAAATGCACCATTTGAAAGAGACAAGTTCATACATTACATGTCATTTTTAGAAAGTCAATAAAAGCCACTTTTTTCCAAGACCTTTAACATCAAGATAACACCTTCAAATGCAAAATTGATCAAAAGAGGGACTGAAATAGACATCTTGTACTTTCCAAAAAGTCCAAGATAATCATCATGAGATGAAAATTGAGCAAGTTATGGCTTACCCAAGTTGGGAAAATTTGGGAAATTTCAAGAAATATGCATTGAGCAAATTTGAGCTTTTAAGGCAATGGCTCATTTTTTTGGACTTCAAACATCTTCCTAAGAGTATAGAGGACTCCTAAAACCATTTTTGTATAGTATTGATTTTATTTTCATTTTATATTAATTTTATTTAATTAAAAATCAAATAAATCAAAATTATTGCAAATTATATGGATCATTATGGCTAAGGCTTGTTTTAATGCATAAAGGGGTCCCAATTTTCGTGTACAGCAAGGCTAACATATTTACATTCATTTAAAATTCAAAAATGGACAAAATCCCATTCTTTTGGCCAAGGTTACAAATTTGCATTCATGGTTTTGAAACCACATAATCATGGTGGTTATTGCCTTTGTTTCTTTGTCTTCTCACTACTCTCTACATAAACAAGCCATTGGCCAACTCCAAACACGCACACATAGCCTTGGGAATCTCTGAAAATTTTGCAAAAAAACACCAAAATTTTCAAATTCAAATTTCAGTCTCCAGCTTGTTTTAATCCCAAACAAGGATCCCAATCAATTCTTGGAAGTTCCTTGAAGTTGTCCCAACCATTTCCAAGCCTTGAAGCATTGCCAAACACGTTCTACATTCATCACGACCTGGTTCCTTTTTTTTTGAATTAGCTTTGTATAATTCATACAATATAATTATATTTTAACCATGCATATTTAACCTTTTGAGCATTTGCATGCTTTTGATTTAGTTTGATTGCAGTTTGGGTGCCGGAATCGCATACTACCATTTATAGGCTTTGATCCTTAGAATTTGGGATTTTCATAACAGGCAAAATTAGCCCAAACTAAGGACCCTATCGTGTTTAGGAGGTTGAGTATTGTGCTTGTTTCAAATGCAGGGTTTACAGTGACGGACAAAAAACTGTCACTATAGGTATTTCTACCTAAGTCTACGGATGGAGGTAGGAGATGAAGTGTGTCGGCCTCTGATTGGCCAGTTTGAATAATTGCGCGTGTTTTTTTTATTTCCCATATATTAACTTGTTTTTGTATATAACATTATTGATTGCTTTGTATCAACGAATGGATGGGCAACAAAAATGGTAAGGGCGTGCGTATGTAAGGGAAAGGACCTGGGTTCGAATCCCAGGTCCAACAGTTTTACTTTTCTCACATATTTTCTACAGATTCAGTGTTACGAGTCCAAATGCTCGTGTCATGAAGCTTCAATCTAAGCCATCAGATCACCATCTGATCCAAACCAATGCCTATGATCTGCAGGTTCATCATGCGCCTTCAGAGCCTATCCTCATTGAATCCAAGGGAAAATAGTTGGACTCTTTTTCATTGGGCCTAGCAGAATTACAATTCATACACCCCTCTATTTGCAACATTCCCCCAGGCCCATTTGTTTTTTTTTTAATATTTTCTTTTTCTTTAATTTTGCTTTCATTTATTTAATTAACCATAAAAATAAAAATAAAGTCATAAAAATTAGGTTAATTTTTTTAATTAAACTATTTTTGTAAATAAATTAAATATTTACTTTGACCATTTTCTTTAAGTTTAAAATTACTTAGACTTAGGATTTAATTCTTTTTTTAATAATTTTCTTTTTCATAATAAATTATAATAAAACCTTAGATATTTTCTTAATTAAATTTTATCTTTCTAAGTAATTTTAGGACATATTAATTTAATTATTTTCTTAAATAAATAAAAACCAACAACAAAAAGATTTTCTTTTATGTTTTCAGGCGTACTTTCAACTTTTCGTGAGCTTATTTCCTTTCGTATTGTTTATATTATTGTAATTGATGTATGGGATGTAATAGATGATAAGTATACTCTTTTTATTGCTTTATTTTCTTTTCCCCAATTGCTTTGGAATGTAAGTCCACCTCCCTGAAGCCATGTAATAGTCTAGATTTATACTTTCCGCATTTTATTTTTCTGTATATAATTGTTAGTAACTAGGCGCGTATGGAAAGACTAATAATCAAACGTTAGCTAACAAAACAAAAAGACAAAAAATAACTGAATCTCAACACACTTGCACATGCGCACCTCTAAGGTATCTCCCACTTTGGTTTCCTTTAAATAAAACAGTCATGAGGCAGGAACGCTTTAGTAAAGACCCATAAATCAAAAAAGATCATAGTCGCTCGATGACCATACAATTACCTTTTAGTAAATGATCTAGTCCCTAAAAGAAAATTGCTAAAGTGTCTCCACAAGTTGCCTTCGTGATTGTAAAAAGTCCCTTCGATTGTCCCTCAACATCCGACGATAGGGCTACCTACTCACTAATAGTAGGATAGAACTATCTAAAGGAAAGGAGGAAAAGAACATCCTTTTTCGAGTAGGTAGACTGTTCTTAAGTGCTTGCTCAAATCTGAATTTTTCACACTTACAAACTTTTCAAAAACTATTTTCAAAAACGCTTTATCACTCTCTTGAGGACTGATACAAGAGTTACCATAAAGCAAACAAAAATATTTCAAAACACACAAACACAAATAGTTTTCAAAAAATGAGCAAGTACCTAAGAGCCCGTAGAAAACCACAGATGGAAAGGGTGTTAATACCTTCCCTTTCCAGCAGGTACAGGGGTAGGGACAGTTTGAAACTAAGTCGCTGTTACATACGACCCCATGACGTCTATATTCCCCACAGAGCAGAAACAACCAGGGTTTTAATCTCCTTCTTCCCCAAGAAGGAGTTACTTCTTCCAGCCAAGTTCCCTCAGAGAGCTGAATTCTGTATTCTGTATTCCCCAGCCGAGTTTTATAATTGCAAACAGTTTATAAAACCTCCTCCCATTTAGAGTTTATTTCTCAAACTGCAGAAGCTCATTCCCAAATAGAGTTTATGTCTCTACATTGGCAGAATCTTTCAATAAATCATTCTCCCTCCACAGAGTTATTCTCAAGCAGAGTCAATCCCCAAAAGAACATCCTCAAACAGAAAGAGGAAATCCTCGGAAAATCATATCCATTCATCCCCCCTAGCAGAAATGAAGGATTCAGCCTCGTTATACTCTCCAACATCAGTTAGGGATTTATTTTCCAACACTGGAAAATATCGCGATAGCATCCCATATTCATACATCATGGCATTCACATACACATCGCATATAGTATAATCTCATTTATTTTGATAACACCACCACAATGCATTTCATACATCATGACATTTCATATGACTAACTCTTTACTGTTTTCAGGAAAGATCAATTCAACAAACAACGTTGACTGCTTCCGTGAACCGATAGTTTTCTCAAAAGCTACGTCTAACGAAGGGTTGTTTCAGCATTTTCTTCAGAAAGACGTTCTCGAGACCTTCTCTAGTTCAGTTAGATCGACACTAAGATCTCTCTGATTTCTATTCTAGTTGAAGATATTCCAAGACTTTTGTCTAGTTCAGTCGAATCGATGCCAAGATTCTTCTGATTTCCATTCCAGTCAAAGTTAATTAAAGACCTTCTCTGGTTCAATCAGATCGACACTAAGATCTCTCTGATTTCTATTCCAGTTGAAGATATTCCAAGACTTTTGTCTGGTTCAGTCGAACCGATGCCAAGATTCTTCTGATTTCCATTTCAGTCAAAGTTAATTAAAGACCTTCTCTGGTTCAGTCAGATCGACACTAAGATCTCTTTGATTTCTATTCCAATTGAAGATATTCCAAGACTTTTGTCTAGTTCGGTTGAATCAATCCTAAGATTCTTCTGATTTCCATTCTAGTCAAAGTTAATTAAAGACCTTCTTTGGTTCAGTTAGATCGACACTAAGATCTCTATGATTTCTATTCCAGTTGAAGATATTCCAAGACTTTTGTCTGGTTCATTCGAATCGAAGCCAAGATTCTTATGATTTCCATTCCAGTCAAAGTTAATTAAAGACCCTCTCTGGTTCAGTCAGATCGACACTAAGATCTCTCTGATTTCTATTCCAGTTGAATATATTCCAAGACTTTTGTCTAGTTTAGTTGAATCGATACTAAGATTCTTCTGATTTCCATTCCAGTAAAAGTTAATTAAATACCTTCTCTGGTTTTGTCAGATCGACACTAAGATCTCTCATATTTCTATTCCAGTTCAAGATATTCCAAGACTTTTGTTTGGTTCAGTAGAATCAATGCCAATATTCTTCTAATTCCCATTCCAGTCAAAGTTAATTAAAGACCTTCTTTGGTTCAGTCAGATCGACACTAAGATCTCTCTAATTTCTATTCCAGTTGAAGATATTCCAAGAATTTTGTCTGGTTTAGTCGAACCGATGACAAGATTCTTATGATTTCCATTCCAGTCAAAGTTAATTAAAGACCTTCTCTGGATCAGTCAGATCGACACTAAGATCTCTCTGATTTCTACTCCAGTTGAAGATATTCCAAGACTTTTGTCTGGTTCAGTTGAGTCGACCCTAAAATTCTTCTGATTTCCATTCCAGTCAAAGTTAATTAAAGACCTTCTCTGGTTCAGTCAGATCGACACTAATATCTCTCTAATTTCTATTCAAATTGAATATATTCCAAGACTTTTGTATGGTTCAGTTGAATCGATACTAAGACTCTTCTGATTTACATTCCAGTCAAAGTTAATTAAAGACCTTTCTCTGGTTCAATTAAATCGACACTAATATTTTTATGATTTCTATTCCAGTTGAAGGAACTGCAAAGCCTAGAGTACGAACAGATAGCAGTTTAATATCATTTCCCCAGTAAGTCGTTGTGAAGCCTAGAACACGACCAAATAGCAGTCAGCCTTATTATCCTTAACAAGTCACTGTGAAGCCTGGATCCTGACCAGATAGCAGTTCACTTCAGTCTCTTCAATCAAGAGACGACTCCCCAGTAGAGTAATGGACAACTGAAGCTCCTAAGCTCTATTTCCCAAATCATAGACCAAGATTCCTCAGCGGAGTCTTCCTCAACCACAATAATATGTATTCCCACAAGGGAATGTCTCAGGAAATTAACATTATTCTATATGGCATCTTTAAGCCCATCTTCGACGACTCTCCGTTATACTCCTTAGATGGCATCTTTAAGCCCATCTTTGACGACCTGTCGTCACCTCCTCCAAATGGAATCTATAATCCCATTCCCGATATTATCTACACAATCAAGTATCATTTAAGACGAGTGCAAATTTATGGGCACTCTAGTGTTCAATCATCTTCCACCTTCAGATCACGAAAGGCAGACCCGCCAATCTACATCCTCAGGTTTAAGAAGATTGAACAGGGGCAGCTATTGTACCCCAAAATTTTCCCTCCCATTTTCATTTAATACATGCCTCTAGAGGTCCTCAATTGCTCAAGGATGACCAAGAATTAACATACTGCATGCGATATGTATGTGCATGCCATGATGTATGAATATGGGATGTTATCGTGATATTTTCCAGTCTTGGAAAATAAATCCCTAACTAATGTTGGAGAGTATAAGGAGGATGAGTCCTTCATTTCTGTTGGGGATGATGAATGGATATGATTTTCTGGGGATTTCTACTTTCTGTTTGAGGATGTTCTGTCGGGGATTGACTCTGCTTGAGAATAACTATGTGGAGGGAGAATGCTTTGTTGAAAGATTTTGCCGATGTATAGACATAAAATCTGTTGGGGAATGAGCTTCTGCAGTTTGAGAAATAAACTCTAAACGGGAAGAGGTTTTATAAACTGTTTGCAATTATAAAACTCGGCTGGGGAATATAGATTTCAACTCTCTGAGGGAACTTGGCTGGAGGAAGTAACTCCGTCTTGGGGAAGAAGTAGATTAAAACCTTGGTTGTTTCTGCTCTGTGGGGAACATAGACGTCACGGGGTCGTATGTAACGACGACTTAGTTTCAAACTGTCCCTGCCCATGTATATGCTGGAAAGAGTAACTGTCGGGACGTCAAAATTTTTTTATACTTTGCACCAGTTATTAAAGTCATTAGCAACTGTCTTTCTGTTTCTTATGCAAGTATTTGTAAATAGTGATTATATTTAAATGCATATGTCAAAAATATTCATTGGAAGTTTTGGAAAAACAAAACAGAAAAATAGAAAACAAATAGTTGTGTACTTTCAAAGAAATGATTTGTATTGATTTTTGAAATTCGCCTATAATAGGCATTTTTTACAAAAAGACTGACGTTCTAGTAGGAGAACGCCGATGTGAAAGTGAAAACTTTACAAAATAGTGTATAAAAGAAAATAGCTATGTGTAATAATCCCATTGAATTTCAATTCTGCTATTGCCCCTATATCTTTGAGCGTCTCATCACTTTGCTGCTTGTCTGAAGCTGATTGGATTGATCAGTACCTTTGAGTCTTGGTAGTTGATACTAAAGTTTGGTTGCAAGGTGATCCAATGGGACATAGTGATACCCTTCAAATCCCTAACTTTTTCCTAGACCGCCCTTTCGGGTTTTCAGTCCACCGAGATATTATTTTTGCCCAAGCCACTTTTCAGGTTTTCGACTTGTTGGGTGTACTTTTTTTTTTGTTTTTATCCCAAATTTTTGCCCAAACACTTTTGGTTCTTCGGGATGCCCTTATTTTTGCCTAGGCCCGTCAACCTAGCAGGTCTTTATTCATGCGCAGTATCTTTCCACTATGTTCGCATTGACAGGATGAGAAAGGTCGTCACCATCCATGCTGGTCAGAATCATGGCTCCACCAAAAAATAAGCTTTTGATCACAAATGGACCTTCGTATATGGGATTCCATTTGCCCCTGGGATCACTGTGCGGCAGTATGATGCGCTTGATTACCAGATCACCCACTTGATACACTTGACATTTGACATTTTTGTTGAAAGCCCTGATCATCCGTTTTTGGTATATCTGACCATGACATACAACAACAAGCCTTTTCTCATCAATCAGATTTAGTTGATCAAGTCGAGTCTGGATCCAATCATCTTTGTTCAACCCCTCATCCTTCATGATCCTCAAAGAAGGGATCTGGGCCTCAATAGGTAGGACAACCTCCATACCATATACCAAAGAATAAGGTGTTACCGCTGTTGATATACGTGCTGAGGTGCGGTAACCATGAAGAGTGAATTGTAACATCTCATGTCAGTCTTTGTATGTCACCGTCATCTTCTGTATAATTTTCTTAATATTCTTGTTAGCATCCTCCACAACGCCATTCATCTTTGGCCGGTAAGGGGAAGAATTATAATGCTAGATCTTGAATTGTTTACAGAGTTCGTTGATTATTGTATTGTTGAGAATTGTACCATTGTCTATGATGATTCTCTCTAGCACACCATACTGACAAATCAGGTTATGCTTGATAAACCACACCATAACATTCTTGGTAACAATAGCAAAAGAGGAAGCCTGAGCCCACTTTGTGAAGTAATCAATGGCCACTAGTATAAAGTGATGCCCATTGGGAGCAGTAGGCCTAATCTCTCTGATCATGTCAATGCCCCACATTATAAAGGGCCAGGGAGCCGTGAATACATTCAAGCGGACCGGAGGTATATGTACTTTATCAGCATATATCTGGCATTTGTGATAAGTTCGGGAATGTTGATAACAATCTGCTTCCATAATGGACCAATAGTATCCTGACTGTAGGATCTTTTTAGCCATGGTGTGTCCACTAGAGTGGGTGCCAAAGGTACCTTCGTGTAAATTTGTCATAATCCTCTCTGCTTCGCTCTTGCCTACACAATGAAGTAAAGTAGAGTCATGGCTGAGCTTGTAGAGGATTCCATTACTGAGGAAGAACTTTGCAGAGAAACTTCTCAGAAACTTCTTATCATTGACAGATGCCCCCTCGGGATATTTTTGTGCCTTGAGATATCTCTTCACTTCATAAAACTAAGGTTTGTCTGCTACTTCTTCGGTATCAATCTCATAGCAGTATGCTGGTTCATCCAACATCTCGATAGTGATCCGAGGAGCCTCGTTGTTACACTTGACCTTGAACATAGATGACATGGTAGCTAGCGCGTCCGCTAATTGATTCTCTCCTCGTGGAAAATGTTCAAAGGTGACCTATGATGCATGCTTCATATTCCGCCATATTTCTGGTGCAATTGAAACCTAATCTAGCAGTGAAAGGAGTATGACAACCCTTGGGGGATATGACTACAGCACTGATGCCATTCCCGAATGCGTTGGAAGCTCCATCAAAAACCATAGTCCATCAGGATCCTTCCTCAGGTCCTTCATCCGGTCCAGGTTCTTCATAGTCAGTCACTAACATAACATTATCATCCGGTCCAAGTTCTTCATAGTCATCAATAACCGACTATTAACGGTGGCAGAACCAACTGTTAATACTAGTTTTGCATTTTTTTGTTCGTAAATGTCGCGGTAAGCAACAGTTGCCACCGACTTTTATTTTATCCAACAAAGGAAAGAGTGAAAAGAACAGAAAAATATGTTTTTCGAGATTTCTTGAGTAAGGGAGGTAGATTATGGAAAGGGAAGGTATTAGCACCCTTTCCATCGGTGATTTTCCACGGGCTCTTAGGTACTTTCTCATTTTGAAAACTATTTTCGTGTTTGTGTGTTTTGAAAGATTTTTGTTTGCTTTATGGTAACTCTTGTATCAGATCTAAAGAGTGTGATAAAGCGTTTTTAAAAGTAGTTTTTAAAAAGCGTGTAAGTGTGAAAAATTAGGTTTGAGCAAGTACTTAAGAACTGTCTACCTACTCGAAAAAGGACATTATTTTCCTCCTTTCCTTTAGATAGTGTTATCCTACTATTAGCGAGTAGGTAGCCCTATCGTCCGATGTTGAGAGACTATGGAAAGGGACACTATGGTCATTGAAGGCAACATGTAGGGATATCTTAGCGTTCGAAGGGACTGTCATCATATAGGCAACATCGAGGGACAAGATCATTTCTTGTAGGCAACTCGAGGGACAGTAAGGGACCATGATATTTTATGATGACTTTTATACCGAGGGTCTTTGCTAAGGTATCCCCACGTTCGAGGGACATGACCATTGTTTTCCGAGACAACCAAGTGAGGAATACCCTAAGGGTGCAAATGTGCAACAGTGTTTTTTTCCAATTATTTTATCTTGCAATTAGTGATCTAACGATTAATTTGATTAATCTTGTCATGCACGCCTAATTTACTAACAATTATATACAAGTATACAAGAAACATAAAGCGAGAAATAAAGGTTTCTACGCTATTACAGGGCTTTGGTGTAGATACAGAAATAGTGGACTAAAAGTAAAGTGCAGAAATAAAACCCTAATTTAGCTGATACAAACCGAGCGCAGTTAGATAAATGATAAAAAATAATCGTATGAAAAAAAAGGTAATGACGCGCAAATATTAAGACGGGAAAAAGTTCTAAACCCTAAAAAATCTAATTGTTTATTAAAAATATTTTTTGTATTTTATGAAAAATATTAGAAGCTTAACCTAATTCTCTAATTAATTTTAATTAATGAAAATAATTTAAAGTTAATTAAATTAATTAATTTGCAAAAAATAATTTATTAAGAAAAAAAACAAGTCCTAAGTTTTGTGATGATTTTCTGATTTTTATGATTTTTTTAAAAAAAGAATAAACAAAAATAAATAAACTAAATAAAAAACATAAAGAAATTAAAAATGGGCCTGAGGGGGTGTGAAACCCAATTGGAGGGGTGATGTTGTTGAAATTCCAGGGCCCATATCTTATGCCAGCCCACTGCCTGCATGAGATCTAGTGTTGTTGTGTTAGGGAAGTCCATGGTGTGCCTGCATGCTAGAGGCGCTGGATCCAGGTCAGTTGGGATCTGGTGGTGATGATGTGGTTGGCCCATGATGCGCGTAGGTGAACTAGCTACACTGGATCTGGAGAAAATTTATTAGAAAAATAACGTTCAAGACCTGGAAATCGAACCCAGGTCTCTCCCTTTTCCAAGCGTTCCTTCCACCACCAAGCCAGTCTTCTCATTCGTTACATAAATAAAATAATAATATAATATGTGAAAATAATGGTCAGAATTTCTTTTTAGAAAGAAACGCGCGCTATTTCAAAAGGTCCAATCAAATTGTGCCACGCCTTCGTCTTCCCCAACCATCCGTCGTGTTAGCCTAGGGACTTTTACCTACAGTCAACATCCGTCACTAAATCACCTGCAAATTTCCAAAATCTACCACAAGCAATATAAATTCCATTTAAGGCCATGGATCAACTGGGTTTGATCCTCTGAGCATGCTGGTACTCCTCTTTTGGCCTAATTGTACCTGTATCTGAAAACCCTAAATCAAAGGTAAAAAACCTAACAATGGCATATTGTCATACGGGCATCAAAGCAAGCAATTAATGATTCCAACATGTTCTAATTATCCATAAAAACAAGAATGCATGATCTAAATCTATTTATAATGCGCTTAAGACCATAATCATTTTTAAAAAAATAAAGACAAACCGTGATTGTGTTGGGCACGGTTCTGGGAGCTTTGGCGCTTGGGAGTGATGCAGCTAGCTTCAGAAGGCCTCTAGGAGTTGATTACAAGCTTCATAATGTCTTGACTCCTTCTCTATCTCAAAATCGGATTCACACTTTTTCTTGAAAATTTGGAGTTTTTTCTGGACTTGTGGAGGCAGCTTTCACATATGCATTAGGTCTGGCCTTGCTGTATACATATAGTGAATAAAATTAGGGTTGCAATTGTGTAAGAATATCCAAGGCATTGAGTGCAAGAATATGAGTTTTTAATTTGCATCAAAACTTGCTATTTCCAGAAAATCTCTCTCCTTTTGTCCCATGCGTTTTCGCTTGGTCATGCCAGCCTGTTTTACTCTTCATTTGATGAGAAAAAGATCTTCAAATCATATCTTACATATTTTCTATCATTTCTTTATTTAATTTTGACTTTTAATGAATAGAAAATCAAAATAAATAATAAAAATTATAAAATAAAGTATGAATGAGCTCAGGGGTCGTGGTCCATGTTAGGAACAAGTTTCAAGCATGAAAACATGGGCCCATTTGGATAAAATTCAAGTTTGGTCAATATTGGCTTCATGCACTTTTCCAAAAATTGGTCAACTTTAGCAATGCATATCTCTCTCAATTTTAACCATAAGAGGGTGTTCTTAGACTTTTTAGAGAGCTTAGGATACCCTATAAACAACCCTTTTGGTTTCATCTCAATTGGATTTTCCATGTTCATGTAAGGAGATTTGACCCAAAAGGTGTTTTTGTTGACTTTTTGAAAGAACCTATAATGTCCGAGCTTGTATCTTTTTATTGATGCATTTCTTCAACTTGAGGGCTGAAGAGAAGTTTTAGGGAACTGGATTCTCTTCAAAATGAGCCTTGGAGGAAAAAAATTTGATAAATTATGAGAGAGTTATGCCTTGTCAAAGTTTGGTTGACTTTTCCTATAGAAACCCTAATTTGCCATTTTTGACTTTTGATGAGTTAGGAGAATTTCTTGAGGAATCATGATCAACCCTGATCAAATGATGGATAATACTTCAAAATGTTGATATTGACCAAAAATATTGAAGTTTGACTGTATTTGGGCCACAATTGACTTTTGACCTAATATAGTTGATTTCCAGGCATTTGAGCAGTTGACTGAGCAAACTTGTTGTTCAAGACATGAAATTTGGCATGAATGATATTGAGGACATATTAGGACAATGGAGAACATTTGGGATCCTTGGGACTCACACATCTTGCTTAAAATTGAAACCCTAGTTGAGGTTTGTTTCCTTAGTAGGATAATTTGTCTGGTTAATTATTGGTTATCCTTGAGCAATTGAGGACCTCTAGAGGCATGTCTTGAGTGAAAATGGGAGTGAAAATTTTGGGGTACAACATTTGTCCTCCATAAAACAGAAGGTTCGTCGTATGCGTCCTGAGATGTCCGAAAAGATAAAAGCTAAGGTTATGAAGTAGTTCAATGCAGGTTTATTAGCCGTTACGTTCTATCCTCAATGGGTTGCAAATGTGGTGCCAATACCTAAGAAGTATAACAAGGTGTATATGTGTTTAGACTATATGGATCTGAATAGGGAAAGCCCCAAAGATGACTTTCCACTTCCATATATTGATGTTCTGGTTGATAACACCACTTAGCATAAAGTATTTTCCTTCATGAATGGCTTCTCTGGTTATAATCAAATCAAGACGGCACCTGAAGACATGGAGAAGACTACCTTTGTCATACAGTGGGGGACTTTCTGTTAAAACATCATTCCTTTTGGTTTAAAGGACATCGGCGCAACATATTAGCATGTTATGGTAGCTTTGTTCCATGACATGATCCATCATGAGATAGAGGTCTATGTTTATGACATGATAGATAGGTCTCAGACTGGAGAAGAACATCTTGACCACCTACACAAGCTGTTTGAGAGATTGAAGAAGTACAAGCTAAGGTTGAATCCGAACAAGTTCACCTTTGGGGTAAGATCCAGTAAGCTCCTAGGTTTCATCGTCAGCGGTAAAGGATTGAAGTAGATCCCGCCAAAGTTAAAGCCATTCAAGAAATTCCAGTTCCCTGTACTGAGAAGGAAGTCAGAGGTTTCTTGGGACGATTGAACTACATTTCCAAACTTATTTCCCATTTGACCGCTACTAGTGAGACAATCTTGAAGTTACTGAAGAAAGATCAAGTAGTAAAGTGGAACGAAGATTGTCAGATAGCCTTCGACAATATCGAGGAGTACTTATAGGAACCTCCAATTCTGATGCCACAAGTTGAACAAAGACCCCTTATCATGTACTTAACAGTATTAGAGAAATCAATGGGGGTGTGTATTGGGGCAACATGACGAGTTTGGTCGAAAAGAGAATGCAATATACTACCTTAGCAAAAATTTTACCGACTGTGAAATCAGATACTCACTGCTCGAGAAAACTTGTTGCACTTTGGTATGGGTTGCTCGCCGTCTAAGACAATATATGTTGACTCATACTACTTTGTTGATCTGTAACATGGATCTAATAAAGTACATATTCGAGAAGCCCACTCTCTCTAGAAGAATAGAAAGATGGAAAATGGTCTTGACAGAATATGACATTCAGTGCACTACCCAGAAAGTAATCAAAGGAAGTATATTGGCTGATCATTTGGCTCATCAAGCGGTAGACGACTATCAGTCTATTAATTTCGAGTTCCCAAATGAGAATATTATGCGAGTTACTGATTATGAAGAACTGGACCGTATGAAGGACCTGAGTCGGGATCCTGATGGGCTTTGGTTTTTGATGGAGCTTCCAATGCGCTTGGTAATGGAACTGGTGTTGTGATTGTCTCTCCCAAAGTTTACCATACACAATTTACCGCTAGACTTTGCTTTGACTATACCAATAACATGGCAGCATACGAAGCGTGCATCATGGGTATCAAGGATGATATTGATATGAGAATTAAATTCTTAAATGTATACAGGGACTCAGCCCTAGTGATCAGTTAGATTAAGGAGAATGGGATACGAAACATCCAAATCTCATTACTTATTGGGAGCATGTGTTGACATTAATTTTTTATGATGTTTTGCTCAAAACTAATGTGTGCATTGTGTTTCTGAGGCAAAACTATACAGGTTTAACCCATCGCATGAGTCCTATTGTACCCAAAAATTTGCCCTCCCATTTTCACTCAAGACATGCCTCTCGAGGTCCTCAATTGCTCAAGGTTAACCAAGAATTGACCATACACTTCTCCTCCTAAGACAATGAACCTCTAACTAAGGTTTCCGTTTTTATCAAGATGGTTGAGCTCCAAAGGTCTCAAATTTTATCCGTGGTCCTAATATTCCTTCAAGATTATCTATGCCAAATTTCATGCCTTGCACAATAAGTTTGCTCAGTCAATTACTCAAGTATTGGAAAATCAACTATGCTAGGTCAAAAGTCAATTGTGGCCCATGTACAGTCAAACTTCAAAAATTTTGGTCAACATCAACATTCTGAAGTGATATCCATCATTTTATCAAGGGTTGATCATGATTCCTAAAGAAATGCTCTTAATTCATCAAAAGTCAAGAATTGCTAATTAGGGTTTCTATAGGAAAAGTCAACCAAACTTTGACCAAGCATAACTTTCTCACACTTCATCCATTTTTCCCCAAACGAAGTTCATTTTTAAGATAATTCAATTACCTATATCTTCTCTTCATCCCTCAAGTCCAAGAAATGCACCATTTGAAAGAGACAAGTTCATACATTACATGTCATTTTTAGAAAGTCAATAAAAGCCACTTTTTTCCAAGACCTTTAACATCAAGATAACACCTTCAAATGCAAAATTGATCAAAAGAAGGACTGAAATAGACATCTTGTACTTTCCAAAAAGTCCAAGATAATCATCATGAGATGAAAATTGAGCAAGTTATGGCTTACCCAAGTTGGGAAAATTTGGGAAATTTCAAGAAATATGCATTGAGCAAATTTGAGCTTTTAAGGCAATGGCTCATTTTTTTGGACTTCAAACATCTTCCTAAGAGTATAGAGGACTCCTAAAACCATTTTTGTATAGTATTGATTTTATTTTCATTTTATATTAATTTTATTTAATTAAAAATCAAATAAATCAAAATTATTGCAAATTATATGGATCATTATGGCTAAGGCTTGTTTTAATGCATAAAGGGGTCCCAATTTGTACAGCAAGGCTAACATATTTACATTCATTTAAAATTCAAAAATGGACAAAATCCCATTCTTTTGGCCAAGGTTACAAATTTGCATTCATGGTTTTGAAACCACATAATCATGGTGGTTATTGCCTTTGTTTCTTTGTCTCCTCACTACTCTCTATATAAACAAGCCATTGGCCAACTCCAAACACGCACACATAGCCTTGGGAATCTCTGAAAATTTTGCAAAAAAACACCAAAATTTTCAAATTCAAATTTCAGTCTCCAGCTTGTTTTAATCCCAAACAAGGATCCCAATCAATTCTTGGAAGTTCCTTGAAGTTGTCCCAACCATTTCCAAGCCTTGAAGCATTGCCAAACACATTCTACATTCATCACGACCTGGTTCCTTTTTTTTTGAATTAGCTTTGTATAATTCATACAATATAATTATATTTTAACCATGCATATTTAACCTTTTGAGCATTTGCATGCTTTTGATTTAGTTTGATTGCAGTTTGGGTGCCGGAATCGCATACTACCATTTATAGGCTTTGATCCTTAGAATTTGGGATTTTCATAACATGCAAAATTAGCCCAAACTAAGGACCCTATCGTGTTTAGGAAGTTGAGTATTGTGCTTGTTTCAAATGCAGGGTTTACAGTGACGGACAAAAAACTGTCACTATAGGTATTTCTACCTAAGTCTACAGATGGAGGTAGGAGATGAAGTGTGTCGGCCTCTGATTGGCCAGTTTGAATAATTGCGCGTGTTTTTTTTATTTCGCATATATTAACATGTTTTTGTATATAACATTATTGATTGCTTTGTATCAACGAATGGATGGGAAACACAAATGGTAAGGGCGTGCGTATGTAAGGGAAAGGACCTGGGTTCGAATCCCAGGTCCAACAGTTTTACTTTTCTCACATATTTTCTACAGATTCAGTGTTACGAGTCCAAATGCTCGTGTCATGAAGCTTCAATCTAAGCCATCAGATCACCATCTGATCCAAACCAATGCCTCTGATCTGCAGGTTCATCATGCGCCTTCAGAGCCTATCCTCATTGAATCCAAGGGAAAAAAGTTGGACTCTTTTTCATTGGGCCTAGCAGAATTACAATTCATACACCCCTCTATTTGCAACATACCCCCAGGCCCATTTGTTTTTTTTTTAATATTTTCTTTTTCTTTAATTTTGCTTTCATTTATTTAATTAACCATAAAAATAAAAAAAAAGTCATAAAAATTAGGTTAATTTTTTTTAATTAAACTATTTTTGTAAATAAATTAAATATTTACTTTGACCATTTTCTTTAAGTTTAAAATTACTTAGACTTAGGATTTAATTCTTTTTTTAATAATTTTCTTTTTCATAATAAATTATAATAAAACCTTAGATATTTTCTTAATTAAATTTTATATTTCTAAGTAATTTTAGGACATATTAATTTAATTATTTTCTTAAATAAATAAAAACCAACAACAAAAAGATTTTCTTTTATGTTTTCAAACGTACTTTCAACTTTTTGTGCGCTTATTTTCTTTCGTATTGTTTATATTATTGTAATTGCTGTATGGGATGTAATAGATGATAAGTATACTCTTTTTATTGCTTTATTTTCTTTTCCCCAATTGCTTTGGAATGTAAATCCACCTCCCTGAAGCCATGTAATAGTCTAGATTTATACTTTCCGCATTTTATTTTTCTGTATATATTATTGTTAGTAACTAGGCGCGTATGGAAAGACTAATAATCAAACGTTAGCTAACAAAACAAAAAGACAAAAAATAACTGAATCTCAACACACTTGCACATGCGCACCTCTAAGGTATCTCCCACTTTGGTTTCCTTTAAATAAAACAGTCATGAGGCAGGAACGCTTTAATAAAGACCCATAAATCAAAAAAGATCATAGTCCCTCGATGACCATACAATTACCTTTTAGTAAATGATCTAGTCCCTAAAAGAAAATTGCTAAAGCGTCTCCACAAGTTGCCTTCGTGATTGTAAAAAGTCCCTTCGATTGTCCCTCAACATCCGACGATAGGGCTACCTACTCACTAATAGTAGGATAGAACTATCTAAAGGAAAGGAGGAAAAGAACATCCTTTTTCGAGTAGGTAGACTGTTCTTAAGTGCTTGCTCAAATCTGAATTTTTCACACTTACACACTTTTCAAAAACTATTTTCAAAAACGCTTTATCACTCTCTTGAGGACTGATACAAGAGTTACCATAAAGCAAACAAAAATATTTCAAAACACACAAACACAAATAGTTTTCAAAAAATGAGCAAGTACCTAAGATCCCGTAGAAAACCACAGATGGAAAGGGTGTTAATACCTTCCCTTTCCAGCAGGTACAGGGGTAGGGACAATTTGAAACTAAGTCGCTGTTACATACGACCCCATGACGTCTATATTCCCCACAGAGCAGAAAAAACCAGGGTTTTAATCTCCTTCTTCCCCAAGAAGGAGTTACTTCCTCCAGCCAAGTTCCCTCAAAGAGCTGAATTCTGTATTCTGTATTCCCCAGCTGAGTTTTATAATTGCCAACAGTTTATAAAACCTCCTCCCATTTGGAGTTTATTTCTCAAACTGCAGAAGCTCATTCCCCAATAGAGTTTATGTCTCTACATTGGCAGAATCTTTCAATAAAGCATTCTCCCTCCACAGAGTTATTCTCAAGCAGAGTCAATCCCCGAAAGAACATCCTCAAACAGAAAGAGGAAATCCCCGGAAAATCATATCCATTCACCATCCCTAGCGGAAATGAAGGATTCAGCCTCGTTATACTCTCCAACATCAGTTAGGGATTTATTTTCCAACACTGGAAAATATCGCGATAGCATCCCATATTCATACATCATGGCATTCACATACACATCGCATATAGTATAATCTCATTTATTTTGATAACACCACCACAATGCATTTCATACATCATGACATTTCATATGACTAACTCTTTACTGTTTTCAGGAAAGATCAATTCAACAAACAACGTTGACTGCTTCCGTGAACCGATAGTCTTCTCAAAAGCTACGTCTAACGAAGGGTTGTTTCAGCATTTCCTTCAGAAAGACGTTCTCGAGACCTTCTCTAGTTCAGTTAGATCGACACTAAGATCTCTATGATTTCTATTCTAGTTGAAGATATTCCAAGACTTTTGTCTAGTTCAGTCGAATCGATGCCAAGATTCTTCTCATTTCCATTCCAGTCAAAGTTAATTAAAGACCTTCTCTGGTTCAATCAGATCGACACTAAGATCTCTCTGATTTCTATTCCAGTTGAAGATATTCCAAGACTTTTGTCTGGTTCAGTCGAACCGATGCCAAGATTCTTCTGATTTCCATTTCAGTCAAAGTTAATTAAAGACCTTCTCTGGTTCAGTCAGATCGACACTAAGATCTCTTTGATTTATATTCCAATTGAAGATATTCCAAGACTTTTGTCTAGTTCGGTTGAATCAATCCTAAGATTCTTCTGATTTCCATTCTAGTCAAAGTTAATTAAAGACCTTCTTTGGTTCAGTTAGATCGACACTAAGATCTCTATGATTTCTATTCCAGTTGAAGATATTCCAAGACTTTTGTCTGGTTCATTCGAATCGAAGCCAAGATTCTTATGATTTCCATTCCAGTCAAAGTTAATTAAAGACCCTCTCTGGTTCAGTCAGATCGACACTAAGATCTCTCTGATTTCTATTCCAGTTGAATATATTCCAAGACTTTTGTCTAGTTTAGTTGAATCGATACTAAGATTCTTCTGATTTCCATTCCAGTAAAAGTTAATTAAATACCTTCTCTGGTTTTGTCAGATCGACACTAAGATCTCTCATATTTCTATTCCAGTTCAAGATATTCCAAGACTTTTGTTTGGTTCAATAGAATCAATGCCAATATTCTTCTAATTTCCATTCCAGTCAAAGTTAATTAAAGACCTTCTTTGGTTCAGTCAGATCGACACTAAGATCTCTCTAATTTCTATTCCAGTTGAAGATATTCCAAGAATTTTGTCTGGTTTAGTCAAACCGATGCCAAGATTCTTATGATTTCCATTCCAGTCAAAGTTAATTAAAGACCTTCTCTGGTTCAGTCAGATCGACACTAAGATCTCTCTGATTTCTATTCCAGTTGAAGATATTCCAAGACTTTTGTCTGGTTCAGTTAAGTCGACCCTAAAATTCTTCTGATTTCCATTCCAGTCAAAGTTAATTAAAGACCTTCTCTGGTTCAGTCAGATCGACACTAATATCTCTCTAATTTCTATTCAAATTGAATATATTCCAAGACTTTTGTATGGTTCAGTTGAATCGATACTAAGACTCTTCTGATTTAAATTCCAGTCAAAGTTAATTATAGACCTTTCTCTGGTTCAGTTAAATCGACACTAATATTTTTATGATTTCTATTCCAGTTGAAGGAACTGCAAAGCCTAGAGTACGACCAGATATTAGTTTAATATCATTTCCCCAGTAAGTCGTTGTGAAGCCTAGAACACGACCAAATAGCAGTCAGCCTTATTATCCTTAACAAGTCACTGTGAAGCCTGGATCCTGACCAGATAGCAGTTCACTTCAGTCTCTTCAATCAAGAGACGACTCCCCAGTAGAGTAATGGACAACTGAAGCTCCTAAGCTCTATTTCCCAAATCATAGACCAACATTCCTCAGCGGAGTCCTCCTCAACCATAATAATATGTATTCCCACAAGGGAATGTCTCAGGAAATTAACATTATTCTATATGGCATCTTTAAGCCCATCTTCGACGACTCTCTGTCATACTCCTTAGATGGCATCTTTAAGCCCATCTTTGACGACCTGCCGTCACCTCCTCCAAATGGAATCTATATTCCCATTCCCGATATTATCTACACAATCAAGTATCATTTAAGACGAGTGCAAATTTATGGGCACTCTAGTGTTCAATCATCTTCCACCTTCAGATCACGAAAGGCAGACCCGCCAATCTACATCCTCAGGTTTAAGAAGATTGAACAGGGGCAGCTGTTGTACCCCAAAATTTTCCCTCCAATTTTCATTTAATACATGCCTCTAGAGGTCCTCAATTGCTCAAGGATGACCAAGAATTAACATACTGCATGCGATATGTATGCGCATGCCATGATGTATGAATATGGGATGTTATCGTGTTATTTTCCAGTCTTGGAAAATAAATCCCTAACTAATGTTGGAGACTATAAGGAGGATGAGTCCTTCATTTCTGCTGGGGATGATGAATGGATATGATTTTCTGGGGATTTCTACTTTATGTTTGAGGATGTTCTTCCGGGGATTGACTCTGCTTGAGAATAACTATGTGGAGGGAGAATGCTTTGTTGAAAGATTTTGCCGATGTATAGACATAAAATCTGTTGGGGAATGAGCTTCTGCAGTTTGAGAAATAAACTCTAAACGGGAAGAGGTTTTATAAACTGTTTGCAATTATAAAACTCGGCTGGGGAATATAGATTTCAGCTCTCTGAGGGAACTTGGCTGGAGGAAGTAACTCCGTCTTGGGGAAGAAGTAGATTAAAACCTTGGTTGTTTCTGCTCTGTGGGGAACATAGACGTCACGGGGTCGTATGTAACGGCGACTTAGTTTCAAACTGTCCCTGCCCCTGTATCTGCTGGAAAGAGTAACTGTCGGGACGTCAAAATTTTTTTATACTTTGCACCAGTTATTAAAGTCATTAGCAACTGTCTTTCTGTTTCTTATGCAAGTATTTGTGAAGAGTGATTATATTTAAATGCATATGTCAAAAATATTCATTGGAAGTTTTTGAAAAACAAAACAGAAAAATAGAAAACAAATAGTTGTGTACTTTCAAAGAAATGATTTGTATTGATTTTTGAAATTCGCCTATAATAGGCATTTTTTACAAAAAGACTGGCGTTCTAGTAGGAGAACGCCGATGTGAAAGTGAAAACTATACAAAATAGTGTACAAAAAGAAAACAGCTATGTGTAATAATCCCATTGAATTTCAATTCTGCTATTGCCCCTATATCTTTGAGCGTCTCATCACTTTGCTGCTTGTTTGAAGCTGATTGGATTGATCAGTACCTTTGAGTCTTGGTAGTTGATACTAAAGTCTGGTTGCAAGGTGATCCAATGGGACATAGTGATACCCTTCAAATCCCTAACTTTTTCCTAGACCGCCCTTTCGGGTTTTCAGTCCACCGAGATATCATTTTATGCCCAAGCCACTTTTCAGGTTTTCGACTTGTTAGGTGTACTTTTTTTTTGTTTTTATCCCAAATTTTTGCCCAAACACTTTTGGTTCTCCGGGATGCCCTTATTTTTGCCTAGGCCCGTCAACCTAGTAGGTCTTTATTCATGCGCAGTATCTTTCCACTATGTTCGCATTGACAGGATGAGAAAGGTTGTCACCATCCATGCTGGTCAGAATCATGGCTCCACCGAAAAATAAGCTTTTGATCACAAATGGACTTTCGTATATGGGATTCCATTTGCCCCTGGGATCACTGTGCGGAAGTATGATGCGCTTGATTACCAGATCACCCACTTGATACACTTGACATTTGACATTTTTGTTGAAAGCCCTGATCATCCGTTTTTTGTATATCTGACCATGACATACAACAACAAGCCTTTTCTCATCAATCAGATTTAGTTGATCAAGTCGAGTCTGGATCCAATCATCTTTGTTCAAACCCTCATCCTTCATGATCCTCAAAGAAGGGATCTGGGCCTCAATAGGTAGGACAACCTCCATACCATATACCAAAGAATAAGGTGTTACCGCTGTTGATATACGTGCTGAGGTGCGGTAACCATGAAGAGCGAATTGTAACATCTCATGCCAGTCTTTGTATGTCACCGTCATCTTCTGTATAATTTTCTTAATATTCTTGTTAGCATCCTCCACAACGCCATTCATCTTTGGCCGGTAAGGGGAAGAATTATAATGCTAGATCTTGAATTGTTTACAGAGTTTGTTGATTATTGTATTGTTGAGATTTGTACCATTGTTTGTGATGATTCTCTCTAGCACACCATACTGACAAATCAGGTTATGCTTGATAAACCACACCATAACATTCTTGGTAACAGTAGCAAAAGAGGAAGCCTGAGCCCACTTTGTGAAGTAATCAATGGCCACTAGTATAAAGTGATGCCCATTGGAAGCAGTAGGCCTAATCTCTCTGATCATGTCAATGCCCCACATTATAAAGGGCAAGGGAGCCGTGAAGACATTCAAGCGGACCGGAGGTATATGTACTTTATCAGCATATATCTGGCATTTGTGATAAGTTCGGGAATGCTGATAACAATCTGCTTCCATAATGGACCAATAGTATCCTGACCGTAGGATCTTTTTAGCCATGGTGTGTCCACTAGAGTGGGTGCCAAAGGTACCTTCGTGTAAATTTGTCATAATCCTCTCTGCTTCGCTCTTATCTACACAATGAAGTAAAGTAGAGTCATGGCTGAGCTTGCAGAGGATTCCATTACTGAGGAAGAACTTTGCAGAGAACTTTCTCAGAAACTTCTTATCATTGACAGATGCCCCCTCGGGATATTTTTGTGCCTTGAGATATCTCTTCACTTCATAAAACTAAGGTTTGTCTGCTACTTCTTCGGTATCAATCTCATAGCAGTATGCTGGTTCATCCAACATCTCAATAGTGATCCGAGGAGCCTCGTTGTTACACTTGACCTTGAACATAGATGACATGGTAGCTAGCGCGTCCGCTAACTGATTCTCTTCTCGTGGAAAATGTTCAAAGGTGACCTATGATGCATGCTTCATACTCCGCCATATTTTTGGTGCAATTGAAACCTAATCTAGCAGTGAAAGGAGTATGACAGCCCTTGGGGGATATGACTACATCACTGATGCCATTCCCGAATGCGTTGGAAGCTCCATCAAAAACCATAGTCCATCAGGATCCTTCCTCAGGTCCTTCATTCGGTCCAGGTTCTTCATAGTCAGTCACTAACATAACATTATCATTCGGTCCAAGTTCTTCATAGTCATCAATAGCCGACTATTAACGGTGGCAGAACCAACTGTTAATACTAGTTTTGCATTTTTTGTTCGTAAATGTCGCGGTAAGCAACAGTTGCCACCGACTTTTCTTTTATCCAACAAAGGAAAGGGTGAAAAGAACAGAAAAATATATTTTTCGAGATTTCTTGAGTAAGGGAGGTAGATTATGGAAAGGGAAGGTATTAGCACCCTTTCCATCGGTGATTTTCCACGGGCTCTTAGGTACTTTCTCATTTTGAAAACTATTTTCGTGTTTGTGTGTTTTGAAAGATTTTTGTTTGCTTTATGGTAACTCTTGTATCAGATCTAAAGAGTGTGATAAAGCGTTTTTAAAAGTAGTTTTTGAAAAGCGTGTAAGTGTGAAAAATTAGGTTTGAGCAAGTACTTAAGAACTGTCTACCTACTCGAAAAAGGACATTATTTTCCTCCTTTCCTTTAGATAGTGTTATCCTACTATTAGCGAGTAGGTAGCCCTATCGTCTGATATTGAGAGACTATGGAAAGGGACACTATGGTCATTGAAGGGAACATGTAGGGATATCTTAGCGTTCGAAGGGACTGCCATCATATAGGCAACATCGAGGGACAAGATCATTTCTTGTAGGCAACTCGATGGACAGTAAGGGACCATGATCTTTTATGATGACTTTTATACCGAGGGTCTTTGCTAAGGTATCCCCACGTTCGAGGGACATGCCCATTGTTTTCCGAGACAACCAAGTGAGGAATACCCTAAGGGTGCAAATGTGCAACAATGTTTTTTTCCAGTTATTTTATCTTGCAATTAGTGATCTAACGATTAATTTGATTAATCTTGTCATGCATGCCTAATTTACTAACAATTATATACAAGCATACAAGAAACATAAAGCGAGAAATAAAGGTTTCTACGCTATTACAGGGCTTTGGTGTAGATACAGAAATAGTGGACTAAAAGTAAAGTGCGGAAATAAAACCCTAATTTAGCTATTACAAACCGAGCGCAGTTAGATAAATGATAAAAAATAATCGTATGAAAAAAAAGGTAATGACGCGCAAATATTAAGACGGGAAAAATTTCTAAACCCTAAAAAATCTAATTGTTTATTAAAAATATTTTTTGTATTTTATGAAAAATATTAGAAGCTTAACCTAATTCTCTAATTAATTTTAATTAATGAAAATAATTTAAAGTTAATTAAATTAATTAATTTGCAAAAAATAATTTATTAATAAAAAAAACAAGTCCTAAGTTTTGTGATGATTTTATGATTTTTATGATTTTTAAAAAAAAGAATAACAAAAATAAATAAACTAAATAAAAAACATAAAGAAATTAAAAATGGGCCTGAGGGGGTGTGAAACCCAATTGGATAGGTGATGTTGTTGAAATTCCAGGGCCCATATCTTATGCCAGCCCACTGCCTGCATGAGATCTAGTGTTGTTGTGTTAGGGAAGTCCATGGTGTGCCTGCATGCTAGAGGCGCTGGATCCAGGTCAGTTGGGATCTGGTGGTGATGATGTGGTTGGCCCACGATGCGCGTAGGTGAACTAGCTACACTGGATCTGGAGAAAATTTATTAGAAAAAATAACGTTCAAGACCTGGAAATCGAACCCAGGTCTCTCCCTTTTCCAAGCGTTCCTTCCACCACCAAGCCAGTCTGCTCATTCGTTACATAAATAAAATAATAATATAATATGTGAAAATAATGGTCAGAATTTCTTTTTAGAAAGAAACGCGTGCTATTTCAAAAGGTCCAATAAAATTGTGCCACGCCTTCGTCTTCCCCAACCATCCGTCGTGTTAGCCTAGGGACTTTTACCTACAGTCAACATCCGTCACTAAATCACCTGCAAATTTCCAAAATCTACCACAAGCAATATAAATTCCATTTAAGGCCATGGATCAACTGGGTTTGATCCTCTGAGCATGCTGGTACTCCTCTTTTGGCCTAATTGTACCTGTATCTGAAAACCCTAAATCAAAGGTAAAAAACCTAACAATGGCATATTGTCATACGGGCATCAAAGCAAGTAATTAATGATTCCAACATGTTCTAATTATCCATAAAAACAAGAATGCATGATCTAAATCTATTTATAATGCGCTTAAGACCATAATCATTTTTAAAAAAATAAAGACAAACCGTGACTGTGTTGGGCACGGTTCTGGGAGCTTTGGCGCTTGGGAGTGATGCAGCTAGCTTCAGAAGGCCTCCAGGAGTTGATTACAAGCTTCATAATGTCTTGACTCCTTCTCTATCTCAAAATCGGATTCACACTTTTTCTTGAAAATTTGGAGTTTTTTCTGGACTTGTGGAGGCAGCTTTCACATATGCATTAGGTCTGGCCTTGCTGTATACATATAGTGAATAAAATTAGGGTTGCAATTGTGGAAGAATTTTCAAGGCATTGAGTGCAAGAATATGAGTTTTTAATTTGCATCAAAACTTGCTATTTCCAGAAAATCTCTCTCCTTTTGTCCCATGCGTTTTCGCTTGGTCATGCCAGCCTGTTTTACTCTTCATTTGATGAGAAAAAGATCTTCAAATCATATCTTACATATTTTCTATCATTTCTTTATTTAATTTTGACTTTTAATGAATAGAAAATCAAAATAAATAATAAAAATTATAAAATAAAGTATGAATGAGCTCAGGGGTCGTGGTCCATGTTAGGAACAAGTTTCAAGCATGAAAACATGGGCCCATTTGGATAAAATTCAAGTTTGGTCAATATTGGCTTCATGCACTTTTCCAAAAATTGGTCAACTTTAGCAATGCATATCTCTCTCAATTTTAACCATAAGAGGGTGTTCTTAGAATTTTTAGAGAGCTTAGGATACCCTCTAAACAACCCTTTTGGTTTCATCTCAATTGGATTTTCCATGTTCATGTAAGGAGATTTGACCCAAAAGGTGTTTTTGTTGACTTTTTGAAAGGACCTATAATGTCCGAGCTTGTATCTTTTTATTGATGCATTTCTTCAACTTGAGGGCTGAAGAGAAGTTTTAGGGAACTGGATTCTCTTCAAAATGAGCCTTGGAGGAAAAAAATTTGATAAATTATGAGAGAGTTATGCCTTGTCAAAGTTTGGTTGACTTTTCCTATAGAAACCCTAATTTGCCATTTTTGACTTTTGATGAGTTAGGAGAATTTCTTGAGGAATCATGATCAACCCTGATCAAATGATGGATAATACTTCAAAATGTTGATATTGACCAAAAATCTTGAAGTTTGACTGTATTTGGGCCACAATTGACTTTTGACCTAATATAGTTGATTTCCAGGCATTTGAGCAGTTGACTGAGCAAACTTGTTGTTCAAGACATGAAGTTTGGCATGAATGATATTGAGGACATATTAGGACAATGGAGAACATTTGGGATCCTTGGGACTCACACATCTTGCTTAAAATTGAAACCCTAGTTGAGGTTTGTTTCCTTAGTAGGATAATTTGTCTGGTTAATTATTGGTTATCCTTGAGCAATTGAGGACCTCTAGAGGCATGTCTTGAGTGAAAATGGGAGTGAAAATTTTGGGGTACAACATTTGTCCTCCATAAAACAGAAGGTTCGTCGTATGCGTCCTGAGATGTCCGAAAAGATAAAAGCTAAGGTTATGAAGTAGTTCAATGCAGGTTTATTAGCCGTTACGTTCTATCCTCAATGGGTTGCAAATGTGGTGCCAATACCTAAGAAGTATAACAAGGTGTATATGTGTTTAGACTATATGGATCTGAATAGGGAAAGCCCCAAAGATGACTTTCCACTTCCATATATTGATGTTCTGGTTGATAACACCACTTAGCATAAAGTATTTTCCTTCATGAATGGCTTCTCTGGTTATAATCAAATCAAGACGGCACCTGAAGACATGGAGAAGACTACCTTTGTCATACAGTGGGGGACTTTCTGTTAAAACATCATTCCTTTTGGTTTAAAGGACATCGGCGCAACATATTAGCATGTTATGGTAGCTTTGTTCCATGACATGATCCATCATGAGATAGAGGTCTATGTTTATGACATGATAGATAGGTCTCAGACTGGAGAAGAACATCTTGACCACCTACACAAGCTGTTTGAGAGATTGAAGAAGTACAAGCTAAGGTTGAATCCGAACAAGTTCACCTTTGGGGTAAGATCCAGTAAGCTCCTAGGTTTCATCGTCAGCGGTAAAGGATTGAAGTAGATCCCGCCAAAGTTAAAGCCATTCAAGAAATTCCAGTTCCCTGTACTGAGAAGGAAGTCAGAGGTTTCTTGGGACGATTGAACTACATTTCCAAACTTATTTCCCATTTGACCGCTACTAGTGAGACAATCTTGAAGTTACTGAAGAAAGATCAAGTAGTAAAGTGGAACGAAGATTGTCAGATAGCCTTCGACAATATCGAGGAGTACTTATAGGAACCTCCAATTCTGATGCCACAAGTTGAACAAAGACCCCTTATCATGTACTTAACAGTATTAGAGAAATCAATGGGGGTGTGTATTGGGGCAACATGACGAGTTTGGTCGAAAAGAGAATGCAATATACTACCTTAGCAAAAATTTTACCGACTGTGAAATCAGATACTCACTGCTCAAGAAAACTTGTTGCACTTTGGTATGGGTTGCTCGCCGTCTAAGACAATATATGTTGACTCATACTACTTTGTTGATCTGTAACATGGATCTAATAAAGTACATATTCGAGAAGCCCACTCTCTCTAGAAGAATAGAAAGATGGAAAATGGTCTTGACAGAATATGACATTCAGTGCACTACCCAGAAAGTAATCAAAGGAAGTATATTGGCTGATCATTTGGCTCATCAAGCGGTAGACGACTATCAGTCTATTAATTTCGAGTTCCCAAATGAGAATATTATGCGAGTTACTGATTATGAAGAACTGGACCGTATGAAGGACCTGAGTCGGGATCCTGATGGGCTTTGGTTTTTGATGGAGCTTCCAATGCGCTTGGTAATGGAACTGGTGTTGTGATTGTCTCTCCCAAAGTTTACCATACACAATTTACCGCTAGACTTTGCTTTGACTATACCAATAACATGGCAGCATACGAAGCGTGCATCATGGGTATCAAGGATGATATTGATATGAGAATTAAATTCTTAAATGTATACAGGGACTCAGCCCTAGTGATCAGTTAGATTAAGGAGAATGGGATACGAAACATCCAAATCTCATTACTTATTGAGAGCATGTGTTGACATTAATTTTTTATGATGTTTTGCTCAAAACTAATGTGTGCATTGTGTTTCTGAGGCAAAACTATACAGGTTTAACCCATCGCATGAGTCCTATTGTACCCAAAAATTTGCCCTCCCATTTTCACTCAAGACATGCCTCTCGAGGTCCTCAATTGCTCAAGGTTAACCAAGAATTGACCATACACTTCTCCTCCTAAGACAATGAACCTCTAACTAAGGTTTCCGTTTTTATCAAGATGGTTGAGCTCCAAAGGTCTCAAATTTTATCCGTGGTCCTAATATTCCTTCAAGATTATCTATGCCAAATTTCATGCCTTGCACAATAAGTTTGCTCAGTCAATTACTCAAGTATTGGAAAATCAACTATGCTAGGTCAAAAGTCAATTGTGGCCCATGTACAGTCAAACTTCAAAAATTTTGGTCAACATCAACATTCTGAAGTGATATCCATCATTTTATCAAGGGTTGATCATGATTCCTAAAGAAATGCTCTTAATTCATCAAAAGTCAAGAATTGCTAATTAGGGTTTCTATAGGAAAAGTCAACCAAACTTTGACCAAGCATAACTTTCTCACACTTCATCCATTTTTCCCCAAACGAAGTTCATTTTTAAGATAATTCAATTACCTATATCTTCTCTTCATCCCTCAAGTCCAAGAAATGAACCATTTGAAAGAGACAAGTTCATACATTACATGTCATTTTTAGAAAGTCAATAAAAGCCACTTTTTTCCAAGACCTTTAACATCAAGATAACACCTTCAAATGCAAAATTGATCAAAAGAGGGACTGAAATAGACATCTTGTACTTTGCAAAAAGTCCAAGATAATCATCATGAGATGAAAATTGAGCAAGTTATGGCTTACCCAAGTTTGGAAAATTTGGGAAATTTCAAGAAATATGCATTGAGCAAATTTGAGCTTTTAAGGCAATGGCTCATTTTTTTGGACTTCAAACATCTTCCTAAGAGTATAGAGGACTCCTAAAACCATTTTTGTATAGTATTGATTTTATTTTCATTTTATATTAATTTTATTTAATTAAAAATCAAATAAATCAAAATTATTGCAAATTATATGGATCATTATGGCTAAGGCTTGTTTTAATGCATAAAGGGGTCCCAATTTTCGTGTACAGCAAGGCTAACATATTTACATTCATTTAAAATTCAAAAATGGACAAAATCCCATTCTTTTGGCCAAGGTTACAAATTTGCATTCATGGTTTTGAAACCACATAATCATGGTGGTTATTGCCTTTGTTTCTTTGTCCCCTCACTACTCTCTATATAAACAAGCCATTGGCCAACTCCAAACACGCACACATAGCCTTGGGAATCTCTGAAAATTTTGCAAAAAAACACCAAAATTTTCAAATTCAAATTTCAGTCTCCAGCTTGTTTTAATCCCAAACAAGGATCCCAATCAATTCTTGGAAGTTCCTTGAAGTTGTCCCAACCATTTCCAAGCCTTGAAGCATTGCCAAACACGTTCTACGTTCATCACGACCTGGTTCCTTTTTTTTTTGAATTAGATTTGTATAATTCATACAATATAATTATATTTTAACCATGCATATTTAACCTTTTGAGCATTTGCATGCTTTTGATTTAGTTTGATTGCAGTTTGGGTGCCGGAATCGCATACTACCATTTATAGGCTTTGATCCTTAGAATTTGGGATTTTCATAACATGCAAAATTAGCCCAAACTAAGGACCCTATCGTGTTTAGGAGGTTGAGTATTGTGCTTGTTTCAAATGCAGGGTTTACAGTGACGGACAAAAAACTATCACTATAGGTATTTCTACCTAAGTCTACGGATGGAGGTAGGAGATGAAGTGTGTCGGCCTCTGATTGGCCAGTTTGAATAATTGCGTGTGTTTTTTTTATTTCACATATATTAACTTGTTTTTGTATATAACATTATTGATTGCTTTGTATCAACGAATGGATGGGCAACACAAATGGTAAGGGCGTGCGTATGTAAGGGAAAGGACCTGGGTTCGAATCCCAGGTCCAACAGTTTTACTTTTCTCACATATTTTCTACAGATTCAGTGTTACGAGTCCAAATGCTCGTGTCATGAAGCTTCAATCTAAGCCATCAGATCACCATCTGATCCAAACCAATGCCTCTGATCTGCAGGTTCATCATGCGCCTTCAGAGCCTATCCTCATTGAATCCAAGGGAAAATAGTTGGACTCTTTTTCATTGGGCCTAGCAAAATTACAATTCATACACCCCTCTATTTGCAACATACCCCCAGGCCCATTTGTTTTTTTTTTAATATTTTCTTTTTCTTTAATTTTTCTTTCATTTATTTAATTAACCATAAAAATAAAAAAAAAAGTCATAAAAATTAGGTTAATTTTTTTTAATTAAACTATTTTTGTAAATAAATTAAATATTTACTTTGACCATTTTCTTTAAGTTTAAAATTACTTAGACTTAGGATTTAATTCTTTTTTTAATAATTTTATTTTTCATAATAAATTAAAATAAAACCTTAGATATTTTCTTAATTAAATTTTATCTTTCTAAGTAATTTTAGGACATATTAATTTAATTATTTTCTTAAATAAATAAAAACCAACAACAAAAAGATTTTCTTTTATGTTTTCAGACGTACTTTCAACTTTTCGTGCGCTTATTTTCTTTCGTATTGTTTATATTATTGTAATTGCTGTATGGGATGTAATAGATGATAAGTATACTCTTTTTATTGCTTTATTTTCTTTTCCCCAATTGCTTTGGAATGTAAATCCACCTCCCTGAAGCCATGTAATAGTCTAGATTTATACTTTCCGCATTTTATTTTTCTGTATATATTATTGTTAGTAACTAGGCCCGTATGGAAAGACTAATAATCAAACGTTAGCTAACAAAACAAAAAGACAAAAAATAACTGAATCTCAACACACTTGCACATGCGCACCTCTAAGGTATCTCCCACTTTGGTTTCCTTTAAATAAAACAGTCATGAGGCAGGAACGCTTTAGTAAAGACCCATAAATCAAAAAAGATCATAGTCCCTCGATGGCCATACAATTACCTTTTAGTAAATGATCTAGTCCCTAAAAGAAAATTGCTAAAGCGTCTCCACAAGTTGCCTTCGTGATTGTAAAAAGTCCCTTCGATTGTCCCTCAACATCCGACGATAGGGCTACCTACTCACTAATAGTAGGATAAAACTATCTAAAGGAAAGGAGGAAAAGAACATCCTTTTTCGAGTAGGTAGACTGTTCTTAAGTGCTTGCTCAAATCTGAATTTTTCACACTTACACACTTTTCAAAAACTATTTTCAAAAACGCTTTATCACTCTCTTGAGGACTGATACAAGAGTTACCATAAAGCAAACAAAAATATTTCAAAACACACAAACACAAATAGTTTTCAAAAAATGAGCAAGTACCTAAGAGCCCGTAGAAAACCACAGATGGAAAGGGTGTTAATACCTTCCCTTTCCAGCAGGTACAGGGGTAGGGACAGTTTGAAACTAAGTCGCTGTTACATACGACCCAATGACGTCTATATTCCCCATAGAGCAGAAAAAACCAGGGTTTTAATCTCCTTCTTCCCCAAGAAGGAGTTACTTCCTCCATCCAAGTTCCCTCAAAGAGCTGAATTCTGTATTCTGTATTCCCCATCTGAGTTTTATAATTGCAAACAGTTTATAAAACCTCCTCCCATTTAGAGTTTATTTCTCAAACTGCAGAAGCTCATTCCCCAATAGAGTTTATGTCTCTACATTGGCAGAATCTTTCAATAAAGCATTCTCCCTCTACGGAGTTATTCTCAAGCAGAGTCAATCCCCGAAAGAACATCCTCAAACAGAAAGAGGAAATCCCCGGAAAATCATATCCATTCATAATCCCTAGCGGAAATGAAGGATTCAGCCTCGTTATACTCTCCAACATCAGTTAGGGATTTATTTTCCAACACTGGAAAATATCGCGATAGCATCCCATATTCATACATCATGGCATTCACATACACATCGCATATAGTATAATCTCATTTATTTTGATAACACCACCACAATGCATTTCATACATCATGACATTTCATATGACTAACTCTTTACTGTTTTCAGGAAAGATCAATTCAACAAACAACGTTGACTGCTTCCGTGAACCGATGGTCTTCTCAAAAGCTACGTCTAACGAAGGGTTGTTTCAGCATTTTCTTTAGAAAGACGTTCTCGAGACCTTCTCTAGTTCAGTTAGATCGACACTAAGATCTCTCTGATTTCTATTCTAGTTGAAGATATTCCAAGACTTTTGTCTAGTTCAGTCGAATCGATGTCAAGATTCTTCTGATTTCCATTCCAGTCAAAGTTAATTAAAGACCTTCTCTGGTTCAATCAGATCGACACTAAGATCTCTCTGATTTCTATTCCAGTTGAAGATATTCCAAGAATTTTGTCTGGTTCAGTCGAACCGATGCCAAGATTCTTCTGATTTCCATTTCAGCCAAAGTTAATTAAAGACCTTCTCTGGTTCAGTCAGATCGACACTAAGATCTCTTTGATTTATATTCCAATTGAAGATATTCCAAGACTTTTGTCTAGTTCGGTTGAATCAATCCTAATATTCTTCTGATTTCCATTCTAGTCAAAGTTAATTAAAGACCTTCTCTGGTTCAGTTAGATCGACACTAAGATCTCTATGATTTCTATTCCAGTTGAAGATATTCCAAGACTTTTGTCTGGTTCATTCGAATCGAAGCCAAGATTCTTATGATTTCCGTTCCAGTCAAAGTTAATTAAAGACCCTCTCTGGTTCAGTCAGATCGACACTAAGATCTCTCTGATTTCTATTCCAGTTGAATATATTCCAAGACTTTTGTCTAGTTTAGTTGAATCGATACTAAGATTCTTCTGATTTCCATTCCAGTAAAAGTTAATTAAATACCTTCTCTGGTTTTGTCAGATCGACACTAAGATCTCTCATATTTCTATTCCAGTTAAAGATATTCCAAGACTTTTGTTTGGTTCAGTAGAATCAATGCCAATATTCTTCTAATTTCCATTCCAGTCAAAGTTAATTGAAGACCTTCTTTGGTTCAGTCAGATCGACACTAAGATCTCTCTAATTTCTATTCCAGTTGAAGATATTCCAAGAACTTTGTCTGGTTTAGTCGAACCGATGCCAAGATTCTTATGATTTCCATTCCAGTCAAAGTTAATTAAAGACCTTCTCTGGTTCAGTCAGATCGACACTAAGATCTCTCTGGTTTCTATTCCAGTTGAAGATATTCCAAGACTTTTGTCTGGTTCAGTTGAGTCGACCCTAAAATTCTTCTGATTTCCATTCCAGTCAAAGTTAATTAAAGACCTTCTCTGGTTCAGTCAGATCGACACTAATATCTCTCTAATTTCTATTCAAATTGAATATATTCCAAGACTTTTGTATGGTTCAGTTGAATCGATACTAAGACTCTTCTGATTTACATTCCAGTCAAAGTTAATTAAAGACCTTTCTCTGGTTCAGTTAAATCGACACTAATATTTTTATGATTTCTATTCTAGTTGAAGGAACTGCAAAGCCTAGAGTACGACCACATAGCAGTTTAATATCATTTCCCCAGTAAGTCATTGTGAAGCCTAGAACACGACCAAATAGCAGTCAGCCTTATTATCCTTAACAAGTCACTGTGAAGCCTTGATCCTGACCAGATAGCAGTTCACTTCAGTCTCTTCAATCAAGAGACGACTCCCCAGTAGAGTAATGGACAACTGAAGCTCCTAAGCTCTATTTCCCAAATCATAGACCAACATTCCTCAGCGGAGTCCTCCTCAACCACAATAATATGTATTCCCACAAGGGAATGTCTCAGGAAATTAACATTATTCTATATGGCATCTTTAAGCCCATCTTCGACGACTCTCCGTCATACTCCTTAGATGGCATCTTTAAGCCCATCTTTGACGACCTGTCGTCACCTCCTCCAAATGGAATCTATAATCCCATTCCTGATATTATCTACACAATCAAGTATCATTTAAGACGAGTGCAAATTTATGGGCACTCTAGTGTTCAATCATCTTCCACCTTTAGATCACGAAAGGCAGACCCGCCAATCTACATCCTCAGGTTTAAGAAGATTGAACAGGGGCAGCTGTTGTACCCCAAAATTTTCCCTCCCATTTCCATTTAATACATGCCTCTAGAGGTCCTCAATTGCTCAAGGATGACCAAGAATTAACATACTGCATTCGATATGTATGCGCATGCCATGATGTATGAATATGGGATGTTATCGCGATATTTTCCAATCTTGGAAAATAAATCCCTAACTAATGTTGGAGAGTATAAGGAGGATGAGTCCTTCATTTCTGCTGAGGATGATGAATGTATATGATTTTCTGGGGATTTCTACTTTCTGTTTGAGGATGTTCTGCCGGGGATTGACTCTGCTTGAGAATAACTATGTGGAGGGAGAATGCTTTGTTGAAAGATTTTGCCGATGTATAGACATAAAATCTGTTGGGGAATGAGCTTCTGCAGTTTGAGAAATAAACTCTAAACGGGAAGAGGTTTTATAAACTGTTTGCAATTATAAAACTCGGCTGGGGAATATAGATTTCAGCTCTCTGAGGGAACTTGGCTGGAGGAAGTAACTCCGTCTTGGGGAAGAAGTAGATTAAAACCTTGGTTGTTTCTGCTCTGTGGGGAACATAGACGTCACGGGGTCGTATGTAACGGCGACTTAGTTTCAAACTGTCCCTGCCCCTGTATCTGCTGGAAAGAGTAACTGTCGGGACGTCAAATTTTTTTTATACTTTGCACCAGTTATTAAAGTCATTAGCAACTGTCTTTCTATTTCTTATGCAAGTATTTGTGAATAGTGATTATATTTAAATGCATATGTCAAAAATATTCATTGGAAGTTTTTGAAAAACAAAACAGAAAGATAGAAAACAAATAGTTGTGTACTTTCAAAGAAATGATTTGTATTGATTTTTGAAATTCGCCTATAATAGGCATTTTTTACAAAAAGACTGACGTTCTAGTAGGAGAACGCCGATGTGAAAGTGAAAACTATACAAAATAGTGTACAAAAAGAAAACAGCTATGTGTAATAATCCCATTGAATTTCAATTCTGATATTGCCCCTATATCTTTGAGCGTCTCATCACTTTGCTGCTTGTCTGAAGCTGATTGGATTGATCAGTACCTTTGAGTCTTGGTAGTTGATACTAAAGTCTGGTTGCAAGGTGATCCAATGGGACATAGTGATACGCTTCAAATCCCTAACTTTTTCCTAGACCGCCCTTTCGGGTTTTCAGTCCACCGAGATATCATTTTTTGCCCAAGCCACTTTTTAGGTTTTCGACTTGTTGGGTGTACTTTTTTTTTTATCCCAAATTTTTGCCCAAACACTTTTGGTTCTCCGGGATGCCCTTATTTTTTCCTAGGCCCGTCAACCTAGCAGGTCTTTATTCATGCGCAGTATCTTTCCACTATGTCCGCATTGACAGGATGAGAAAGGTCGTCACCATCCATGCTGGTCAGAATCATGGCTCCACCGAAAAATAAGCTTTTGATCACAAATGGACCTTCGTATATGGGATTCCATTTGCCCCTGGGATCACTGTGAGGCAGTATGATGCGCTTGATTACCAGATCACCCACTTGATACACTTGACATTTGACATTTTTGTTGAAAGCCTTGATCATCCGTTTTTGGTATATCTGACCATGACATACAACAACAAGCCTTTTCTCATCAATCAGATTTAGTTGATCAAGTCGAGTCTGGATCCAATCATCTTCGTTCAAACCCGCATCCTTCATGATCCTCAAAGAAGGGATCTGGGCCTCAATAGGTAGGACAACCTCCATACCATATACCAAAGAATAAGGTGTTACCGCTGTTGATATACGTGCTGAGGTGCAGTAACCATGAAGAGCGAATTGTAACATCTCATGCCAGTCTTTGTATGTCACCGTCATCTTCTGTATAATTTTCTTAATATTCTTGTTAGCATCCTCCACAACGCCATTCATCTTCGGCCGGTAAGGGGAAGAATTAAAATGCTAGATCTTGAATTGTTTACAGAGTTTGTTGATTATTGTATTGTTGAGATTTGTACCATTGTTTGTGATGATTCTCTCTAGCACACCATACTGACAAATCAGGTTATGCTTGATAAACCACACCATAACATTCTTGGTAACAGTAGCAAAAGAGGAAGCCTGAGCCCACTTTGTGAAGTAATCAATGGCCACTAGTATAAAGTGATGCCCATTGGAAGCAGTAGGCCTAATCTCTCTGATCATGTCAATGCCCCACATTATAAAGGGCAAGGGAGCCGTGAAGACATTTAAGCGGACCGGAGGTATATGTACTTTATCAGCATATATCTGGCATTTGTGATAAGTTCGGGAATGCTGATAACAATCGGCTTCCATAGTGGACCAATAGTATCCTGACCGTAGGATCTTTTTAGCCATGGTGTGTCCACTAGAGTGGGTGCCAAAGGTACCTTCGTGTAAATTTGTCATAATCCTCTCTGCTTCGCTCTTGTCTACACAATGAAGTAAAGTAGAGTCATGGCTGAGCTTGTAGAGGATTCCATTACTGAGGAAGAACTTTGCAGAGAACCTTCTCAGAAACTTCTTATCATTGACAGATGCCCCCTCGGGATATTTTTGTGCCTTGAGATATCTCTTCACTTCATAAAACTAAGGTTTTTATGCTACTTCTTCGGTATCAATCTCATAGCAGTATGCTGGTTCATCCAACATCTCGATAGTGATCCGAGGAGCCTCGTTGTTACACTTGACCTTGAACATAGATGACATGGTAGCTAGCGCGTCCGCTAACTGATTCTCTTCTCGTGGAAAATGTTCAAAGGTGACCTATGATGCATGCTTCATACTCCGCCATATTTTTGGTGCAATTGAAACCTAATCTAGCAGTGAAAGGAGTATGACAGCCCTTGGGGGATATGATTACATCACTGATGCCATTCCCGAATGCGTTGGAAGCTCCATCAAAAACCATAGTCCATCAGGATCCTTCCTCAGGTCCTTCATCCGGTCCAGGTTCTTCATAGTCAGTCACTAACATAACATTATCATTCGGTCCAAGTTCTTCATAGTCATCAATAGCCGACTATTAACGGTGGCAGAACCAACTGTTAATACTAGTTTTGCATTTTTTGTTCGTAAATGTCGCGGTAAGCAACGGTTGCCACCGACTTTTCTTTTATCCAACAAAGGAAAGGGTAAAAAGAACAGAAAAATATATTTTTCGAGATTTCTTGAGTAAGGGAGGTAGATTATGGAAAGGGAAGGTATTAGCACCCTTTCCATCGGTGATTTTCCACGGGCTCTTAGGTACTTTCTCATTTTGAAAACTATTTTCGTGTTTGTGTGTTTTGAAAGATTTTTGTTTGCTTTATGGTAACTCTTGTATCAAATCTAAAGAGTGTGATAAAGCGTTTTTAAAAGTAGTTTTTGAAAAGCGTGTAAGTGTGAAAAATTAGGTTTGAGCAAGTACTTAAGAACTGTCTACCTACTCGAAAAAGGACATTATTTTCCTCCTTTCCTTTAGATAGTGTTATCCTACTATTAGCGAGTAGGTAGCCCTATCGTCTGATATTGAGAGACTATGGAAAGGGACACTATGGTCATTGAAGGGAACATGTAGGGATATCTTAGCGTTCGAAGGGACTGCCATCATATAGGCAACATCGAGGGACAAGATCATTTCTTGTAGGCAACTCGATGGACAGTAAGGGACCATGATCTTTTATGATGACTTTTATACCGAGGGTCTTTGCTAAGGTATCCCCACGTTCGAGGGACATGCCCATTGTTTTCCGAGACAACCAAGTGAGGAATACCCTAAGGGTGCAAATGTGCAACAATGTTTTTTTCCAGTTATTTTATCTTGCAATTAGTGATCTAACGATTAATTTGATTAATCTTGTCATGCATGCCTAATTTACTAACAATTATATACAAGCATACAAGAAACATAAAGCGAGAAATAAAGGTTTCTACGCTATTACAGGGCTTTGGTGTAGATACAGAAATAGTGGACTAAAAGTAAAGTGCGGAAATAAAACCCTAATTTAGCTATTACAAACCGAGCGCAGTTAGATAAATGATAAAAAATAATCGTATGAAAAAAAAGGTAATGACGCGCAAATATTAAGACGGGAAAAATTTCTAAACCCTAAAAAATCTAATTGTTTATTAAAAATATTTTTTGTATTTTATGAAAAATATTAGAAGCTTAACCTAATTCTCTAATTAATTTTAATTAATGAAAATAATTTAAAGTTAATTAAATTAATTAATTTGCAAAAAATAATTTATTAATAAAAAAAACAAGTCCTAAGTTTTGTGATGATTTTATGATTTTTATGATTTTTAAAAAAAAGAATAAACAAAAATAAATAAACTAAATAAAAAACATAAAGAAATTAAAAATGGGCCTGAGGGGGTGTGAAACCCAATTGGATAGGTGATGTTGTTGAAATTCCAGGGCCCATATCTTATGCCAGCCCACTGCCTGCATGAGATCTAGTGTTGTTGTGTTAGGGAAGTCCATGGTGTGCCTGCATGCTAGAGGCGCTGGATCCAGGTCAGTTGGGATCTGGTGGTGATGATGTGGTTGGCCCACGATGCGCGTAGGTGAACTAGCTACACTGGATCTGGAGAAAATTTATTAGAAAAAATAACGTTCAAGACCTGGAAATCGAACCCAGGTCTCTCCCTTTTCCAAGCGTTCCTTCCACCACCAAGCCAGTCTGCTCATTCGTTACATAAATAAAATAATAATATAATATGTGAAAATAATGGTCAGAATTTCTTTTTAGAAAGAAACGCGCGCTATTTCAAAAGGTCCAATCAAATTGTGCCACGCCTTCGTCTTCCCCAACCATCCGTCGTGTTAGCCTAGGGACTTTTACCTACAGTCAACATCCGTCACTAAATCACCTGCAAATTTCCAAAATCTACCACAAGCAATATAAATTCCATTTAAGGCCATGGATCAACTGGGTTTGATCCTCTGAGCATGCTGGTACTCCTCTTTTGGCTTAATTGTACTTGTATCTGAAAAGCCTAAATCAAAGGTAAAAAACCTAACAATGGCATATTGTCATACGGGCATCAAAGCAAGCAATTAATGATTCCAACATGTTCTAATTATCCATAAAAACAAGAATGCATGATCTAAATCTATTTATAATGCGCTTAAGACCATAATCATGTTTAAAAAAATAAAGACAAACCGTGACTGTGTTGGGCACGGTTCTGGGAGCTTTGGCGCTTGGGAGTGATGCAGCTAGCTTTAGAAGGCCTCCAGGAGTTGATTACAAGCTTCATAATGTCCTGACTCCTTCTCTATCTCAAAATCGGATTCACACTTTTTCTTGAAAATTTGGAGTTTTTTCTGGACTTGTGGAGGCAGCTTTCACATATGCATTAGGTCTGGCCTTGCTGTATACATATAGTGAATAAAATTAGGGTTGCAATTGTGGAAGAATATCCAAGGCATTGAGTGCAAGAATATGAGTTTTTAATTTGCATCAAAACTTTCTATTTCCAGAAAATCTCTCTCCTTTTGTCCCATGCGTTTTCGCTTGGTCATGCCAGCCTGTTTTACTCTTCATTTGATGAGAAAAAGATCTTCAAATCATATCTTACATATTTTCTATCATTTCTTTATTTAATTTTGACTTTTAATGAATAGAAAATCAAAATAAATAATAAAAATTATAAAATAAAGTATGAATGAGCTCAGGGGTCGTGGTCCATGTTAGGAACAAGTTTCAAGCATGAAAACATGGGCCCATTTGGATAAAATTCAAGTTTGGTCAATATTGGCTTCATGCACTTTTCCAAAAATTGGTCAACTTTAGCAATGCATATCTCTCTCAATTTTAACCATAAGAGGGTGTTCTTAGACTTTTTAGAGAGCTTAGGATACCCTCTAAACAACCCTTTTGGTTTCATCTCAATTGGATTTTCCATGTTCATGTAAGGAGATTTGACCCAAAAGGTGTTTTTGTTGACTTTTTGAAAGGACCTATAATGTCCGAGCTTGTATCTTTTTATTGATGCATTTCTTCAACTTGAGGGCTGAAGAGAAGTTTTAACTGGATTCTCTTCAAAATGAGCCTTGGAGGAAAAAAATTTGATAAATTATGAGAGAGTTATGCCTTGTCAAAGTTTGGTTGACTTTTCCTATAGAAACCCTAATTTGCCATTTTTTACTTTTGATGAGTTAGGAGAATTTCTTGAGGAATCATGATCAACCCTGATCAAATGATGGATAATACTTCAAAATGTTGATATTGACCAAAAATCTTGAAGTTTGACTGTATTTGGGCCACAATTGACTTTTGACCTAATATAGTTGATTTTCAGGCATTTGAGCAGTTGACTGAGCAAACTTGTTGTTCAAGACATGAAATTTGGCATGAATGATATTGAGGACATATTAGGACAATGGAGAACATTTGGGATCCTTGGGACTCACACATCTTGCTTAAAATAGAAACCCTAGTTGAGGTTTATTTCCTTAGTAGGATAATTTGTCTGGTTAATTATTGGTCATCCTTGAGCAATTGAGGACCTCTAGAGGCATGTCTTGAGTGAAAATGGGAGTGAAAATTTTGGGGTACAACATTTGTCCTCCATAAAACAGAAGGTTCTTCGTATGCGTCCTGAGATGTCCGAAAAGATAAAAGCTAAGGTTATGAAGTAGTTCAATGCAGGTTTATTTGTCGTTACGTTCTATCCTCAATGGGTTGCAAATGTGGTGCCAATACCTAAGAAGTATAACAAGGTGTATATGTGTTTAGACTACAGGGATCTGAATAGGGAAAGGCCCAAAGATGACTTTCCACTTCCATATATTGATGTTCTGGTTGATAACACCACTTAGCATAAAGTATTTTCCTTCATGAATGGCTTCTATGGTTATAATCAAATCAAGACGGCACCTGAAGACATGGAGAAGACTACCTTTGTCATACAGTGGGGGACTTTCTGTTAAAACATCATTCCTTTTGGTTTAAAGGACATCGGCGCAACATATTAGCATGTTATGGTAGCTTTGTTCCATGACATGATCCATCATGAAATAGAGGTCTATGTTTATGACATGATAGATAGGTCTCAGACTGGAGAAGAACATCTTGACCACCTACACAAGCTGTTTGAGAGATTGAAGAAGTACAAGCTAAGGTTGAATCTGAACAAGTTCACCTTTGGGGTAAGATCCAGTAAGCTCCTAGGTTTCATCGTCAGCGGTAAAGGATTGAAGTAGATCCTGCCAAAGTTAAAGCCATTCAAGAAATTCCAGTTCCCTGTACTGAGAAGGAAGTCAGAGGTTTCTTGGGACGATTGAACTACATTGCCAAAATTATTTCCCATTTGACCGCTACTAGTGAGACAATCTTGAAGTTACTGAAGAAAGATCAAGTAGTAAAGTGGAACGAAGATTGTTAGATAGCCTTCGACAATATCGAGGAGTACTTATAGGAACCTCCAATTCTGATGCCACAAGTTGAACAAAGACCCCTTATCATGTACTTAACAGTATTAGAGAAATCAATGGGGGTGTGTATTGGGGCAACATGACGAGTTTGGTCGAAAAGAGAATGCAATATACTACCTTAGCAAAAATTTTACTGACTGTGAAACAAGATACTCACTGCTCGAGAAAACTTGTTGCACTTTGGTATGGGCTGCTCGCCGTCTAAGATAATATATGTTGACTCATACTACTTTGTTGATCTGTAACATGGATCTAATAAAGTACATATTCGAGAAGCCCACTCTCTCTAGAAGAATAGAAAGATGGAAAATGGTCTTGACAGAATATGACATTCAGTGCACTACCCAGAAAGTAATCAAAGGAAGTATATTGGCTGATCATTTGGCTCATCAAGCGGTAGACGACTATCAGTCTATTAATTTCGAGTTCCCAAATGAGAATATTATGCGAGTTACTGATTATGAAGAACTGGACCGTATGAACGACCTGAGTCGGGATCCTGATGGGCTTTGGTTTTTGATGGAGCTTCCAATGCGGTTGGTAATGGAATTGGTGTTGTGATTGTCTCTCCCAAAGGTTACCATACACAATTTACCGCTAGACTTTGCTTTGACTATACCAATAACAAGGCAGCATACGAAGCGTGCATCATGGGTATCAAGGATGATATTGATATGAGAATTAAATTCTTAAATGTATACAGGGACTCAGCCCTAGTGATCAGTTAGATTAAGGAGAATGGGATACGAAACATCCAAATCTCATTACTTATTGGGAGCATGTGTTGACATTAATTTTGTACTTCGAAGAAATCACTTTTGAACATATTCCACGAGTAGAGAATCAATTGGAAGACACCTTAGCTACCATGTCATCTATGTTCAAAGTCAGATGGGACAATGAAGCTCTTCGAATTACTATTGAGAGACTAGATGAACCGACACATTGCTACGAAATTGATACTGATTGAGTAGAAGTAAAGCCTTGGTTTCATGAAGTGAAAAATACCTCGATGCTCAAGAGTACCCCGAGGAGGCATCTATCAATGACAAGAAGTTTCTAAGGAGGTTATCTTCCAAGTTCTTTCTGAGTAACGGAATTTTGTACAAGTGCAATCGCGATTCGACTCTGCTTTGTTGTGTAGACAAGAAGGAAGCTAAGAAGATTATGGAAGATATGCACGAAGGTGTATTTGGTACCCACTCCACTAGACATACAATGGCTAAGAAAATTATGTGAGCAGGTTATTATTAGTCGACCATGGAAACTGATCGCCATTGTCATTCCAGAACTTGTCACAAATGTCAGATTTATGCTGACAAAGTACATGTGCCTCTGGTTCCTCTGAATGTCTTGACTGCTCCTTGGCCGTTTGCAATATGGGGCATCGATATGATTGAAGAGATTGAGCCTACCGCTTCTAACGGACATCGTTTCATCCTCATCGCTATTGATTATTTCACGAAGTGGGTTGAAGCAGCCTCATTTGCCTCAGTTACCAAGAATATTGTTGGTCGATTAATTAAACATAAGCTCACCTGTCAGTATGGCATACCTGAAAGGATCGTCACAAATAATGGTATCAATCTCAACAATACTATGATCGCGGAACTCTACACGTAGTTCAAGATTAAACACCACAATTCTTCTCCGAATTGACCGAAGATGAATGATGTGGTTGAAGCCGCCAACAAGAACATCAAGAAGATCTTGCAAATGATGACAGTGATGTACAAAGATTGGCATGAGATGTTACCATTTGCTCTTCATGGTTATCGTACCTTAATACATACATTAACTGGGGGCAACCCCATTCTCTCTAGTCTATGGTATGGAGGTTGTCTTACCTGTTGAAGTCCAGATTCCTTCCCTAAGGATTATGAAAGACATAGGTTTAGATGAAGACGAATGGACTCAGACTCGACTGGACCAAATAAATTTGATCGATGAAAAATGGCTCACGGCTGTTTGTCATGGTCACATGTATCAGAAACGCATAATTAAAGCCTTTAATAGGAAAGTCAAACATCGGGTATATCAGGCTGGTGATTTGGTAATAAAGCGCATTATCCTACCACAAGGTGATCCTAGAGGAAAATGGACTCCCAAATACAAAGGTCCATTTGTGATCAAGAAGATATTTTCTGGCGGTGCTATGATACTTACCACCATGGATGGTGAATATTTTCTGCACCCTGTGAATGCGGACATAGTTAAAAAATACTATGCATAAAAGAGACCTGCTAGGCCTAGGAAAAAGTAAGGGCATCCCGGCAAACCGAAACCGAACCTTTTCGGTTCGCCGGGATGCCCTTACTTTTTCCTAGGCCTAGCAGGTCTCTTTTATGCATAGTATTTTTTGACTATGTCCGCATTCACAGGGTGCAGAAAATATTCACCATCCATGGTGGTAAGTATCATAGCACCGCCAGAAAATATCTTCTTGATCACAAATGGACCTTTGTATTTGGGAGTCCATTTTCCTCTAGGATCACCTTGTGGTAGGATAATGCGCTTTATTACCAAATCACCAGCCTGATATACCCAATGTTTGACTTTCCTATTAAAGGCTTTAATTATGCGTTTCTGATACATATGACCATGACAAACAGCCGTGAGCCATTTTTCATCGATCAAATTTATTTGGTCCAGTCGAGTCTGAGTCCATTCGTCTTCATCTAAACCTACGTCTTTCATAATCCTTAGGGAAGGAATCTGGACTTCAACAGGTAAGATAACCTCCATACCATAGACTAGAGAGAATGGGGTTGCCCCCAGTTAATGTATGTATTAAGGTACGATAACCATGAAGAGCAAATGGTAACATCTCATGCAAATCTTTGTACATCACTGTCATCATTTGCCAGATCTTCTTGATGTTCTTGTTGGCGGCTTCAACCACATCATTCATCTTCGGTCAATTCAGAGAAGAATTGTGGTGTTTAATCTTGAACTACGTGTAGAGTTCCGCGATCATAGTATTGTTGAGATTGATACCATTATTTGTGATGATCCTTTCAGGTATGCCATACTGACAGGTGAGCTTATGTTTAATTAATCGACCAACAATATTCTTGGTAATTGAGGCAAATGAGGTTGCTTCAACCCACTTCGTGAAATAATCAATAGCGATGAGGATGAAACGATGTCCGTTAGAAGCGGTAGGCTCAATCTCTTCAATCATATCGATGCCCCATATTGCAAACGGCCAAGGAGCAGTCAAGACAAAAGTTAGGGATTTAAAGCGTATGACTATGCCCCATTGGATCATCTATTTACAGCAAGCTTTGTTATCAACGTCAAGTTCAAATGGTACAAATCAATTCAATCAACTTCTTATGACAACAAGGGATGAGATACTTGAAGATATATGGGGCAATAGAAGAGTTGAAACTCGATGAGATCGTTTCTGCATAGTTGTTTTTCTTTGTTTTTTTCTTTGTACCCCTTTCCATTTTACGAAGATTTCCTCCTACTAGGATTTCTGTCTCTTTGTATAAAATTTCCTGTTTATCGGCAAACTTTCTAAATCAATACAAATTAATTTCAAAATTCAAAATTGTTTACTTTCTCTGTTTTGTTTGCAAAACATCCAATGACTAAATTGAAGAATATATGCATTTGAACATGATTACTGTTAACAAACATATGCATAAAAACAAGATTAGCATTTACTAAACACACTAAGAATGGGAATAAAGTTTCATCTATTCTCAAAATCCCGGCAGAGCTATCTTCATAAGCTCACCCCACTAGAGATCATCTCCTCAACACAGTTTACATGGATTCTCTTCCCGAACCAGATGTCATTCAACTTTGTCCTCCCCAGAAGAGTTGACATCCACATCTGAAACTTGGTCAGACAACACATTAGAGGATTATCCATCTCTTTTATCCTCAGTCAGAGAATATAAGAATAAAATCCTTCAAAAGAACGGTGAATTATCAATGTTCCTGGAATTTTTCTATCCCCATACAGAAGTTGAACATCCCTACCATAGTATCCTTAAACGGAAAGCAAGAATCCCCAACGTAGGCATTCTAAGCGAGATTCAAAATTCATATTCTTTGTTCCCCAGCAATATTCAGGGATCTATTTTCCCCTAGCCAGAGATGTTATACGGAGTTTCCAATACGTTCTAGTGACATGTTACATGCATACATCATTTACAAAATATCATAACATATGCATACGAAACACATACAGTATTCTCATTTATATTGAGAACATCATTACGCAATGCATTACATGCATCATGATATTGCATAAAAAATAACTTTATTTTCTTTCAGGTTAGTTCACAAACAGATAAATATTGTCAGCAATTTATCATCCTTCAGATACAATCAATTGACGATTCATTCTGAAGATCTTTTGGATATAGTCAGGCATAGACTCATTCCAATACATATTCTAGATGCAGTCCAGATTCAATCGAGACATGGATCTATTCTGATACTCATTCCAGTACATATTCCAGATACAGTTTAGATACGATCAAGACATAGATCCATTCTGGTATTCATTCAGGTATATCTTTAGATATAACCAGGCGTATGCTCATTCTAATACGGATTCCAGATACAGTCGGGCGAAGACTCATTCTTATTGCCTTTTAGATACAGTCAAGCATAAACTCATTCTAATACAGATTTCAGATACAGTCGGGCGAAGACTCACTCTGATCCTCTCATAGATACAGTCAAGACATAGACTCATTTTAGAACGTCATTCAGATGTAATCGCGACATAAGATTCATTCTGACACTTCCCAACGCACTTTCTAGATACAGTCAAACACAGACTCATTCTAGTATACTTCTCAGATACCATCGGACGTAGAATCATTTTGATACTCCTACCAACAAGTACTTTGGATGGCATCTATAAGCCTATCTCCCATGACACTCCATCATCTCTCCGAATGGAATATTTAATCCCATTCAAGAAATATAATCAACCAACAGTTTTACTTCGTTCACATGTGAGTGAAAATTTATGGGCACTTAAGTGTTCAATCCTCTTCTACCTTCAGACCACGAATGACAGAAATGCCAATCTAACTCTTCATGTTTAAGAAGATTGAACAGGGGCAGCTGTTGTACCCAAAAAGTTTCCCTCCCATTTTTCAAGACAAATAGATCCAAGATGCCTCCTCATGCTCTTAGGGTTCTCAAATACTCAAGACTACTCAAAGATTGATCAGACAAACCCTCCTCCAAAGCAGTTGACCTACAAGTAAGGTTTTGCTTCTCTCAGTGAAAATTGGATTTTTAATGCCTCAAGTGGATTTCATAGTTTCTCATGTGCTTCAAGGTACCTTCCTGACAAGTTTTAAGCCTTGCATCACAAGTTTTCTCAATCAGTTACTCAAATAATTGAAATTCAACTACATTGGACAAAAAGTCAAATATGGTCAACATACAGTCAAACTTCAAGATTTTTGGTCAACATCAATACTTTTAGGTCAAATTCATCATTTGATCAAGGGTTGATCATGATTCATCAAGAAAACTCAAGATTCATCAAAAGTCAATAGTTGCTAAATTAGGGTTTTGTTAAGGAGAAGTCAACAGAACTTTGACCAAGCATAACTTTCGCATGCTTCCTTATATTTTTCTCAACCAAATCTAATTTTTAAGGAAATTGAATTCTCTACAACTACGTATCTCTAAGCTCAAGTCCAAAAAATGCTTCATTTGAGAGATATGGGCCAAAACATTATAGGTCATTTCAAAAGTCAACAAAAAGACACTTTTTCTCAAAGAAATTTACATCAAGATAAATTCTTCAAATGAAAAAATGATCAACACAAATATTGTAGGGGGCATCTTGAGCTTTCCAAAAAGTCAAAGTTCACCTTCATATGATAAAAATTGAGAGAATTATGATTGGTCCAAGTTGGTAAATTTTGAGAAAATGCATAAAACCCAAATTGATCAAACTTGAAGTTTTGGGCTAATGGGCTTATATTTCAAGGTCCAAACATGTTCCAGACCTCATAGTGAACCTCTAAATCTATTCATACACCTTTTTAATTTTTTATTTCATTTATTTTTGATTTTATTCATTTAAATTCAAGATTAAATCAAATAAATATCAAAAGGAGGTGCAATGCTTAAGAAGCTTTTTATTCAAACATGTTGGAGGCCCAAGATCATGAGAAACTGTGTGGAGTTCATTTTCAAAACAAATCTTGATATTTTGTCTTATTCCAATTTCTATTTTCTAACAAAAATTAAAGGTTTCATACAAGGTCAAAGCCCATCTTTGTTGACCTAATTCATGGCTTATAAATATACCTCATATTTAGACAAGAAGGGCACGGAAAACCTTGCAAGAAAACACACCTTCCAAATCTCAAAATTTTGTCGAACTAGGGAAAATCGAAACCCTTATCTACAGCCATCCTCACGGCCAAACAACCATTCCAATCAACCCCGGAGACATTGCAGAGTAAGTCTTGATCGTGCTTGGTGATTAATAGGCCCTGAAACATGCAGCCATGCATCGCCGATTTCACACATTATTCAAAATTGTGTTTTTAATTTTTTATGATGTTTTGATCAAAACTAATGTGTGCATTATGTTTTTGAGGCAAAACTATACAGACTTAACCCATCACATGAGTCCCATAACGATAGGATGATGGGTCACCATTCTTGAACCAATTTACAATATTTTCTTTGTATTTGATTATACATGGAGAATTAGCCAAAACTAATGCCACCATTTAACTCGTAAGGGTCAAATTAAGTGGGTAGGGTCCCTTTGGACCATTAACAGTTGCTATTTTGCAGGTTGAAGAAACAGGCTCGCCGAAGAAGGTGATCGGAGTTAGGGCTCTGACGCCTCTCTGGCCTATTCATTTGCTTTTATTTTATATTTATTTGGTTTTATTCTACTACCGGATGTAACAACTACCCCAGTGGCAAGAGCACGTGCGTTAAGGCATTGATCTATAAGGGCGTGGGTTCGATCCATGCCTTTTGCAAATTTTTTCTATTTTTCCAATTTATGCAGGTTTAACATATTTTGTGTAGCGCTCATACTACAGACACCAACCAGCACTTGGCCTGGTGGCAAGCTAGGCAAGGCAAAGGCAGGAGAGTGTTTGTTCAACACCAACCCTTGGCAATATTTTTATTTTTTTTGTTATAACCCTTTTCCTTGATTTTTCTTCCCCTAACCCTAACTCTTTTAATTAACCATTAACAAACCTTTTTTAAACCCTAATTAATTAGGCTTAGGTTTTTTTAATTAACCTTTTAATTAAATATATAATTAACCTTTTTTAATTTTAAAATTAATTAGAATTTTAGGTATTTAATTAATTATTATCATAAACTATTTTTTTTCATAAAAAATCAACAAAAACATTTTCTTTTCTGTTTTCCTATTCCTATTTTCCTAGATCAATTGTATAAGTAGCATATTTCCTATGTAATAGCTTAGATTTATATTTTCCATTTTTTCCTATTATGTAATTGCTCCGAGTATGTATTAGTTTTAGGGTTTTCTTTCCGCATTTCATTCTTATGTAACTGCCCCAAAGCCATGTAATAGTCTTAGGTTTACATTTCGTGATTTACATTATGCTCTTATATTTTTATGTAATTGCTAGTAACTAGGGTTTGTATGGTATGACTAAAATCAACCGATAGAAAAACCCTAATTTCAAGATAAATATAACTGAACTGAACATACTTATCACACTCACACCTCTAGGGTAACCTTTCCTTGTTGCCTTTCGAATAAATGGTCATGTCCCTCGAAAGTAGGGATACTTTAGCAAAAGACCCTTGATACAAAAGATTATAGTCCCTCGATGACCCTTTGATGTTGCCTATGAAAAATGATCTAGTCCCTCTGTGATACGGTGGGAGAACTGACTTGAGGTTTTGCATTTTGTCGCAAATGTCGCGGTTAGCAAGAGTCGCCAACGACTTTTCTTTTACCCAAAAGGAAAGGTAAAAAAGCACAGGAAAGACCTTTGAGATGTTTTCTTGAGTTCGGGGGGTAGATTATGAAAAGGGAAGGTGCTAGCACCCTTTTCATCCATGGTTTTCCATGGGCTCTTAGTTACTTGCTTAGATCACTTGCTTTGCTTTGTTTGAAATGGTGTTTGGTGTGGTTTTGAAAGTATTTTGAAAAGGAGGCCATTCGTTTAGGCAATCTTTATAATGATTCTCGTTCGTAAGAATGTATACAAAGATGTTTGTCTTTTGAAAATGTTTTCAATGTTTTGTAAGATGTTTTGAAATGTGTGTGTGTTTGTTTTTGAAAATAGCAAGGATTGTTGTTTGAAATGGAGCAAGTAACTTAGAAGCTATCTACCTACTCAAATGTATTTCTTGTGCATTTTTATTCCTTTGACATTATTGGCTTACCATTGATTTGGTAAGCAACCCTATCTTTGGATGTAAACGAGACGGGCGTGGGTCATCGTATGACCATGATAGCAATGTTGCCAAGTATCTTAGCATTTTTGAGGGACCAAGATCATTTGTTTAGGCAACTTTGAATAGCTTCATCGAGGGGCTATGATCTTATATTTGTTTTATTTTGCCAAGATACTTCGCATGCGTAACAAGGCCATTTTATTTTAGGCAATCAAGTGGGAGAAACCCTAGAGGTGTTTGTGTGCAAAGTGTGTCATTTTCATGCTTTTGTCTTGCATTTAGGGTTTTTCTATTTGTTTTTTTTTGTTGTTCTTGTCATGCAAAACCTAATTACTAAGCATGGTATAAAGCGATAAATTGCATAATGTAAATATACTAAGCTATTACAACAATTATTATGGGAGGGGGGATACAAGTTTGAATGGGAATTTTGCACAAATATAAAACTAAATATATTATTACAACCAAATCGAATATGCGCGAATTTAAATAAACAAGACAAATATTTAGAATGCAATGCAATATGTTCATGTTTAAAAATGTTTTATGTCTTGTTTTTGTATGAGAAAAATAATTAATTTAAACCCTAAAAAAAGGAAAAAATAATATTATTTTTGGAGGGGGTTAAACCCTAGTTTTTATTGTAAAATAAAATAAGGTTCTATATTATTATTTTGTACATTTTTTGCATAAGAAAATAATAAATAATATTATATGTAAATATTAAAAATTAAGTATGTGTAAAAATAAGTATTTGTAAGTATAAAATGTATAATAAAAAAATATTATGTATTTCTAATTATATTTATAAGTAATTTAATAAAATAAATTCTATTTATCAAAATAAACTATTTTTCATGTGAGAAAATAATAAAATAAAATAAAATAAAAGTGTGAAAATAAATAAATCATTTGTTGGTATTTTTTATCATTAAGAAAAATAAATGAAAGTATTAAATATAAAACATGAAGAAAAATATAAAAATATAAAAAGTTCAGCCAGGGGGGTGCAATAGCAAGTCAGGGGGTGTGATTAGCAAAAACAAAAAGGCCAAGGAAAACAAAAAGCCCAGAACTTCATCCCTGTCCTTGGTTCAGCTTCATGCGCGCGTTTTCCAGTTCAATCTGTAACTTGCTTGTGCTTGCATAAAAACAAAAACTCATAACATGAAAAATGTGGCATTTGAGCTCACGATTCCAACCATATAAATTATGTAACTTAACTCTTAAAGATTAAAGAGAATTTTTGAATCCCTATTTCGTGACCTAACTTTTTCAGAGTTTTCAATCTTCAAAATCTCTTAGCACAAGTAACATAAATGAAAAGTAATGGTATGTACAACTTCGTTATGATAAGGACTACATTTTTCCTTCACAAATTGTGGCTTGAGGTTGCCTATTTAGAGAGATAGAGTTTGAAAAAATACCTCCTTTAGCTGGAAACGTGTAGGGCAATGTAGGGACTTTAATGGAGGCCTGGTGATTGTTTAAGCTTCCTTGAACTTCCCTAAAGTTATTCCAATGCTTATCTTGCTTTGAGGATGGCTGGAACTCTCTGACCAAGTCCAACTGCAAGCTTCCAAATTGAAAATGGAAAATGTTGAAACAGGGGTTACATAACCAGGGTGATGGCTTGGATTTATTAGGTAGCAAGTGTATAAGATGTTTGAAGTGATTAAACACAAAACGCACGAACCAAATGAGAGTTGGTTGTGCTTTTGCAGAATCTGAGTGTTTCGACAGTTTTTGTGGAGTTTTTCAGTTTGAGAGTATTTCAGGTTCAATCCAAGCGTGCCATGCCTTGTAACAAGTTTATATATTTGTATAGAAATGATCCAAAGTCAGCCCTTACTAGTTGTGCAAACTTTGGACCTTTTTACAACTTTTCTTGCATTTGAAGTAAAGTGAGGTGACTATACTTGCCATGCTTGTACTTGCTTGCTTGAGGGATGAAATGAGCTTGTACCAATTTCTTGATAGATGTGTAGATTGCTTGTATCAAGGGGACCGGTTCAATGCTCAAGATTGACAAAGTTGCAAAAGTTCCTCTTTATGAAAATGGCAATGTGAACTTTTTGCCCAAAATGGAAATGCATCTTGTGTAAAGCTTCAAAAGCAAAGATAAAGGCTTTAGCTTCTGAGTATGCATTTAATTATGGAGTGTATAGCAAGCTTAGGACCTGTAAATCAAGATAGAACCAACATAGATTTGATTTGCAACTTGATGCTATGTGAAATTGGCTTGATCAAAAGTGAGAAAATGCAAACTTCCCTTCTTCGATTCTCCCTACTCAAAAATTATCTTGGAGAGTTCATGGACATTTTGGAAAGCTTGCAATGTTCTATATAATCCATCTTTGAAATTCAATTTGAGATACCTCTTGGAACTAGGTGAAAAATGTCCATGAAGTTGGGTCTAAAACCTGCCTAAATTAGGGCAAAATTTCACTAAGTTAAGAAGTTCATGGACCTATATTCACAAACTCATAACTTGAGATCCAAGCATATTTTGGGAAAAGTTTGTGAAGAAAAATTGTAGATTTCATGGAGGAATACAACTTTCATGTTGGGAACTTTTCTTGAATCAAAATGCATCATGGTGAAAAAGTGGTGAAAAGTTGGGAAAAAATAAGAAAAGTTTTATACTTAGAAAAATTCTAAGTTATGAAAATTTTCAAATTAAAACCCTAATTTTCAAATTTGAGTTTCTTGGTGAACAAGTTTCATATTTTGACATATCTTGATGAATTATGACCCTTGGTACTTGATTTTGACCAAAAAGCCAAAGTTTGATTTTTCAGTATATAATTGACTTTTGATCAGTTGACTGCAAAATTCATCTGTCAATCCAATGAACTTGAGATATTTTGAAAAATGTAATTAGGTCAAGATGATGCCATTTAATCCTTGAAATAATGCTTGAACTCAATTGGTCATTGGCTAGGTTAAAAATCAGAAATTTCCCTTTCTCAGTCAAAACCCTAATTTTGACCATTTTGCTCTTTTGATGATTTGATCAAATTTCTTGAGGAGTTGTGATCCAAACTTGATCAAATGGTACATATGAGTCTAGAATGTTTATGTGGATCAAAAATCATGAAGTTTGACTGTAAATTGGCCATGGTTGACTTTTTCCCCAATACAGCTGATTTTTAGGTCAATTGTCCAATTGACTGATCAAAAATGTGGTTCAAGGCTTGAAACTTAACATGAGAAATCTTAGGGGTCCAAAATGATGTATGAAAGTCACATGAAGCATTAGTTGTCCAAAAATCCTTGTGCAAACTCAAACCCTAATTTTGGGTTATCAGTACAAGGTGATATGTCTTGAGCTGACCAAACCCTAATCTTGTCTTGAGTCCAAGAAGTCTTGTGAGAAAAGTCTTGATAAATGAGAGGGAAAATTTTGGGGTACAACACCCTCAAATACAATTTCTAAAGTATCTCTATGTGTTTCCTTCGTTTATCATTCGATGACCCTTCGCATGTCCCTTCACATCCAATAGATAGGGCTACCTACAAACTAATGGTATGAATAGCACTATCTCTAAAGGAGAAGGAGAAGAATAAGAACGACCTCGAGTAGGTAAGAAACTTTTAATCCCTTGCTCACAACTCTTTTCTAAAAATAAACATTTTTCACATCACTTTTCAAATAAAATAGTTTCAAATACTTTGGATACATTCTTGAGGGTTGATGCAAGAATTATTACAAAGTCAACCTTACATTGGAAATTTCAAAATATTTCCAAGCAAATCACACATACAAAGCAAGTTTTCAAAAGTGAGCTAAGCTATTAAGAGCCCGTAGATAACTACAGATCAAAAGAGTACTAACACCTTCCCTTTTCATAACTTACCCCCCGAATTCAAAATCTATCAAAGGTTTTTCCTGTTCTTTTCACCTTTCCTAAATATTGGATAAAAGAAATATCAGTGGGGACTCTAGCTATCTGCACATTTGGATAAAACCAAAAAGTCGGTTCTCCCAACGTATTATACTCGCGTATGTATAATGTAAAGGGTGTGTCTGAAAATATACTTCCGAAAACATTTAAATTCTTTGAGTTTTCATAAAGTTCTTTTCACCTTTATAAGGTGTAATAAGAAATTCCCAATAAAAATAGAGAGAATCTTGATCCACCTATAAGCCACCCCCAACACCAACCCAAGGATAAAAAGGATTTTCTAATCATTCTTTATATATATATATATATATATATATATATATATATATATATATATATATATATATATATATATATATATATATATATATATATATATATATATATATATATATATATATATATATATATATATATATATATATATATATATATATATATATATATATATATATATATATATATATATATATATATATATATATATATGCAAAAGCTGACATTAGTTATTAAAGGAAACTGAGTCAAATAATATAATTTAGACTAAGTCAAACATGATTAACTTTAGATATAAAAACTATATTTTAAAACAATTTTCAGATTAATCAATAACTTTTAGTAAAGAAGGGCATGTGCGATTTTTTTTAGCAATAACCAGGTTTTGAAAAAAAAACACAGATAACCATGTTTCGGAGAAAATTATGCAAATAACCATGTTTTAGAAAATGTTACCATGATGGATCCATCTCAGATGGCACATACACTGGAACTTTGGCCTTAGATGCCATCTCACTTGGCGCATACACTTGCTTTATTCCATGTGAGATGGCTCATACTCTATTATTCGGGGAGGAGGCGCCATCTGAGATTGCTCCTATATGCAAGTGTGTTTTCTATAAATAAAACACTTATTTTCACATCATTCTTCACACATTCTCATATTCTCTTCTCATTTCTCTCTATTTTTTACGTCATGACATCTCCCATGATTTTCACCAGAGATGGGTACGTTATTTTCTCGGCCACCAAACCTCTCATGAAAATGAAATTTTGGCACATTCATTCCATGGAGAATCTGAAGAGAGAGTTGGTGCGACGGTTAGAGGGAGACATCGGAGCTGGGGAACAAATTAGAAGGATCCAGAGAACAAATTGTAATTTTTTTAATCATTTTATATATTCTTTCTTTTATATTATATATACATTTTATAAACTCTTACACTGTTTATAAACTATTGCAGTGTTTATAAACTCTTACATTGTTTACATTTTGAATTTAGGATACTAAAATATATAGATGTCGCTCACATAAATACATTGCTCAGGACCCGTTGATCATCTCATATCTAGAATATGTCGGGTTTGGAAATGTTATACTTGCAATGTTAGAAAGGTTGAGACCCGAGACACACAACTTTCATCTACAAATAGGTGAATGTACCACCATACTAAAGGATATGTACATGTTATTGGGTCTCCCTATCAATGGTAAGGTGGTGAATGAGTCAGTTCAATAACCCAATTCTCTATGCGAGGAATTGTTGGGCAGATATATGGTGGATGCAACCGTTGCTAGGGGCCAAGGTATATTACTAAACATACTTAAATAACATTATGGGACTCTTGGGTTGAATGAAAATTAGACCGAGCAACAAAAAATAATTAAAGCTAGAAATTATATTATGATACTATTTGGAAGCCAGTTATTCCCCGAAAGTACAGGGAATAGTGTAAATTTTATGTATTTTAATTTTCCTAGGAACTTTAATAAAAACAAGAAAGTATAATTTGGGTTCCTCTATTTTAGCCCATCTATATAGTTCATTTTGTAAAAACGCAACAAACGATAAATGTACTTTTTATGGATGCGCTTTCTCACTCCAAGCATGGGGTTGGTGGAGAATAGAGTCCCTTAACCCTGTCAATGACAATGCATTCATTTTCCCCAACGCAACAAAGTAAGTCAATAGCTTAAATAATTTATTATTCATATCTTCGCCAAATATATGTATAAAATTAATTAGTTTTTTTTCCATTTATTTAGGTATTGTGTAAGGGGTATGGATTACAGCAAGAATCCATGATTCAATGTCGCTCTATATCGTAATCTTTTGGATCACATTATCCTGAATGATGTACGCAGTACCTCTAAACTTTTATACTTTTAACTTATTTATTTTTAAAGTTATCATTATTCTGAATAATTTTTATCTACAGTTTATCTGGAGACCATATTTGGATATGGACCATGAACCCTACCCGAGGATGCAACAGCTTGGACAGCAAAGACTACAATCATATGGTTCAACATTGTGGAGATGCACCAAAGCGACCGTGTTAAGATGCAGTTCAGAATGCATCAAGAAATACCATGCAATATGTAATACGGTGGGAGAACTAACTTGAGTGTTTTGCGTTTGATCTCAATTGTTGCGGATAGCAAGAGTCGCCATCGAATTTTCTTTTATCCAAAAAGGAAAGAAGGAGAAGAACATGAAAGACCTTTAGAGATGCTTTCTTGAGTTCGGGGGGTAGGTTATGAAAAGGGAAGGTGTTAGCACCCTTTTCATCCGTAGTTATCTACGGGCTCTTAGTTGCTTGCTAGATCACTTTCTTTTGTTTGAAAATTTGCTTTGTGGTGTGGGTTTGAAAATATTTTGAAAAAACGTCTTTGTAATGATTCTTGTCTCTATAAGAATGCGTACAAAGTGTTGGTTTTTGAAAATAGTTCAAAGAGGTGTTTGTAATGGAATATGTTTTTAAAAGTGATTTTTAAAAGTTCCTTTGTAATGATTCTCGTCTTTATAAGAATGCGTACAAAGTGTTTTAAGTTTTGAAAATGTTTCAATTGAAAGTGTTTAGTGTGAAAATGGTTTTTTGGTTGTGAGCAAGCAAGCAACTACGAGGGTCCTACCTACTCGAAAGGTCTAATGTTCTTTTCCTCCTCTTTTATATGTTTCTATCTTACCATTGATTTGGTAAGAAGCCCCATCGTTGGATGTGAAGGAACGGGCATGGGTCAATTGTATAGTCATAGAAGGAAACTTATGAGACGTTTTAGCAATTTTTGTTTAGGGATTAGATCGTTTACCGATGGCAACATCGAGGGACATCGAGAGACTACGATCTTTTATCGATAGTCTTTGTTAAAACGCCCATATTCGAGGGACATGACTATTTTTCGAGGTAACAAAGCGAGATTACCCTAGAGGTGCATGTATGGATAGTTTGTTTGATTGCATGCATTTAGTCTTGAATTTAGGGTTGTCTACTTGTTGATTTTGTCTTGTCATACATAACCTAATTACTATCATTTATGAAAGCAATAAAAATGCAGAAAATAAATCCTACACTATTACATCACTTTAGAGGATGGGGTATAAGTTCACAAATGGGGAGATAAAAGCAAATAAAACCTAATTTTACTTATTACAACTAAATTGAATGAAAATAAAAGCAAAAGGTAAAAAGAAAATCAAAATTTGTGTTGTCTGGTCTGACACGGACTGTGTCCTATGACACGGGAACCCGTGTCATCTCCATGTAATGGTCCATGCATGTTTTTCCTTTTCTGTACCAGCTAAGCTGACACGGGCCGTGTCCTGTGACACAGGCACTCGTGTCAGCCCATGACCTGCATTTTTGTCAGCGTATAGTTCCAGTATGTCTGACACGGGCCGTGTCCTATGACACGGGCACCCGTGTCAGCCCCTGACCTGCATTTTTGTTAGATTTTTTCAAACAGATGAGCTGACACGACCATGTCGTGTGACACGGGCACCCGTGTCAGCCCCTGTCTTGGCACTTTTTTACTGAGTTTTCTTTTTTTTATTTATCTTTTACATATCTTTTGAACACAAACAAAAAATGATGTATGGGAAAAGATATTACAGTTTGGAAAAAAAAGTATACCTCTTGAAGAGAAACTTTAGAATACGTAGGGATATCTCCAGATGTGAAGCGATGAATGACCAATCTCCTCTTTGGAACTACTCCAATCCTTGCTTTGTGCGACAAAGTTCCAGAATCGCTGCAACCCAATCAAAGGTGCAAAGTATTATTTTTTTTGTTTATGCTTGGAAGGTGATGATAAAGGTGTTACAGAAATTGTTCTTATGTTAGAACAATCTCAATGTCATGTATATGAGGTGTTTGGGTAGTTGGTTTACGGGAAAGTTTGCAAGGTTGTACAACAACGGGTTGAGGATTTTTTCTGTTTTGTGAGTCAAAACAGAGTTAAAGATCAGCAGAGTTTTATGAATGAGTTGAGTTTTATGAATGACCTGGGTTTTATGAATGAGCAGAGTTTAACAAAAGTTCTATTTTTCTCTTCTCTCTTTTTTTCAAAAAATCCCCTCCCCATGTTTATGAAATAGTCCTTTTTGTAGATCCTTGACTGAGGTTTAGGAGGGAAACATAATAAGTTATTTTGAACTGTTTTTGACTACTACTTTGATACTTTTCCACACAATTTTCTTTTGCTATTTTGGTTAAATTTTGTGGCTGTTATGATGCAGGTTGGAGCAGACTGCATATAGCAGTTTTGGACTGGTTTTTTGGACAGATTTTGGACTGTATATGACAGCATATGCAGGTTTTCGGTGACATGTTTTTGGTGTAGCATAGCACATGGTTTTTTGTAGGACAGCAATGAAGCAAGGTTTTGGAGTGTTGTGGAAATGTATAGAAGTAGCGTATCATACTTTGTTCAACAATAACTTGGACAACATAGTTTGCAGCATGAAACAAGTTTGGTTTGTGGAGCAATTTAAGCAAATTGTATCAAATATAAAACATTGTGGCAAGGTGTTAAGTCTAAGGAAGAAGTCCAAACAATACAAAGTTTAGGATTTGTAAACTTACAAAAATGCCACTTGTTAATAACTTGAATTGTTTGTAACATCTTGAACTATTTTGAACTATAGTGACAAGATGTCAGGAAGCAATGAACTTAACTTAGAAAAAATTCCATGTCTTGCAAAAGTTGAAATTTTGACTTTCTTGATTTTTGATGATCAAATTTCATATTTTGGATGTCTTGATGAAATATGATTTTTGGGACTCAACTTTGGTCAAAAAGCCAATGTTTGACTTTTTAATGTACAATTGACTTTTCCCACCACTTGACTGAATTGTCTATCAATCCACTGATCTCAGGAGATGAATTGAAATATGTGATTAGGTCAAGATGACGCGCTCAAATCCTTGAGATCATGCTTTCAACCAATAAGCCAGGTATTAGGTCAAAAATCAAAGTTCGGTCATTTTCAGTCAAAACCCTAATTTTGCCCATTTTGCCCTTTTGGTAATCTGAATGACTTTTATTAGAAAATTGTGATCCAAGACTTGAAACTTGACAAAAATAATCATGAGGGTCCATAATGATCCATGAAAGTCATTTGAAACATTAGAAATCAAAATTCCTTTGTAAAAACTCAAACCCTAATTTGAGGTATCAGTGTTGAGGAGATTATTTGACCTAGTCGATGCTTGCGCAAACTTGAGTCATTGAAGATATTTGTAGGACATATCTTGAGAACTGAGAGGGTAAAATTTTGGGGTACAACAGCTGCCCTTGTTCAATCTTCTTAAACCTGAAGAGTTAGATTGGCGAGGCCGTCATTCGTGACTTGAAGGTGGAAGATGATTGAACACTAGAGTGTCCAGAAATTTGCACTCGACTATGTGTTAGCTGATTGTGTAGGGAATGGGCTTAAAGATGCCATTTTGGAGAGATGATGGAGAGTTGTCTGAGATGGGCTTATAGATGTCATCCAAAGTTGATTGTTGATGGAAATTAAACCAAGTCTAAGCTTGACTGTAACTGGGAGAAGTGTCAGAATAAATCTTTGGTCGATTTAATTCTAACTCGTGTTAATCTGTGTTTGGAAATGTATTAGAAGGAATTCGTGTAAGACTGCTTCAGGATGAATCCGTGCAAAACTGTATCTAGAGGTATATGAAAAGGAATTTATGTAAGATTTCATTATGATGAACCTGCATGAAGCTGCATCTGGAAATTTATGATAAGGAATTTTTGTAAGATTACCTTATGATGAGCCTGTGTAAAGCTGCTAAGTTCGTGTGAAACTGCATCTGGAGATATATAAGAAGGAGTCTGGGTAGGGCTGCTTCAGGATGAGTCGGTGTAAAAATTCATTTGGAAATTCATGAGAAGGAACCTGGGTAGGGATGCGTCAGGATGAGTTTTTATGAAACTTCATCCGGAAATGTATGAGAAGAAATCTGTGTGAGATTGCTTCAAGATGAGTCAGTGTGAAACTTCGTCTGGAAATGTATGAGAAGTGTTGTACCCCAAAATTTTCCCTCTCATATTTCTCAATACATTTCAAGAAAGATTCTCAAGTTGCTCAAGGAAGTCCAAGGGTTAGCCAGACAAGCTCCCTCCTAAGGGAGACTACCTTAAATTAGGGTTTCATGTTGCATCAAGATACTTGAGTCCAAGGGATACCAAATGCTCACCATTGTCCTAATATGTTATCAAGATCATCCATGTCAAGTTTCAATCCTTGCAGAGGAAGTTTGCTCAGTCAATTGCTCAAAGGCCTGGAAATCGACTGTGCTAGGGCAAAAGTCAATTGTGGCCCACATACAGTCAAACTTCAATATTTTTGGTCAACATCCTAATTTTGAAGTATATTTCATAATTTGATCAAGGGTTGATCATGATTCCTCAAGGATTGCTCATAATTCATCAAGAATCAAAAGTTGCTAAATTAGGGTTTTGTAGGAAAAGTCAACTCAACTTTGACCAAGCATAACTTTCTCATACTCTATAAGAAATGACCCATCCAAAGCTCATTTTGAATATTATGCCATGCTCTACAATCCATCTTCATCTCCCAAGTTCAAAATATGCACTCACAAAAAGTTATGAATTTGGACATTATAGGTCATTTTGAAAAGTCAACAAAAACACCTTTTTTGTCAAAGCTTCATACATGAGAATGGAATATCAATTGAGATGATACCAAAAGGGTTGCATAGAGGACATCTCAAGATTTCTAAAAAGTCCAAGAACACCTCCAAAGAGTCAAAATTGAGGAAGTTATGCATTGGTGAAGTTGACCTTTTTTGCAAAATTGCCAAAAGTCAACTATGCCTAAAACTTCAATTTTTGCCAAATGGGCCCAATCTTTTTCACTTGTTTTGAGTTGAACATATGGTCCACGAGTCCTAGCCTTTTCCACTTGTCATTATCTTGTTTTTATTATTTATTTTGATTTTTATTTGAATTAAACCAATTTAAATCAAAACAAATCATATAAAATCCAAAACATTGAAATTCAAAGATTTTTTACATGATTCAGGTCTTAATATCCAGCTAGCATCAAATCAAATTCGTGTAAAAGCATGGTGTGGACAAAAAGATTGAATTAGGCTATTTTTGGAATGATATTCAAAGTGAATCAAATCAAGAATCAAGACATTGATGGAGGAAGATTGAGGCCAGGTTTTCAACCCTAATCTATTCCTCAATACATATAGAAGGAATGCAGACCAAAATAGGCGAGAGAAGGAGGCACATGAACCAAAAACAAAACTTGAAAAATCAAGAGAAAATGCAAACACGAATTGCCACTTAGAGGCCAATTCAAGATCCTTGGACCATCCCAATCATTTCCTGAGGTCATCAGCAAGCAAAAGCAATCAAACTCAAGCATTTCCAGGCCTTATAACGCGCTGTAAGTCACCCACGACATGGCTTCTTTTTTGAAATCGAATAGCATCATTCTTGTACTTGTAGCATAAAATAATTGTATATTATTGTTCACCATCCTATTTGCAAACTTTCTGTAATAGTCTATTGCATTTTCGTGGCCTATATTGGATTTCACCATTATTAGGGTTTCTTGCTTCAAATTGGGATCTTCATTTACAGGAAAAATTAGGCCATGAAAGGGCCACCAATAAATTCAGCAGGTCAAGACGAAGCTGTCCATGGCCTTCGTTTTTATTTATCACGCTTGTGTTGTGTTTTGAGATTTACAGGACTTGTAGCTACGGACAAACGTCTGTAGGTAAAAGTTTGGAACTTTTACCAACGGATCCAAGGAGGAAGATGACCAGCTGGCGAGCAACCATTGGCCTATTTGAAAAAACGCGCGCTGATTTGATACATAGGGCCTTTTCAATATTTGATTATTATTTTATATTATTATAACAAATAGAACGATTGGCCTAGTGGTAGCCAGGCAAGCGTTAAGGCATTAGGAAGCTTGAGGTAAGGGGTTCGACCCCTGCCTCCAACATTTGTATTTTTCTTGATTTCTTTTAGGTGATCTCATGCGTACATAAGCCAAAGGACCACCATATAACCTCACCATCCCATCAGCCAAATGTCCTGAGATCCAAATCCAAAGGCCAACAATGAGGGAGCATCATGAGGCACAGTCAACGTGTAACACCATATCCTGAGAGTCAAACGTGGAACTTTTGGTCTTGGGCCAGAAATCTGATTTTTGCACCCCCTCCCCCCCAAGCTGCTCTTCTCAGGCCCAATATTCTTCACCTTTTTATTTTTTATTTCATTTAGTTTATTTATTTTATTTTACTAACAAATTAAATAATTCTTTTTTATCAAAAAAATCACAAAATTATACTTTTCATCAATTTAGGTTTAGATTTTATTTTTTATCAAAAAATTAAATTAATTTAATTGGGTTGTTAATTTTAGATAACTTTAATTCCTTTTTTAAATAATTAAAACTAATTAGAATAATTAGGTTTTTATTTCTAACTTTATTTTATTTTCTTCTCCTAAAAATAACTGAAAACACAAAAATAGGTTATGTTATTTATTTTCATTAATTAATTTAATTAACTAATTAATTTGTATATTTAATTTTAAAACCTAATTCTTTTTATTAAAAATATTAAAACAACAAAAACAATTTTTCTTTTAATTAGGTTAGAAGGGTCAAAACCCTAATTCTCTCCCGATCTAAATTTCATCGCGCACGCTTTATTATTATTTTTACCCAACTATTGTATCTGCTCACAAGTTGTAATAGTTTAAATTAAGACTTTTATTTTCATTTATCGCTTTATTTTTAAAGGGTTTGTTTTTGGCTATGTAAATACCCGAAGCCTTGTAATAGCGTAGTTTAATTTCCGCACTTTAAATTCCGCAAAATATTAACTGTTAGAGGTATGATATTAGGATGCATGAGAAGAATGTATGTAAAACTTTAAAACGGTTAGATAACCCTAAAATATGCAAAGATAAATAATCTGAAATTGAATCACTCTCACATGCGCACTTCTAGGGTACACTCCCACTTGGTTGCCTTCGGTAAACGGTCATTGAGTATAGGATGCTTTAGTGGTCGTCCTTTTGTCCAAAGATCAAAGGTGCCTCGAAATTGTTGCCTCGGATATTGTTGCCTCAGATAATTGATCTAAGACATTAGGGTTATTACTAAGACGTCATAATATTGCTTTAGTGACCGTACGTCCCTTTTGAATTGACCCTCGAAACTCCAACGACGGTGCTACCTACTCACTAATAGTGGGATAGCGACGTCTAAAGGAAACGAACATAGAACGATTCTTTTTTCGAGTAGGTAGATTAGCTCTTAAGTACTTGCTCAAACAAAACAAACTCTTTTTCACACTTACACTCCTTTACAAACAAAGTTTTCAAAACACTTCATTACACTCTTGAAGACAGAAGCAAGAGTTAAATCGAAGTCAAAATTTTTTTTTTCAAAGAACACAAACACACAAAGAAGAAATTTTGAAAATGATGAGCAAGTACCTAAGAGCCCGTAGATAACTACGAATAGAAATGGTGCTAATACCTTCCCTTTCTATAACCTACCCCCCGTACTCAGAAATATCTCAAAAAAGGAATTTTTCTGTGCTTTTTTCCTTTCCTTGTTGGATAAAATAAAAGTCGGTGGCGACTCTTGCTTACCGCGACATTTTGCAAACACAAACGCAAAATGCAAACCAACAATTCCTAAAAAACCGTCCCGGTTCTGGCCACCGTATCACCAGAAGGAACCTGGGTAGGGTTGCTTCAGGATGATTCCATGTGAAACTTCATCTGGAGTTTTATAAGAAGGAACCTGGGTAGGGGTGCTTCAGGATGAGTCCGTGTGAAACTTCATCTAGAAATGTATGAGAAGGAACCTGTGTAGGGTTGCTTGAGGATGAGTCCATGTGAAACTTCATCTGGAATTTTATGAGAAGGAACCTGGGTAGGGTTGCTTCAGGATGAGTCCGTGTGAAACTTCATTCAGAAATTCATGAGAAGGAACCTGGTTAAGGTTGCTTCAGGATGAGTCCGTATGAAACTACATCTGGAAATGTATGAGAAGGAACCTGGGTAGGGCTGCTTCATGATGGTCGTGTAGATGGTTGTCCTATCTTATTTCAGGTATTAATCTATAATCAGTTGTTCTCAAATAGTTATCCTGTCTTGTTTCAGGTATTAATCTAGAACTTGTTTTTGTTGGTCGTTGAGATAGTTGTCCTGTCTGGTTTCAGGAATTAATCTCTGACCTATTTTGAGATATGGTTGTGGTATTTTCCAAAGAGGACTTTTTGTTGATTGACTTTTCCCTGCAGGGAAGAGGGTTAGTTGCATGCAGATGTATGCATGGCTTGATAATGTTCTTAAAAATAAATGAGATTATGCTGTATGCATTTATCATGTATGTAATATGATGTATGAATGTGAAATATTTGTTGAAATATATTTTTGCTCCTTGACAAGTGTTGGGGAGCTTCGGGAAGTTAAATCCTGGAATGTTGTTGGGGATGAAGAGTATGTGCCTCTTCAACCTTGTTTGGAATGTTTCCACTGGGAATTCCTATTTTTTTGTTTAAGGAGAAATCCTACTGGGGATGATTGGCTTTGGATTTGAGAAATCTTTACGGAGAATGTTGATTTCTGCTTGAGGGAAAGAGTTCAGGAGTTTCATTTGTCTGTTGCTATACTGGGGAGTAGGAGTTATAGTCCCTTGATTTGTAATAGTTGGAGAGGAAAATTCAAGCCGGGGAGGACAGACTTAGCTGGGGAATTTTGCTGTTTGTTAGGGAAATAAACCCTGTTGAAGAGAATTCTTTGACGAATTGCTGAAGAGGTGTTTTCTTTTGATAGATCTCCTTGAGGATTCTTCTTGAGACCAACTTAGCTGGGGAGAGGTTTTCCAGAGACTGAAACTCTGACTGGGGATTGCATGGATCCAATTTGAAGGGTATATCCATGTATTCGGCCTTGAGGGGTTTGTACCCTTATCCGTAAAGATTATTCTATGGGGATAACCTTGTGGGGACTTGACTGTGGATCGCCCTATGAAAAGGACTTTGTGGGAATTTGTCACCGCCCATAGTAGTAAGTGTTGTAGCACTGCCAGAAAATGTTTGCTTGGCCGTACGTAAACCTTTGTTGGAATTCATGTTCAATGCGCCAAGTGATTCAGATGTAGACTTGCCTCTGGTTATTCAGCATATCTTGAGAGATTTCTTTTGGAATCTTGACCTGATTACCCCAGATGTGTTGGAAAGTGACATGTCATGCCCCCTTGTTTATAGGAGGTTTGCCATTGGAAATGTCTTCCCATTTGAAGTGATTCTGTTTCTTGAGAGGGTTTTCGTTCATTGGAAGTTTGTCATGCGAATTTCTCTATTGTCAAACAAATAGCTATATGCAAACAACGGTATTCAAAATAATACAAAGTTTATGTTTTGTCTTGAAGTTTTGAAAATTCATTTTTAGCAGATAAGAGAATTTTGTAAGAATGTAAATTCAAATCAGAATTTACAGTAAGCCTTATAGGAGTCAGGATACCTTTGGTAACAGTATGCTTTCGAAATAACCCATGCTTCAATTAGGACTTTTGAAGGGTTGTAGTGTGGTCTGGTTGATGGTTTAAGAAACAAAAGATATGGCTCAAAGTGTATTTGTACCTAACCCGTTCTCCATGATGTTCTCCAGTCCTAAACTCAGTTAATTTTGTGTTGGGATTCCAGTTGAATCTGGAATGGCATTTTGGTGGTGGTTTGGATACTGGAAGTCTATTTGTGAAGGCAGCCATTTTTGCAACGTTTTTTTAGGTTGTCGAGGATTTGTAGGGACCTCTTTTTTTTATTATCTCTGATTTTACCTGACTGTTTTGAGATCATAGTTAACGGGATGCCCCAGTCTCCTTCATAGGTTTTGACTTAGTGGGCTTTTTCTTTTGAGAGATAATGACTTCCTATTTGATAGGGAACCATCATCGTCTTTTGATTCAGAAGTAATTTTTTTGATGTCATTCATTGTGTATGAAATGAAAGCTTGCGACTGAATGCGCATTTGAATTAACTGAGAGACTACCCTGCCCGAGGTTATGATTAAAGGTTTCAATTTGTGTTAAAAAAACTCCTACTTCTTTGGCTCCAACGGGTTTACTAGGGATTATCCTCCTTATAACTCCAGTGTTTAGGAAATGAAACGAACGCCTGTACATCATTAGCTAGGTCTATCCAAAAGCATATTGTATAAGATTATGGCATTGTTTTCGTCATCCTCCCTCTAAAGGCTTGCAACTTCTAAAACAAGAGTTGAATGTCATAAAGGGAGTAAAAATCATAGTTTAAATATAGTGAAAACGAATGGATAAATTCAAGACAAACATATGCGATGCATTAATGAAACAAATTTTAACATTAAATTGATAAGTGTTTGAACAACAAAAGAGATTATAATTGAAAATTCAAAATGAAATGGGCACTCTCAATGATTTGGCATGGGAGCGGTGATCACATTGGGAGTCTCTAGAGGAACATATTCAATCTCCTTGGCGTCAATCATGTTTTGAATCTTGTATTTCAGCGCCCAACAATCATTATTATCATGCCTAGGACTACCGGAGTGATAGGCACATGTTGCATCAAGATTGTAGTTAGGAGAAGAAGTTTCGCGATTTGGATAAGGTCCTATCAACGTAATTAGATTCATCCCTAACATGTCTTGTAGAGCTTGAGATAGGGGCATGTTGATGTTGGTAGACTGTCCCTTAGGCTCCTCTTGCCTTCACTGAGTTCCCTGTTGTTGTGGTCGCCGCGATGCAGGACCAGAGATCAGGACTCCCCCACATGTTGATCGTGATTGCTCTTATTATGACCCTTATGGCTGTACACCATATTTGACTCTTTCTTCCCATTGTATGGCTTCTTTTGAGTATCGGGGGACTTAGCCCCTTGGATATTTCCGCTTCAGATTCCATTTTCAACTTGTTCCCCAGTTAGAATCAGCTCAGTGAACCCAACTGAGGAGCTTCCGATTAGGTGATTGAAGAAAGGTCATGTCAAAGTTCCTATAAAGCTATCAATCAGCTCCCTATCAGTTAGGGGTGGCTGCATCCTACCATCCAGGTCTCTCAACTTTTTGGAGTATTCTTTAAAGCCCTCGTTTGAACCCATGGTCATATTTGCAACTGCGCACGAGTTGGTGCAAGATCAATGTTGTATTGGTACTACTTGTAGAAAGCAGCAGCTAGATCCTCCCAGGTGTAGATGCGAGAACCTTCCAATTGATAGAACCATTCAAGTTGAGTCACAGCTAGACTCTCTTGGAAGAAATGGACCCAGAGCTTTTGATCAGTTGTGTGTGGCTGAATCTTGCGGACATAAGATCTCAGATGAATCTTAGGACAAGATACCCCATCATCATACATGGCAAAGATAGGAATCTTGAATTTCGGTGGGATGAACACTCCAGAAACCAAGCTGAAATCTTCAAAATCCAGACCAGGTACCCTATGAATTTCCATGGTGTTGAGACGATCCTCCAGCTATTTGTATTTGTCGTCCGCAGGAGGATACTGTTCTTTAGCGTAGTCTGCCTCTTCTTTGTTATACACCATACCGTGGTCCCCTTCTTTTGTCTGATTGTCTCCCTCAGTTGGTGGAGTTGTGAATTCTAGAGCTCTCTCTGCCGGTCCTCTGAGTCTCCTTCCCATGTTCAGGACACCCACTGGTTTCTTTGTCCTTTTCTTCTTGTCTTTGATCATGAGAGCCTTCAGGTCCTCTTGTCCCTTAACCAAAGCCAAGAACATTTTTTGGAATTGAGCATTATGTTCTTGAAGATCTTTAACTGTTTTCTCTAGAGCCATCTCTACTGAAATAAACAGTAAGCAGATGAGAAAACCTGTATGGGGAAAACCTGTCATGGTATGATGCATGATATGTGGATGCAATGTTTTCAAGGATCTCGCGGGGTAAACACAAGAAGATGTTAGAAGTTGAATTTTGACCGCAGCCTTGATTCAAGAACTTCGTATTGTTGAATGTCCCTCTACGAGAATCAAGCTCACCACGTCAAGTGGGTCATAGCCCTTAACTCAAGTTATCATAGCCCTTGACTCAAATTTCCATGTCGTGCAAAAGTTGGATTTTTGACTTTCTTGATTTTTGATGATCAAATTTCATATTTTTGATGTATTGATGAAATATGATTTTTGGGACTCAACTTTGGTCAAAAATCCAAAGTTTGACTTTTTAATATACAGTTGACTTTTCCCACCAATTGACCAAATTTTGTCTATCAATCCACTGATCTCAGGAGATGAATTGAAATATGCGATTATGTCAAGATGACATGCTCGGATCCTTGAGATCATGGTTCCAACCAATAAGCCAGGTATTAGGTCAAAAATCAAAGTTCGATCATTTTTAGTCAAAACCCTAATTTTTCCCATTTTGCCCTTTTGGTAATCTGAACGACTTTTATTAGAAAATTGTGATCCAAGACTTGAAACTTGACAAAAATAATCCTGAGGGTCCATAATGATCCATGAAAGTCATTTGAAACATTAGAAATCCAACTTCCTTTGTACAAACTCAAACCCTAATTTGAAGCATCAGTCTTGAGGAGATTATTTGACCTAGTCGATGCTTGCGCAAACTTGAGTTATTGAAGATCTTTGTAGAAAATATCTTGAGAAATGAGAGGGAAAATTTTGGGGTGCAACACAATCCAACTTGTTTATCACCTTGGAATCTCAAAAGGGTTAATGTCCAATAGGTTGTTAATAATTAGGAAGATTTTGCTCCTGAATGGTGTAAGATGTGGAAGAGGTGTCACCGACATGTCTTAAAATTCCTTGTTTTCCTCAACCAAAATAATATGCGGCACACGAATCAGTATATTGATTGGTACAGATCAGTTACTAACCTTAAAATGCATGTGTCTCACCTGAGGTATTTGATTGAACCACGCACACAATGGGAACAATCATACACCACCCAACAACAACCCCAACAACAAACCAAACACACATCAACCTCCCACCAAACACAACGACGATACATATCCACCAACACCCAACCCCAAACCCATGACCAATACTAATACACACACATTCCCCATGCACAATTCCAGTACTCTAAACAAAGACCATACATCTGACATCCCAATGTGGGCCCATCGTCATCTAACCTTAGACCAGACCTTGGCCTACCTAAAAATATTCCCTAACCAACCCAACTTACCATCATCCATCATATCACCATAGAACCCAACAATCACAGTACCAAACTCCACAAGATTCATTTCCATTTATCCCCCTTATTCAGACGAATGTTGCTATCGACCATCCATGGAATCCCACTCCAGACCAATACGACCAAATTTTGAGGGCATGGGTAACCAAATGTTTGAAAGTGGATCTTCCAGATATGTTGATCTGACGGATTTCATGGATTCTGAACACATTGACTTTGCAGGGCCCTCGACCCAATCACGAAATAAAAATTGTCAAAACGCACCACAAGATAGGCGAGGACACAGGTGCGGAACCATATATCATTATTTAGTCCCTGGAGACAATTAAATAATATGTAATTTTTATTCTCATTATGTAATCGTTTAATTATTATTTAAAATCAACTTTTATTTGTAATGACATTTCCTTTTATTTCTTAAAAAAAAAAAACTATTTTTCACCTAGGCGCCATTTGAGATGGCTTAGGGAAAAGCACATCCACATTTGAGATGGCTTAGGGAAAAGCACATCCACCTAGGCGCTGTCTCATTCGGTGCCTCCTTTATAAAAAATAAAGTATGCGCCATCTGAGATGACTACTACATGGTAACGTTTTCTGAAACATTGTTATTTGCGTAATTTTCTTCGAAATATGGTTATTTGTGTATTATTTTTTCAAACCTGGTTATTGCTATAAAAAATTTGGCATATGCTAACCGTTAAATGTATTTTTTTAATTGCAAATTAATTTTATTAAAATTTTATTATTAATTTATTATTTTGTTTGTCAAACAAATTATTTATTTATAAAGTTCTTAACATGTGTCCTTACACGACCTTAAATAAATTTAATTAATAATAAAATATATATGATTCATTTAATTACTGTTCTGGACTGGGTCGGCACTTACCCCGTTGTTGGGGAGGGCCCATCCAGCACCTTTACAAAGGCCCAAAAGCGTGCGGCCCAAACTGAGGACCGTTGGGTATTTCCCCATGTGTACACTAGGAGAACATGACTTGTGACCATAATGTCATCATCCCGCCCTCTGAGAATAAAGAGTCCGACTTCCATGCTTTCTTGGGGCAGCTAACAGGGAAGGAGGCCACATGCTGGACTCTGTACACCTGTAAACCATGGAAGTCTTCATTATTGGACCTCATCGTGTCCCATTAACAAAGACCTTGGCCCAGCGATGGGGGCTATAAATACCCTCTCCCTTGAGAGGGTTGGGTATTCATTCATTCACCCATACTCTCACGCTTTACGTGCACTTAAATTGAACCTTACTTTGGCATTATAGTGTCTTGCAGGTACCCTCCTTTTTCACATTAAATCACTGCTCGTCTTGAAGCTCCTGGACCTTGACAATCTCTTCTGATTAGGTACAATTAGTGGCGCCGACTATGGGGACCAGCTTCCCCGTCTTTTAATCAAGACCAAAGTAACTCTTTATTAACCTTCCAATTGTTATGGCCGACCAAGCTTTCAATAATGACCAGAACGTTCACTTCTCTGACACTAGGCACAAAAACCCGGGCAATAACAACAACGTTGCCGCCCCCAAGCAAGACCCCTGAGATGGACCGACCGCCTCTTCAACCACTCGCACGCAACCACGCGAAGATGACTTCCAACCTCCGTATAATTATGAACCCAATGCATACCAGGAGATCCTTGTTACTGAAGGTGTTGACGCCATGACCAGAGCCTTGTTCACGGTAATCAACCAGATTAATTATATGATCTCCTCATAGGGTGAGAGACTGATGATGCTGGAGCAGACTCGCCAGGCCCCCAGAAAGCACATAAGACTCGATTCTCGAACTCCTCCTCCCTAGATTGAGGACCACTTCTGGTCTCCCCCACGGAGCCATAGATGGGACGACTCTCAAAGCCCCTCTCCCCGTCGAACTCGGAGAGGTCTTGCATTAGAGAGGAACCACCACGAAATTGTTAAGAAGTGAGACCCCCCCCCCCCCACGCACAAGGAGAGATGATCCCCTGAACATAAAACAAGCAGGGGGTATGAAGAAAAACAGTCTCTACCAAGGGACCCTCCCCGTGGCCAAGACTGACACAGAGACCTCCACTACAACCGATCCCCCTCTCGCTCCCCAGAAAGAAGCGATGAAGATGATCCTCGCGGTCCACTATCCCACGCTATCATGGAGGGTCACATTCCTAAGGGAATGGAGAAGTCTCCCCTACTGAAGGAGTATGACGGCATCGCTGGTCCTATCGACCATATCGATGGGTTTGAGGCAATGCTCCACTTCTACAATGTCGGAGGCCTAATTAAATGCAGGATGTTCCCTATGACGCTTAAGAAAATAGCCATGGATTGGTATAAGAACCTCTACCCTGGGTCGATCACCTCATGGAGGAGCCTTAAAAACCAATTCATCAACAACTTCACTGCATCTCGTCGACATCTGAAGACTGAGGCCGCCCTCGAGGCAATCATCCAAAGAAGCGATGAGACCCTTAGAGAGTACACTGATCGGTTCAACCGCGAGACCCTCCCGGGAATTGAATTTAGAAAGTTCATTGGCATTGAACCCCCAGGTCTTTTGACGCCCTCCTCGAAAAAGCTCGGACATACATGGACTACGAGGAAAAAGAGATAGCTAAAAAAACCCACAATTCAAGGAACTATGGACCAACTAGCTTCCCACGACACCATGACGCAGGCCCTTATAGATGCGTTGGGGAGAAGAGAATGGGGAGAAACCTCGCGAGCCCCGCAAGCACAGAGGATGAGTCGGGAGGTTCACCGAGTACACCCCATTAACCGCTTCCCGCGAGTGTATCCTTGCAGAGTGCTCCAACGTCGAGTTCAAGGACGGCGGGGTAAGGCGTCCTCAACTGCCCTTGCAAATCCCAGGGCCTACCGAACAAAATACTGTCGATACCACGGGAGCCACGATCACCTGACCAAAGACTACATCCACCTGAAGGATGCTATTGAGACTATCATCAAGGCAGGGAGACTCAGTTAGTACAAGCGAAATGATGCCCCTCGTTGGGATACACGCAAGGTTAAAGAAATCGAGGAGGATACTCGACCATCTGATGAATCTGGTCCCTTCCAAGTAGCCTTCTACATCTCGAAGACCGAGGATTTCCACATCCCTAACAACTTTAAAGATGAGGAACCTTTATTCACCCACAACAGATAGGAGAAGTTCCCCTCTGCCATGGGTTTATCTGGCGGGGAATTCAATGACATCTCGGTGAATTCAGCAAAGAAGAAACTCAACGAGCTGGTGGATGCAGCCCTGATCTAGGCTGAAACCCTTGAAAGATTCAAGGGAAAATCTGAGCCGATCACCTTATATCTCGAGGAGCTGCCCGACGGAGCCCCCAACTCAAGTATTCTTCTACTAGTGAGAGCAAAGATGGGAAACTTTGATGTACATCGCAGCCTGGTCGACGAGGGGAGTTACACCGACATCATGTACACCCACCTGTTCTGCACCCTGCAGCTCGACGATACCCACTTGTAACTATATGTGGGGTCCGACCTATAAGGATTTAACGGTTCTACCTCCAAGCCATGGGGCTACGTCGATATTTTTGTCACATTCGGGGAATAAACTGCTTCCCGACAGGTGTAGTGGTAGAAATGTTGATACTAAGCCATTGGATTGACTTAACTCGCATGGATCAAATAAAAATCGCCACCGTGTTTTATTGTTTCCAAAGGAAATGGGAAAAGAGCGAATAAACCCAAAAAGAGGGGGAGAGAATTTAGGTACGGGGGTTATTTATGCAAAGAGAAGGTATTAGCACCCTAAACATCTACGATACTCCACAAAACCTCTTTGAAAACTTTTGTATTTTGGCTATAAAAAGTGTATACAAAAATAGATGGTGGGGATGATAAAAGAAGTATTTTTTACAATTTGGCACCCTCCGCGGTTGTGAACCTTTAGTTCCTATGTACCACCTTTTGTACAATAGGGGATCAGGGTACTCGTAGTTCACCTCAAAAGGTTTAAAACACATGTGTGTTGGTTAATTTTAAAAGGAAAAACATCATCGTCATATCCGAGTGGAAAACATACTTACTACCCATGATTATGAGAAAGGAGAATTTGCATCATCTCAAAGTGGAGGATATAGCTCGGATTTTAAAATCACCCAAGTGGAAAATATCTCCCTTCACTATATATCGTAGAAGTATAGTAGCTTGCATCACTACAAGAATCAACAAGAGTCTAATCTTTTTAGAAAATGGTTTTCAAGTAAAAAGTCAAAGTGGAAAAATGATTTGGATGAGGTTAATGACTTTTAGTCTTGAGAAAGATGTCAAAGTATGATTAAATTGATTAAAGTTTGATTAAGAAAAAAAGATTTTTGAAAATTCATGGACCTAAGTCCAAGTTTATTATGAAAGTGGTTCAAGTTAGAAAACAATAAGAATTTTGAAAAGTAGCGAGAAGATTTTTTAAATTAAATAAGATAGAAGGAGATGAAGGGACTATCCTAAAGCATAAGGTAAAAGTTAAGGAAAATAAACATATAACCAATAAGAAGCCAACACTTAACATAAAGAAGTCAGTGTATAATTCACATCCTTTAGATTGAAACTAAGCAAGCAAAGATACTAAACCTCTCAAGAATACCACACTTCATATGAATTAAGTCTTCATAAAAATTGGGCAGAGTAACAACTTTATACAGAGGAATTCTCAATCACAGGCAAATCATATAATCAGAATAACCTACACACAAACAAAATCAACCCAATGTCTTGGAGTAAACCCCAAGAACTTCATACAAAATAACAACAGAGTCACAAGGTCCCAAGGGTATCAAGGATTCTCATCCTAAGTTAAAGAGGTCCACAACTCCATAATGACAAGGTGTTGTACCCCAAATTTTGCCCCTAATATCCCTTCATCATACCATATTTATTCAATCACAACAAGGTCACATTAGGACTTTTGGTTCTCCTCCATATCTTTAGCTTTGCTCTTTGAGAAATCACCAAGCACCTTGACTTGTTTTTCTTTTGTGATCATGCATGTTTCTTTTTGACTTTCTTTTTAATTAATAAAATACAATTTTGGTTTTTCTTACGTGTTAATAATTTAAGTAAAGGCAATGTGGCTTAGCAAGTTGATCCATGGGTTCATGAGTTTATTTCCATGCCCTAGTCAATAAAGCTTGAGAAATTCAAACCTCAACTTTGAAGTTGTTTTGGAATAAATGGCATGGAAAGGTTTATTTTGGTTCATAACTGTTGTAACCCAAAATTTTCCCTCTCACTTATCAAGAATTTGCTCACAAGATCTCCTTAGGCTTAAGACTGCACTAGGATTTGATCAGCTTAAGACACCTCCTTATGCACTGATGACCAAAATTAGGGTTTGAGTTTTCACAAGGACATTTGAACTTTCAATTCCTCATATGAATTTCATGAATCATTATGGACCCCCAAGATTACTCATGCCAAGTTTCAAGCCTTGGATCACATTTTTGCTCAGTCAATTGAACAGTTGACCTAAAAATTAGTTGTATTGAGGAAAAAGTCAATTGTGGCCAATTTATAGTCAAACTTCATAATTTTTGATCCACATCAATATTTTAGACTCATATGTGTCATTTGATCAAGTTTGGACCACAATTCCTCAAGAGATTTGATCAAATCCCCAAAAGGGCAAAATGGTCAAAATTAGGGTTTTGACTGGGAAAGGACAATTTCTGGTTTTTGACCTAGAAAATGGTCAATTGGTTTAAGGCATTATCTCAAGAGTCCAATTTCATAATTTTTACCTAAGGGCATGGTTTCAAACATTGCAAGTCCATTGGATTGACATATGAATTTTGCAGTCAACTGATTAAAAGTCAACTATATACTGAAAAGTCAAACTTTGACTTTTTGGTCAAATTCAAGTACCAAAGATCACAATTCATCAAAACATGTCAAAATATGAAACTTATTCATCAAGAAGTCAAAAAGTCAAGATTTCATTTTGAAAAGTCAAAATTTCTAAACTTAGAAAATTTTCTAAGTGTTGAAAATTCATGTTTTTTTCATAACTTTGAGCCAAATTTTCACCATGATGCAAGATGATTCAAAATAAACTTCCAACATGAAAGTTGTAGATCTCCATTAAATCTACAACTTTTCTTCATGCAACTTCTTCCAAAAGTTCTTGGATATCAAGTCATAATTTCAAGAACATAGGATCATGAAACTAAACACTTAGTGAAATATTGCCGTAATTTGGTCTGGATTTTGACTCAACTTCATGGCACTTTTTTGATATAGTTAAAATGGGAATCTTAAAAAGCAATTCAAATATGGGTTTTAGAGCACATTGCAAGCTTTCCAAAATGTCTAAGAACTCCTTGAGATCATTCTTGAGTATGGAGAATCGAAGAGATGAAGTTGGTGTTTTGTCACTTGAATTACAAGGCATTTTGTGATGAACAAGAATCCAATTTCAAACCTATGTTGCACAGTCTTGTTTTGCATGCCTATAAACCTAAAGATCTCTCCATTACCATAAGATTACACTTGCTTTTGAGCTATTATCCAAGTGTTCCAAGCATTGTCCAAGCCAATTTTCCATTTTAGGAAGAAAGTTACCATTCCATTCTTGAAAAGTTTCTTTAATCACAAAGTGAACTTGTCTTGAGCTTCTAACTTGTTCTTTTTGCACACATAACTCCTATCAACTAAAAGCAATCTGTATAACACCTAAGAAAGGTCAGAACATGCTTGTACAATACTAGAGATTTGTCATTTCACTTTTCTTCAAAAGCAAATTATAGAGCCATAACCCTATAACTCAAAAACCTGGAGTGATTTTATACTCTAATCTTTTCCATACATATTAAAAAATTTATTGAAAGCTAAGACATGATTTCAAGCATCCTAAAACCCTCCCAAACACCCTTGTTGCACAAGACTGCTCAACTTGACAGTTTTGAGCAAAAAACTCTCCATCTCCATTTCCACTCATGCGTTTTGATTTATAATCATTCAAACACCTTACGTACATCATACACAAGTGATCCAAGCCCCTGTTTCAAGACTGTAACCCCTCCATCACTATTCACCATTTTTAAACATCGAGCTTGCAGGTTGACTTGAGTAGGGAGATTCAGGGACTTTCAAAGCAAAGTAGGAGTTGTAATACACTCAAGGAGGTCCAGGCAAGCTAAACAGATTCTTAGGGCACCTCAAAGCTTGTTCAAACTCCATACATGAATCCATCTGCAAGAGGTAATTTTTTTAACTTCAATATCTTGATACAAGCATCCTCTGTGCATACATTCTTAAGTAAAAATGTAGATATCATTGCTCTAAAGCTAACCATGTCCATAGTTTTCATTTATATTGACAGTGTATAGAGAATTTTAGATTTGGACTTTCTGAAAAAATTAGGTTTTGATTTAGGGCCAGCAAAATTAATCTTCATCTTTAACTTTTAGCTTACATAAGTTATGTGGTTGGATTCGTGAGGAAAAATAGCACAACTTTCATGTTTGCATTTTTCATTTTTGTTGAGAAATGAATGAGATACAGGTGGTCCGGCTGGCTGGAGGTTGAAGACGAAGTACAGGTCATGGAGACGTTTTACCTTATGTATTTATTCTTTCATTTAAGTTAACAGATGTACAGCCACCCCAGTGGTAAGGCAGCACGCATTATTGGTAGAGGTCATGGGTTCGAACCTCAGCGCTGCCTTTTTGCAATTTTTTATATTTTTTGTCTTTTCTTTTGTTCCAGCAAACAAACGCACGAGCCTTCCACTCCTGGGCCTGACCTTTTTTTTTCTAACATCCCCTCTGTTTCATATTTGCACCCTGGCCCAATTTTATTTTATTTCTTCATTTTTTATTTTATTTATTTTCTTAAATATATTTTCTAAACACTAAAAATGATAAAAATGCAAAAAATGATATTTTATATTTTGACTTGTTTTATTTTATTTTTCCATAAATGAAAATATTTTTTTTATTCTTCATACTTTATTTATTTATTTAAGTAAATCTTATAAAATTAATAAAATTGTATTATTTATTTATTTTTCTTCACACCATTTAAAATATATTATTTTAATACCAAAAAGACAAAAAAAATATTTTATAATGCTATAAATATTTTCAAGATAAAAAATGCCAAAAACTAATACTTTTCTTAAACTTATTTTCTTTTGATTAATAGAATTAAGGTTTTCATCTAAAATCTTTTCTCAACAATTTCAAACTTAATAAATTATTTTCTTTACTTTACTAGGTTAAGGTAAAATTCCTTTTCATAAAACATCAAACAAAATATCCATTTTTCATCACATTTATCTTCTTGCATATTTAATTCATCTTGTGCATTATTTATTTCAATTCTTGTATAAATTCAATTTGGTTGTAATAGACTAATTAGGGTTTTAATTTCTTCAAATCCCCATTTACAATTTGTATACCCCCCCCCCCCCCCCCCCACAAATGTTGTAATAGCGTAGTAACTTTAAATTCCGCAATTTACCGCTTTATATACAATTGCTAGTAATTATGGTTTGTATGGAAAGACTTAAAACCAATAAATAGCAAACCCTAATTCAAGACTAAACCAAGCATGAAAACAATACATTTTCACACAAGCACCCCTAGGGTAAAATCCACTTGGTTGCTTTATAAATGGCCATATTACGCATGTGAGGTATCTTAGCAAAAAAAAGCAAATACGAGATCATAGTCCCTCGATAACGCTATCTAAGTTGCCTTACAAATGATCTTAGTCCCTCAAAAAGAATGCTAATATACTTTTCAATATTGCTAATCATGGTTTTACGATGACCCACACCCGTCCCATTTACATCCAAAGATAGGGTTACTTACCAAATCAATGGTAAGATGACCATGTCAAAGAGAATAGTAAATGAACATAAAATACTTTTGAGTAGGTAGAATACTCCTAATTACTTGCTCAATTTCAAACAAAACATCCTTGCTATTTTCAAAACAAAAAACTACACATTTCAAAACATCTTACAAACTTGAAATCATTTTCAAAAGATCAAACATCTATGTATACATTCTTACGAACGAGAATCATTACAAAGATTGCCTAAACAATAGCCTCTTTACAAAATACTTTCAAAAACCACACAAAGCATAATTTCAAACAAAAGCAAGTGATCTAGCAAGTAACTAAGAGCCCATGTAAAACCATGGATTAAAAGGGTGCTAATACTTTCCCTTTTCATAATCTACCCCCCGAACTCAAGAAATAATCTCAAATGTCTTTCCTGTGCTTTTTCACCTTTCCTTTTGGATAAATGAAAAGTCGGTGGCAACTCTTTCTAACCGCAATATTTACGAATACAAACACAAACAACCAAGTCAGTTCTCTCACTGTATCATAGAACTGGCGACTCTGCTAGGGAATTTACTTAAAATTGGGGTTACCTTAGGGATAGATCACATTTACTTGCTTACATTGTTTAACTTGTATGCTTTACATTATGGTTTTTTGTTTGGGTTTGAATCCTCTACCCGGATTTGGAGTACCTTATAGGTAGGTAGCACAGTGTGGAAACTGTGTGGGGTATACCGAGATGGTCTAAGCAATTGCTACGTTAGTGCCACATATTTGTGGGTACAGGTAGCCTTTGAGTTAATCAAAGAGAATATGGGGCCGTTGAGTGATGTCATGAAGCACTAATGAACTTCTAGAACCATTACTTGACCAACTTGGCCATTTAGGATGTAGTGAGATGACCGGCTTTGGTGCAGTCTGAAGTTGGTAGATACTCGCACTATACTCATTAAGGTTTGGTTTCTTGGGATATTTCGGTCTCCATTCAAGAGGCTTGAGCTGAAACAATGACCAAGGAAACAATCCAGTGATATTGAGCTCCTTAGAACCCGATTACTATTACTAGGACAGGTTTGAGCTAACTAAACTTCAAGAGGGTACTTACCTATAAAACTCCATGCAAGCCTAAACCTAAGGACTTGTTTGCTTTGTTTGTATATACATACTTATACATAACATCATGAACATCATGAACATCATATACATTCACTAACCATTTCAAGGATTTTTAGAATTCATCTTTGTTCTTGTTTTGTAGGATATGGATTCTCTTCGCAGGAAAACTATTCAAGTCAACCTTGTAAGGATCCCTCCACAACTTAAGGAGCTAGCTTCAAGGATTCCTGAAAACTATCCATTCACCGAGAGACATGGTCGCCTACTCAACTTGGTCACCTCCAACACAGATGAGGACATGATGAAGGTGCTCTTTCAGTTCTTTAATCCTTTACACCATTGCTTCACATTTCCCGACTATCAACTTGTGCCAACTTTGGAAGAATTCTCCCAACTCTTAAGGATTCCCATTCTCAATCAACTACCTTTCAACAGTATGGAAAGAGACCCAAAGCCAGAAGAGATTTCTCAAGCTTTACACTTGCACTCATCAGATATCACAACTTATTGGGAAACAAGGAGTGGTGTCAAGGGTTTCCTAGCAAAGTTCCTGTTTGAGAAAGCCCAAAGTTGTTGTAATTCCTTGGATCTGCAAGCCTTTGAGGAAATTTTGGCTCTCCTCATATATGGGATGGTTTTGTTTCCAAATCCTGATCAACCTATAGATGTAAACACCGTCAAGATCTTCATATCCCGTAATCCGGTGCATACTTTACTAGGAGACATCCTACACTCTTTTCACACTCGCATAATGAGGAAAAGAGGTCTCCTTATGTGTTGCACTCCTCTCTTGGCAAGATGGTTTATTTCACATCTTCCCCAATATGTATTGAAGAACGAGCAAGGTTCAAGGTGGTCACAAAGGTTGATGACGCTCAAACATTCAGACATTCATTGGTGCTCCCGATCCAAAGAGAATGTTATCATTATCGACCGTTGTGGAAAATTTCCTAATGTCCCTTTACTGGCATTAGGGGAGGTATCACCTACAACCCCTGCTTAGCCTTAAGACAATTTGGTTATGCCCGAAGGGATGGCCCGCATGAGATGTTGATTCAAGGTTTGGTATTTGACTACGACAACAACGATCAAGGTCTTCGCCAGAGATTTATCCGAGCTTGGAGGATGTTAAACAAGGTAGATAGCAAGACTTTTGGGCATACAAATTCTATTCCTCTTGAGCCTTACCTCAAGTGGGTACGAACTTGTGCTCAGAATATTATGATGCCTTATCCCTCCATTCTCCCGGTAATCATTGAGCCTGTCATGGAAGGAGATGTTCCATACACCATCCTCCATCCTGACATGCCCACCTCCCTTGAAGACCTACAAAGAGATTGGATACAACTCAAGGGGGAGTGAGATACTTTCGAAGCCCAATTCTACGCAAGCGAGAAGATGGTTTTGGAACTCACTATGCTACTTCATGATGAGCAGACTCTGAATGCCTACATTGCACCAAAGAGGATGTGCACTACCTTTTTATCTTAAAGTTTCTTGTATTTGTTTTGCCCAAGAAGGCATTATTATACTCAAGCTTTAATCTATTAATATAACGTGTGTTTCCTTTTTGTCTAAAACAAATTTGAATCTTAAAATCCTTGAAATCATTGTATATGCATTTTATCATTCATCATAACATAAGAAAGTTTCTTGCAACAAGTCTCCTCATCTCTCTACTGTTTATTTCAGTAAGATGGATCTCGAGAAAACGGTGAAAGACCTCCAAGCTCATAATGCACAGTTTTAATAGTTGTTCTTGACCCTAGCTAAAGGACAAGAAGAGTTGAAGACTTTGCTGGCTGAGGAAAAGAAAAATAAGACAAAGAAGGTAACTGGAGTCCTAAACATGGGAAGGAGATTTCATGGGCAGATAAGAAGGACCCTAGACTTTGCAACAACATCCAGTGAGAGAGACAATCAAGATGGGAAAGGAAAGGAAACAGTTGTCCCGTCAGAATCAGAAGAGGAAGAGGAAGAAGAAGACTATTCTGAAGAACAATACCCTCCAGCTGATGACAAGTATAAACATCTCGAAGAGCGGTTGAGTGTTATGGAAATCCAAAAAGTGCCTGACTTGGACTTTGAGGAATTGGGTTTAGTATCGGGGATTGTCATTCCTCCAAAATTCAAAGCACCTGCGTTCACCAAATATGATGGAGTTTCATGCCCTAAAATGCATCTTCGGTCGTATGTGAGGAAAATCCAGCCCCATACCGCTGACAAAGACTTATGGGTACACTTCTTCCAAGACAGTCTGTCTAGAACTCAACTTGATTGGTTTTATCAGTTAGAAAGAGCCAACGTTCATAACTGGGAAGATCATGCTGCAGCTTTCTACAAACAATACCAATACAATGTTGATCTTGCGCCTACCCATACTCAACTCCAGAGTATGGCCATGGTTTCCAATGAAGGTTTCAAGGACTATGCGCAAAAATGGAGAGACTTGGCAGAAAGAGTTCAACCTCCCCTATCTGAAAGAGACTCAGTAGACATGTTTTTGGGCACCTTGTCTGGTCCCTTCTTCAATCACCTAATTGGGAGTTCATCGACGGGTTTTACTGAGCTGATATTGACCGGAGAAAGGGTAGAAGCTGGGATAAAGAGTGGAAAGATTCAAAAAGATACATCCTCTGATGCTATAAGGAAGCCATTTATCGGAAAGAAAGAAGTAGTTGTTGTTTATCCTCAGAGAAATCAAGATAGGGCTGAACATTGTCCAATGGTAGGGGCTGTTATGATTCCTAAACCTGCACCTGATCAGCAAAGTAACAACCAACCAAGGATGGAAAGACCAGTCAGACAATTCACCAGAATTAACATGACCTTATCTCAAGTATTGCCACATCTATTAAGATCCAACCTAGTGACCTTGAAAGAAGCTCCAAATAATCCTAATACAACATCTATGCACTACCATCCTAATGCCCGTTGTGCATACCACTCTGAGAGTCCCGGCCATGACAATAATAATTGTTGGGATTTAAAGAAAAAAGTACAAGATCTCATTGAAGCCAAAGAGATTGAATTCGATGCGCCCGAAATGCCAAATGTCATTTCTGCCCCTATGCCCAAAAATGGTCATAATACTAATGCCATTGAAGAAGAAATGTTTGTTACTTCAGTTGATGAACTTATGACCCCACTCCAGACTATTAAAGCAAACTTGTTGAACGCTGGTGTGTTCCCGGGTTGTGATGAAGGCTGTCATTTCTGTTTTTCCTCAACAACCAGCTGTCCTTTGTTGAAAGCAGACGTTCAGTGCCTAATATATAACAAAGAAATTTTGTTTGAAAAGACTTTTGTTCCACCTGTTCCTTTTAAATATGTTTCCATCATTACCATTTCCGCCATTTCTTCCAGGGTCTCCACCAAAAGACCCGTTAGAATTACATCAGTTCCAAAAGAAACTCCTTTGATAATTACAATGCCTGGACCAGTCCCGTATTCGTCAGACAAAACCATACCATGGAATTATGGAGGGGATGTCTACTACCACGGTGTCAAGCAAGATTGGCCAGCTGCGAAAGATTCAAGTTCCGAGAAAGTTAACTCCGATATCAGTAATATTATGGGGACTAGCAAGATTACCCGAAGTGGAAGGATATTCTCTCCGGAAATTTCTCCCCCAAAAGCAGTTTCTGGACCCGTAATCATTCATATTGTTGTTGCTCCTCCGAAGGCTATTCCCAATCCTACAAACATCTCCACCAATACTCCAACTAACAAAGCTGTTACAATCCCTGCTATCACTCATACTGACATTCCTGCTGTCGATTCAACCGAGACTCGAGGTAAAAGTATTCTGATTGAGCCTGTCTGAACATAGGCACAATCATTAGCTATACCTGAGACCTCCCGGAAAGAGATGGAGGAAATTCTAAAAATCATAAAAAGAAGCGACTACGATGTAGTTGAACAACTGGGGCAAACTCCATCTAGAATTTCCATGCTGGCTTTACTACTATGTTCTGAGGCGCATGCAAAAGCCTTGGTAAAATTCTTGAAAACTGCCCATGTACCCCAAGAGACATCTGTCGATCAGTTCCAAGACTGTGTAGCTAGCTTGACTGTAGATAACTGTCTAGATTTTTCGGATGCGGATTTAACGCCAAGAGGAAGAAAGCATAATGAGGCATTGCATGTCTCAGTTTAATGTAGGGGCACAACCTTGGCTCATGTTTTGGTGGACACTGGCTCATATTTGAATGTATTGCCTAAAAAAGCTCTTGATAGGCTTGAATGTGAGGGATTGACATTAAAGCCAAGCAACATAGTAGTAAGGGATTTTGACGGCTCGAAAAGGATGGTGCATGGGGAAGTGGATATCCCCTTAAAGGTTGGAACCCAAACATTCGATTCAACTTTTTATATAATGGACATCCGCTCTTCATACTCCTACTTGTTAGGCCGACCATGGATCCATAATGCTTGCGCTGTTACTTCTACGTTGCACCAAATGCTAAAATATCCTATTCAAGGGAAGATTATCACCATTCATGAAGAAGAAGAGTATATGATCAGCCATCTCAATTTCTCCAGATATGTGGAATTAGATGGTCAATTTATTGAAACTATATTCTAACACTTTGAAGAAGTCCTGCAAGACGTAGCAGTAATGAAGACTGTGTCTCAAGGTCCCAAGATCACAAGGCCTCCACTCAGGATGTCATCTTTGAAGGATGCAAAGGTCGTAATAGAAGAAGGTGGGTGCACTATCTGGGGAAAACTCCCAGATATCCCATACAAGTCTGATAAGTTTGGCCTAGGTTTCACTTCAAGTGCTCAGAAGGTTGTACGCCGCACTCGTGCTGGAGGACCACCCCTGAAGATCAGCAACCGTGAAGTCAACGCGGTAGAGGATGATGAAGATGGTTGTAACTTGGAGGATTGGATCTTCCCAACTATCAGTGGAGGGCTCAGTAATTGGGAGGCTGGAGATTTTGTCCTAATCACTTTTATCCCACAGTAATTTTTCTTTACATTTTGTTGGATCTATAATATTAAAACAATTCAAACTCTTAAAACCTTGTGTCTTACCCGACGCACAATGGTCCATTTGTAAAGGTTATTATCTCATTTCCATATGACATCAATGAATCATGGAGGTTTTGCATAAAAACTTTGTGCTCATTGTTTTTTCTATTTTACATTTTCATTTCTTTCAAAGATAGTTATACCCTTACACACACTCACACTCACAATGCAGGTCTACATCCATTCGGGATCCCATGGGTAACGGTTCTGCTATGGATTTCTGTGACTCTGAAAATATAATCTACCAATCCGAAGACGAAGGTGAGGAAGATTATGAAGTACCAGGGGAAATTTCCATATTGTTACTACAAGAAGAGAGAACCATTCAGCCTCATGAGGAACTCGTGGACACAATCAACCTGGGTACCGAAGAAGACAAAAAAGAAGTCAAGGTGGGTGCCAATCTGGAACCGAGTGTCAAGGAGCGTCTGATTCAGTTGCTACACGAGTATGTTGAGGTCTTTTCCTGGTCATATGAAGACATGCCGGGACTTGATGCAGATATTGTGGTACATCGTCTGCCTACAAAAGAGGATTCTCCACCGGTAACACAAAAGGTCCATCAAATGCGACCACATATGTCAGAGAAGATTAAAGCAGAAGTCATGAAACAATTTAACGCTGGATTTTTGGCCGTCACCTCCTATCCACAATGGGTTGCCAATGTTGCTCCCGTGCCCAAGAAAGACGACAAGGTATGAATGTGCGTGGACTACATAGATTTTAATTTGGCAATCCCTAAGGATGATTTCCCACTACCCCACATTGACATCCTAGTTGAAAATACAACACAACACAAAGTGTTTTCTTTCATGGACGGTTTCTCAAGTTACAACCAAATCAAAATGGTGTCTGAGGACATGGAGAAAACAACATTTGTCACACAATGGGGCACATACTTCTACAAAGTGATGTTGTTCGGACTGAAGAATGTTGGGGCAACCTATCAGCGTTCCATGGTAGCTTTATTTCACGACATGATACATCACGAAATAGAGGTCTATGTGGACGACATGATATCTAGATCTCAAACAGAAGAAGAGCATCTTGATCATCTACAGAAACTGTTTGAGAGGCTAAAGAAGTACAAACTGAGGTTAAACCCAAATAAATGCACGTTTGGAGTAAGGTCTTGTAAACTCCTAGGCTTTGTCTTCAGCAACAAGGGTATTGAAGTAGATCCTGCCAAGGTGATAGTGATGCAAGAGATTCCTGCTCCTCGTAATGAGAAGGAAGTCAGAGGATTCTTGGGACGTTTAAACTACATTGCAAGATTCATTTCTCACCTGACAGCTACTTGTGAGCCAATCTTCAAACTATTGAAGAAAGATCAAGTAGTCAAATGGAATGATGAATGCCAAACTTCTTTCAAAAATATCAAAGAATACCTACAAGAGCCTCATGTCTTAATGCCACCAGTCGAGGGAAGACCATTAATCCTGTATCTAACTGTTTTAGAAAATTCAATGGGGTGTGTGCTGGGGAAGCATGACTAGTCTGGTAGAAAAGAGCACGCTATTTATACCTGAGCAAAAAGTTTACCAACTGTGAAACAAGATATTCACTGCTCGAGAAAACTTGCTGCGCTCTGGCATGGGCTGCTCGCCTACTAAGACAATATATGCTGACCCATACTACCTTGTTGATATCTAAAATTGATCCGATAAAATATATCTTTGAGAAGCCTTCTCTCTCTGGGAGAATAGCAAGATGGAAGATGATCCTGACGGAATATGACATACAGTATACTACCCAGAAAGCAATAAAGGGCAGTGTATTAGCTGATCACCTTGCTCACCAAGCTGTAGAAGACTACCAGTCCATGAAGTTTGAATTTCCAGATGAAGACATCATGACATTAGACAACTGTAAAGAATTCAGGCCATATGACAGACATGAACAAGGATCCCGATGGACCCTGTTCTTTGATGGGCATCCAATGCACTTGGCAATGGTATCGGTGTTGTACTCATATCTCATGAAGGGTGTCATACTCCCTTTGCCGCAAGACTCTACTTCAATTGTACAAACAACATGGCAGAATGCGAAGCATGCATCTTTAGTCTCAGAGTTGCCATAGACTTAGGGATCAAATCCTTGAATGTTTTTGGAGACTCAGCTTTGGTCATCAGTAAGATCAAAGGGGAATGGGACACCAAACACCCCAACCTTATCCCTTATAAAGAACATGTTTTGACATTGCTACCACATTTTGAGAAGATTACCTTCGAGTGTTTCCCGAGAGAATAAAATCAGCTAGCAGACGCATTAGCCACAATGTCATATACGTTTAAATTTAATTGGGATAACGAGGCTCCCCATATCACCATTGAACGAATGGATAAACCAGCACACTGTCACGAGATTAATACTGAAGAAGTAGTGGACCAGCCTTGGTTTCACGAAGTCAAGAGGTATCTCGAGGCTCAAGAATATCCAGAAGGAGCTTCAATAAATGATAAGAAGTTCTTAAGAAGATTCTCTGCTAAGTTCTTCCTTAGTAATGGCATTCTTTACAAAATCAACCATGACTCTGTGTTACTTCGGTGCCTAGACAAGGTTGAAGCTGAAAGGATCATGATTGAATTGCATGAAGGCACTTTTGGCACCCATTCCAGTGGGCATACGATGGCAAAGAAAATCCTACGGGCAGGCTATTACTGGTCTACCATGGAAATAGATTGTTATCAACACTCTCGAACCTGCCATAAGTGTCATATTTATGCTGACAAAGTACACATACCTCCGGTTCCTCTAAATGTCTTGACGGCTCCTTGGCCCTTTTCTATGTGGGGGATTGATATGATTGGGGAAATCAAGCCAACTGCCTCCAATGGACACCACTTCATCTTAGTGGCCATTGACTATTTTACAAAGTGGGTGGAGGCAACTTCTTTCGCTTCCGTTACCAAAAATCTTGTCGCCCGGTTCATCAAGCAGAATCTCATATGTCATCATGGTATCCCAGAGAGGATCATTACAGACAATGGTACGAACCTGAACAATACTATGATCACCACCCTGTGCGAGCAATTCAAGATCCAACATCACAATTCTTCTCCTTACCAGCCAAAGATGAATGGTGATGTCGAAGCCGCAAATAAAAATATTAAGAAGATCATAGAGAAAATGACAGACACATACAAAGACTGGCATGAGATGTTACCATTCACTCACCATGGGTATCGTACTACATCTGACACATCGATTGGCGCAACACCCTATTCTCTGGTATATGGCATGGAGGCTGTATTGCCTATTGAGGTCCAGATCCCCTCTCTAAGAATTATGAAGGATGCAGGTCTAAATGAAGACGATTAGATCCAGACTCGACTTGATCAATTGAACTTGATTGATGAGAAAAGACTTATTGCTGTCTGCCATGGTCAAATGTATCAAAAACGGATGATCAAGGCTTTCAACAAAAAGGTCAGACGCCAAGTGTATCAAGTTGGGGATCTGGTAATCAAACGTATCATACTACCGCAAGGTGATCCCAGGGGAAAATGGACTCCTACGTACGAAGGACCATTTGTAATCAAAAATATATTCTCTGGTAGAGCAATGATCTTGACTACCATGGATGGTGATGACCTGCCACACCCTGCAAACGCAGACATAGTCAAAAGATACTACGCATAAGAGACCCTCTAGGTTGATACACCTAGGAAAAACAAGGGCATCCCGGCGAACCAAAAGAGGTTCGGGCAAAAATTAGGGGCAAAAACAAAAAAATATGTACACCCGGCAAGTTGAAAACCCAAAAGGGTGACTTGGGCAAAAAATGGTATCCCGGTGGACTTAAAACCCGAAAGGGCGTTCCAGGAAAAAGTTAGGGAATTAAAGCGTATGACTATGTCCCGTTGGATCACCTTAAGGACAACTTGCAAAATCGACATTTCTGACCAATTCAATCATCTTCAGACAAGGCAACAAATAGACAAGATGCTCAGAGATACAAAGGCTATAGTATAATCGGAATCCCATGGGATTATTACACGCAACTATCTTTTTTGTGTATTAAAATCTTCATTTTTTACGACGGCATTCTCTTACTAGAATGTTTGTCTCACTGTACAAAAATACTTACTGAAAGTCAATACAAAGATATTCCTTTGAAAGTGAAAAATTACCTAATTTTATTTACTCTTGTGTTTTGTTTACAAAAACGTCCAATGATTCATTGTTGAACATATGCATTTGAACATAATTACTGTTTACAAATAAACAAAATAAAAGACAATTACTGATGGCTTTAAGAGATAGGGAAATCTCTCCAAGTTATTTTCCATAAAAAATCCCCCGCAGTGTAAAGTTTAATCCCCAGCAGAACAAAGCTTCCAATTATCAATCCCCAGTAGAAATCATCCAATTTCTCCAGATTCCCCAAACAGATTTTTCAAGCAGTACATGACATTTCCCTTACAGCAAAGTTTATTTCTCTAAACGGAAATTCATCAACACTTTGACTTCAAGACATGAAGACTTACATATCCTCAACAACATACAGGGATTTATTTTCCTCAATCCAACAAACAGCGCAATAGACTAGCTCACATACGCATACATTGCATCTGTATATCATAAACATTGATAAAACGAATGCATTATATCATACATTTCATACAACATGACTTTGCATTTTATCTAACATTTTACCCTTTTGAGGATAAGATTAACAACTATCATTAACAATGTTCAGAATTTTCAGATACATTTCAGATACGCTCCAGACACGGATGCCATTCTAATACTCATTCAGATTCAACTTTCAGATACAGTTAAGATACGCTCCAGACACGGATACCATTTTGATACTTATTCAGATTCAACTTTCAGATACAGTTCAGATACGCTCCAGACACGGATGTCATTCTGATACTCATATAGATTCAACTTTCAGATACAGTTCAGATACACTCCAGACACGGATGCCATTTTAATACTTATTCAGATACACTTTCAGATACAGTTCAGATACGCTCCAGACACGGATTCCATTCTGATACTCATTCAGATTCAACATTCAAATACAGTTCAGATACGCTCCAGTTATGGATGTCATTCTGATACTCATTCATATTCAACTTTCAGATACAATTCAGATACGCTCCAAACACGGACGTCATTCTGATAATCATTCTTTCAGCTTACAAATTACAACACAAACAATCACTTTTGGATGGCATCTTTAAGCCCATCTCCTACAAAATTTCTATCACCTCTCCAAATGGCATCTTTAAGCCCATTCTCTCAACCATCACATCACCGAGTGCAGATTTCTAGGCACTCTAGTGTCCAATCATCTTCCACCTTCGAGTCACGAATGGAAAAACTCGCTAATATAACTCTTCATGCTTAAAAATATTGAACAGGGGCAGCTATTGTACCCCAAAATTTTCCCTCTCACTTATCAAGAATTTTCTCACAAGATCTCCTTGGGCTTAAGACTGCACTAGGGTTTGATCAGCTTAAGACGCCTCCTTATGTATTGATGACCAAAATTAGGGTTTGAATTTGCACAAGGACATTTGAACTTTCAATGCCTCATATGACTTTCATGAGTCATTATGGACGCCCAAGATTACTCATGCCAAGTTTCAAGCCTTGGATCATATTTTCGCTCAGTCAATTGAACAGTTGACCTAAAAATCAGTTGTATTGGGGAAAAAGTCAACTATGGCCAATTTACAGTCAAACTTCATAATTTTTGATCCACATCAACATTTTAGACTCATGTCTATCATTTGATCAAGTTTGGACCATAATTCCTCAAGAGATTTGATCAAATCCCCAAAAGGGCAAAATGGTCAAAATTAGGGTTTTGATTGGGAAAGGGCAATTTTTGGTTTTTGACCTAGAAAATGGTAAATTGGTTTAAGGAATGATATCAAGAGTCCAATTTCATCGTTTTGACCTAAGGACATGGTTTCAAACATTGCAAGTCCATTGGATTGACAGATGAATTTTGCAGTCAACTGAGCAAAAGTCAATGTATACTGAAAAGTCAAACTTTGACTTTTTGGTCAAATTCAAGTGCCAAAGATCCCAATTCATCAAAACATGTCAAAATATGAAACTTATTCATCAAGAAATAAAAAATTCAAGATTTCATTTTGAAAAGTCAAAATTTCTAAACTTAGAAAATTTTCTGTGTTGAAAATTCATGTTTTTTTCATAACTTTGAGCCAAATTTTAACCATGATGTAAGATGATTCAAAAGAAACTTCCAACATGAAAGTTGTATATCTCCATGAAATCTACAACTTTCTTTCTCACAAATTCTTCCAAAAGTGCTTGGATCTCAAGTTATAATTTCAAGAACATAGGATCATGAAACTAAACACTTAGTGAAATTTTGCCCTAATTTGGTCAGGATTTTGACTAAACTTCATGGTACTTTTTCATATAGTTCCAAGGGTAATCTTCAAAAGCAATTCAAATATGGATTGTAGAGCACATTTAAATATTTCCATAATGTCCAAGAAATCCTTGACATCATTCTTGAGTAGGGAAACTCGAAGAGATGAAGTTGGTGTTTTGTCACTTGAATTACAAGGCATTTTGTGATGAACAAGAATCCAATTTCAAACCTATGCTGCACAATCTTGTTTTTAGGGCCTCTAAACCTCAATATCTCTCCATAATCATAAGATTACACTTGTTTTTGAGCTATTATCCAAGTGTTCCAAGCTTTGACCAAGCCAATTTTCCATTTTAGGAAGAAAGTTATCATTCCATTCTTGAAAAGTTGCTTTAATCACAAAGTCAACTTGTCTTGAGCTTCTAACTTATTCTTTCTGCACACATAACTCCTATAAACCAAAATAAATGTGTCTAATACCTAAGAAAGCTCAGAACATGCTTGTACAATACTTGAGATTTGTCATTTCACTTTTCTTCAAAAGCAAGTTATAGAGCCATAACCCTATAACTCAAAAACCTGTAGTGATTTTATGCTCTAATCTTTTCCATACATATTAACAAGTTTATTGCAAGCTAAGACATTATTTCAAGCATCCTAAAACCCTCCCAAACACCCTTGCTGCACAAGACTGCTCAACTTGACAGTTTTGAGCAAAAAACTCTTCATCTCCATTTCCACTCGTGCGTTTTGATTCTTAATCATTCAAACACCTTACATACATCACACACAAGTGATCCAAGCCCCTGTTTCAAGACTGTAACCCCTCCATCTCTATTCACCATTTTCAAACATCAAGCTTGCAGGTTGACTTGAGTAGGGAGATTCAGGGACTTTCAAAGCAAAGTAGGAGTTGGAATACACTCAAGGAGGTCCAGGCAAGCTAAAAAGATTCTTAGGGAACCTCAAAGCTTGCTCAAACTCCATACACTAATCCATCTACAAGAGGTAAGTTTTCTAACTTCAACATCTTGATACAAGCATCCTCTGTGCATACATTCTGAATTAAAAATGTAGATATCATTGCTCTAAAGCAAACCATGTCCATAGTTTTCATTTATATTGATAGTGTGTAGAGAATTTTAGATTTGAACTTTCTGAAAAAATTAGGTTTCGATTTAGGGCCAGCAAAATTAATCTTCATCTTTGACTTATAGCTTACATAAGTTATGTGGTTAGATTCGTGAGGAAAATAGCACATCTTTCATGTTTGCATTTTCTATTTTTGTTGAGAAATGAATGAGATACAGGTGGTCCGGCTGGCTGTAGATTGAAGACGAAGTATAGGTCATGGAGACGTTTTACCTTATGTATTTATTCTTTCACTTAAGTTAACGGATGTACAGCCACCCCCGTGGTAAGGCAGCGCGTGTTATTGGTAGAGATCATGGGTTCGAACGTCAGCGCTGCCTTTTTGCAATTTTATACATTTTTTGTCTTTTCTTTTGTTCGAGCAAACAAACGCATGGGCCTTCCACTTCTGGGCCTGACCTTTTTTTTCTAACATCCCCCTTATTTCATATTTGCACCCTGGCCCAATTTTATTTTATTTCTTCATTTTTTATTTTATTTATCTTCTTAAATATATTTTTTAAACACTAAAAATGATAAAAATGCAAAAAAATGATATTTTATATTTTGACTTATTTTATTTTATTTTTCCATAAATGAAAATATTTTTTTTATTCTTCATACTTTACTTATTTATTTAAGTAAATCTTATAAATTAATTAATATTGTATTATTTATTTATTTTTATTCACACCATTTAAAATATATTATTTTAATACCAAAAATACTAAAAAATATTTTATAATGCTATAAATATTTTCAAGATAAAAAATGCCAAAAAATAATACTTTTCTTAAACTTATTTTCTTTTGATTAATAGAATTAGGGTTACTTACCAAATCAATGGTAAGATGGCCATGTCAAAGGGAATAGGAAATGAACATAAAGACTTTTGAGTAGGTAGAATACTCCTAATTACTTGCTCAATTTCAAACAAAACATCCTTTCTATTTTCAAAACAAACACCTACACATTTCAAAACATCTTACAAACTTGAAAACGTTTTCAAAAGATCAAACATATTTTTATACATTCTTACAAACAAGAATCATTACAAAGATTACCTAAACAATGGCCTCTTTACAAAATACTTTCAAAAACCACACAAAGCACAATTTCGAACAAAAGCAAGTGATCTAACATGTAACTAAGAGCCCATGGAAAACCGTGGATGAAAAGGATGCTAATACCTTCCCTTTTCATAATCTACCCCCCGAACTCAAGAAATAATCTCAAAGTTCTTTCTTGTGCTTTTTCACCTTTCCTTTTGGATAAAGAAAAGTAGGTGGCGACTCTTGCTAATCGCAACATTTGCGAATACAAGCGCAAACAACCAAGTCAGTTCTCTCACTGTATCACAACCATATTTCAAAGTTATCAAGATTGATTCAAAAGTACAAGGGGTTGATGAAAGAAGTTGTCATGGTTGGACAAGGCTTTGTTCCCATTGGTCACAAGTGCATATTTCTCTCAATTCTCAAGATATGGAAGTGGTTTTGGTGGCTATGAGTTCTCATTATCATGCTCAACAACTTCTATTTACAAAGCAAAGGGTTGGTACAAGAAGGTTGTTCAAAATTGTCAAAGTTCCTCAAAGCATTTTCTTGATCTAGGAGCTAGGGTTTTGAACTTCAAAGAAGTATATCTTGCTCATCTTTTGGTATTTTTTATTTATTCAAAATACATCCTTATGTTCAAAGGGTTATTAACAAATCGCTTCAAAAGTTTCAAGGAGTTTTCATGTGGAAGAAACTTGATGTTGAATAAAGATTACAAGTCCTCCAGATGAACCCCCAATTTCCCATGTGTGACTTCAAATGATCATAACTTGGTCAATTTTTATCACCTTGAGCCCACTATTTCTCCACAATGATCTTAAGGATGTGAACTTTATTCCTTCTTTTATGTTCAAAGTGAGAAAATGTATGGAAGATGCCCTAAGGATACAAAAGATTATAGGTCATTTCATGATATTTTTCCAACTTCAACAATTCATAATTCTCTCAATTTTTGGATATTTTGAATGGTTCAAGTTTCAAAATGTCATTCAAGAGGTCTATTTCATGTCATCTTTTTTGGTTAAGAGCAAATTCCAAGTGGAAGGTCGTGTTTGGATGCAAAACATTATAGGTCACTTTCGAAGAAAAGCTTGAAATCTTTCTAAGTGTGGAAAGTCAATTTCTTTTTCCCAACTTTGACTCATTGCAACTTTCAGCTCAAACATCCATTTGATTCCATTCTTTTTCCATTTCAAAGCTTGTAATCTCATCTTTTTAAAGCATCAAAAATCATGCCCTAAGACCCCTTGAGCTGAGAATGCCACTGATTTGAACTTGGTAACTTGAAACTGAAGTTTCTTCAAAAGTCAGAATTTGAAATCCTTGATTTAGCTTCTAAACACATTGTTTATGCGCGTTTTTGCTTCTAAACATGTTTAGTGAACTTCCAGAAGTGATTAGCATAGCAAAACACGCGTTTTTGATGAGTTTTGATCAAACTAAAAGTCACACTTTTCTTGTTTGCAACTTCACATGATTTCCCTCCAAACTTCATCATTCACACACTTGAACATTCCATTTGATTCCCTATAAATAGAGGGTCATCCCTCATTCACTTCCTCAAGCTTGAACAGCCAGAATTACCCTTCCAAACTTGCTCCATAACTCATTTTTCTACAACTTCGAAATTAGTGTTTAAGCCTTTTTCAATCCATTTTTTCTATCAATTCATCTACCTTGACCTTCCCTGAAGCTAACCATACAATTACCTTCAAGAATCGTGACATATATTGATCCATAGAAGTCCAGTTTCAGAGCTCTGCAACTCAACTTCAATAGGTAGATTTCTCCATCAATTCATCAAAACTTTGATATTATTGTGAAGCTCTCATTGCCCTAGTTCTAGTCGCAACACTTGCTTTTATCTGGAAACACGTTTTGAACATGAAATTTCAAATCCCTTTTCAAAACTTTCCTTCCAAATTACTTGAGCTATAGTTTATATAAATTTGTCGTAAAGGTGTGGTTGTCTTCATCTTGAAGAGACGAAGCGAATGACATAGGTCTGAGCTTCTGATTTTACAGTTTGAGAGACCTACAATTCACGTTGGCTGGAGGTTGAATATGACCAATGTGTCATCTTCCAACCAATGATGGCGTGCCATTTGTATTTTTTTGAATTTCTGATTTTACATTTGATTCAGTGATTTATTCACTAAAGTCCATAACATGCACAACGCGCCAGGTCCACTTAATCCATTTACTAACGCGTTTTGACAATGATCAGGTGGCCCATATTTTTTTGGTTTGATATTTTATTTTCGGATTTTCATTTTAATTGTTTTAAACTTCAAAAAATCATAGAAAATTCATTTTAAGTCCAAAAAATCTGAAAAAATTATGAAAAATATTTTTGATTTTTCTCTTTCTGATTTTTATTTTTTCACAATTTTATTTTGTGTTTTGATATTTTTTATAAATTTTCAATATATTTGAATTGTTTTAAATGTTTAAAAATAGTTTATGCATTTTTAAATTTTGGAAAAAAAATATGGAATGATCCAATGAGATTGTGACAAATATTGGTGACCTCAATTATTTTTTATTTTTTATTTTGTTATTTTTTTTAATCATTTTTGGTTTATTTTACTCATTTCTTTTAATTTTAATAATAGTTTTTGACTTTAAAAAATTACCAAAAATTTTATAAAAATATTTGAGTTCATTTCTGATTTTTCTATGGTCTTACTTAATATTTCTTGATTAATTTGAATATAGTTAATATTTCTATCCCTTATTTCTATTTTAAAACATTTTAAACCCCTTTTTAATATGTATATATTAAATGCAATATTATTTTTTGATTATTTTCTGGTTGATCTTGGGTTAAATTTTTTATCATGAACTTTATTAACATTATTGGATCCAGGATGTTGAGTCTAACTACACAAAAATGGATGAATGATTTTAATAATAGTTTGATTAAATTTTAATTCAAATGTGGTTTGTATATTCTTTCCCACCCCTCTTCACCTTATCCTTTTCTTATTTCACTATATGTTATTGGAGCATGATCTCTATATCATGTCTCAAAACAAATGGTGCATAAATTGTTATTGGCTGGCCTCAAAATAGATGCGACTTCTATATAAGTCCACTTACGATTGCTTAACGTAGCTCTAAATTTTGTCCCGATTCAAATAAATGATCATTCGGGACCTAAACCTATATTTCCAAGCCCGAGTATGTTAATTTGATCTCTTTGATCTAATAACCTTGAGATTCATTGTGTGGAGGCTTTGGTTCTACCAATCCTCTAATGAATCTACATCACTTTTGGTCAACGCGGATCACTTAAACATCGTTGATCATTAAATGGTACTTTTGAGGATTCTAAATAGACGATATACTTGACAAAAAGCAAATGCAACTTATCCTCTGGAGGCTTTGGTTCTACCAATCCTCTAATGAGTTCCAAATGCAAGTTTCAAGATGATCATCTAACTAACCACTAATTATTAAATTATTTTTACTTTATGCTTTTATCATTATGCTTTATATACCATTTACTTTAAACATTACATTACATTTCATTCCATTTTTATTTTACTTACTTGGGAATTTATTTTCTTGTCATTTTTATTTTGCTCACTTGAGCCTTTCTTTTTTAAGACACCTAATAATCAACATGAACCATAAAAAACTTTAATGATATTTGGACTATTTGGTTATTATCCTTGGCATTATGGAGTATTGGACTTCTTGGACTTAGGATTTGAAACCTTGGCCTATGTTGGAGACATTGTGACATTAATTGATATTTTTTCTTGAGTTCTTGAGGTTTACCTCAAGACATTGGGTTGCTTGTTTGTTTTGTGTGCAGATTATTGTGATTACATACTTTGTTTGTAATCTGGAATTCACTCGTATACAGCCGTTACTCTGCCCAATTTTCGTGAAGACTTAATACACTTAAAGTTTGATTTTCTCAAGAGGTCTAGTATCTTTGCTTGCTTGGTTTCAATCCAAAGAATGGGAATTCTATCTTGACTCATAATGTCAAGTATTGGCTTCTTATTGGTTAGATGGTTCTTATCCCTAGCTTTTACCTTATGCTTTAGGATAGTCTCTTCTTCTCTTCTCATCTTCTTTAATTTCAAAAATCTTCTTCCTCCTTTTGAAAACTCTTCTGGTTTCTAAACTTGAACCACTTTCATAATAAACGTGGACTTAGGTCCATGCATTTTCAAAACCTTTTCATAAATAAACTTCAAACAACTTAATAATACCTTGACATTTTTTGTGAGAAGACTAGAAGTCAATCAATCTAATTTCAAACCATTTTGGCCATTTTATATTTTTACTTTAAACTTTTCTTAAAAAAAGATTAGACTCTTGTCAATCCTTGTAGTGATGCAAACAACTATACTTCTACAATATGTAGTGAAGAGAGATATTTTCCACTTTGTTGTTGAGTGAGGCATTGTTTATTTTAAAATACAAGCCATATCTTCCACTTTGAGATGATGCAAATTCTCCTTTCTAATAATTGTGGGTGGTAAGTATGTTTTCCACACGGACAATGACGATGATGTCTTATCTCATAAAATTAACTAACGCACTTGTGTTTTAAAATTTTTAAAAGAGGAACTATGTGTACCCTGATCCCCTATTGCACGGAAGGTGGTACGTAGGCACTAAAGGTTTGCAACCGCGCGGGTGCAAAAATCATAAAAAAATATATTTATTTTCTCTCCTACACCATCTATTTTACATACAACATTTTATAGACAAAATATACAGATTTTCTCAAAGAGGTTCCTGCGGAGTATCGTAGATGTTTAGGGTGCTAATACCTTCCCTTTGCATAACCAACCCCCTTACCTTGAATTTTTCCCCCTCTTTTTGGGTTATTCACTCTTTTCCCATACCTTTGGAAACAATAAAGCACGGTGGCGATTTTTATTTTGATCTGTATAAGTTTAGTTAATCTAATGGCTTAGTTTTAAACATTTCTACCGCTACACAAGGGTACTAACCAAATAGTCCAAGTAACCTTAAAGGTTTTTAATGTTTAAGTTGGTTATTAAGTGTCTTCAAAAAGAAAAGAAAGCTCAAGTCAGCAAAATAAAAAAATAAAGATAAATGCTCAAATGAGCAAAGATAAAATGACATAAATATAAATGCTCAAATGAGAAAAGATTAAAATAGCATGAAATGTAAATACTAAAGTAAACGGTGCATAAAAGTAAAGGCATAAAATAAAGGGCATAAAGTAAAAGAACAAAGTAAATTCAATTGTTAGTGAATTAGAAATTAGAGGTTAGTTGAATGACCATCTTGAAACTTGCATTTGAAAACTCATTAGAAGATTGATAAAATCAAAGCTTCTCAACAACAAGTTTCATTTGCTTTTTGTCAAGTATATCATTCATTTCAAGTACTCAAGGCAAGCATATATGATCAACGATGTTTAAATGATTTACTTAGACCAAAATTCATGAAAGTTCATTAGAGGATTGATAAGATCAAAGCCTCATAACAATGAACCTCAAGGTTATTGGATCAAAGGTTTCAAATTAAACATACTTGGGTTTGCAAACATAGGTTTGGACCATGAATGATAATTTTTCGAATCGAGATAAATTTAGCGCTATGTTAAGCAATCGTAAGTGGACTTATGTAGAAGTCACGCCTATTTTGAGGTCGGTCAATAGAAATCTATGTACCACATGTTAGAAAAATGATATGTAGATTATTCCCCAACAACATGTAGCACGAGTAACAAAGGGATAAGATGAAGAGGGAAGAGATGTATCAGATGAAATTAGGGTTTCAAATATCATCAACATCATTCTTCCATTTTGGTGGATTGGGTTATTTCAACCTATCAACACTCAAGACCCAATGCGGTTGAGGAACTTGTCCCAAAATAACACCAAAATCAGAATCAAACAAAAATAATAAAATAATATTTAATAAAACAATATTTAAAATGATTAATAAAAGGGAAATTATTATTAAAATACACAAAGTATGTTAAAATAACAAATAAAAATTCTAAAAAAATATCAGAAGTCAAACATGAGTCAACAAGTGTTGACAAAAAATTTCATAATTTTTTAAAGTTAGAAACTATTTTTTACATTTAAAGAAATAAGCAAAGTAAACCAAAAATTGTGAAAAATAGTAAAATCAGAAATAAAAATAAAGTGAGGTCACCAATATTTGTCAAGAGGTCATTGGATCCTTCCATAATTTTTCTAGAATTTAAAAATCAAGAAAAGTATTTTTAAACAATTAAAACAATTCAAATAAAAAGAAAAATCATAAAAAATACCAAATCATGAAATAAAATTGTGAAAAATCATAAAAAATACCAAACCATAAAATAGCATTGTGAAAAAATAAGAATCAGAAAGAGAAAATTCAAAAATATTTTTGAGAATTTTTTTTCAGAATTTTAGAAGTTGAAATGAATTTTTTTTATGAATTTTTGAAGTTTAAAACAACTAAATCAAAAATCTGAAAATAAAAATAATGTCAAAATAATATGGACCATCTAATCATAGTCAAAACGTGTTAGTAAACAGATCAAAAGAATCTAGTGTGTTGTGCTTGATATGGACCTTAGTGAGAAACACACACGATCAACTAAAAATAAGCGAATGGAACTAAAACAATTGTCACGCTATCATTGGTTGAAGAACGACACGTAGGTCGTCTTCAACCTCCAGAACCCTGCACATTGGCTTTTTGTGAGTTTCTTTAAATGGAAAAATCAGAAACTCATAGTGGTATCATTAGATTCGTCTCTTCCAGACGATCCTAACCCTACCCTCGCGAAAAATTTATATAAAACACTGCTTACTCGATTTGGAAAAAATCAGAGACTTTTGAAAAATTTTAAATTAAAAAACAGAAGTATCAAATACATTTATTCATCAAAATTGAGTTAATAGAAAGCATCGGTGAACATCATAAACCATTCCAGAAATTTGAGTTAGAAGATTTTGTGCCTTAAACTACCTGAACAAAGTCATATGAATTCACTTTGAAACTAGACTTGGATAGCACGATTTAGGATACCTCAAGGCTTGGTTATTCTTCTGTTAGCTTCAGGGAAGTTCAAGGATGAAGAATCAGCAAAGAAATTGGATTGAAAGATGTTTTAAAACCAAATTCAGAGTTGCAGTATTGAGAGGTATGAAGCGAGTTTAACAAAGGTTCTTTGGCTCTTTAAAGCTTTTCAAATGAGTAGGATATCATCCTCTATTTATAGGGAAGCAAATTGGATGCTCAAGCGTGTGAAATGATGAGATTTTGAGAGAATTCGTGTGAAGTTGCAAGCATGAAAAGTGTGACTCATATTTGCTCAAAACTCAGCCAAAACTTGAGTTTCAAGGTGCTAATCACTTCTGGAAGATTGTTAAGCATGATTAGAAGTAAAAACATGCAACAATTTTGTGATTAGAAGTCACATTAACCAATTTGCAATATGACTGTTTTGAAAAAATCAATTTCATGGTGTCAACTTTGAATCCATGGTACAAACAACTCAAGGGGATTTATGACATGATTCTTGAAGCATTTGGAAGATGAGGTCACAATATTTACAATGTGCCAAGAAAGACTCCATTTGGATGATTGAGAAAAAAGCTATGGCCAATTGAATTTTTGAAAAACATACGGATCTTTTGTACTTTGAAAAATTCTAAGTGTTGAACTTCAAAATGATCTATAATGTTCTTCAAAATTACATGACCTTTCACTCAACATTTGATCTTAACATCTGAAGATGACATGAAGTAGACCTCTTGAATTGAATTATGGAATTGAGATCACTCAAAAATCATGAAAATTGAAAGATTTATGGTCTTTGGAAGATGATGAACAAATTTGGGGAAATTCACAAAAGACCTATAATCTTTTCAAATCTTCAACCACTTTCCAAGCATCCTCAAGTCTTGCATGTAAAAACAAAGTTATGGTAGACATCCCAAAGATTATTATGGAAAAATAATAGGCTCAAGGAGATAAAAATTGACCAAGTTATGATCATTTGAAGTCAAACCCTAAAATTCAAAGGCCTTTCAAGGAAACTTGTAATCTTTCTCAACTATCAATGATCTTCCATTCAAAATTAGCCTTAGATTTATTAAGAAAGATTGTTAAGGACCCTTTAAAGAAAATCATGAATTTGGAACCAATCAAAAATATCAAACAATAGGCAAGATATGGTCCTTAGAAGTCAACAAACCCTAGCTCAAAGAGTGTCAAAATGACATGAAACCCCTTTCAACTTTTGATGTTTTTTCTTGCACAATTGGATCTTGTCATGTGAAGAAGGGTTGTTATTCTTGATGATGATAAGAATCTATATCAAAAAGAGCCAACTCCAAATGTTGAAAATTGAGAGAGTTATGCACTTGTGATCATTGAATCAAGCATTTTCTCAATTAGGTCAAACTTGTTTAGCCAACCTTGAATCTCTTTGAACTTTTTTGGCAAAATAAAGCTTGATAAATCATAAGAGGCCTTGAAATGATGTTGTATTGAAGCACACTCAAATATAGAGCTTAAGTATCAATGAAGCTTGTTGAAGAAAGCATGGAAATAAACACATGAACATATGAATCTTATTGATGAATGCCACCACCAACTTTGAGGAGATATTGACTTAAATGAAGTAAGGGAACTCCTTGAACCACAAACATTTGACATCATAGACATGGCCTTGAAACTTGAGCTCTTTCCATCCATTGAAGAAACATTTGACTAAGAACCATCCTTTCAAACCCTAGGTTAGATGGTGAGATGAATGCAATTGTGATCACCTACAATATGAACATTCAAAGAAACATATATACACATATTGATGTTAGTTAATAGAACACATGTACAAGATATGCATTTCAAGATTCTTGGTGATACCTCAAGAGACAACTTAAAGATAGGATAAAGTAGAAAGAGAGAGCCAACCCTAATGTGTGATCTTGATGTATTGATAAAAGTGAGATGATGAGAAATATTAGGGGCAAAAATTGGGGTATAACAGCGGGTCAAAGTGTGATTTCTGGTGATCGATTGCCCGTCTCTCTGCAACAGAATCCTAGGGAGACCAACAGTGGTCAAGCTGATCGCCGCACCCTCATGAAGTTTTACACCAAGATAGCCCACTCCGCCACCATCCATGGAGACATTTTAGCTGCCACGAGATGTTTCAATGCTGCTTCCAAAGGGAAAAACATGGTCGACATTGGGGCAAGACCTACTAAAATGGAAACCACCTCGACAACAACGGCTATCTCGGAGGACAAACCTACTCGAGTTGAAGAATAACAGGCTCCACCAAAGGTCGGGTCCATTGCACTCGACACCCATTTTGACAAAGATGTAGTTGAGGCCCCAATGGTGAACAGGATGCACCCGTCCCAGACAGAGACTTCGAGTTCATCCCCCTCGGAAAAGACCCCAACAAAGGCGCGAAGATCGATGTTGGACTCACTGGCCAAGCAAGGAAACAACTCAAAGCCTGTTTAAGGGAGAACGCTGACCTGCTAACATGGAACGCTGCAAAGATGCCCGGACTCGACCCTGAGGTCGCCTGTCACCAACTTGCTGTGGATCCAGCTGCTAGGGCAGTAGTACAAGATAAGCATGGGCAGTCTCCTTAAAAACCGGAGGCTGCTGAAAAAGCTGTAAAAGACCTCCTAGAGACAAATTTTATTTTAGAGTCCCGATATATTCAAGCTGTCTCTCAAACGTTGTACTTGTTAATAAAAATAATGGAAAATTGCGTATATGTGTTGACTATACTGACCTCAATCGGGCATGTCCAAAAATTTCTTTCCTCTACCTAACATCGACATGTTGGTCGACAACTCGGCCGACTATAAAATTTTATCATTTATGGATGCCTACTCGGGCTATAATCAAATTCCCATGGCGATGAGGGACAAACATTACACCGCCTTCATGACCGAGTCGGGAAATTACTACTACAATGTAATGCCATTTGGCCTAAAAAACACAGGAGCGACATACTAGTGGATGATGAATAAAGTCTTCCACTGGGAGATCAAGGACATGCTCGAGGTGTACATGGACGACATGATCGTCAAATATTGAGCGGAAATCGACCATGCTACCCACCTCAAAAGATTTTTCGCCCAAGAAAGGCAATGCAAAATGAGATTCAACCCGGAGAAGTGCACCTTCAGAGTAAAGGCAAGCAAATTCATCAGTTTTTATCTGACCAAACATGGAATTGAAGCTAACCCCGATAAATGTCGAGCATTCTTCGAGATCCACATACAAAGCTCGAGAAAATCCATACAAGTCCTGAATGGCATGCTCACCTCGCTTTCCCACTTTGTTGTGAAATTAGTGCAGCATGCACTCCCGTGATATCACAGCTAGAGAGAGGGGAAACGTTGCTCCTTTATCTGGATGTCTTCACTGAGGCTATGAGCGCGACCCTCATTCGTTAAACACCAAATGGGTAGAAACCAGTGTACTTTACTAGCAAAGCGCTGCAGGGCCCCGAGGTCAGATATCAATAAATTGAAAGGGTATCCTTGGCACTTGTTATCGTGGTGAGGAGACTCAGATGTTACTTCCTGTCTCACACGACCGTCGTGCGAACAGATCAGCCCATAAGATAACTTCTAGGTCAACCAGACATGTCCGGTCGAATGCTGAAATGGTCCCTGGAACTTTTGGAGTTTGACGTTCAGTACGAAAGTAGGGAAGCCCTTAAAGCCCAAGTGTTGGACGACTTTGTTGCAAAGATGACAACCCGCAAACCCCTGATGGGCGGGAACACAAGTGGACCATCTTCGTAGACAGAGCATCCAGCTCGACTGGAAGCGTAACGAGAATCCTCCTTGAAAACAAAGAAGGTTTTGCGATCGAACATCTGATCTCCCTATTATTTCCCACATCAAACAACCAGGCCTATCATAAGTCCCTGCTCGCTGGATTAAGGCTGGCCAAAGATCTAGGTGCCTGAAAAGTACAAGTATTCACGGACTCTCAGCTTATCGCATCTCAAGTCCGAGGAGAATATCAGGCCAAGAAAGATAGCCTCATTAAATACCTGAACCTAGTCAAGGAAAGGATGAAGAAGTTTGATCGGACGGAATTCAAACACGTACCCCGCGAATAGAACATGCGGGCGGACATACTTTCAAAACTCGTGAGCACAAAGAAAAAAGGTGGGAACAAATCCATTATCCAAGAATCCCTTTCTCATCTGAGTATTGAAAAATCAACTACGCCACCCGAGGTGAATGCCATCAGAGACAATTCGTGTTAGATGACCCTGGTATCTAATTATCTCACAAAGGGAGAATTACCAGCTGACGAAAAAGAAGCCAATATGACCAAATGACGAGCATGATCTTATGTAGTGGTCGAGCATAAACTCTATCGACGCGGATTCTCCATCTCGCTCCTGAAATGCGTCAAGGAATCTAAAATCCCAGAGATCTTACGGGAAGTCCACGAGGAAATAAACGCCCAACACATGGCCGAAAGATCTCTGTCACGAAAAGCGCTACGAGCAGGGTACTATTGGCCCACCATGAAGCAAGACACGGAGGAGCACGTAAAAATGCGACAATTGTCAAAGACACACAAACATGCACCTTGCACCCCCACACAAACTCAATACATTATCTTCCTCGTGGCCATTCGCCTGGTGGGGGATTAATATCCTCAGACCATTTGTATAAGGATCATATCAAAATAAATTCCTGATCATGGTCGTCGACTATTTCATGAAGTGGATAGAGGTCGAAGCCCTGGCCAGAATCACGTCAGACAACATGCTTCGTTTCTACAAACGAAATGTGTTTTCCCGATTCGACATACCACAGGCGCTCGTCACTGACAACAGGACATAATTCACTGACCGAAGCTTCCAAGACTTTGTCACCAAGCTCGGCACCAAACAACACTTCACGTCTATCAAACACCCTCAAACCAACGGGAAAGTTGAGGCCGCGAATAGAGTCATCTTGCAAGGAATCAAGCGCGGGTTGGGCGAAGCCAAGAAGGGGTGGGTCGAAGAGCTACACAATGTCCTGTGGGCTTACCGAACGATACCACACTAGACGACTGACGAGACCCCGTTTCGACTAACCTATGGCCCCGAAACCATAATTCTCGTGGAAATCATGAAGCCATCCATATAAACTGAAGTCCCTTTAGGCAAGGAACTAAATGATGTGGCCCTAAGGGAAGAGCTCGACCTGGTAGAAGAAATACGATCAGGAGTGTGTAATACGGTGAGAGAATTGACTTGGGTGTTTTGCATTTTATCGCAATTGTTGCGGATAGCAAGAGTTTCCACCGACTTTTCTTTTATCCAATAAAGGAAAGGGTGAAAAGAACAGGAAATACCTTTTGAGAATTTTCTTGAGTTCCGGGGTAGGTTATGAAAAGGGAAGGTGTTAGCACCCTTTTCATCCGTAGTTATCTACGGGCTCTTAGTTTCTAGCTTACTTTGAAATGCTTTGTTTGAAATGTGCTTGTGATAGGTTTTGAAAGTATTTTTGAAAACTGCCTTTGTTTAGGCGAACTTTGTAATGATACTCGTTTCGGTGAAAATGTATACAAAGTGTTGACTGTTGAAAATATTTCATTTGAAAGTGTTGGTGTGTTTGAAAGATGTTTGAAAATTAGTTGTGAGGAAGTAACTACGAACATTCTACCTACTCAAAAAGTCTTTGTTCATTTCCTCCTCCTTTAGATATTGCTATCTTACCATTGATTAATAAGAATTTGTATCATTGGATGTGAAGGGACAGGCGTGCGTTGTCGTATAGTCATAGAAGGAAACATTATAGGATACCTTAGCAATTTGTTGTAAGGGTCTAAGATCGTTTACCGAAGTCAACATTGAAGGTCATCGAGGGGCTACGATCTTGTATTCGAGGGTCATTGCTAAAGTATCCCACGCTCGAGGGACATGACTATTTTTTATTCGAAGCAACAAGTGTGGATTACCCTAGAGGTGCGTATGTGCGAGTGTATTGATTTCATGCATTTTGTCTTGAATTAGGGTTGTCTAGTTGTTGATTTTAAGTCTTTCCATACAAACCCTAATTACTAGTAATTATATTGAAAGCGATAAATTACAGAAATGTAAAGTCCTACGCTATTACAAAGCTTCGGGAATGGGGGTACAAATTTACAAATGGGGGATAAAAGCAATTAAACCTAATTACTATTATAACCATATTGAATAATGAATAACAATAAAAATATAAAGAAATATAAAGATAATGTAAGAAAAAAAAGAAAATGGTTTAAAAAAACTTTTATGTATTGACACATGAGCTTATGCACTGATACAAAACCTTTATGTATTGATGCGTGCACTTATGCATTGATACGAAAAATTTATGTATTGACGCATGCACTTATGTATTGGATACAAAAACCTTTCTTGCTTCTGGAAAATGAAATTAACTCAGTATGAGTCGACACATGCACTTACATATTGACACATATCTCTTCTTGTTTCTGTAAAATGAAAATTAACTCAGTATGAGTCAACGCATTTGCATTTCGTATCGACTCGTACAGCAGTTCATGTCAAAGCATAATGGTTCGCATCGGCTCATAACCTATTTTATACATAATATGTGTCGACTAATAGTGTTTCCTATCGACTCATACTATTATTTTTTTACTTCTAACATTGTTTTGTTGCATATATGGGTCAGTTCTCAACACAGGTGTTGTACCGCAAAATTTTCCCTCTCATCCCTCAAGAATTCTCTCACAGATTTCTATTGGGTCAAGACTGCACAAGGTATAATCAGCAAGATACTGCCTCAACACTGATGACTCAAAGCTAGAGTTTGAATTTGCACAAGTACAATTGGACTCTTAATGCCCCATGTAGTTTCCATGGATCATATTGGGATCTCAAGCATCAAATTTAAGAAGACAAAATTAGCTTTGGTTTCTAAGCTTCGATTGGGCATTTGACTTCCTTCGAGCGGGCTTGATTCATAAGCTTCGATTAAGCAACGATTTCCTTCATTGCTTGCTTCGATTCAGAAGGCAATGACCTCCTACAAGCTTTCTTCAAATCAGAAAGCAGTGGCCTCCTACATACTTGCTTTGATTCACAAAGCAGTGGCCTCCTACATGCTTGCTTCAATTCAGAAGGCAATGGCCTCCTACAGGCTTGCTTTGATTCATAAGGCAATGACCTCCTACATGATTTCTTCGATTCAGAAGGCAATGACCTCCTACAGGTTTTCTTTGATTCATAAAGCAGTGGCCTCCTACAGGTTTGCTTCAATTCACAAAGCAGTGGCCTCCTACATGTTTTCTTCGATTCACAAAGCAGTGGCGTCCTTCATGGTTGCTTCGATTCCATCTCTAAACCCTTCAACACACATAGTTTCTACAATATGAATTACATTTGGTGGCCCATTCGAAGAACATGCAATGGTTAGAAACAAATAGTTTTGTCTATTGTTGAGGTTGGTCGAAGGTTGGACCTACGTGATTAAAATAAAAAGGACTCAAAGTGGTATATTCAGCTGAAGATGGCCCATTCGAAAAACATGCAATGGTTGGAAACAATTAGTTTTGTCTGCCCTTGAGTTTGGTCAAAGGTTGGACCTATGTGATCAAAACGAAAGGACTCAAAGTGGTATATTCAGATGAAGTTGGCCCATTCGAAGGACACACAATTAGTGGAAACGAATATTGCTTTGATGAGTTTGGTTGAAAGTTGTGGAAGGATGGAGTATTCGATTCAAGGAATCAAGTTGAAAACAGAATCCATAGACCAGGCTACATGATCTTGCTTTTCATGCCTCAAACTTGTGCCTTACTCCATAATTAATTGTTTACACCCCCTATTTGGATAAAGATGGGACATCGGATATTGTTGTACCGTCTTCAATTAAATATTTCTTCTATTTTAGTTTCGAAAAATAAAAATCGTTGCGGTAGGGCAAATTTGGGGTATGACAGCGGCTATCTTTGTAATGATTCTCGTCTCTATAAGAATGCATACAAAGTTCTGGTTTTGAAAATAGTTCAAAGAGATGTTTGTTTTTGAAGGTGTTTTGAAAGTGTAAGTGTGGAAATGGTTTTAGTTTAAGAGCAAGCAACTACCAGTGTCTTACCTACTCAAAAGGTCTATGTTCTTTTGCTCCTCCTTTAGATGTTGCTATCTACAATTGATTTGGTAAGAAGCCCCATCGTTGGATGTGAAGGGACGGATGTGAGTTAATTGTATAGTCATCGAAGGCAACTTGTGAGACGTTTTAGCAATTTTCGTTAGGGACTAGATCGTTTACCAAAGGCAACATCGAGGGACATCGAGGGACTACAATCTTTTTTATCGAGGGTCTTTGCTAAAACGCCCATATTCGAGGGACATGATTATTTTCTGAGGAAACAAGTGAGATTAACCTAGAGGTGCATGTGTGTGAATAGTGTGTTTGATTTCATGCATTTTTATCTTGAATTTGGGGTTGTGTACTTGTTGATTTTATCTTCCCATACATACCCTAATTACTAACATTTTATATTAAAGCGGTAATTTGCAGAAATTAAAATCCCCAGCTATTACATCACTTTAGGGGATGGGCGATACAAATGTACAAACGGGGGTTGCAAGAAATTAAATCATAATTATCTATTACAACCATATTGAACTTGAATAGTGTACAAGAATTGAAATGTGTCCAAGGCATGAATGAAAAGAAAATGAATTTTGTTTGGATTTTATTAAGGAAATTTAATTAAGTTAAAGAAAAGAAAATGAATAGGAAAATGTTTTTGGTCTTTCTCATTGTAAGAAGTTAAATAAAATAAACTAAATAACTTAAATATAGTTTTGGTGTTTTTGTGTAGAAAACAGTTTTTTGTGTTTAAAACAGTTTTGTGTAGAAAACATTTTTTGTATTTAAAACAGTTTTTTGTGTAGAAAAACAGTTTCGTGTTGTTTGGGCTCAGGGTCTGGTTATTTTTTAGTAAACAGGGGGTCAGAAACATAAAAATGACCAGGCCCAGCCAATGAAGGCCCATGCGTGCTTCCTGCAAACAAAAGGGAATGAGGAAATCTGGAAAAAGTTCTAAGTTTTGAAAGAAACTTACCTCTTGCAGTGCAATTCGAATGATCTTTGTATGACTTCTAGGAGTGATTTGATGGTGGGTTAAGCCTACAGGAGCCTTCCTTGAGCTAGTGGGATCACTACTTTGCTTGAATCGAAAGGCCGATATATGATATGTTTGGAGTGAATCAGAATGCTGGCTAATGTATGAAGGGATTTGAGATTTTTCGTATATGAAGTCAGGATATGCAGGTTGAGTTTTTGAGAGTTTGAGAATGTCTGAAGATTTTTTCCACATAACAAAAGTCTGGTCCTTTGATTTGCAAATGGTCTCTCTATTTATAGATAAAAGGTTAGAGATTTTTTACACAAGGGATCTCTCTGTTGTAGGGTTTTGATTAGGTGACTTTCTTTTTTTGAATAAAAGTGGAAAACAAGTTTCAAGGTGTTGTACAAGCATGGTCTGAAGTTGTTGGAGGCCTTAGATCCGTTGCTTCTAGTTTATAGGGGACGTGTATGCAGAAGGGACATGCACAAGGCTCAAAACAATTTTCTAAAAAATGGCAATGATAACTTTATGCCATTAAGGGAAAGTTGACTTGGAAAACACTTGGGTAAGAGCTTAATTTAAAGCTGTAATACCCCAAATTTGTCCTACCCTTCTACTTGTATCTGGTTTATGCATTGTCGTGCTTTTCTCATGTACATATCTCCATTAGGTCATTTAACATTGCATACATTCGCTAACAACATAATTTGGCATGGGATCAGTGATAGGATGGAATTAGGGTTTCCATGGCTTTGATGGTTCTCATCTTCAGTCAGGCTTGAATCAGTTGGTTTCCGAGTAACTGTGGTTTATGGAACTAGGGTTTGGATTCTTAATTATTATGGACTTCTTTATTATCAAGCTACAAGGGCATCTTCACCATGGGCTTTTAAACCATCAAAGTGCATCTCAAGGGATCTCAGGACCTTGTGATCATCGTCGTTCATATGCTTCTAATTGTTCCTACCTACAAGGCTTTCTCCATGACATTTGCTTCAAGATCATTGGGTGTCTATTGAGGTGCATTCGTGGAATGGATTACAAAGTTTAAATCATGGTATAAAGATGATGTTATGGACGTGTAATATGATCAAGGCATTGTTATTATTTGTTACTTCGGTTGTAAAAGGTGAGGTTAAGAGGAAAATTAAGAGTTTTTGCAAGGAGGCGAGATTGATTTGGTTTGGCTTTTATGGGTCCATTATATAGAATCGTTTGGAATGCTACATAATGACATGGGTTAGATTTTCTTGGAGTTTGCAAAATAAGAAGGGGCATTCAGATTTCTTGAAGGACAAGTGAAATTATAAAACATTAACACAACATGTCCATGGCATTAAGCTAGATTCAAGGTGGATGCATTCATACAAGACTTATTCAAATGTCATCCATAATTCTCAAAACAAGCTCATGAAATTACAGAACTTCATTCAATATTATTCTTAATCCCATACAAGCATTTTATGAATTTGTGAGAATGTAAAGAATCATTTCATTGTTCGAGGGGAGAATATGAAGTTACTATTCCATATACAAGTCGTTAAACCTTATCATGTTACTTTCATAAAAGAGTCCCAAATAGAAGTTTCAATAAAATTACAGGGACTTTTTCAAGAGGTCCACAAGATCTAAACATGTGATGATTCATCAAGTGTTCCTAAGCCTAATCTCCAAGCTTTCAATCCTCCAAACTTCATTCAAAATCCACTTCATGCTAAAGCTCCGACGATTTCCTTTGAGTACACCATGTATAAGTTGTAAGCTTACTGTACAAATGGAGCGAGAATCCGCAAGAATCCATTATTCAAGAACTTACCACATTACCTGTCCAAACACAACCAGAAAATTGCGTTAAAGCTTTGTTCAAACCAGTTATGTTTACAACCAAGAAGTCCGAACAAGCTGTGAAATGTACCAAGGAAAATAGAGCAGTTCGGCATTACATCCAAGCATGTTCACAACGGCTATAGGTACAACGAACTGTGAAGTAAAACTGTAGCGAGCTATCAATATCCAAGTTCAATACAACTGTAAGATTACCCTGTACATTCAAGATTCAGCATATGAGTCAGCTTATGCAACAAGTTTATGCTTGGTGAGCTAAATGGTTACTCCAACATACATTCAAAGGAAGGAAATCAAGGAAAATAAAAAATAGTTCAAAACATCCCCGTAACTAACTGTCAAATAGAATAACTATTCTCCATAAACTGTCAAAAACAGAAACTAACAAAAACTAACATAAACTAACAAATCTAACAGATTCCTTCACTCAACTAACTCTAACAGAATCACAACAGAAGGAAAAAAGAGAACAAAACAGATCCACAAAAGAAAAACTCACCAAGAAAATTCTTTATTCTCTCAAGAAACAGATTTGTTGTTCCCTCTTCAACCTGTAATCTCTTGAACAATTTCATCGATCATCATCGATTCTCCATTACTGCAATATGCTTCACGACCTCCATTATCAACTTTATCTTGAAGATTCAACAAACATTTTGCTCTTCTCTTCGATCTACAACAAGTCACGCAACAGGTCGTCGTCATCGTTATCTCAGCAACCTACATAATTTGCATCATCTTCATCCTCTTGGGAGAACCTTCATCTTCAACAAAACTTGCTGATGGCTTAGCTGCCCTTGCATCTTCTTCAAGAACTTCAATCTGCAACAGGATTCGATACTACATCAATGATTCGGAGAATACGCTATCGTATCGTCATCGTCGTCAATGACTATATTATAACAACAAATATCATCAGCTTCTACTTTGAATCCTCTCTATAATTCATCAATCTTGATCGCCTCTTCTTCTCTGAATCTGCATCCCAGCATCACAATGGAACGCATATCATCATCAACACATGAATCGCAACAAAACGAGAAACAAGAAGAAAAAGGTTGAACTCGCTGAATCAAGATTCAAGAAATTACCTGGAAGTTAGTATCTCTGATTTTCTCCTCTAATTGGTATCGATCATCAATTTTCAACAAAATCCGGGAAATCCTCGTTTTCGTGGGAGTTGAGAACAGCGAGTAAACTGAGGCATTCTGATTGGAAATGGAGGGGGAAAACGCCATTGTTTGTGAAGCTTAGACAGAGAGAAGCCTTGACTTCGCGGTGGAATAACAAGCGAAGAAGAAGATTTTCTGCAGCGCGTTAACGCGTGAGAGAGGAGGAAGCATTTTTGTTTCTGAATTGATGTGAAAGAAGTCTATGACAGATCGGAGAAAAGGTTGAGACCGAATTGCATGAAGACGGAGGAGTCACAGTGTCGCGGTGTCGAAGTAGCATAAGAAGGTGACGATCGGCGCCGCGAGAGAGGAAGGGAAGTGAGAAGCTCAGACGTCACAGTTTCTAACCCTATTCCCATTTCAATTTCAAAATTCTCATTTTCGTTTTTATTTTTTTAATAATTCTGAATATAAATAAATATTTGAATAAAAATGATGAATATAATAATGAACATCTTGGTTTGAATTTGGGTGAATATGGACCGAACCATCAACCTTTTGGACCCATGGGAATTGTTTTTTTGTAGCATGAAAAGAATCCAACAAAAATTTGCTTATCGGACTATTTTTGGATTGGGCTCAGCACCGATTTGCTTCTACAGCATCCTGAATTCAGTTTGTACCCCCTGGTTCTTCCAATTCTTCCTTTTTATTATCATCTCAATTTTATTCTAGTTTAATTCTTCTTTTTAATTGATAATAAAAATTATATAAAAATATTAGAGCATTTTAGAAATCTTTAGGACCTCTTTTTAGAATTTTCATTAGAGTTTTTTTTTATTATTTTCATGTTTAATAATCATTTTCGTTATAAGATTTCGTGATAGAATATTGATGCAACTTTTGCAATGTTGAATGCTTGGAGATTAATTCTATGATCACTCATGCGGAGCAGCTTTAGGTAGAGTTTCCTTATCACTTGTGTGGTTATGAAGAGGCAACGGACCTTCTCTATTCGGTATCGTCACAACTCTATTTTATTCCTTCACTTTACCACTTTCTAGATATCATGTGAAGTAGGAAAGTGCGTGCGCTCGAAGTCGCTGTTTAAAGACCTATAGCAGGCATTCCGCACTTCATTTTCTATATGTGTTGTGCTTGTGTTTGTTTACGTTCTTGTTGATCGATGAGTCACTCAATTTAGCAATTGAGATCACGACTTCGCTCTTAGTGCATGCTCCCTATAGGATTTTATCGCTTTCCATTATTTCTTGTTGATCGATGAGTCACTCAATTTAGAAAATGAGATCACGACTTCGCTCTCATTGCATGCTCCCTATAAGATAGTTTTTTTAGACTTTTCTTCGACATGCTAACTTAGATAGGATCTTTCTAGGTGCACTCTTTTGAGTTTATTCACTTTCTTGCTTTATCCTTGTACATACCATGTTCCCTTAGGATACGCTTGCTCTGTTCGGACACAAGTTAGACCTTAGGTTGTAAACCATACATGCTAACATTAGGTAGAAATTTCCCTTTCGTCCTTGACGTAGGGTTACCGTTGTATGATAACATTAGCTTTAGAAATAGGCTAGTCTCCCTTAGACTCTTTTCTTCCCCTCTTTGCATCCTTGCATTCAAAACAAAAACTTCTTTTCTCAGCAAATCAAAAACATGCTAATCTCACTGAAACCCTTTTTTCAAGGTAATAAAACACAAACCAATTCAAACCATTTTGTGCGCTCAGGCGCCATTACTCTAAAACCCTTTTCATGTAAGGACATGATTAGTTTACTTCTATGCCAACGCATTAGTCTCCAAAGGTCGAGCTGCGGCAGAAGGTGGAATTAACTTCGTCCATAAAAAACACAAACAAACAAAAACATATGAGCCGAACTACAGTAGATCTGATTCCTCAAAAAGGATACGTAGGCATTGGGGTAGGGCCCAGGCGAGCACAATTTTATTTTCCCTACATTCTTTTCTCATTTATTTTGCATGCATTCCTTTCAGTAGTATAGTAAACAATAAGCATAGATTAAACACACCCATAAGATAGACAACAAGAGTGGATACCGTAGAGTACTACGGGCGTGTGGGGTGCTAATACCTTCCCCTCGCGTAACAAACTCCCTTACCCGATCTCTCAGTCGCAAGACCGTGACTTCTCCCTTATCAGGTTTTCTCGATGTTTACCTTTCCCTACATGTGGGATAAAAGAAGTTTAATGGCGACCTCATTGTTTTGATGATTTTCAGCCGGTTGTTTCAGCTGGCGACTTCACTGGGGATAGGTCGACCAAATGCTGGTCCATCCGAGTCTCTCCTAGCTCTTTCTTTCTTTTCTTTGGGTGTTTATCTTTATTCTTTCAGTTTATTCATTCATTTTGTATATACTTGAGCATATGTATGCATTGCATTTTATTGTCTTCCATATACTACTATTGTACTGGATCTGCTTCTTATTGGGTGGGTGTTACTATTGAGGTAAAAGGCCCAATACCCAGGCCAGAGTTATATACCATAGGAACCCTAGGAATAGAGTGGAACATGAACGGCTAGTTGGCTTTGGTCTCACTATCGCCGCCATGTCGTCCACGCTCATATGAGGTACAAATGAGGGGCTATCATTTTCACGTAGGTGATACGGCGATAGCTTTTCAGGAGTACCCTCGATTCTGAGTTACCATTGCCTTACCCTGACCTAGTTTTCACCCGTGAGCGGGGAGGGAATTCTTATTACATGTACAGATGGTGACTATGATCAGACGGTGACTATTGGTTCTAATGGCTATATTCTGGATTTCTGTTGTGACTTTATGCATATGCTATATCCTATTGGTGACCGTATGGTTCTCAGATTTATTTTCTGAGTTCCTGACTTGTTTACCTGGAGGTTCATTCAAGCCTTCAATCTTGGTATTCCCAGCATTGTTCAGAAATTCTCAACAGTATCCGATGTTCCAGAAGCCTTGACCCCGTGTAATGGGATATCCACATGGTACTTGGTTCTTATATATGCAGAAGCTATGTCGGATCTTTGATCTGATGATACTCACATGGTTCAGAACAGTACAACAATCATATTCAGGAATGATGGAACCTTGATCCTCTTTGATCTCATGCCTTTGCATACATAACATGGCTAACCACATGCTTAAAATACATGTTCTATTATTTCCAAGGAATCACATTTGCAAGTCTTGTGCTAAACCTTTCCATCATTTACTTGCGTAAAATCAAAATCAAAGCATGCAAATTCCTTGGAAATGACAGAACATGACATGGCATTCATTCATGCACCCCATGCATATTCATGCATTCATAGCAGGTACTCGAAGATTGGGGATTCTTATTCAGACCTGGGGTTCTCTTAAAAGGTTCAACCTGGTTTCTCACTGCACATGTTCAGGAATCAGATGCATAATAACTTTGTGTAGTATACATGCAAGTTTTGGCTCGTAGTCAGAAACTTCTTCAAGCAGGGAGATAATTGATTAAAGATACAGATAAGCCAGATCATGAAAACTCTGACGATGATGTCTATACCGATTCATTGGGTAAGTCATTCATTTGTTCTCCTGAAAGGATCTTATATGCATATTATACTGGGGCACCTGGCCAATCGATTGAAGATGGTATGTCATCCAGAGACAAGGTCCAAGACAGGATCAATCTTGAGACTACTATGTTCACATCAGATCAAAGGGGAATTCTCTCGCACGCTCGAGCATCAAGACTACAGAAAGTCGTCAGAATCAGCAAGTCCATACAGAATCAAGTCTCCTCAACAATGGAAATCATTGGTTTCTTTACTGCATTTTCATTTGCATTCTTGCTTGTTTGTTTAAACATCACTTGTATATAGAAACTTGTCTATTTTTGAACGGAAATCTTAATGCAATAAGTACGCTTGTCTTGAAGTGTTCCTTTCATTTTTACTCATCCATTCGTTATCACTCTTTAAATGTTTTACTTGAATATTGATGCCAGATTTCCTAGTCTTATACTTAGGTAAAGATTCAAAGGAGGATGACGACAACCTAAAACGCAAAAATCTCTAGTTGGTACGCTTTTGAGTAAGACCCTGTTGACGATGTACAGGCCTTGTTTCAAATCCCTAAACACCGGAGATATAAGGAAGATAGACCCTCGTTAACCCCTCTGAGCCTTCGAAGTAGGAGTTTTCTTTCTGTTCAGAAAAAACCCTTATTTCAACCCTGGGGTGGGTAGTGTTCAGCTAATCTGATCAAGCATTCAGAACTCATCAAGAGTGTGCATACAAGGATACAACAATGGTTATCCATCAAAAGTTGAGGAAAGTCAAAACCACAATGGTTAACCCTCATCTAACAACAACGTGCGTCTATTGACAATATCCCAATGGGTATCTCTTGCACATCAGGAGGTCAACAGATGACGATACAACAATGGCTATCCCTCATCTACCAAAGACTCAGACAGTCACAATCACTTCTAACAAATCAAAGACAACGCAAAGATCAATGACTTGTTCAAAATGAAAAATACGAATAAGAAAGAAACAAAAAATCCCCGCTAAGTCGAAACTTGAAAACAAGTCGCTTAGGCAAAAATTGGGGCATCCCGCTGGACTTTCAAATCAAAATTCAAAAGAATTTGTCCAGGCAAAAATTAGGGAAAGCAAGAAAGAAATTGAAAAAAAAGACCTAAAAGGCGAGAAAAGGATTACCAACGAAAATCCTCATCAAAGAACAAAGTTGTCTGATCATACACCAAAGGCAAAGAAGTTAGTGACTGTTGTGTCCAAGAAACCACAATGGTTCCTCAAACATCGCAAACTCTTCGAGAGAGATGAATGCTTGTACCAGGTCAACTGAACATAGGAATGGAGAACATCATGGAGAATGGGTGGGAACCAAATAATTTTGAGCCTTAAAACCTTTTTCTAAAACCGTGAACCAGGCCACGTTAGAACCCATAAAAGTCCTAACTGAAGCATGGGTCAATTTGAAAGCGTGCTACAACGAGATAGAGTTTAACTGACTCCTAAGAGGTACGTCTCAATATTTGTGTTGGCATCATATGCTTGCATTATCTTTCATAAAAAAGAATTTGCAAATGTTTCTTTCTAGCTAGCGACTCGTTCACAACAGAGTTGTGACGTCATTTCATTCAAAGTTTTTCAAACTTCAAGACTTGTGTATGTGTTGCATTAGAATTATCATTCTCATAATAAACATTCTTCTGCATACAAAACAACTGATTGACATCAAGTAAGTTTACACAATGAACAACCAGTAAATAGCTCAATATTGTCAGAGAAGAGAGGCTTGAATACCCTGTTGAAGCAAGAATCAGCTGCCACAAGAGAAATAACTTATCCAGCAGCATGTTAACCGGTGATTATGTCAATAGAAATCATCTTGGTACTTCACAGTCTGAGTACCATTCAGGGATGAAGTTAGCAGAGCCTGCCAATATGGGGCAATCAAGTCGAGAATCGATCTCTCCAAGCTCATCCAAATCTGGGGCATTCCCTCAAAGTTATCAATCAGAGGTTATCACGTCGATTAATCTCTTCAAGCTGTCAATCAGAGGCTATCACGTCGATAAATCTCTTCAAGCTCGATCAATCAGAGGCTATCACACCGAGAAACCTATTCAGAATTCATTCAACCTGGGGAAGTTACGTCGAGATTCGATAAATCTCTCCAAGAAAGTTGTAATCAAGAGCAGTTTATTTCGTGACTCAAGACATTGGGGCAGGCCGCCTCATATCATATTGTGGCACGAATATTCTAGTCTTCTATTCAACATAAAGCTTCTCAGAGATCATCCAGACAGGGGCATTCCTCATTTGTACTTGCAAAGTTGCTCAAGCCAATTATGTTGCACGAGACCACTACAATCAGCTAAAAGCATCATAACGGTCACCCTGACCCAGCCAGCACATGAAACTGCCTCCATCTACTACAGACAACTTCAGGTCTGATTCCCCAAGTGAATTCAGAAAATCTAGAATCGTCTTTTAACTCAGCATGCGCAAATGCATCCTCAGTAGAGCTAGTCAAGAACATCTCGAGTGAAGCTTAACCGGGGCATTTGTAGAGCTAAATTGGGGCATTCGCAGAGCTAAAACCGGGGCATTCATAGGTGTCTATGCCCATCTCTTATCCCCAAGTGATTCAAGAGATAATTCCCCAGTGTGCGTAAACTTGGGGCATGTATTCAAAAAGATCCACATGGTGTTCAGTATCCATCCTTTGGCATATTCAGTTCTATCATCCTCCCAACGGTTCAGAATGTATGGGAGCCTGGCCAGATTATCTCTTCCACAACGGTACGATTCAGAATCTAGCATCGTACCTGAAGAATCGCTTCGTCAGCAATTTAATCCTCAGCAGAGTCAACAACGATCTTTGGTATCAAGGGCTCCCCAGGGAAATTTTTTGTCAGTATCCCCAACAACCTTTGATACTGCAGGCATTCCAATGTCAATATATATTGACATCCCCAGTGATGAGCAATGGTTCCCAGCAATCCTACTCTTATCCCCATGAAGTTTATTTCTTTGCATTGCATATAGTTATCATTGCATAACATTGCATCCTCGAAAGCGCGTGGCCGATCCATCAGAGTGGATCTTTGCGGCAAAAGAAATTCAAACATGCATACAAAGCATAAGCCAGATCAGGTACCTTACACAAAAGACCTGAATTATTCAAGGACAACAATACGTCCCTACAGGAGGGTATCATGCCCAAAGTCCCCAATCGGTGACCTTCACCTTTTCAATGCCAAAAAAAATCAATACACTTTTCCATTCTAAACCCAGTTCTTGTCTGGTAGTCAGTTCCCTAAACACTCGTCCGTGTCCATTCCTAAACACCCGTCTGTGTCCATTCCTAAACACTCGTTTGTGTCCATTCCTAAACACTCGTATGTGTCAAGTTTCATAAACACCCACCCGGGTCAGTTATTCAAACACTCGTCTGTGTTTAAACTTTTGATACTCACATGTATCTTCTTTCAATACTCGTCCGTATTGATTCAAACACTCGTCTGTGTTTAAACCTTTGATACTCATCTGTATCTTCTTCCAATACTCGTCCGTATTGAATCAAACACTCGTCTGTGTTTAAACTTTTTGATACTGACCTGTATCTTCTTTCAATACTCGTCATTATTTATTCAAACACTCGTCCGTGTTTAACCCTTTGATACTCGTCTGTATCTTCTTTCAATACTCGTCCGTGTTTAAAACTTTTGATACTCACCTGTATCTTCTTTCAATACTCATCCGTATTGAATCAAACACTCGTCTGTGTTTAACCTTTGATACTCGTCCGTATCTCCTTTCAATACTCGTCCATATTGATTCAAACACTCATCTGTGTTTAAACTTTTGATACTCACCTGTATCTTCTTTCAATACTCGTCCGTATTGAATCAAACACTCGTCCATGTTTAACCTTTGATACTCGTCTGTATCTTCTTTCAATACTCGTCCGTATTGATTCAAACACTCGTCCGTGTTTAACCTTTGATACCCGTCTGTATCTTCTTTCAATACTCGTCCGTATTGATCCAAACACTCATCCATGTTTAAAATTTTGATACTCGTCAGTATCTTCTTTCAATACTCGTCAGTATTGATTCAAACACTCATCCGTGTTTAAACTTTTGATACTCACCTGTATCTTCTTTCAATACTCGTCCGTATCTTCTTTTGATACTCATTCGTATTGATTCAAACACTCGTCCGTGTTTAACCTTTTGATACTCGTCCGTATCTTCTTTCAATACTCGTCCGTATTGATTGAAACACTCGTCCGTGTTTAAACTTTCTTGATGCTCGTCCGTGTCGCTTATCTAAACAATCATCATGTCGTAACCCATGTTTCCTTCTTCGAACCTGAGATCGCCTCTTGGCTAGGTTCTTTCCATCTATTTTGTCTTAGAACCTGAGATCACCCTTAGTCTAGGTTCTCTGTCAAATTACTCATTGTTTCACCTTAGGATCGTAGGTCGCCCGTAGACCTCGTCCGCTGTCTTTTCATACCAACCATTTGTCTTGTATTGGCATCAAGCCACGTTACAAGTCCAATCTCTGTCTCTTCATTGAAAAAAAGGCAAAATTTCTTTCCCCTAGTAGATATCACAAAAATAAATAAAAAATATTCACTTCCTCCCAGGACAAATTTTTGGCATTGATATTTAATCATCTTCAACCTTGAACTCCCGAAAGGAACGCGCCAATATTACTTTCAGGTTTAAGACGATTAAATAGGGGCAGCTGTAATACCCCAAATTTGTCCTACCCTTCTACTTTTATCTGGTTTATGCATTGTCGCGCTTTTCTCATGTACATATCTCCATTAGGTCATTTAACATTGCATACATTCGCTAACAACATAATTTGGCATGGGATCAGTGATAGGATGGAATTAGGGTTTCCATGGCTTTGATGGTTCTCATCTTCACTCAGGCTTGAATCAGTTGGTTTCTGAGTAACTGTGGTTTATGGAACTGGGGTTTGGATTCTTAATTATTATGGACTTCTTTATTATCAAGCTACAAGGGCATCTTCACCATGGGCTTTTAAACCATCAAAGTGCATCCCAAGGGATCTCAGCACCTTGTGATCATCGTCATTCATATGCTTCTAATTGTTCCTATCTACAAGGCTTTCTCCATGACATTTGCTTCAAGATCATTGGGTGTCTATTGAGGTGCATTGGTGGAATGGATTATAAATTTTAAATCACGGTATAAAGATGATGTTGTGGACGTGTAATATGATCAAGGCATTGTTATTATTTGTTACTTCGGTTGTAAAAGGTGAGGTTAAGAGGAAAATTAAGAGTTGTTGCAAGGAGGCGAGATTGATTTGGTTTGGCTTTTATGGGTCCATTATTTAGAATCGTTTGGAATGCTACCTAATGACATGGGTTAGATTTTCTTGGAGTTTGCAAAATAAGAAGGGGCATTCAGATTTCTTGAAGGACAAGTGAAATTATAAAACATTAACACAACATGTCCATGGCATTAAGCTAGATTCAAGGTGGATGCATTCATACAAGACTTATTCAAATGTCATCCATAATTCTCAAAACAAGCTCATGAAATTACAGAACTTCATTCAATATTATTCTTAATCCCATATAAGCATTTTATGAATTTGTGAGAATGGAAAGAATCATTTCATTGTTCGAGGGGAGAATATGAAGTTACTATTCCAGATACAAGCCGTTAAACCTTATCATGTTACTTTCATAAAAGAGTCCCAAATGGAAGTTTCAATAAAATTACAGGGACTTTTTCAAGAGGTCCACAAGATCTAAACATGTGATGATTTATAAAGTGTTCCTAAGCCTAATCTCCAAGCTTTCAATCCTCCAAACTTCATTCAAAATCCACTTCATGCTGAAGCTCCGACGATTTCCTTTGAGTACACCATGTATAAGTTGTAAGCTTACTGTACAAATGGAGCGAGAATCTGAAAGAATCCATTCTTCAAGAACTTACCATGTTACCTGTCCAAACACAACCAGAAAATTGCGTTAAAGCTTTGTTCAAACCAGTTATGTTTACAACCAAGAAGTCCGAACAAGCTGTGAAATGTACCAAGGAAAATAGAGTAGTTCGGCATTACATCCAAGCATGTTCACAACGGCTGCAGGTACAACGAACTGTGAAGTAAAACTGTAGCGAGCTATCAATATCCAAGTTCAATACAACTGTAAGATTACCCTGTACATTCAAGATTCAGCATATGAGTCAGCTTATGCAACAAGTTTATGCTTGGTGAGCTAAATGGTTACTCCAACATACATTCAAAGGAAGGAAATCAAGGAAAATAAAAAATAGTTCAAAACAGCCCCGTAACTAACTGTCAAACAGAATAACTATTCTCCATAAACTGTCAAAAATAGAAACTAACAGAAACTAACAAAAACTAACAAAGCTAACTGATTCCTTCACTCAACTAACTCTAACATAATCATAACAGAAGGAAAAAAGAGAACAAAACAGATCCACAAAAGAAAAACTCACCAAGAAAATTCTTTGTTCTCTTAAGAAACAGATTTGCTACTCCCTCTTCAACCTTCTCTTTAACCTGTAATTTCTTGAACAATTTCATCGATCATCATCGATTCTCCATTACTACAATCTGCTTCACGACCTCCATTATCAACTTTATCTTGAAGATTCAACAAAAAATTTGCTCTTCTCTTTGATCTGCAACAAGTCACGCAGCAGGTCGTCATCATCGTAATCTCAGCAACCTACATAATTTGCATCATCTTCATCCTCTTGAGAGAACCTTCATCTTCAACGAAACTTGCTGATGGCTTAGCTGCTGCTGCATCTTCTTCAAGAACTTCAATCTGCAACAGGATTCGATACTACCTCAATGATTCGGAGAATATGCTATCGTATCATCATCATCGTCAACGACTGCATTATAACAACAAAAATCATTAGCTTCTACTCTGAATCGTCTCTATAATTCACCAATCTTCATCGCCTCTTTTTCTCTGAATCTGCATCTCCAGCATCACAATGGAACGCATATCATCATCAACACATGAATCGCAATAGAACGAGAAAGAAGAAGAAAGAGGTTGAACTAGCTGAATCAAGATTCAAGAAATTACCTGGAAGTTAGTATCTTTGATTTTCTCCTCTAATTGGTATCGATCGTCAATTTTCAACAAAATCCGAGAAATCCTCGTTTTCGTGGGAGTTGAGAACAGCGAGTAAACAAAGGCATTCTGATTGGAAACGGAGGGGGAAAGCGCCATTGTTTGTGAAGCTTAGACAGAGAGAAGCCATGGCGTCACGGCGGATTAACGAGCGAAGAAGAAGATTTGGCCGCGGCGCGTTAACGCGTGAGAGAGGAGGAAGCATTTTTGTTTCTGAATTGATGTGAAAGAAGTCTATGACAGATCGGAGAAAAGGTTGAGACCTAATTGCATGAAGACGGAGGAGTCACGGCGTCGTGGTGTCGAAGGAGCATAAGAAGGTGATGATCGGCTCCGCGAGAGAGGAAGGGAAGTGAGAAGCTCAGACGTCACAGTTTCTAACCCTATTCCCATTTCAATTCCAATATTCTCATTTTCATTTTTATATTTTTAATAATTCTGAATATAAATAAGTATTTGAATAAAAATGCTGAATATAATAATGAACATCTTGGTTTGAATTTGGGGGAATATGGACCGAACCATCAACCTTTTGGACCCATGGGAATTTTTTTTTTGTAGCATGAAAAGAATCCAACAAAAATTTGCTTATCGGACTATTTTTGGATTGGGCTCAACACCAATTTGCTTCTACAGCATCCTGAATTCAGTTTGTACCCACTGATTCTTCCAATTCTTCCTTTTTATTATCATCTCAATTTTATTCTAGTTTAATTCTTCTTTTTAATTGATAATAAAAATGATATAAAAATATTAGAGCATTTTAGAATTCTTTAGGACCTCTTTTTAGAATTTTCATTAGAGTTTTTTTTATTATTTTCATGTTTAATAATCATTTTCGTTATAAGATTTTGTGATAGAATATTGATGCAACTTTTGCAATGTTGAATGCTTGGAGATTAATTCTATGATCACTCATGCGGAGCAGCTTTCGGTAGAGTTTCCTTATCACTTGTGTGGTTATGAAGAGGCAACGGACCTTTTCCGTTCGGTATCGTCACAACTCTATTTTATTCCTGCACTTTACCACTTTCTAGATATCATGTGAAGTAGGAAATAATGAGTGTGCGCTCGAAGTCGTTGTTTAAAGACCTGTAGCAGGCATTCCGCACTTCTTTTTCTATATGTGTTGTGCTTGTGTTTGTTTACGTTCTTGTTGATCAATGAGTCACTCAATTTAGCAATATAGATCACGACTTCGCTGTCAGTGCATGCTCCCTATAGGATTTTATCGCTTTCCATTCTTTGTTGTTGATCGATGAGTCACTCAATTTAGAAATTGAGATCACGACTTCGCTCTCATTGCATGCTTCCTATAAGATAGTTTTTTTAGACTTTTCTTCGACATGCTAACTTAGATAGGATCTCTCTAGGTGCACTCTCTTGAGTTTATTCACTTGCTTTCTTTATCCTTGTACATACCATGTTCCCTTAGGATACGCTTGCTCTGTTCGGACGCAAGTTAGACCTTAGGTTGTAAACCATGCATGCTAACATTAGGTAGAAATTTCCCTTTCGTCCTTGACGTCGGGTTACCATTGTATGATAACATTAGGTTTAGAAAAAGGCTAGTCTCCCTTAGACTTTTTTCTTCCCCTCTTTGCATCCTTGCATTCAAAACAAAAAATTCTTTTCTCAGCAAATCAAAAACATGCTAATCTCACTTAAACCCTTTTTTCAAGGTAATAAAACACAAACCAATTCAAACCATTTTGTGCGCTCAGGCGCCATTTCTCTAAAACCCTTTTCAGGTAAGGACATGATTAGTTTACTTCTGTGCCAACGCATAAGTCTCCAAAGGTCGAGCTACGGTAGAAGGCGGAATTAACTTCATCCATAAAAATCACAAACAAACAAAAACATATGAGTCGGACTATGGTAGCTCTGAATCCTCAAAAAGGATACGTATGCATTGGGGCAGGGCCTAGGCGAGCACACTTTTATTTTCCCTACATTCTTTTCTCTTTTATTTTGCATGCATTCCTTTCAGTAGTATAGTAAACAGTAAGCATAGATTAAACACACCCATAAGATAGACAACAAGAGTGGATACCGTAGAGTACTACGGGGGTGTAGGGTGCTAATACCTTCCCCTCACGTAACAGACTCCCTTACCCGATCTCTCGGTCGCAAGACCGTGACTTCTCCCTTCTCAGGTTTTCTCGATGTTTACCTTTCCCTACATGTGGGATAAAAGACGTTCGATGGTGACTCATGAACCGATTCTTGAAGCATGTTGGCCAATGGCCCATGCAATTAGAAATTGGAAGTTAGTTCAAAAGAATAATAATTATTAAGATTTTAATTATGTTAACTCATTTAAGAATGGTAGTTATTGTAACTTTAACATTAAGAATCCATTTTTAAACAAGAAAGGAGGTGCAATTTGGAACACAAGCTCCACGTTAAACCCAATAGTTTCTTTGTTGTTATTGTTTATCTAAGGAAATGATTATGTTGTTGTTGGTGGTTCGAGCCAATTAAGGCCCAACATGGGTTGGAAAGAAGCGAGAGGCGCTAAAAAAAAGTGCTGGTAGCCCATTCTGTTTTTAAACTAAATTATTATTGGATAATTCTCACTAAATTGATTTTGTAAAGATTATTATCAATATTAATAAATCGTGAAAAAAGAGAGGGGTCTTGTTTAAGAAAAAGTCAGTTGGGCCTAATTATATTTGGAAAGGTGTTTTTTGGCTGTAAATAAAAAATGTAAGCTGAGCAGATTGATTAACATTAGGCCCATGTTCCACTAACATGTACTGTATCGATTAAGAGCCTGAATTAGCGCATGTGATTAGCAACAACACTTACTGTACAGATTTAACTAAAAATGGAAAGAACCAGATCTGAGTCTATAAAATAAAATCAAATAAATCTGCAAATCTGCAGAAATACCGATAGAACCCAAAATCCAATTACAACAGAATCTCAATTACAACGAATCTACAAATTCAAAAAATCTGGAAACATAATATATTGCATAAATTTGGAAAAATCTTTTGTATCAAACTAAAATCAAATCTCCAGAGATTATAATACAAAAAATCTCCAAATATGGAAATTGCATTAATTGTTTACAGTAAATAGAATCAATTACAATATAAAATTTCAATCCCTAAAAGTTCTAAATCCCTAACTCATGCTAATTTCTAACGGTAAATCCTCAAACCCTAACAATTATACCCTATAAATACGAAAAGCGAAATACAGAGAAGAGGGAGGATTTTTTAAGAACAAAAGTTGAAAAAGACAAAGAAGGGGCGACGTACCGATACCCTTCCAGCTAGCACCGACTCTGGAAGAATTTGATAGAATCCTGAATTTCTCCAAAGAAAAGGCCTATGTGAGTATTGGGAAAACTATTGAAGTCAAAGCTTTGGCAAAAGGCCTAGGGATTCCTTATTATGAGTTGATGCAGAATTACCGAAGAGAAGGGCCGATACAAGGAATCAAAAGGATATAATTGGAAGCTAAGGCACTAGAGCTTACTAATTATAAGGAGTGGGAATCCTGTGTTGACTGTTTAGGGTTGTTGGTATTTGGTGTAATCTTATTTCCTCGGACTGTGGACTATATTGACCCCGCAGCCACTAGCATATTTTGGGGAGCGAAAGTATTTAATACGGATCCTACTCCCACCTTGCTTACCGACATTTATTACAGTTTGCATATGATGTATGAAAAAAGAAGAGGTACGCTAAGTTGTTGTATCTCGCTTCTATATACTTGGTTCATGACTCACCTCTACAAGGAAGACTATATGATCCCAGAACTGACCAGATGTGAGTGGCCACAGAAATTCAGGTCTCTCAATGCAAATTCAATATTATGGTATGCGAGAAAGTTGGATATTGGTGACATCACTATTAGCTATGGGGATTTTCCTAACGTTCCTTTGATTGGATCGCGAGGCTGTATCAATTACAACCCTGCTCTAGCCTTACGACAACTAGGGTATCCTTTGGAGGACAAACCTTCGGACGAATAACTCCGACCATTTATCATCCACAATGGGTATAGAAGATCAAGGGTTGCTCAACAAGGTTATTTGGGCTTGGAATAAGGTTAACAAACGGAAGGCTGAAAGAAAGAACGCCATAGCAAAAGAACCCTACACCAAATGGGTCTAGGATAGGGCACGAACTATCAAGATGCCATTCAAGAAGGATCCAGAGTACAAGTCAGAGGTCCCAGAGGTAACACCTATGTCTTTGGAAGAAGTCGGCAATCTGAAAAATGCCTTAAAGAAAGCTCAAAAAGATAAAGAAGCACTGGAAGTCGACCTCCTCAATCTGACCAAAGAAAAGAAACAGATGCAACTTATACTTGAGACAAAGGACGAGCAAATTGATAAAAGTAAAAAGGAACTGGAGAAATAAAGTCTCAAACGAAAGCGTATAACTGAAGGGATGTTAAGTGCAACGTTCAACCTAGATTCCCACAACCAAAGGCTAGAAGAGGTCGCTGCTAAAATCGGGAGGTTGACTAGGTGGTATGAAAAGGCGACACATGACAAAAAAGTGCTAGAGGAAAATTTGAGAGCCCAAATTCAAAGTCTGGCATAAGTTTCCTTAGATCAAGAGGAGAAAATCAAATACCTCTCCACTGAACTCCAAGACATCCATGAATCAGAGGTCAAGGCACGCCTCGAGAGGATAGCAGTAGAGTAACTTTTGACTCAGAGGACTCGAGAATATGAACATGTATGTTTAGAACTGCAGGGTCTTCAAAAGGACTTTCTCATCCAACGGAGACTTTATACAGAAATGAGGGGTGAAAAAATGTATTGGGAAGAGAAATACACTAAGATCGCCCAGGCTGGGAGTGACAAACACAAAACAATCCCGCATCTTTACCAGGAATACAAGCACTACAAAGACAAACATGAAAATCTAGTCTTCTTAGCCAACAATCTCATCGAGGATATCCCCAGAAGTTTAAAAGATGCAGAGAATGTAATGGTTCCTCTCCCAAAGGACGTCGAAGACTTTCTACAACTTTGTCGGACAATGGTTGGCGGCTTCAGAGCACACATCAGCGGGCGCGCTTAGGAGATTTAGTTCCTTTTTATGTTTATGCAAACAATTTTGATTTCAGTTTGTAATATTTTTCAATGTCTGGATTATGTTACTCTTGATAAAGGCTTTTGTTTCCCTACCTCGAAGGCATGTCTATTTTTAGATGGTCACCAAATAAAATAATAAGTGGATACAAATGCGTACCCTAATGAATAAGACAGTTAAAATAAAAATCATCTCATAATCATACATCCTCATATGCACGCATGCATTTATAAAACATTTGTATGTCATTTTAAAGAATAAAAAAACTCATTTGCTTTGAAAATCTCTCCATTTAAGCCATTGGTAAAAGAATACCTCCTCCTGCTTGGCCCCCATATCAAACAAGGGCCCATCAACAGAAAACAATGGAACAAATCAAGGAGACTCAAGCTATGCTCAAAGAGGATCTTGATCAGGTGAAGGGTGACGTAAGCTCAATGAAAGGAGATTTGAACCAGGTTCTTCTAGCCTTGAAGAACATTATCGACAGGAAGGATCAAATCCCCAAGGTAGCTTTTGAAGAGGTAGCCCAAACCGTTGGTGCATCAAGCGGTCACCCACTGTGTTAAGAGCCGGAAGCAGGACCCCAAAAGTCCTCCATGGCCCAGCAAGAGGTCGATACTGAAGGATTTATCCCACCACCGTCGAAAGTAGGGGCATTACATACCCTACAAATTCCAACTAATAACGCAGATAATTACTTGAACTTACAATACGATGATCATGACCCATAGGATGCTCCCCAGGCACCCCTGAAAACAACCAGTGCCTAGGTGGCGGACAACCCACTGGTAATGAATCAATACAAAGCCTTAGAAGAAAGACTGGAGGTTGTGGAGGGCTTCGACGCCTTCGAAGTAGACACTCTTGAAATGGGTTTAGTCCCTGATGTGGTGATACCAACAAAATTAAAAGTACCCGAATTTAGCAAATATAAAGGGCTCACTTGTCCGAGGAATCACCTTCGTATGTACTGCAGAAAGATGCATGCCCACGCACATGACCAGAAACTTATGATTCACTGTTTCCAGGACAGTCTAAGTGGGGCATCTTTGGACTGGTACATGCAATTAGAACGAACACATATCCGAACTTGGGTGGATCTTGCTAATGCTTTCTTGAAGCATTACAAGTATAACTTGGACATGGCGCCTACACACCTCCAACTCAAAAACTTATCCCAAAAGAAGGAAGAGTACGCTCAAAGGGGGGGGGGGGGGAATGGCATCACGTGTGCAACCTCCACTGCTGGAAAAGGAGCTCGTAGATATGTTTGTGGGCCCTAGAAGGGCTTTATTATGATAAAATGGTGGGAAGCGTCACGTCAGGATTTTCAGACTTAGTGACTATTGGTGAAAGAATCAAAACTGGTTTAAAGAGAAGAAATATATCAGGGGGATCATCAAGCACCCCTTACAATTTGAAAAGACCAGCTCTAAAATTACCAAGAAAGAAAGAGGGAGAAGTCAACGATGTGTCCTCACAACAAAGGACAACACAACCATTGGTGATCCCGCAAGGACAAAGGCAAGACAAGTTTAAAAGACCGCCTGGAAATTTTGATCCACTGTCCATGCCACCAAGTCAATTATTACAATACTTGGTCAAGGCATTCCTGGTGGAAATCAAGCCTTTAGCACCTCCGTTCGGGCCACTCCCGCAAAGATACAATGCTAACGCTAGGTGTGAGTATCATGCAAATTCTCTCGGGCATACCATAGATCAATGTTGGGCCTTCAATCATAAGGTTCAGGATTTGCTAGAGTCTCAAAATATCACCTTCGACAAGCCTAATATCAAGTCAAACCTCATGCCTCCGCATGGTGGACCGACAATAAATGCAATCGAGGTGGTCACTGACTTTGGGGAAACCATAAAGACAAAAACCCCTATCAACTTGTTGAAAGAATATTTGTTCGAATATGGGTTCCTGTTAGAGCATAATAAAGCTTTTGAAACAACTTTGTAAAGTTTGGTGGATCATGGGATAGTCCAATTCGGACTGTACCCTAAAGCAAAAAATGTAGCCATAATCGGAGGGAAAAAGCCGCTGGTAATCTCCTGCCATGCGCCAAGCATTGCCAAGAAGACTCTAGTCATCCCATAAGGAGAATCAGCAGAGGTCGCTAGAGGTCTACCTAAGAACACCCTCTTAATACCTACTACTCCAAAAGCTACGATGGTAATTAAGGGACCATCACCTAGCCCTTACGAGAATAATAAAGCGGTACCTTGGAGTTATGACTCGGATGTATACATCAATGGAGTGAAACAGGATAGCGGGCCATCCGTAAGTCAAGGACCTGCTATTTCAAACATAGAAGGAACATGAGGTATGACCCGAAGTGGGTGAATCTACGGGGCCAAACCATCAAAAAAGACAGATTTGGTTCCAACGAAGGACAAAGGAAAAACAGTGATTGATACAAATTAGGAAACAGAATCTCCAAACAAAGACTTTACTGATCAAGAGACAGAGGAGTTTCTAAAAATAATCAAAAAGAGTGACTATAGAGTGGTGGGCCAGCTCCATCAAACTCTGGAAAAAATCTCCATACTCTCGTTACTAATAAATTCTGAAGCGCACCGGGATTCTTTGATGAAGATGTTAAGTTCAGCTCATGTCGCAAAAGAAATTTCGGTAAATCAATTTAATAATGTCGTGGCTAATCTCAGATCTGGATCCTACCTTGGTTTCAGCAACAATGAAATACCACCACAGGGCAGGGCCCATAACAAGGCACTCCATATTACTATGCAGATAGGCACCACCCATCTGTCCAGGGTTCTTACTGACACTGGTTCCGCTCTTAATGTGTTGCAAAAATCAAGTCTGGTAAAGTTAACAATAGACGACGTGACAATGAGACCAAGTTCTGTGATAGTAAAGGCATTTGACGGTTCTCGAAGCTCGGTACTAGGGGAGATGTACCTTCCAGTCAAGATTGGGCCGCACATCTTCAATATCACTTTTCAAGTCATGGACATCGAACCAACATACACTTGTTTACTAGGGAGACCTTGGATTCATGCGGCAGAGGCAGTAACCTCGACCCTGCTTCAATGTTAACATTACCAGTTGAGAAGTGCAACAAGAATAAAGTGACATCATGGAGAGATCTGCAAATGACTATGGGGGTGATGCCTCAAAACACTGGGGAAGACTCCCAAAAATTCTTGAGAAAAAGAATCGCTTTAGTTTGGGTTACGAATCGTCAAAGGCTACTCCAAGAGGCAAAACATGTTTTCCTCCAATCCGGGAGACATTCATCAGTAAAGGAACGGAGCATGGAGGACACGTGGCAATGATATCAAGCAAGACCGATACTAAAAAGGCAATTAACTTCATCAGAGAGGGCGCCCCAGGAGAAGAGCCTAAAGGATGGACTGCTGTGGAGATTCCCGAGATATATTTCTTTTCTAAGTAATTTTTCTTGTTTTGAAAGAACTTATGCCAAACCCGAGGCATAGGGGTTGCTTGTAAGGGTTTTCGTTGTTTCTTATTTCAGACAATTTTATAATTAATAAAGTTATATTATGTATTCAATTAAGATCCTTGTCTTTCTTTTGCATTTATCTATTGAATATGGCAATACTTTCTTTGCATATACATTTTTCAAATTCCAAACGCTAAAATATGCACCAAAACATGATAAATGTGCAGATCCATACCCAAAATTACCGATAACACTACTACTACGACCCAATATGATTTTGATGTTCCTATCCACCAAACCGAAGAGGAAGATGATAAAGATCTTGAACTCTCCAAGGAAATGACGAGGGAAATAGAGCGAAAGGCTAATAACATAAAACCGTACCAAGAGCCTATTGAGACCATTAACCTGGGCACGGAAGGAGATCCAAAAGAAATCTAGCTAGGGGCAATGTTGGGGCAGAGTGTCAAAGACATGCTAATCAAGTTGTTACACGAGTACATGGATATATTCGCTTGGTCCTACAGGGACATGCCAGGGTTAGATACAGACATTGTGGTGCATAGATTACCTCTCAAAGAAGGTTTTTCTCCAATTAGGAAAAAGCTCAGAAGAACTCGTCCAGATATGTCCAGCAAAATCAGGGAAGAGGTTCTCAAACAGTTTGACACATGGTTCCTAGAAGTGGTAGACTATCCACCTTGGATAGCTAACATTGTACCAGTACCCAAGAAGGATGGCAAAGTACGCATGTGCGTATATTACCGTGACCTAAACAAGGCAAGCCCCAAAGACGATTTCCCGTTGCCTCACATAGATGTCTTAATGGACAATACCGCTCAAGCCTCGGTATTCTCATTTATGGATGATGTCTCGGGCTATAACCAAATCAAAATGGCGCTGGAGGACATGGAAAAGACTACCTTCATGACACCCTGGGGAACTTTCTGTTACAAAGTAATTCCATTCGGTCTCAAGAACGTAGAGGCAACTTATCAGAGAGCAATGGTCACGTTATTCCATGATATGATCCACAAGGAAGTTGAAGTATACATCGACGATATGATTGCTAAATCCCATACGGAGGAGGAACATATCTCACATCTGCAAAAGTTATTTGGGCGGCTACGTAAGTTCAGACTAAGGTTGAATCCAAATAAATGCACCTTCTGCGTCAGATCAGGAAAATTTCTAGGCTTTATCGTAAGCCAACAAGGCATCGAGGTAGATCCAGACAAGGTAAAAGCTATACAAGAAATGCCCCTCCTAGGATAGTAAAAGAAGCGCGTGGTTTCTTAGGGTAATTGAACTATATCTTAAGGTTCATATCGCATATAACAGCTGTGTGCGAACCAATATTTAAGTTATTAGAGAAGGATCAGACGGTAGTATGGAATGACGACTGTTAGACCGCCTTCGAAGCAATAAAACAATATCTACAAGAGCCGCCAGTCTTAATACCACCAGTCCCCGGAAGGCCACTCATTATGTACTTGACAGTGCTCGAAGGGTCGATGGGTTGTGTTTTAAGACAACAGGATGAAACTGGTAGAAAAGAGCACACAATATATTACCTCAGTAAGAAATTCACCAATTGTGAGACCTGATACTCACTCTTGGAGAAAACTTGTTGCACATTGGCTTGGGATACCAAGAGGTTGAGACAGTATATGTTAACCCATACTACATGGTTGATAGCAAGAATGGATCCTCTAAAATACGTGTTTGAAAAGCCATCCCTCACCAGGAGAATCGCACAATGGCAGATGTTGCTATCATAATATGACATCCAATATGTCACACAGAAAGCCATCAAAGGTAGTGTACTGGCTGATCATCTAGCTCACCAACCGCTATCGGAATATCCGCCCATGAAGTTCGACTTTCCCGACGAAGATTTCATATTTATAGCTGACTACGAAATACCAGGACCAGATGAAGGGCCCAAGCCAGGGGTACGTTGGACACTCACGTTCGCCGGGGCCTCAAATGCACTAGGTCACGGTGTAGGGGCAGTGTTAACATCTTCCAAGAATCACCACCACCCCTATACGGCCAGGTTATGTTTTGACTGCACCAACAACATTGCCGAATACGAAGCCTGTATACTAGGGCTAGAAGCTGCCATCGATTTAAGAATAAAGCACCTGGAAGTGTTCGGGGATTCTGCGTTAGTCATATACCAGGTTAATGGCGAATGGGATACTAAACACCCTAAATTGATTCCATATCAGTATCATGTTTTAAAGTTAGTTACGGAATTTACAGAAATCACTTTCAGTCATATTCCATGAGAAGAAAATCAAATGGAAGACGCCCTGGCCACCCTATCAGCTATGTTCAAGGTGACTTGGCCAAATCACGAATCGCGTATTACGATTAGACATTTCAAAGAACCTATGCATTTCCTAGATATTGAGGAAGGACCCGACACTAAACCTCGGTTTTATGACATCAAGAAGTACTTAGAAAGGCAGGAGTACCCAGAAAATGCATCTATCATTGTCAAATGAACCTTGCGCAGGTTATCTTCCAAGTTCTTTCTAAGTGATAGAGTGGTATACAAAATAAATTTTGACATGGTATTACTCAGATGTGTGGAAAAGCAAGAAGCAGATACACTCATGAGATAAATCCACAAGGGAACCTTCGGGACTCATACAAACGGGCACGTCATTGCTAGAAAGATTCTGCGAGCAAGGTATTACTGGTTAACAATGGAAGCTAGTTTCTATCACTACATGAAGACATGCCATAAGTGTTAGATCTACGCCGACAGGATAAATGTACCATCGACTCCTCTAAACGTTATGAGCTCCCCTTGGCCATTCTCAATGTGGGGAATTGATATGATTGGTATGATCGAACCAAAAGCATCCAACGGACACCGCTTTATATTAGTAGCCATCGACTACTTTACCTAGTGGGTAGAGGCAGCATCCTACGCCAACGTAACAAGCCAAGTGGTTGCACTCTTTATCAAACAGAATATCATATGCAGATATGGTGTCCCGAGCCGGATAATTACAGATAACGGGTCCAATCTAAATAGCAAGATGATGAAGGAGCTATGCTATGATTCAAAATCGAACATCACAATTCTTCACCTTACAGGCCAAAAATGAATGGGGCCGTTGAAGCAGCCAACAAAAATATTAAGAAAATCATCCAGAAAATGGTGAAAACATACAAAGATTGGCATGAAATGCTTCCCTTTTCTCTGCACGGTTATCGTACTTCTGTACGAACATCAACAGGCGCAACTCCTTTTTCGCTTGTATACGGCATGGAGGCAGTACTCTCGGTGGAAGTTGAGATACCATCACTCTGAGTCCTGAGGGAAACAAAATTAGAAGAGGCAGAATGGGTAAAGGTTCGACTCGATCAGCTCAACCACATCGAAGAAAAATGATTAACGGCTTTGTGTAATAGTCAATTACATCAGAAAAGAATGAAGAGGGCCTTCGACAAAAAGGTGCGCCCTCAAATATTTAAAGAAGGGGATCTTGTGCTCAAAAAGATTTTACTACCTCGTCTCGATTCACGTGGTAAATGGACACCCAACTACGAAGGTCCATTCGTAGTCAAAAGAGCATTCTCTGGAGGTTGTCTCATCCTCATAACAATGGATGGGGAAGAACTACCACATCCAACCAACACAGACACAGTCAAAAAATACTATGTATAAAAAGCTCGCTAAAATCGAACCCCTAAAAGGTACGACTTAAGCAAAAAAGGAGCGTCCTGGTGGATCGAAAACCCTAAAGGGTGATCCAGGAAAAAATTAGGGGCATGCAAAAAAAATTTATCCCGGTGCATTGAAAACCTGAAAGGGAAATCCAGGAAAAAGTTAGGGATTTCATATAAAGAAATAAAGAACAAAAAGACTGCGATATGGGAGTTACGACTACAAACCACGAAGGGGAGGATAGATTGAAATCATACAACTCAGAAGCCAAGGGGATAAAAACATCAAAGTTATGGGGTAACAGCAGTAACGATTATCATTGTTCATTGCCATTTACTATTTTAAAATTTTCTGTAATTACCTCTTTCTAGGAATTGCATCTTGTATTCTCGCCCGCTCTGAGGCATATCAATAAAACATTTGTTTTCGGTATATCTTTTGAATCATGTTTTTCTTCTCTCAAACTTGTTTATAGAATACTACGATTATTACTCATGAATACTGTCTTGAAATAATTTCGGAGAATTAACAGAATAAAAGCATCTAACAAATATCAAAAGTACTTGGGTTAGAAAAATAACGAAGGAAAATCCACGTACATATCCATACACGTAGTTACTCTCATGTCTTGCAACAAAAAATCTACACTTGTATCTGCATATACATGCGTGTCCCTACGCGACGATTGCGTCCACGTCAGCACCTACGCACAACTTGAAACACAAGGTAGACACTCGCACGCGTCAACGCACATACGTATTCCATCCAATTCTACATACGTCCATCTACATCTACGTCCACGACACTAAATCGGTATTCAACTTTGGATAAATCTTGTTCCACGCGTTTGAATCCAACAACACTACGACGACACATCATACAACACCAGGAATTGGTAACTCTAAACCAATGGCTAAAAGGAGAGAAAGCCGAAAATAGTCTGCATGACATTTCAAGGCATACGTATATTTCGCATACATACAACATCCTTGCATACATACAGGTTTCCATATCAATGTCAAAACACCATACATTTTGCATACATACGACATTCAATACGCATGTAGCGCATAGCAAACGGACAAACGACTTCATCCTTGATTGAACTATCTAAGGGTCAACCAACGCAATACTTATCCTACGATTCAACCCGTCTCCAGTCTTCGTGACATGACACATTCATCCCATCACCTAAGTCTTCCAATAGTGATGAGTTCCTTACAAACTTAGTATGTTTCTTCTAAACCGCAACATAATCGCAAACTCAGTACGTTGCTTCCAAGCTGCAACATACTCTCAAAAGCTCATTACATTGCTTCTAAGCCGCAATGTATTTGCAAAAACATAGTACATTGCCTCTAAGCCGCAACATTCACAAAAAACTCGATACGTTGCTTCTAAGCCGCAATGTACTTGCAAAACTCATTACACTGCCTCTAAGACACAGTGTATCACTCTAGATCAGTATGTTGCCTCTAAGTCGTAATATATTGCCCGACTCGAACCCATTGCCTCTAAGCCACAATGTATTTGCAAAACTCAGAATGTTGCCTCTAAGCCGCAACGCATTGTCAAAACCCATTACATTGCCTCTAAGCCGCAATGTATCCTCAAAACTCAGCACATTGCCTCTAAGCCGCAATGTACTATCTAAACTCAAACACGTTACCTCTAAGCCGTAATGTATTTGCAAAACTCAGAATGTTGCCTCTAAGCCGCAACACATTGTCGAAACCCATTACATTGCCTCTAAGCCGCAATGTATCCTCAAAACTCAGCACATTGCCTCTAAGCCGCAATGTACTATCTAAACTCAAACACATTTCCTCTAAGCCACAATGCGTATTACCTAAATCAACACATTTCCCCTGAGCCGCAATGCATTCTTCCAACACAAACACATTGCCTCTAAGACGCAATGCGTTCTTCCAACGCGAACACATTGCCTCTAAGCCGCAATGCGTATTACCCAAATCAACACATTTCCTCTAAGCCGCAATGCGTTCTTCCAACGCAAACACATTGCCTCTAATCCGCAATGAGTTCTTCCCACTCAAACATATTGCCTCTAAGCCGCAATGCTTTCTTCAAACTCCAAACACACTGCCTCTAAGCCGCAATGCGTTTTTCCCACTCAAGCATATTGCCTCTAAGCCGCTACGCTTTCTTCAAACTCCAAACACATTACCTCTAAGCCGCAATGCGTTCTTCCCACTCAAGCATATTGCCTCTAAACTGCAATCCTTTCTTCAAACTCCAAACACATTGCCTCTAAGCCGCAATGCGTTCTTCCAATGCAAACACATTGCCTCTAAGCCGCAATGCGTTCTTATAACACAAACACATTGCCTCTAAGCCACAATGCATTCTTCCCACTCAAACATATTGCCTCTAAGCCGCAATGCTTTCTTCAAACTCCAAACACATTGCCTCTAAGCTGCAATGCGTTCTTCCCACTCAAGCATATTGCCTCTAAGCCGCAATGCTTTCTTCAAACTCCAAACACATTACCTCTAAGATGCAATGTGTTCTTCCCACTCAAGCATATTGCCTCTAAGCCACATAGCTTCCTTCAAACTCCAAATACATTTCCTCTAAGCCGCAATGCGTTCTTCCCACTCAAGCATATTGCCTCTAAGCCGCAATGCTTTCTTCAAACTCCAAACACATTGCCTCTAATCCGCAGTGCGTATTATCCAAATCAAAACAAATCCTATGAGCTGCAATGCGTTCTTCATACTCAAATACATAGCCTTTGAGCCGCAATGTATTCATGCTAAAAACATCACGTCAGATATCATCCAACGATTCTCAAACGTAATCCATGGCCTCAGTCTTCAAGCAGCCATGCATCATCAATCATTTCTATACTCACCCTCCGAATGAGTGAATAAGCTAAGACATATAAAATAGCGTTATCTACCTTGTTGTCAAACCCGGGTAAGCGATATATCATCAGCTTTGCCTACTTCCTTGAGACTTATAGGGGTATGCTACATCAGGGTAACCTTATGTTTGTCGGACAAATTTTGGGATACTTCAAGTATTCAATAAACTTTCAATCAAAATACATAAGACTCGAGTTTTCTCACGCTATTCAATTAAAAGACAATTGAATAGGGGTAGCTGTCATACCCCAAAATTTCCCTACCGCGACGATTTTTATTTTTCGAAATTAAAATAGAATAAATATTTAATTAAAGACTGTACAACAATATCTTATGTCCCGTCTTTATCCAAATAGGGGGTGTATTTTAATTCAGGGAAGTGAGGCTTTTTGAATCAGAAAGACTCATGAACCGATTCTCGAAGCATGTTGGCCAATGGCCCATGCGATTCGAAATTGGAAGTTAGTTCAAAAGAATAATAATTATTAAGATTTTAATTATGATAACTCATTTAAGAATGGTAGTTTTTGTCACTTTAACATTAAGAATCCATTTTTAAACAAGAAAGGAGGTGCAATTTGGAACACAAGCTCCACGTTAAACCCAATAGTTTCTTTGTTATTATTGTTTATCTAAGGAAATGATTATGTTGTTGTTGGCTGTTCGAGCCAATTAAGGCCAAACATGGGTTGGAAAGAAGCAACAGGCGCTAAAAAAAGTGCTGGTAGCCCATTCTGTTTTTAAACAAAATTATTATTGGATAATTCTCACTAAATTGATTTTGTAAAGATTATTATCAATATTAATAAATCGTAAAAAAAGAGAGGGGTCTTGTTTAAGAAAAAGTCAGTTGGGCCTAATTATATTCGAAAAGGTGTTTTTTGGCTGTAAATAAAAAATGTAACATGAGCAGATTGATTAACACTAGGCCCATGTTCCACTACCATGTACTGTATCGATTAAGAGCCTGAATTAGCGCATGTGATTAGCAACAACACTTACTGTACAGATTTAACTAAAAAGTAATGAATCAGATCCGAGTCTCTAAAATAAAATCAAATAAATCTGCAAATCTGCAGAAATACCGATACAACCTGTTGTATCCCAAAATTTACCCTCTTGATTTAGGCTTATGTTTCATCATGAACATCACAGTGCATTGCATTCATACATTGTGATGGGATCAAAGTACTTTGGTTATCTAGTCTTCCTCAAGCTTTGAAGGTTGATTACATGGACAAGTTGCTCAAGTAGAATCTTATTATCTAAACCTCTGGATCTTTTAAAGCTTAAAGGTTATGGCATAGATCAAGACATTTTATACATATCTTTGGTATCTAAGTCGTCTTTTCACAAGGAATTGGTCATGATACCCAAAGGATTTGAAGTTTTGGAGGTAATTCATCAGTCTCTTGAGGTGTTGACCAAAACTAGGGTTTGAGTTTTCATCAGGGTTCCTTGAGAATTTTAAAGTGAAACTTTGTACATGGCCTCTATATGTTTGGAAGATCATATGTTTTAAATTTTAATCGTCAATATTGAAGGGAAGTGGATCAATTGATTCAGAGGGGGAAAATGGTCATTTTGGTCAAAATCAGTCAAAGTTGACCAAGTGAATTTTTGGCAAATCATCAATTCAAGGATGTACTTTTCATATTTCAAGTCCATTTTGGTCATTGGATCAAAGATATTGAAGTTTGGGTTGAAACTTATTCTTGAAGAAACCCTAAAAGTTACTAATTTTGGAAAATAAGGACTTAATTTCAAAAAATCATATTTTATTCACTCTTGATCAAGAAGATGCAAATGAAATATGCTTGGAAATTTAAGAGAATGATCTTTCACCTCCTTTTGGTCTCATGACCAAATTGGCAAGGAATCAAGAGTTATGGTCTTTTGAAGTTACAAAATTATAGGTCATTTTTCAAAATTAGTGAATTTCAAGCTAGATTTTGGGAGCCTTAATAGATTAATTTTAAAAAAATCAAAAACTAGGGGATTGTATATCTTTTCAAGACCTTTCCAAATTGTGCTCATTTGTGCCAAAATTCAAAAGCATGAGCAAGTTATGCTTTTTGGAATTTTGGGGCATTTTATTGAAATTTGGCAAATATGCAAAATGGCCAATTCATGGAAACTCAGGTTTCAACCATTCTCTTTGTTCCTAACCCAGCCCATGACCTATTTGTGATTTGCTAAGGCCCATAATATCAGCCATTTCGTGTTCTATGGACCTTGGTGATTGTTTGAATCAAAAATGCAAAAAGTGGTCCAAACTTGCAAAAACTCCAACATTCTTTGATCATGTGGAATTAAGGGCCAAGGTTTTAAGCACAATCTTCTGAAGTTATTTGGCTCACAAAGCGCATAAGAAGCAAGATAATGCACGGGCAAAAGAGCTGATTCAGTATGCACTCCATTTTTGGCCAAAATTCCCAATCCTACCCTCCAACGGTTTTAAAGTCAGATTTCCACTCCTAACCTTCTCTACAAACTCTATATAAGAGGAGGCAAGCAAAGAGAGAGAAAAAAAGCGCCATTTGCAAGAATTCCATATATGATATTTTTCTTGTTCTTCTGCAACTTGATTCAATTCTCTCAATTCCTTGGTGTTTTCTTCAAAATTCTTGTGGATTCTGCTTCAGCAAAGCAAGTAGATCAAGGTAGCACCATTTGTTTGCATCTGGAGTGAAGGAGACAGTAGATCACTTTTCGCCTTGAGGTAATGGTTCCAAACTTCGATTTCTGAGATGCACTTGTTTATTGAGATGTTTGAGCTTGGATTCATGTTCAATGATGTTAATGGAATGTTTCTGAAGCTTTATAGCGCTTAATTTGATGAATTATGCATGATTGGATGCTCTAAAACTCGCGATTCAGAATGTTTTTGTTCATATTCATGACTTGATTGTAGACAATGTAGTTGATGATTTTATTTGATTCAAATTGCTATGGATTCCTTGCCATGCTAGCTTTAATTTGCCTTTGATTTCATAAAAAATGATGCGAAATTGAGTATGTTGTGTTGATCTGAAAGTGAGCCCTAACCCTGAGATATGCGCACATTTTTTGAATGTCTAGAGGTTGAAGATGATGTGGTGGCACATCATGATTGGTCTGTTCAAATTTTTTGGCTTATTTGAATTTTTGTTTTATTTGACATTTTGTTTAATTTTGTTTTCTGAACAAAACACATTCAAAAATCACAAAAAAATTGTCGTAGGTCAATATTATTTTCTAGTATTTGTCATATATTTTTTGGATTTTTTTAAAATAATTTGATTGGTTTAAAAAATTCATAGGTTTAATTAATTAATTGTTCAAAGTTTATTTTTATTTTAATAGTCCTATTGATCTAAAAAATCCACAAAAATTACTTGAGAACCACAAAATAATGTGAAAATTGATTCTGACTTTGGTTCATCATTTTTCTTATTCTTGATTAAAAATTTAATTTCAAAAGGTTATTTGTAATATTTGTTTGTTTTTATTTTTATTTTTAATACTTCTATTAATCCAAAAATTCCTAAAAAAATCATGTAATCTTGTTTTTAATCATAGAATCAGGATATATTTTTACTTTGACCATTTCATGATTTTTGATTATGGTTTGCATTTTCTTGCCCTTAAATAATAATTTCATTATTAATTGTTTGATTTTTTTTGTTTTTAATATTTTCCTTTTATCCAAAAAAATTCTCAAAAATTCAGGGATGTGTTTTTTTAGTTCTAATATTTGAATATAATTTTGGTTGGCCATTTTTCTGACTTTTTGATTTAAACATTATTTTGATATGTGAATATTTGTTAATGGCATAATTGTTTGTATTTAATTCCATTCTTTGTATTTCCCTAATAAAAAAATGTGAAAAAAATATGTTTTCTGACATTTAGGGTTTCTTGATATTTTGTATGACCTTGGTTTAATTTTCTTGAGTTTTGATCCTATTTAATTAATATTTTGGATTAAAAGACAAAATCTAGGGTTTTGTTGCTTACGGTGCAAGTTTCATGTTCAAAATATTTGTGCCTTGGACTTTTATTGGATTTCAGGTCTTGATCATGGTTCATGAATGTATTGGGGATTTGAAAACTATTTTTCTTGAATTATTTGACTTGGTTTGACATTTTTCCACAAATAATTTTGAAAACTTGTCTAGTTTGGTAGTATTGCCAACTAGTTTTGAACTTTGGACTCCATTTGGTCTCCTCCTCAACCATTCATGAACTTAGAGCTTGCATTCTTACTTCTAAACACTTCCAAGATGTTAAGATTTTTTTGGTTTGAATTATGGATCTTTATTTCTATTTTTGATGTGATTTTGAAGTGAAGGTACCCAATTATGTTTACATGTCTTGTTGCAATTTGTTTGATGGCTAATGAACTTGAGTGAGGCCTATAATTGGGAACCTAATGATCATGTTGGTTCTAATTGTCCATTTTAGCATCAAACCATTTTGATTCAATGTCCCATACTTGAATGTTTTGAACCTCCTAGTGCATTATGTTGGTTTCATCTCCTATTGTATTCATGAAGTTGTGTTTGAATCAATTGTGCATGATTAAAATGTGTTTTCTACTGACTTTCATGGTCTTTCTTCATATGATTCTCAAGCTCTTATGATCCTTGATTGACATTCAATTGTCAATTCAACATGGTGATAGAAAGGAGCATCATTCCCCTGCTTTTCTTGACCTAATCAGTGCATATGCTTGTTTATTCTTGTTTATCATGTCTAAAGCCATCAAGTTTATTCTCAATTTTCCACCTTATGGAATACTAACTTGGTTGTTGAATGTGCGAGATACTCTAAGCAAGTTGCCACTTTTGGCTTGAGGCTTTTCTGTGTTTCACTTTATTTGTGAAACACAATCTATTATACTGGCATTGTTTTTTGTGCTTGGCATGTTTGATGGTTTATGCAGGATATATATACATATGATTTTGAATGCCATACATTTCCCCTGGGACTTGTTCATATCTGATAGATTCCTGACTCAATTTGTTTACTGATGCCAGCTTGCTTGAAGTTTCTCTAGGTTTCTTTTATACTTGCTTGATTGCTACATATAGTTATCTGTTTGGTATTGTACTACCTCCTTTCTCCCATTTTCATTTTGCATAATTCTCTAATTGCATGATGGGACCTCTGTTGCTGATATATGTCAGGAGACCCTCTGGTTTTTTATCTGATGCATGTATTGTGTTGTTGATCGATGAGTCACTCAATTTAGAAATTGAGATCACGACTTCGCTCTCGTTGCATGTTCCCTATAGGATGTTTATTGCTTTTCTTCTTTAATTGTTGATCGATGAGTCACTCAATTTAGAAATTGAGATCACGACTTCGCTCTCATTGCATGTTCCCTATAGGATGTTTATTGCTTTTCTTCTTTAATTGTTGATCGATGAGTCACTCAATTTAGAAATTGAGATCATGACTTCGCTCTCATTGCATGTTCCCTATAGGATAGTTTTGTTGAGTTCCCTTTAACATGTAAATTAGGATAGGATTTTCCCTTTATCCTCAACCTTAGGGTCAACCATTGTATGATAACACTAGGGATAGTGCTAGGCTAGTTTCCCTTAGTTGTTTTTTCTTTCTTTGCATTTTTGCATCTTAAAACAAAATTTTTTTCTTGGCAAATCATAAGACATTTCTAATGAACCCAAACTCTACTTCAAATTAAAAGGTACAAACCAATCTTACTTTGTCTATGTTATCTTTAAGCCGGTGTTTCGCCATCGCACATGTTTGTTATCCTACCTTGATTCTCAATATCATTGTTAGGTGTGACGTTTTGTCATCTATTTTATTGATGTTTCACCATCTTTGCCATGATTTCTTTGTTATCTTTTAGCCGATGTTTCGCCATCGCACAATTGTTTGAAGCCGATGTTTCACCATCGCACATGCTTGTTATCCTACCTTGATTCTCAATATTATTGTTAGGTGTGATGTTTTGTCATCTATTTTATTGATGTTTCAACATCTTTGCCATGATTTCTTTGTTATCTTTTAGCCGATGTTTCGCCATCACACATTTGCTTGAAGCTGATGTTTCGTCATCGCACATTTGTTTGAAACTGATGTTTCGCCATCGCACATGTATGTTATCCTGGTTTGGTTCTCAATATCATTGCTAGGTGTGATGTTTTGTCATCCATTTTATCTTTTGATTTTTCGCCATCTTTGACATGTTACTTTGTTATTATTTAGTCGATGTTTGATCACCTCATTTGTTTGTTGTTTCATTCGATGTTTTGCCATCTTGATTATCTTTGTTTGTCTTAATTAAAAAACACAAACCAACCAAAACACATAAGCCGAACTACGGCTGCTCTGATTCCTTAAAAGGGATACGTAGGCATTGGGGTAGGGCCCAACCGAGCACCACTTTTCTTTTCCCTACATTATTTTCTTTTTTCTTTCGCATGCATTCCCTTTTCAGTTTTAAGCCATAGACATAGGATTTGACCACACCCATTAGATTAGACAACAAGAGTGGATACCTTAGAGTACTACGGGCGTGTGGGGTGCTAACACCTTCCCCTTGAGTAACAAACTCTCTTACCCGATCTCTTGGTCGAAAGACCGTGATTTCTCCCTTTTCAGGTTTTCTCGATGTTTACCTTTCCCTTTCGGAGGGATAAAAGACGTTCGGTGGCGACTTCATTGATGTTTCATTAACATCCAGATGACAGGTTCCAGCCATGTTATTTCAGGCGACGACTTTATTGGGTACAGATTGACCTTTTTTCTGGTCCATCTCGAAGTCGATCCTAGCTCTTGTTTGTTTTCTTTTTGGGTGTTTATTTTACCGCTTTGCATATTTATCTATGTGCATTGCATCCTATGTGCGCTTTACTTTCTACATACTAGATTTGGCTGGACTATTTGGTTTCTAGATTTCTTGGTGGGTGGGTTGTTCCATGAGGTAAAAGGCCTCATACCCAGGCTATGAGTGAATTCCATAGGAACTAGGAATAGAGTGGTTATGGCAGCTACAAAGCGAATGCTTTGTAGACCTGACCATGAGACCCATGACTTCGGAGGTAGTTCGGATAGGTGTCCTCGTATGATGATACCGACATTCGAGCTCTCGTACTCTGATTTAGCTTCAAACTTTACCTTGACCTAGACTACACCCGTGAGAGGGGTGGGAAAACTTTTCTTACAGGTACAGGTACTGTTGGTGACTTTGTGTTGCGAAGGTGACTCAGGTTTCCATGTTAGTTTTGAAGCTTCGAGATTCTCTTTTGATCTTGAGTGGTGTTGTTCTGTAATGGTCCAGCCACGATCCAGTGTAAACTTTGATCCTATCATATTGCATCATCACATGTTTATTTGTAAAAAATGATGTAAAAACAAATAACTAGCATGCGCATGTCATTTTCCAGGGACATTCAAGAGTCTTCTTTCTGTTAGAAATGGCTTATCTCCCTCCAGTTGAGTCCGATTCAGTTCGTGTTAAAGACCTCACCAGGCATACGTTCTCTTATCAAATTCCTACCATTGATGTGGCCGAGTTGAAGAGGTTGAGTTCTTATTTGAAGGGTGATGTTTTGAAAATTTTCAACAAAAATTATGGCAACTTGTTACTGGTCCTTAACACTCCAGTTGACCCGATGGCTTTGATCACTCTCTTCCAGTTCTATGACAAAGAATTACAGTGCTTTACTTTTCAAGATTATCAATTGGTTCCCACCCTAGAAGAGTACGCGTACCTGCTTAATATCAGATTGACCGATGAAGTTCCTTTTGTCCAAGTACCGGAAAATCCGAAGTTCGATGTTGTTGCTGAGATTCTTCGTTTGAGTTGGAAAGAGGTGAAACACAATTGGAAGTCCAGTGAGGGTACTGCAGGGTTTTATTTAGATTTCTTAGTGAAGAAAGCTGAAGACTGGGCAAAGAAAGGTAATTGGGGTGACTTCAGTTCTTTGTTTGCTCTCATGATATACGGGATCGTCCTTTTTCCTTGCAAGAGAAATTTTGTGGATTTGGCGGCTATCTGTGTTTTTAGAAACAAGAACCCGATACCGACACTCTTGGCAGATACTCTTTACACCATTCATTACAGGCATGGAAAATGTGGTAATGTGAGTTTATGCCATTCAATGTTGTATCAATGGCTTAAGTTGCATCTACCAGTAAGTGGCCCTTTCGTGGATACCAGGCTTTCTCTCAAATGGTCATCAAGGCTTGTTAACCTTACTTCATTTAATATCTGGTGGAATTATGACATAGGGTAAGTGCGAAGTATTGTCACTAGCTGCAGAGATTTCCCTAATGTTCCCCTCATAGGAACTAAGGGGTGTATCAACTATAATCCTGTGCTCGCTTATCGTCAATTGGGATATGCAATGTATGGACCGCCAAAGGTTGAGGAGGTGTCTGAATCAGTGTATTTCGCTAGAGGAAGTGATCATGTGATATTAAAAAGAGTGACAAGTGCTTGGAAGGGAATTCACAAGAAGGATAGAACTACTTTGGGCAAGAAGATTCCTATTGCTAGGGTTCCTTACATGGAGTGGATTAAAGCCAGAGTTAAGATCTTACGGTTACCATTTGCAAGGTCGGCTCCTCTATACGAGCAACCTCCTGCTGTTCTAAGTAACACGTTGCCTATCGAGATGTTCACCCAGGTTCATGTTGAGAATATTCAACTTCGTGCAAAAGACCGTGAGGCGGGGATAAAACTTTATTGGGCAGATCAAGAAAGGGCCGACTTAGCTCGTAAACTCAAGGAAGTTCAAGGAGAAACTTCTGACGCAACCGGTTTTAGGAAGAGATCTCATGCTGAAATGGAAGAAGAATTGAGTAAGACTCAACAAGAGTGTCGGAAGCTTCAGGTATCTGAAAATAGTTATAGGAAGAAGATTCAGAACCTAGAGAAACAGCTCAAAGACAAAGATGCTCAGCTTGAGAGGGAAGTAGCCCAGAAGCGTGTTGCAGAAGATCAGTTTCAAGAGAATAAAATGGTTGCATCTCAACTCTTGAAGGAGAAAGCCATACTTGAAGAGTACTGTCAACATCTTGAAGCATGTTTAGTCCTGAAGACTTAGTTCTGTTATTTGCTTTTGGTGTATTTGGTCATCCCCATAATTGTTGGAAGGGGTCAATTGATTGTTGTTATTATTCAGTTCTTTTTGCTTTATTATTAAGACATGTATTTATTTTTTTATCATTTTACTCTTAATTTGTCCGAAGTCACTTAGACATCGTTTATCTTGTTTGTAAATAATGGAAGTGTTCATCTTATTATCCTTTCTCTTTTGATTGTATGATCGCACGCCATGATTGATGAATAAAAGGACTCTTGGATACTTGGAAATGACAAACATATCATGCACATCATGCATTTCATAACATTACAGGTTATCTCCATACGGTTTTCTTATTCTGCTGCTTTTCTTATTCAGAATTCAAGACGACTACTCATCGGTATTCCACCAGAAATAACTTGCCAAGACAGATGGAACAGGTTCAAGCTGAACTTGCTGAAATGAGGGCCCAGATGGCTACTCAAATGACTTAGTTCATGGAGGTCATCACCAATGTGAATCGCTGACAGGAGGAACTAGCTGCCATTGTCAACAACCAGTGCCGCTATCCAGGGGATGGTGGAAATCAAGGGCTCTATCAGGACATTTCAGTAGGATTGGGGGATGTGCAAGATCAGCTTGCTGGAAATTTTCATGGGATACCGGGAAACCCTTTCGTGCGCAACGTAGGGCAGTTTCCTCCGTCTCATGGACCTCATCTTGTGGGGAACAAAAGAGTTAATCAGGGTGGTGTAAGGAATTATCAGGAGCAGGATTTTGACTTTGACCAGGATGAAGATCAGTTTTCTGTTTGGCGTTCAGAGTTGGGGGTTCAGATTGAGGATATGAAGTATCGTTTGTTGGAAGAGCGTCTGAAGGCTGTGAAAGGGCAAGGAGTCCTTGGTATGGATGCTAATGATCTTGGGTTGGTGTCTAGGGTGAAAGTTCCTCCAAAGTTCAAGCCTCCTACATTTGAAAAGTACAACGGAATGTCGTGTCCTATTACCCATGCAACTGCTTATTTCCGGAAGATGTTAGTACATACTGAGGATCAAGGGCTTTTGATTCATTTTTTCCAGGATAGCCTATCTGGGGCATCCCTGGAATGGTACCTGAAGCAGGAGAAAACTCATATTCGTTGCTGGAATGATCTTGCTCGGGATTTTGTCAAACATTATCAGTACAACGTGGATATGGCACCTAATCGCACTCAGTTACAAAATATGTCGCAAGGACCAAAAAAATCTTTCAAGGAATACGCTCAGAAGTGGCGTGAGTTGGCTGCGAGGGTTCAACCTCCACTCATGGAGAGAGAGCTCATTTATATGTTTATGAGTACCCTGCAAGGGCCATTCTATGAGCACATGATAGGAAGTACTTTGGCAGGATTTGCAGACTTGGTTATGGCTGGTGAAAGAATTGAAGTAGGTTTGAAATTGGGGAAGATTCAGATAGGAGGTTCTAGTGGCTCATCAGGAGGCAATAAGAAACCATTCAATACTTACCCTAAGAAAAGGGAATGCGACGCAAGCGCAGTTTACTCTCATAGAGTAAGAAGAGAGGATCGTCAGCACCAACAAATCAATGATGTTTCCATTCCTGTTAATGCTCCTCCGCAGTAGAGACCGAATACAGTGCCGCAACAACAAAGACAGCAAGATGCTCCCCCGTCAGTATAATAACCAACAGCAGAGACAAACCATAAATTTTGATCCCTTGCCGATAACTCTTACTGAAGCGCTCCACCATTTGCTTGACTTGAAGTTGATCAGTTTGAGAAATATGCCACCACCACCTGCAAGACTCCCTGTTAACTATGATGCTAATGTAAGATGCGAATTCCATTCGGGAGAAGTCGGTCATTCTACTGACAATTATTTTGCGTTGAAGTGCAAGGTACAAGACTTGTTGGATGCTAAGTCAATTGAGTTTACCCCAGTAACCGGTCTGAATGTTACTCAGAACCCAATGCCGAGGCATGGAGGGGTGTTGTTAATATGATTGATGATAATGGTGAAGTGTTGAATTTGATCATGAATGTGGAACAAGTAACTACTCTGTTGAGTTGTGTTAAGAGGTATTTGCTTGACAATTCTATTTTCCCGGGTTGTACTTCAGAATGTGCCAAGTGTGGAGAGCAACTGAAGGGCTGTGATGATTTAAAAGCTGGTATCCAATTGTTGATAAATAAGGGTTCCCAGCAGTTCGATAGAAAACCGAGCTACCGCGAGGTCACTAAAGAAGATGTTGTTGTGATATCTATTCCTTACACCCCTGCACGCATTCCTTCCCTATCAAGGGCACCCCCTATGATGATTATGGTACTTGGCCCCATGTCGTACACCAGCGAGAAGGCTGTCCCGTGGAATTACGGTGTCAATGTTTATTACCATAGGGTAAAGTAGTAGGTTAACGCTCGTTTGTCTGAGAAAGAACATGCTGAAGGTGATGAAGAGGAAGTCCATAACTTTTTTGGTATGGGTCGAATGACTAGAAGCGGGAGAGTATTTGGTCCTTCCAATGTGCAAAATGCGGCAGATGCTTCTGCAAGAGAAAAGGGGAAACAACAGGTAATGATCGGTAATCCAAGGGTTATGCCAGCCAATGTGACTCAACCAATTTCGATACCAGAAGCTTCTTCAGTTCTCGATGAGGTTGAATAGTTAATGTGAATTATCAGAAAGAGTGATTATAGTGCAATTGATCATATGAGCCATACTCCTTCTAAGATGTCTATCTTATCTCTGTTGATTTATTCAGAACCTCATAGAAATGCTTTGATGAAGTTATTAAAGAACGCGTTCGTGCCAAATGAGATAACAGTCAATCAGTTCGAGAATGTCTGTGCTAATATATCTGCCAGGAATGGTTTGGGCTTCACCGATTTTGATCTTCCTATAGAGGGATCGGACCATAACAAAGCGTTGCATATTTCAATGGAGTGAATGGGCACTACTTTATCCCGGGTTTTGGTAGATACCGGATCGTCTTTAAATGTATTTCCCAAGTCAGCATTGATGAAGATTGATTATTCCGGTCTGGAGTTGCACCCTAGCAATTTGATGGTGAAGGCGTTTGATGGGTCTCAAATGTCAGTATTTGGGGAGGTGGAGTTACCAATCAAGGTTGGTCCTTGCACCTTCACGGCTACATTTTTTGTGATGGATATACAGCCAGCATATTATTGTTTGTTGGGGAGGCCGTGGATTCATAGAGCAGGAGCAGTCACTTTTACTCTTCATCAGAAACTCAAGTACCCCGCAGAGGGAAAGGTGATAACTGTATGCAGTGAGGAAGAGTACATCGTGAGTCATTTCACGTCATTCCGCTATGTTGAAGTTGAAGGTGAGATACATGAAACTCCGTTTCAGGAATTTGAGACAGTTCATGCTGTCAACTTTCCTCCTCTAGAGAAGAAAAAGAAATCTGAAACGGTTATGTCTTCTCTCAAAGATGCAAAAGCTATAGTGGAAGCTGGTAACCCTGAAGGTTGGGGTCAGGTGCTAGACGTTACTCCGAAGTTTGATAAATTTGGTCTTGGTTTTAGCCCAGGTCAGCAGAGTGCAACTCCCAGAGCATCTAGTTTGTCTACTCTTGTGAAGTTTTCCTGCCCTTGTGCTACTCAATAAGGACACGTCAATGTAATTGGCGACGATAGGGCTGATGGCTACAATATTGAAGATTGGATATGTCCGAGTATTCCAGGCCAGACAATCAACAATTGGACTTCTATGGATGTTATCCAAGTTTCAAGCGCTGAGGAGTAATTTTCTTGTTTCCTTTATTATCATATCATAATTCTTACGCTCTGCCCAAGGCGTAGTGGATCATTTGTGTAGGGCCACCATGTTTACTTTTCAAGTTTATCATGAAATAAAGGACGTTTTTGCATTCAAAATTTTGCTTCTTTTTTTTTCTTTTTCCTTTTTATTTTTTAAATGGCAATGTTTCTCTTTCCACACATTGTCACTAAAAAACGCAAAAATGTCATTCATGCAGATGCACTTCCACCACCGATTCTATCGATAACGACTCTGTTATGGCTCATTATGACTTTGATACTCCTATTTATCAAGCTGAAGAAGAAGCATATGAGGACTGTGGTCTTCCTGAGGAGTTAGAAAGATTGTTGAAACAAGAGGAGAAGGTTATCCAGCCGAATCAGGATTCGATTGAGGTGGTGAATATTGGCCCAGAAGAAGTAAGAAGAGAAGTCAAGATAGGGGCCGATCTCGAAGAAAGTTTAAAAGCCAGATTTATTGAATTACTCCGTAAGTATTCCGATAGCTTTGCCTGGTCTTATGAGGATATGCCTGGGTTGGATACAGACATAGTGGTGCATCGACTGCCGCTTAAAGAAGGTTGTTCTCCTGTTAAGCAGAAACTCCGAAGAACTCATCCTGAGATGTCCAAGAAGATCAAAGAGGAGGTCCAAAACCAGTTAGACGCAAATTTCTTAAAGGTTGTCAATTATTCGCCGTGGATTGCAAATATTGTGCATGTGCCCAAGAAGGATGGTAAAGTCAGGATGTGCATGGATTATAGGTATTTAAAAAGGGCCAGCCCTAAAGACGATTTCCCTCTTCGGCATTTTGATGTGTTGGTCGATAATACTGCTCATTCCAAGGTGTTCTAGTTCATGGATGGCTTTTCGGGTTACAATTAAATTAACATGGCTCCGGAGGATATGGAGAAACCAACATTCATCACGCCTTGGGGAACCTTCTGTTATAAAGTGATGTCGTTTGGTTTGAAAAATTTCAGGGCAACATATCAGCGCGCCATGGTCACTCTCTTTCATGACTTGATTCACAAAGAGATTGAGGTATACATAGACGATATGATTGCTAAGTCTGACACGGAAGAGGAACATCTTGTTCATCTGGAAAAATTGTTCGAGAGACTGAGGCAGTTCTTGCTAAGGTTGGATCCGAATAAGTGCACCTTCGGGGTGAGATCCGACAAGCTATTGGGCTTTATTGTAAGTGAGAAAGGTATCGAGGTGGACCCGGCCAAAGTCAAAGAGATAAAGGAAATGCCTGAGCCAAGGACAGAGAAGGAAGTACGTGGTTTCTTGGGGAGATTAAACTATATTTCCAGATTTATTTCTCTTCTCACAGCCACTTGTGAACCTATGTTCAAGTTGTTAAAGAAAAGTCAGACAATGAAATGGAATGAGGATTATCAGAAGGCCTTTGACAAAATAAAGGAATATTTGCAAGAACCCCCGATACTCATTCCGCCAGTGGAAGGAAGGCCACCAATCATGTATCTAACTTTGTTGGAAACCTTAATGGGTTGTGTCCTTGGTCAGAACGACGAGACATGGAAGAAAGAAAAGGCTATTTACTACTTGAGTAAGAAGTTTATGGAATGCGAGTCAAGATACTCATTGCTGGAAAAGACTTGTTGTGCGCTTGCCTGGGCCGCCAAATGTTTGAGGCAGTACATGTTAACTCACACCACCTACTTGATACCCAAAATGGATCCAATCAAGTACATTTTTGAGAATCCAGCTCTTACAGGCAGGTTAGCCCGTTGGCAGATGATACTCATTGAATATGATATCCAATACACTACTCAAAAAGCAATTAAGGGTAGTGTACTGGCCGACCATCTTGCTCATCAGCCCGTGAACGATTATGAACTGATGAAGTTTGATTTTCCAGATGAGGAAATTGTGTATATTCGGGATTATGATATACCAGACCCAGACGAAGGACCCGATCCGGGATCACATTGGACGCTTGTTTTTGATGGTGCCTCTAATTACATGGGCAACGGCATAGGAGCTATTATAACTTCCCCTGAGGGATACCACATTCCTTTCACGGTTCACATTTGTTTCGATTGTACTAACAACGTGGCCGAGTATGAGGCTTGCATTTATAGCATTGAAGCGGTGATCGACCTGTGCATCAAATACTTGAAAGTTTACGGGGATTCCAATCTTGTTATCATCCAGATTAATGGAGATTGGGAGACTCGCCATTAGAATCTAATTCCCTATCGTGAGCATGTTATGAAACTGATTTCGTACTTGGAAGAGATCATGTTTGAGCACATTCCCAGAGAATAAAATAATCTAGCTGATGCACTGGCAACTTTGTCCTCCATGTTCAAGGTTAAGTGGGCTAATGAGGCACCTTCTATTACTATCAGAAGTTTGAGTGAGTCGGCTTTCTGTTTTGAGGCTAGTTTGGACCAAGATGGTAATCCTTGGTTTTATGACGTTAAGCGATATCTGGAAACACAAGAGTACCCTGAAGAGGCATCTGTCACAAATAAGAAGTTCTTGAGAAGATTCTCAGCCAAGTTCTTTCTCAGTGGTGGTGTGTTGTACAGAAGGAATCATGACGGTTTACTACTCAGATGTGTTGACAAGAAAGAAGCGGCTAGAATCATTGAGGAGATACATGAAGGTGATTTCGGGACCCATTCCAACGGGCACACCATGGCTAAAAAGATTTTGCGAGCAGGTTATTATTGGTCCATCATGGAGACTAACTGTTATAATCATGCACGGGTTTGCCACAAATGTCAAGTCTATGCTGACAAGGTGCATGTGCCGCCAGTACCTTTGAATGTCTTAACCTCCCCTTGGCCATTTGCGATGTGGGGAATTGATATGATCGGCAAGATTGAACCGATTGCATCCAACGGACACTGTTTCATTCTGGTTGCCATCGATTAATTTATGAAATGGGTCGAAGTTGCATCCTATGCCAATGTCACCAAGCAGGTGGTAACTCGGTTCATTAAGCACAATATTATTTGTCGCTACGGAGTGCCTGAGAAGATCATTACCGATAATGGGTCTAACTTGAATAATAAAGTGATGAAGGAGCTTTGTGAGTCTTTCAAAATCAAGCATCATAATTCTTCCCCATATAGACCAAAGATGAATGGCGATGTCGAAGCGGCCAATAAGAATATCAAAAAGATTGTACAGAAGATGGTGGTAACCTATAAGGATTGACATGAGATGTTGTCTTTCGCTTTGCATGGTTATCGCACCACTGTGCGTACTTCGACTGGGGCAACCCCATTTTCATTGGTTTACAGTGTGGAAGCAGTATTGCCGGTAGAAGTCGAGATTCCTTCTCTTAGGGTCATGAGAGATGTTGAGCTGGATGAAAGTGAATGGGTACAGAATCGACTGGATCAATTGGAACTTATTGACGAGAAGAGGTTGACGGCTGTATGTCATGGTCAGGTATATCAGCAAAGGATGAGAAAAGCTTTTGATAAGAGGGTATGACCTCAGTGTTACAAGCCAGGCTACCTTGTGCTCAAGAGGATAATTCTTCCCCAGGGAGATCCCAGGTGCAAGTAGGTTCCGACTTATGAAGGTCCTTTCGTGGTCAGAAAAGTTTTCTCTAGAGGAGTGATGATGCTCACGACTATGGATGGAGAGTACTTCCCTCTCCCTGTGAATGCTGACGTAGTTAAAAAATACTTTGTGTAAAAAATAATAAAAACCCGCTAAACTGAAAACCCGAAAGGGCGGTTTAGGCAAAAAGAGGGTGTCCTGGTGAATCGAAAACCCGAAAGGGTGATTCAGGAAAAAGTTAGGGACTTAAAGCAAATGACTACGCTCAGCATGGGATCCTTTGTTTCTTTCCTTCGTTCCGTCACCTGGCATAAGCTCGAAGCTAACCCAAGAATGTTCTATACGAAAGCCGGAAGAGGAGAGTCATCAGAGTCATAGAAGAGTCGGGACTTGATGGATATTCACATTCACATTTCCATTTGTAAACACTTGTTTGTTTTAATTTTGTAATTTCTTGTTTCCCAATGAAAATGCCTTTTTCACAGGCAGATTTCTCAAAATCAATAGAATATCTTCTTTCAAGTATACGTATGCTTTTTTCGTTTCTTCCTCCCTTTTTTTATTTTGTTTGCAAAAACGTCCAATATTTTTGATAAGCATGTGCATATAAAATTCGTGGACCTTACACGAAAATGGTAATACAAGTCATGGTTGGTTGATCGCTTGAAATGCGGATAACAAACACCACTACTACTGTGCAAGGGGCTTGTTTGTTTCTCTGTTTGGTGGACTTCTCTTTCACTCTTTTAGGCATTTCGCCTTGCGGTTTTGTTTCACAGCTCCAGGCTATTGGTAAAAATCATGGGTCAGGATAATATCATGGTTTCGGCAGGTCAGCGAGATCGACGAGCTTTGTTGGGAACATTTTTTCCCCATAATGGCTTTTATTACGTTTCTTTTCCGCACTTTCATGTGTTATCTTGATTGATTTAGCATTGTTTGCATATAGGATTTTGTTTATAGCCGAATGTCATTCTTGATGCGTTGAATATTTTTTTGCCTTGAAGAAATTGTTTCATTTTACTTAATCCATCCAGTATCACTCTTTAATCGATTGTTCGGGCATTTTGATACCAACTGTGCCAATTCTTTTGCTTAGCCAAGAGTTTGGAGGGAGTTTAGCTAAAAAACAGCGACTGTAGTGGTACGCTTTTGGGTAGAATCCTGTTGATGATGTACAGGCATTTTTTCAATCCCCAAACACCAGAGATATAAGGGAGTAATACCCTCGTTAACCCCTCTGAGCCTTCGAAGTAGGAGTCTCTTTTCCGTTCCAAAAAACCTTTTTTTAACCAGGGGCAGGGTAGATGTTCAGTTGATTTAACCAAGCATTCAAATTTCAGAAGGAATGTCCCATCTGAGGATCACCACACTTTATCTTTCACATCATAAGATCAAAATGTCTGAACCATGATTTTCATTTCTTCACAAAATCCTGAGGTCGAGATCGAATCGATACAATAATGGTTATCCCTTGCGACCAAGGATTGAGGCATTTGCTTTCTTAAAAAAAAAAGAGAAAAAATGAGAAAGTTCAAAGACCTGAAGTCACATTGACTTGTTCAAAGCGGAAAGCATGAATAAGAAAGAAACAAAAGGCCCCGCTAAGTCGAAACTTGAAAATAAGTCGCTTTGGCAAAAGTAAGGGTATCCCGCTGGACTCCCAAAATGGAAATTCAAAAGATTTTGTCCAGGAAAAAGTTAGGGAAAAGAAGAGCCTAAAAAGCCAAAAAAAAGGGGGGGGAGAGATTGTTCAAATAAAATTTTCATCAAAGGAAGAACAATAATGTCAAAAAAAAAACAAAAGCAGCGAAAGTTAAGTGACAATCATGTTGGAGAATTTGTCGTGATCGTTCAACCATTATAAATCCTTTTGAAAGATGAATGCTTGTGATAAGTCAGTTGAACTTAGGACAGGAGAATATCACGAAGGGGGTGGGCACCAAATAATTTGAGCCTTGAAAACTTTTTTCAAAAGAACCTTGAACCAGGCCACGTTACAACCTCTAAAAGTCCTAACTGAAACAAGGGTTTAACTCGAAAGCATACTGCAACAGGATAACATTTCCTAAACTCCCCAAATATGTGTTGCATAGCCGTGTTGGTATCTTATCACCCGCGTTTTGACTCGTTTTTCAAAAAGGGAAAGAGAAGTTTTAAAACATTTTTGCACTCTAGCCAGTGATTCATTCACAACAGAGATGTGACGCTTTGTTAAGTTCTTCAAGGTTTAAATAATCATCGCATCAGGTCTATCATTCTCAATAAACATTTTTCTGTATGCAAAATAGCTATTTGACATCAAAAGAGTTTACACGTTGAACCCTTGTAAAGAGCTTAATGATGGTCAAGAAGGGAATGTTCGGCTCTCTTCTGTTTTGACAGAGCCCATGTTTGATTAGGACTCTGCTTATCCCTTGTGAAGTTTCGTTTCCCTGGTGAAGTTTCATTTCAGTAGCAAAGTTTTGTTACTCCATGGATTTTCTTTCAAAAAGCCTCATTCCAAGACTTCAAGTTTGGATATGTCGCCTATCCCCAATGGAGTCGTTAAGCAGGAACCCACATTCTGAAGAGGTTTCAACTCCCCAACGGATTTGCCAATAGAGATCCCTCTCTTTGACCTCTCATTTCCCAGCCGATTTGTTGACCGGGGCATCTTTATGTTTAGGATCTTCTCTTATTCCCCAGTAAGGTTTCGATACCGTGTGACTATCTGCAGGATTCGTCCTTTGGTTGCATTCCAAGAGAATATCTCTCCAGCAAGATAATCTTCAACAGAGTTCTATCTCCCCGGTGAAGTCCCATCTCTTCAGCAGGGCTTTGTTCACCCTTCACGTCGAGTTTGTTGTCTTGGTGTCGTTCTCAGTACGGCTGTGTGCTGTCCTTCCCAGAGATTACATTCTTACCTTGATCCTCTCTCTCAATTGTCTAAATCTTCCGATGGGCGGCCCTTTCTGGAAGCTGCAGTGTCGACCCGATCTTCCCTGGGAGTTCGTAATTTATTTTTGCAGCTCCTCTCTTTATTTGTGGCCCGTTTCTTCTGGTTGCTCGTTTGTGTCTCCGCGAAGCTCCATATCTTCGAGGTTCCCTCTCTAGCAGTTCGCAGTATTTTCTCCTCTCCTTTGGATTTTGCAATTTATTTTTGCAAGTCATGTCAGATTCGGACTTCTTGGTTATTGGCTTCTCAATTGGCCGTTCCCTAGTGGAACTTTTCAAACATGCATCATTACATTGCATCTACCAAAACGCGTAGCATTTCCATTATATGGAGCATTGCGCTATAAAAAAAGGAATTCAAACATGCATCGGAACATAAGCCATTATTATTTCCGTCATCCCCAGTGATTCGCTAATGTCAGATTTAATCCCCAGCGAGGTCTTCGTCCTCATAATCTCAGTTTCCTCCCTATACCAATATCCTTTTGACGTCAGTCATTTGTTTGTTCGAGTATCCACCCTTGATTGTAGTTCTGTTTTGTCCTGGCTCGGTCTTCTCGGGTTTAGTCTTTACTACCCTCTCCGGTTCATTCCAATGTCTATTGATGCACCTTTCGAATACCAGTTTTGTCCTGATATCCGCTTTCAGCAGGTTTTTAGGTGTATGCCCTAATTTCCTTGTTTTGGGTTGAGCTCAGAGTTTCATCTCCTCACCTTGTGCATGAAATCCAGTTTCATCCTGGTACTCATCTAGTTTAGTTTCGCCTAACTGGTTATTGAGTCGAATTTCATCTCGTTTTTGCTTTCCTACCTTGGACTCTTTGACGATGTTCGTTTACCAAGTGCAGTGTTTGTACTGCGTCCCTGGTTTAAAATCAGTCTCCTTTGTTCCTTGGATTCTCCTACCAGTTTTCGTCACTGTTTACCCATTGATCTGAGACCAGCAAGTGCTCTGTGAAACATGCACTCTCATCACTTCGCTTTGGTACGAGTTTAGCCTCGTTACTCGTGCGTGAAATCCAGTTTCGTCCTGGTACTCATCTAGTTTTGTTTCGTTTAACTGGTCTTTGAGTCGAGTTTCGTCTCGCTTTTGTTCCTCATTTCTGAGATTCTTTCAGTTCCTTCATACTGTTTATCTTAGTTGAGATTGGCAAGTGTTCCTAGAATCACGCACTCTAGCCACTTTGCTTTGGGTCGAGCTCAGAGTTTCGTCTCCTCACCCGCGTACATTTTCTGTTACAGAGCTTAGTCTCGTCTATACTCTGTTGGTTGAGTTTTGCCTCACCCCTCCCTTTTGAAGCCCAGTTTTTCCCTGGCACGTTTGTCCGGAAGTTTAGTTGCGCCTACCCTTATCTCGTTTTCGTTCTGTCTCAACCTGTGTTGCAGCTTCATTATGACGCATGTCTTGGGAGTTTTGTTTCCGTTTCTTTCAAGAGTGTAAATTTTCGGGTTCTTTCGTATTCAAACATCTTCTACCCTGAACGCTCGAAAGTTATCACTTTTCTCACTTATCATGTTGAAGATATTTGAATAGGGGCAGCTGTTGCACCCCAAAGTTTACCCTCTTGATTTAGGCTTATGTTTCATCATGAACAACATAGTGCATTGCATTCATACATTGTGATGAGATCAAAGTACTTTGGTTATCTAGTCTTCCTCAAGCTTTGAAGGTTGATTACATGGACAAGTTGCTCAAGTAGAATCTTATTATCTAAACCTCTGGATCTTTTCAACCTCAAAGATTATGGCATTGCTCAAGACATTTTATACATCTCTTTGGTATCTAAGAGGTCTTTGCACAAGGAATTGGTCATGATGCCCAAAGGATTTGAAGTTTTGGAGGTAATTCATCAGTCTCTTGAGGTGTTGACCAAAACTAGGGTTTAAGGTTTCATCAGGCTTCCTTAAGAATTTTAAAGTGAAACTTTTTACATGGCATCTATATGTTTGGAAGATCATATGTTTGAAGTTTTAATCATCAATATTGAAGGGAAGTGGAACAATTGATTCAGAGGGGCAAAATGGTCATTTTGGTCAAAATCAGTCAAAGTCAAGGTTGACCAAGTGAATTTTTGGCCAATCATCAATTCAAGGATGTACTTTTCATATTTCAAGTCCATTTTGGTCATTGTATCAAAGAGATTGAAGTTTGGGTTGAAACTTATTCTTGAAGAAACCCTAAAAGTTACTAATTTTGGAAAATAAGGACTTAATTTCAAAAAATCATATTTTATTCACTCTTGATCAAGAAGATGCAAATGAAATATGCTTAGAAAGTTAAGAGAATGATCTTTCACCTCCTTTTGGTCTCATGACCAAATTGGCAAGGAATCAAGAGTTATGGTCTTTTGAAGTTACAAAATTATAGGTCATTTTTCAAAATTAGTGAATTTCAAGCTAGATTTTTGGAGCCTTAATTGATTAATTTGCAAAAACCCAAAACTAGGGGATTGTATATCTTTTCAAGAACTTTCCAAATTGTGCTTATTTGTGCCAAAATTCAAAAGCATGAGCAAGTTATGAGTTTTGGAATTTTGGGGCATTTTATTGAAATTTGGCAAATATGCAAAATGGCCAATTCATGGAAACTCAGGTTTCAACCATTCTCTTTGTTCCTAACCCAGCCCATGACCTATTTGTGATTTTCTAATGCCCAAAATATCATCCATTTCGTGTTTTGTGGACCTTGGTGATTGTTTGAATAAAAAATGCAAAAAGTGGTACAAACTTGCAAAAACTCCAACATTCTTTGATCATGTGGAATTAAGGGCCAAGGTTTTAAGCACAATCTTATGAAGTTATTTGGATCACAAAGCGCATAAGAAGCAAGAGAACGCACGGGCAAAAGAGATGATTCAGTATGCACTCCATTTTTAGCCAAAATTCCCAACCCTACCCTCCAACGGCTTTAAAGTCAGATTTCCACTCCTAACCTTCTCTACAAACTCTATATAAGAGAAGGCAAGCAAAGAGGGAGAAAAAAACGCGCCATTTTCAAGAATTCCATATCTGAGATTTTTCTTCTTCTTCTGCAACTTGATTCGATTCTCTCAATTCCTTGGTGTTTTCTTCAAAATTCTTGTGGATTCTGCTTCAGCAAAGCAAGTAGATCAAGCTAGCACCATTTGTTTGCATCTGGAGTGAAGGAGACAGTAGATCACTATTCGCCTTGAGGTAATGATTCCAAACTTGAATTTCTGAGATGCACTTGTTTATTGAGATGTTTGAGCTTGGATTCATGTTCAATGATGTTAATGGAATGTTTCTGAAGCTTCATAGCGTTTAATTTGATGAATTATGCATGATTAGATGCTCTGAAACTCGCGATTCAGAATGTTTTTGTTCATATTCATGACTTGATTGTAGACAATGTGGTTGATGATTTGATTTGATTTGAATTGCTATGGATTCCTTGCCATGCTAGCTTTAATTTGCCTTTGATTTCATAAAAAATGATACGAAATTGAGTATGTTGTGTTGATCTGAAAGTGATCCCCAAGCCTGAGATATGCGCCCGTTTTTTGAATGTCTAGAGGTTGAAGATGATGTGGTGGCACATCATGATTGGTCTGTTCAAATTTTTTGGCTTATTTGAATTTTTGTTTTATTTGACATTTTGTTTAATTTTGTTTTCTGATCAAAACACATTCAAAAATCACAAACAAATTACCATTGGTCAATACTATTTTCTAGTATTTGTCATATTTTTTTTGGATTTTTTTAAAAAAATTTGATTGGTTTAAAAAATTCATAGGTTTAATTAATTAATTGTTCAAAGTTTATTTTTATTTTAATAGTCCTATTGATATAAAAAATCCACAAAAATTACTTGAGAACCATAAAATAATGTGAAAATTGATTCTGACTTTGGTTCATAATTTTTCTTATTTTTTGTTAAAAAATTAATTTCAAAAGATTATTTGTAATATTTATTTGTTTTTTTTATTTTTAATACTTCTATTAATTCAAAAATTCCCAAAAAAACCATTTAATCTTTTTTTTAATCATAGAATCAGAATATATTTTTACTTTGACCATTTCATGATTTTTGGTTATGGTTTGCATTTTCTTGCCCTTAAATAATAATTTCATTATTAATTGTTTGTTTTTTTTGTTTTTAATATTTTCCTTTTATCCAAAAAATTCAGGGATGTGTGTTTTTAGTTCTAATATTTGAATATAATTTTGTTTGGCCATTTTTATGACTTTTTGATTTAAACATTATTTTGATATGTGAATATTTGTTAATGGCATAATTGTTTGTATTTAATTCCATTCTTTGTATTTCCCTAATAAAAAAATGTGAAAAAAATTCAATATCTGAACTTGGGCCCAATTCATTCGTTGCACCCCTGTTTTACTTACCAGTCACAATAATGCACCCCCAGGCTTACTGGGCCTGAGTTGAATTCAGGCCCTGACTCTTCACGCCCCCATCTTTTACTAGCTCAATTAAAAGCGTACCCCCCTGATTAATTTCAATTTTTTTATTTTTTATGTTTTATATTTTCTTATCTATATATATTTCTTGTTATTATTTTTTTATTATTATTATTATTATTATTATTGTTATTTATTTTATAATTATAATAATTATCATTATTAATATTAATTGTTATTTTTATATATATTATTTTTATTATGACATGTAAATAAATTATTTTATTTAGAAACTCATGCATATATTTTTTTATATATTGCATTAAAATATTTTTTAATCGTGCATTAATTAAGATATTTTTGCAATTAATATTATAAAAAATACATAACAAATACCCAAACCTATTTTTCGCAATAAACTAATCTAAACAATCAATTTTTGCTAAAGGGTTTCAAATCTATCTTGACTAATCGCGCATTTAGTCCAAAAATTCTGCAATCTCTACACCCGGTCAAAATGCGAGGCGATTCAAAATACTTTTGCAACCCCTAAAAAACATAAACCCATACGAACTGCGAATTGGGACTCTGATTCCTCATAAGAGGATATATAGGCACGCAATCTAAAATCGTGACGAGTCTTGCTAATTAAAACTTAAAACACTATTTACCCTAAACCTAGAGTTTAATATCCTTGTGAACAAGGTGGATGAAAGGTGCCTAACACCTTCCTTTCGGCTAATTGAGTTTGTAACCTAGAATCTCTGTCCGCGCATTAAGGTTTTATGTTAGGTTCCCTTCCCTAGGATAAAAACTAATAGTGGCGACTCTTTATTAAAAAATCGGTCGCAACAGCCGCAACAAAGGCATTTTGCAAAATATTTTCAAACTTACACCCATCACAAAACAACTTTTCAAACAAAGCAATTTTCAAGTGATCTAGCAAGCAACTAAGAGCCCATAGATAACTATGGATGAAAAGCATGCTAACACCTTCCCTTTTCATAATCTACCCCCCGAACTCAAGAAAACATCTCAAAGGTCTTTCATATTCTTTTAACCCTTTCCTATTTGGATAAAAGAAAAGTCGGTGGCGACTCTTGCTATCCGCAATAATTGCAATCAAACGCAAAACAACCAAGTCAGTTCTCCCATCGTATTACAGAACCGGCGACTCTGCTGGGGAATTAACTTAAAAGTGGGGTTACCTTAGAGTTAGATCACATTAATTGCTTTCATTGTTTGATTTGTTTGCTTTAAGTTTATGGTTCCTTGTTTGGGTTTGTTTTGATCCTCTACCCAGATCTGGGGCACCTTTTAGGTAAGTAGCAATAGATTGTGGAAATTGTGCAGGATATACCGACACGGTTGAAGTGATGGCTATGTTAGTATAACACATTTGTTGGTACCTGTAGCCCTTGAGTAGTCAATGAGAATACGGGGCCGTTGTGTGGTGTCATGAAGCACTAACTGACCTTAGAACCTTTAATTATACAACTTGGCCATTATCAAGTAGTGAGATATCCGGCTTTGGTTCCGACCGGAGATTGGTTGATACTCGATGCTAAGCTCATTGAGATCGTACTTTCAGGATATTTTGGTCGCCAATAAAGAGGCTTGCGCTAAAACAATGCCCGATGAAGAAAGATCAATGATATTGAGATTCCCTAGATCCCATTTACTTTCTAGGACAGGTTGAACCAACTAAACTTCAAAAGGGTAATTACCTATGTACTTCATGTAAGCCTAAAACTAAGGACTTATTTTCTTTGTGTGTATATGTTTGTTTGTACATAACATCATGACATCATACCATGGCATTTTGCACTAACCATTTCAAGGACCTAGAAATTTACTTTTGTTCTGTTTTGTAGGACATGACCTCCACTCGTAGAAATAATATCCAAGTCAACCTCGTAAGAGTGTCTCCCCAACTCAAGGAATTGGAATTAAGGGTCCCCAATGATTCTCCTTTTACCAATAAATATGGTTGTCTCGTCAACTTGGTTACAACAAGCTTTGAAGAGGATATGTTGAAAGTGCTATTCTAATTCTTCAACCCTTTGCATCATTGCTTTACTTTTCATGATTACCAACTCGTGCCCACCATGGAAGAATTTTCTCAACTCTTGGGAATCCCTATCCTTGATCAACTACCCTTCAACGATATTGAAAGAGACCCAAGACCTGAGGAGATTGCTCAAGCTCTACATTTGCAAAGATCTGACGTTGTATCCAATTGGGAAACGAGAAATGGTGTCAAAGGTTTCCTAGCCAAGTTTTTGTTGGAGAAGGCTCAATATTTTTAGGATGCTATAGACCTACAAGCCTTTGAATAAGTATTGTCTCTTCTCATCTATGGGATGGTTCTGTTTCCCAATTAGGACCAACTTATAGATGTGAACACAGTCAAAATCTTTCTATCTCGTAATCCCACTTTACTTGGGGATATCTTGCATTCTCTTCACACCTGCACCATGAAGAGAAGAGGACTTCTTATGTGTTGTACTCCTCTTTTGGCTAGGTGGTTTATTTGCACCTACCCCGATCTATCGTGAAGAACGAGCAAGGCTTAAGATGGTCTAGTAGATTGATGTCACTCACACATTCTGATATTTATTGGTGTGCTCGATCTATAGAGGACATTAATATTATTGACCGTTGTGGGGAATTCCCTAATGTCCCTCTACTTGGCATTAGGGGAGGTATCACTTATAATCCTTGTTGGGCTCTACGACAGTTTGAGTATGCTAGAAGGGATGTCCCTCGTGATACACTTGTCCAAGGAATTGCATTTAACTATGAGAGCGATGTCCAAGGTTATCGTGAGAGATTCATACGAGCTTGGGGCATGGTTAAAAAGGTTGATAGCAAGACGTTGGGGCATAAGAGCTCCATTCCTTTGGAGCCTTATCTCAAGTGGGTATGAACTCGCGCCCAAAACCTCATGACGCCTTATGAAGCCATCCTACATATCATCATGGAGCCGGTTTTCGAAGGAGATGTTTTGTATACTGTCCTTTATCCTAACATGCCTACTTCTCTTGAAGATTTGCAAAGAGCTTGGATTCAGCTAAAGGAAGAGTGAGACACCTTCGAAACCCATTTCTACTAAGTGAAATGAAGGTTTTGGATTTTACAAGATAGCTTCATGAAGAGAGAAGTTTGAACACCTACATTGCGCCAAAAAGGATGCGCTTGACCTTTTTGTCTTAGGAGTTTATTTTGTGTTTATTTCCTCCATTGTAAGCTCAAGAGGCATGTTTGTAATCAATTTTAACTTATTAATGCAATTGATGTTTGTTCCCTTTGTCTAAACAAATTTAAATCTTCTAAGTCCTTGAAAGCATTTGCATACACATTAACATACATCATATCATGACAGATTTTCCCCCACACAGGTTTCTCATCTGCTTACTGTTTATTTTAGTAGAGATGACTCTAGAACAGACTATCAAGGATCTTCAAACCCAAAATGCTCAGCTTCAAGAAGTGTTCCTAAATCTATCCAAGGGGCAAGAAGAGTTGAAAACACTTTTCATTGAGAGTGTAACCAATGACAACCCTGAAGACGACAAGAAGGGTCGGATAAGACAATTGCAAGCGGAGATAGCAACGATCAGAATCCAGCTGTTGGGAAAAATGGCTCTTATCCAAAACTTATCTCGGGGAAAAGAAGATTTGAGAACTCTTGTCAAAAAGCTTCATTAAGACGGATGCAACTGTATGAAATAAATATTCAAGGCTGGGGATCACGTCATTAATCAACCCCTGAAGAGACAAGAAGTTGGCCTGGTGGAGAGTAGACCTTTCCAAATTGCTGCTACATCACAAACCCAATAACAACCTCGCCAATCATGACAAGGTGATCGGTGTAAGCAAGGAAGATAATTTGCTGAGATCAACATGCCCTTAGCTCAAGCATTGCATCATATGTTGGAAGCCAAGCTGATTACATTAAGGGAGCCTCCTTAAAAACCTAACACTTCAGCTCCCAACTACAAATACAATAAAAGGTGCGCATACCACTCCAACAGTCCTAGACACGACACTAACCACTGTTGGACATTGAAAAACAAGATTCAAGACCTGATTGACAAAGGAGTGTTGGAATTCACACAAGATGGTCAACTGGAGTTCTTCTGTCACCTCTCAAAGACACACCATCTGAAGTGACAAATTTAGGCGGAGAAATTTTTGTTTATTCGAATTTTCAATTGTAATCTCTTTGTTTGTTTAAACACTTATCTTTGTGTCATACTTTGGTTACTTTCACTAATTCATTGCATGTGTTTGTCTTGAATTAATCCATTCATTTTCACTATATTAAAACTGTTCTTTTTCATCCCTTTTGTGATATTCAACTCTTATTAAAAGTTGTAAGCCTTTAGAGGGAGGATGACAAAAACAATACCATAATCTCATACAGTATGCTTTTGGACAGGCCTTGCTGACGATGTACAAGCATTCTTTCAATTCCTAAACACTAGAGTTATAAGGAAGATAATCCCTAGTCAACCCCTTTGAGCCAAAGAAGTAGGAGTTTTCTTTTTCACACAAATTAAACCTTTAATAAAAACCTGGGCCAAGGTAGTTTCTCAGTTAATTCAAATGCGTGTTCAGACGCAAGCTTTCACTTCATAAACAGCGAATGACATCAAGAACGTCCTTCTGAATCAAAAGACGGTGATGGTTCCCTATCAGATAGGAATTCATTATCTCTCAAAATAAAAGCCCACTAAGTCTAAACCTACGAAGGAGACTTAAGAAAAACTGGGGCATCCCGCTAATTGTAGTCTCAAAAATAAGAACAGTCAAGCAAAAATTAGGGACGATAAATAAATAAAAAGTTTACTACAAATCCTCGACAACATGAAAAATGTTACAAAAACGACTGCCTTCTCAAATAAAATTCCAAGTTTCCGAACCATCACCAAAATAACATTCTAGATTCAATAGGAATTCAAACACACAATTAACTGAGTTTCGGACTGGAGAATATGATGAAGAACGGGTTGGGTACAAATACACTTTGAGACTTATCCTTTGTTTCTTAAACTGTAAACTAGGTCACACTATAACCCTTCAAAAGTCCTAATTGAAGCGTGTGTTAGTTCGAAAGCATATTGTTACAAAAGGTATCCTGACTCTTGTAAGGCTTTATTGTAAATCCTGAGTTGAATTCACATTCTTGCAAAATTCTTTTATCTGCTAAAAATGCATTTTCAAAACTTCAAGAAAAACATAAACTTTACATTGTTTGAATATCGCTGTTTGAATTTGGATATTTGTTTGACAACAGAGAAATTTGCACGGCGAATATCCAATGAACGGAAATTCTCTCAAGAAACAGAATCACTTCAAATGGGAAGACACTTCCAATGACAAATATCCTATAAGCAAGGGGGCATGACATGTCACTGTCCAGCTCGTATGTGGCAGTCAAGTCAAGATTCCAAGAAGTCTCTCAAGGAATACTGAATAACCAGGGGCAGATCTCCATCTGAGTCACTTGGGGCATTGAACTTGAATTTCAGCAAAGGGTCATGTACGACCAAGCACACATTTCCTGGAAGTACTACAACACTTACTATCATGGGCAGTGATAAATCTCCACAAAGTCCCCTTCATAAGGTGATCCCTAGTGAAGTCACCAGAGTCACATTTATAAGGTTATCCCCACAGAATAATCTTCACAAATAAGGGTACAAACCCCACAAGGCCAAACTCATGGATACCCCCACAAAGTTGGATTCATGTAATCCCCAGCCAGAGTTTCAATCTCCGGAAAACCATCTTCCCATCTGAGTTGGTCTCAAAAAGAATCCTCGAGGAGTTCTTCCAAAAGAAAACACCTCCCCAACAGTTTGTCAAATATTCTCTTCAACAGGGTTTATTTCCCCAACAAACTACAGATTCCCCAACTTGGGTTTTTTCCTCGCACAAATCAAGGGACCATGACCCCTAATCCCCAGTGAAGTTGTAAACAAAGTCATTACTATCTCCTAAAGTTTCCATAAAGCCTGGAACCCGACCAGATAACAGTCAACTTCATCCTGTCAAGTAAGTTACTAAAGCCTGGACCCGACCAGATAATCATTTAACTGCTGCAATTGCTGAAACCTGGACCTAACCAGATAACAGTTTGAGTTTCTGAAACCTAGACTTGTTTGGATAACAGTTAATCTCAATTTTTAAGTTACTAAATCCTAGACCCGACCAGATAATAGTTTAACTACTTCAATTGCTGTAACCTGGACCCGACCAGATAACAGTTTGAGTTTCTGAAACCTGGACCCGACCGAATAACAGTCAATCTCAATTTTAAGTTACTAAAGCCTAGATCCGACCAGATAATAGTTTAACTTCTTCAATTGCTGAAACCTGGACCCGACCAGATAACAGTTTGATTTTTACAAATCACTAAATAAAACTCCTCTTCCCTAGTAGAGTTTTCCACCGTTCCAGCAAGTTGCTGCAAAACCTGGAATCCGACCAGATAACAGTTAACTTCTTTATCCCCAGCAAGTTATTGTGAAGCCTGGAATCCGACCAGATAACAACTAACTTTCTAGAGATAACTCCCCAGTAAAGAAACAGACAACTAAAACTCCTGAACTCTTTTCCCCAAGCAGAGATCAACACTCTCCACAGATTCTTCTCAAACAAGTCAACATTCCCCAGCGGAGTTCTCCTCAAACAACAGAAGAGGAATCCCTAGCAGAAACATCCTAAAACAAAGTCTGAAGAGGAGCATGCTCTTCATCCCCAGCAGCAGTCCGGGATTTCATTTCCCAAGGCTCACCAGAATTTGTCAAGGATTTATTTTCCTATACAAAGATACACTTCAATCACATTTCACATTCATATATCATATAACATACACATACAACATAATCTCATTTATTTTGAGAACATCATCACGCTATGCATACTTCTGCATGCAACTAACCCTCTTCCTGGTAGGAAAAATCAATCAAGTCCTCTTCTGGATGGATTCCAGTTAATAATAGGCGATCAATCAAGTTCAATTTTGGATAGATTCACTTCTTCCCGTTAATAATAGGCGATCAATCAATTCCTCTTCTGCATGGATTCCAATTAATAATAGGAGATTAATCAAGTCGTCTTCTGGATGGATTCCAGTTAATAATAGGTGATTAATTAATTCCTCTTCTGGATAGATTCACTTCTTCCAGTTAATAATAGGCGATCAATCAAGTCCTCTTCTGGATGGATTCCAGTTAATAATAGGCGATCAATCAAGTCCTCTTCTGGATAGATTCACTTCTTCAAGTTAATAATAGGCGATCAATCAAGTCCTCTTCTGGATGGATTCTAGTTAATAATAGGCGGTTAATCAACTCCTCTTCTGGATGGATTCCAGTTAATAATAGGCGATCAGTCAAGTCCTCTTCTGGATGGATTCCAATTAATAATAGGCGATCAATCAAGTCCTCTTCTGGATGGATTATAGTTAATAATAGGCAACCAATCAAGTCCTCTTCTGGATGGATTCCAGTTAATAATAGGCGATCAATCAAGTCCTCTTTTGGTTAGATTTATCTCTTCCAGTTAAAGACGGGCGAATCAAAGACCTCTTCTGGTTAGATTTCTTTCTTCCAGTTAAAAATAGGAGAATAAAAGACCTCTTATGGTTAGATTTAGTTCTTCCAGTTAAATACAAGCGAATAAAGACCTCTTCTGGTTAGATTTATTTCTTCCAGTTAAAAATAGAAGAATCAAAGACCTCTTTTGATTAGATTTAGTTCTTCCAGTTAAAGACAGGCGAAAAAAGACCTCTTATGGTTAGATTTATTTCTTCCAGTTAAAGACAGGAGAATCAAAGACCTCTTCTAGTTAGATTTATTTCTTCCAGTTAAAGACAGTCGAATAAAAGACCTCTTCTAGCGAATCAAAGACCTCTTCTGGTGAGATTTATTTCTTCAGTTAAAAACAAGCGAAACAAAGACCTTTTATGTCACCATGGATGGCATCTGTAAGCCCATCTCTGACAACTCTCTGTCATCTCTCCAAATGGCATCTATAAGCCCATTCCCAATTCAACACATCATCAAGTGCAAATTTCTGGGCACTTTAGTGTTCAATCATCTTTCACCTTCAAGTCACGAAAGGCAGATTTGCCAATCTCACTCTTCAGGTTCAAGAAGATTGAACATGGGCAGTTGTTGTACCCCAAAATTTTCCCTTTCATCCCTCAAGAATTTTCTCACAAGATTTCTATTGGGTTAATACTGCACAAGGTTTAATCAGCAAGATATTGCCTCAACGTTGATGACTCAAATCTAGATTTTGAATTTGCACAAGTACAATTGGACTTTTAATGCCCCATGTAGTTTCCATGGATCATATTGGGCTCTTAAGCATCAAATTGAAGAAGAGAAAAATAGCTTTGGTTTCTAAGCTTCAATTGGGCATTTGAATTCCTTCGAGCGATCTTGATTTATAAGTTTCAATTAAGCAACGATTTCCTTCATTGCTTGCTTCGATTCAGAAGGCAATGGCCTCCTACATGCTTGCTTTGATTCAGAAAGTAGTGGCCTCCTACATGCTTGCTTTGATTCATAAAGCAGTGGCCTCCTACAGTCTTTCTTTGACTCAGAAGGCAATATCCTCCTACAGGCTTGCTTTGATTCAGAAGGTAATGGCCTCCTACTGGCTTGCTTTGATTCGGAAGGCAATGGCCTCCTATTGGTTTGCTTCGATTCACAAAGTAGTAGCCTCCTACAGGTTTGCTTCAATTTACAAAGTAGTGGCCTCCTACATGTTTGCTTCGATTCATAAAGCAGTGGCCTCCTTCATGCTTGCTTCTATTCCACCTCTAAACCCTTCAGCACACATAGTTTCTACACTATGAATTACATTTTGTGGCCCATTCGAAGAACATGCAATGGTTGGAAACAAATAGTTTTGTCTGTTGTTGAGGTTGTTTGAAGGTTGGACCTACGTGATTAAAACAAAAGGACTCAGAGTGGTATATTTAGATGAAGATGGCCCATTCGAAAAACATGAAATGGTTAAAAACAATTAGTTTTTTCTGCCCTTGAGTTTGGTCGAAGGTTGGACCTACGTGATCAAAGCGAAAGGACTCAAAGTGGTATATTCAAATGAAGATGGCCCATTTGAAGGACACACAATTAGTGGAAATGAATATTGCTTTGATGAGTCTAGTCGAAAGTTGTGGAAGGATGGAGTATTCGATTCAAGGAATCAAGTTAAGAATAGAATCCATAGGCCAGGCTACATGATCTTACTTTTCAGGCCTCAAACTTGTGCCTCACTCCATAATTAATTGTTTACACAATTAAATTAAGCTCTTACCCAAGTGTTTTCCAAGCCAACTTTCCCTTAATGGCATAAAGTTATCATTTCCATTTTTTAGAAAAACTTTTTGAGCCTTGCGCCTATCCCTTCTGCACACATGTCCCCTATAGACTAGAAGCAACAAGTCTAAGGCCTCCAACAACTTCAGACCATACTTGTACAAGACCTTGAAACTTGTTTTCCACTTTTATTCAAAAAAAGCAAGTCACCTAATCAAAACACTACAACAGAGAGATCCCTTGTGTAAAACATCTCTAACCTTTTTCTCTATAAATAGAGAGACCATTTGCAAATAAAAGGACCAGACTCTTTTTGTGTGGAAAAAATCTTCAAACACTCTCAAACTCTCAAAAACTCAGTACCTCCATATCCTAACTTCATATATAAAAAATCTCAAATCCCTTCATACATTAGCCAACCTTATAATTCACTCCCAACATACCATATACCAGCCTTTCGATTCAAGCAAAGTAGTGATCCCACTAGCTCAAGGAAGGCTCGTGCGGGCTTAACCCACCATCGAATCACCTCTGTAAGTCATACAGAGCTCATTCGAATTGCACTGCAAGAGGTAAGTTTATTTTGAAACTTAGAATTTTTCATTCAAGCATCATTTATATATATATATATATATATATATATATATATATATATATATATATATATATATATATATATATATATTGAAAAGAAAAAATGTAGATATCATGTCTAAGAAGCTGACCATACCCTTAGCTTTCGATTATCGTTGCTTGTACATTTAAAAAAGGTTCGTCTCTAAACAGTTAGGCCTTGGTTGTGATATTTCATGCTGACCTTCGACCCATAGCTTTCAAAAGTTACATGGTTAGACTTGCATTCAGATTATAGGCAGGTTTTTACATCTTTCGATTGGCTGAGGAAGGAAGCCATTCGAAGCTTAAACAGTGGAGTCATGCATTCATGCGCTCGAAGGAAGAAGAAGTTGGGAATTTTAAGCATTCAGAAACGAGTTCGTTTTGTATCCAATCGAAGTTATCTTATGAACGGATGAAATAAACCATCCCAGTGGTACAAACAACGCGCTCTAAAAACCTTGTCATGTAGAAGGTCCTGGGTTCAAGCCCTAGCGAGACCTTTTGTCATTTTTTCCATATTTCCTCATTCCTTTTTGTTTGCAGGAAGCACGCTTGGGCCTCAATTGGTTGGGCCTTGGAATTTTTATGTTTCTGACCCCATGTTTACTAACAAACAACCAGGCCCTGAGCCCAAACAACACAAAACTGTTTTTCTACACACAAAAAATGTTTAAATACAAAAATTGTATTCTACACAAAAACTGTTTTAAACACAAAAACTTTTTTCTACACAAAAACACCAAAAATATAATTAAGTTATTTAGTTTATTTTATTTAACTTCTTATAATGAAAAATACAAAAATCATTTTCCTATTTATTTTCTTTTCTTTAACTTAATTAAATTTCCTTAACAAAATCCAAACAAAATTCATTTTCTTTTCATTCATGCCTTGTACACATTTCAATTCTTATACACTATTCAAGTTCAATATGGTTGTAATAGACAATTAGGATTTAATTTCTTTCAATCCTCATTTGTACATTTGTATCCCCCATCCCCTAAAGTGATGTAATAGCTTAGGACTTTAATTTTCGCAATTTTCCGCTTTAATATAAAATGCTAGTAATTAGGGTATGTATGGCATGATAAAATCAACAAGTAAACAACCCTAAATTCAAGATAAAAATGCGTGCAATCAAACACACTATTCACAGACATGCACCTCTAGGGTAATCTCACTTGTTGCCTCGGAAAATAGTCATGTCTGTTGAATATGGGCATTTTAGCAAAGACCCTCGATAAAAAAGATCGTAGTCCCTAGATGTCCCTCGATGTTGCCTTCAGTAAATGATCTAGTCCCTAACGAAAATTGCTAAAATGTCTCATAAGTTGCCTTCTATGACTATACGATTGACCCACCCCGTCCCTTCACATCCAACAATGGGACTTATTACCAAATTAATGGTAAGATAGCAACATCTAAAGGAGGAGGAAAAGAACATAGACCTTTTGAGTAGGTAGGACACTCATAGTTGCTTGCTCTTAAACTAAAACCATTTCCACACTTACACTTTCAAAACATCTTCAAAAACAAACATCTCTTTGAACTATTTTCAAAACCAACACTTTGTATGCATTCTTATAGAGACAAGAATCAATACAAAGTTAGCCGCAATAAAGGCATTTTTTAAAATATTTCCAAACTTACACCCATCACAAAACAACTTTTCAAACATAGAAATTTTCAAGTGATCTAGCAAGCAACTAAGAGCCCATAGATAACTATGGATGAAAAGGGTGCTAACACCTTCCCTTTTCATAATCTACCCCTCGAACTCAAGAAAACATCTCAAAGGTATTTCATGTTCTTTTCACCCTTTCCTATTTTGATAAAAGAAAAGCCGATGGTGACTCTTGCTATCCGCAACAATTGCGATCAAACACAAAACAACCAAGTCAGTTCTCCCACCGTATTACAACAGGGTTAGTGAAAATGAAAAGTAAGCATATGGTTAGCTTCAAGGCAATGATATCTACATTTTATCTTCACAAATGAACCACTAATGATTTTTGTATGAAGAGTTCAAAGTCAAGAAAACTTACCTTGAAACTGAAATTTGTGTTTTGATTTTGAGTTGGAGAAGTCAAGTTGCAGGTGGCTATTTTTGAGTTTGGAAAATAGTGATGTTACAGAAGTTGTTCTTGAGTTTGGATAACTTCTATATGATGTATATGGAGTGTTTGGATGGTTTGTTTGGAAAAAACTTGCAAGGTGTGAGAGGTTCAAAGGGTTTGGACTTCAAAGCTCAAAGTTGGAGGTTTTTGTGGATAGTTCTGGTTTTTAGTGTAAAGGGGGTTTTAAGGATTTTCAACACACAAAAAGCTCTATATTTTTATGACTTCTTTCTTTTGCAACTGCTCCCTCTATTTATAGGCAAGAGGTTTTGGAATAAGAGATGATTAGGTTTGCAAGACAACATGTTATGGTTTGGTTGGGTGCAAATATCAAACTATGTCAAGTATTCCATGGTCCCAAGATGAAGTACCAAAGTTGTTGGCATAGAGGAGCTAAATTCCATGATTTATGGTGGAGTATAATCAGAAGCAAACAAGGTAAGGTCTCAAGACAAAATTTGTACCAAAAGTTTTCTTTTCAAGAATAACAATGGTGCCTTTATGCCATAAATGGAAAGATCTTTTAGATAATGGCTCAAACACTTGGGTAATAGCTCAAGAGTAGGTGTAAGAATTAAATTATGGTGAGATTGGGAAGTTAGAAGGCCTGCAACACAAGATTATGCAGCATAGCATAAGGATTTTGTTATGTATTCTTTAACAAAAGGACTTGCAATTCAAGGATGGATGCCCAACTTCATGCCCTTGAATCTCCTAGCTCAAGCATGATAAATTCATGCTCTTGGATGATTTAGAAAGCTTTAAACATCCTCTATAACTTTCATGTTGGCCATCTTGACAAAATAATCTTGGAACTATGTAAAAAAATGCCAAGAAGTTGGGATAAAATCCTGACCAAAATCTATTGAAAATTTCTCTAAGTGCTAGATGAAAATGTCATGTCTTCATGGGCTTATATCTTCAAATCTAAGCATTTTTTGGACATCAACGCTCTAATACATAGTTGTAGAATTCATCAATATCTACAACTTTCATGTTGAAAGATTCCTTTGAATCATTTTGCATCATAGTGAACAATTGGTATGAAGTTATGAAATAAACATGTGTAAAACACTTAGAAAAATTTCTAAGTCTTGAAAAGTTTGACTTTTCAAATTGACTTTTGACTTTCTTAATTTCTTGATGACCAAGATTCATATTTTTGAATGTCTTGATGAAATATGATCTTTGAAATTAAATCTTGACCAAAAAGTCAATGTTTGACTTTTTATGCATTAGTTGACTTTTCATCAGTACAACTGATTTTTAATCATCTGATCAATTGACTGAGCAGAATTTGTGATACAAGACTTGAAACATGACATGAGCATTCTTGAAGATACATAATGATCCATGAAATTAATTTGAAGTATTAGAATTCCAATTGTCCATGTGCAAGCTTAAACACTAATTTTGAGGTATCAGTGTTGAGGAGATGGCTTGACCTAGTCAATACTTGTGCAAGCTTGAGCTATTGAAGATATTTTGAGAAATATATTGAGAAAAGAGAGGGATAATTTTAGGGCACAACAGAGTGGCTCTTCGTGAAGCCACACTGAAAGATCAGATAGCCCTGTGTCATGACACCAAAGTTATAGAACGCAAATTCCAATTCGGCGGCCTAGTCTTGCGGAGAAACCAGAAAGATTCCTGCGAAGTTAAGTTGGCCACCAATTGGGTAGAACCTTACTGCGTCCGTGGGGAAACGAGCAATGGAGCCTACCTCCCCGAACGACTATATGGAGAACCACTACCTTGACCATAAAACTCTACAAAGCTGAAACAATATTACAGCTAGGTCTCTGATAAATGTCGCGGCCCGACAGTCGACATAACCTCTCTGAAAAACGACATGGCTTGCTCGACAATAGAAGCATGTTAAGGTAAGAACATAGCCTCTGACCAATAACGAAAGGTGGGTTTTTTTCTCCTTGGTCGAGCGGAACCTTAGCCCGACGGGGACACCTCGACTGAGTTTTGTCGTCAAAGTATCCAATAGGCAGAACACCCAGCTTGCAATGGGCAGTTCATGTCACGAAGTCAAGACCCTGGCCGCGATCTTGACCTTGTACCTATGGACTCCTATTCCGCCTCCTCGACACATCTCAACATGTGCCGGCCACAACTAAGGTCGAGCGCAAACCTCCACTTATCAGAATTCCACATTTCACGAAATAAAAAAATCAAGCACAACGACAAGAAAATATCTAACATACAATAGAAGGAAAAATAAAGGCATTTACAAGAGTCGGCCATGAAGGCCGACATTATCAAAATATTACAAAATATGGGGCACGCAGACCCGAACAAAAGATTGGGTGAAGCCCTTGTCAAAAAAGTCTACAAAATTATGGGCACACAGACCCCTAATCCAGGTGAAAACAAAAACTGGCACGCAGGCAAAATTAACGATCAAACTCGCAGACCCGAAAAATTAATCTCTGCTCTCATCCTCGTCGTCACTCTCTTCCCTGGGATTATCCTAGGGGGGATAAAATATCTTCCCATTGACCACCTAGTTAAACGGCCCCGCACCTTCGACCACCAGCTCGACCCCTTGGTTAAGGATCTTGAGATGCTCCACGGCCGTGTTGAAGCCATAATTGAGAGTGTCCATGACGTCTTGCTCAAGCACACGACTCTGAGCGATCAAATATTTCCTAGTCTCAAGAGCTTTCTCCGTGTCAGTTTCTTCAGCGGCAGGCACCACGATCTCCTCCAACTCCCTTATCTAAGTGGTCAATCGCTCATTCTCCTTAGTCGTAACTTCCAATTGAGGACTTAGCTCGTTCAAAGCTTTAAGGAGTTAGACCTGCGCTTCGTACATCGTCTCGTGGTTGAGGATATCACCCTTCAGATTTTCATTAATTCCCTTTAACTTTTGGATCCGGGCATATGCTTTATCAAGAGCAGACTGAGATCCCACAACCTCATCATTCAGCATCAAAGCAGTTTCAAGAACCCTCATCATGGCGTCCATATCTTCTGATAGGTTCTTCCATTGGGTTTCTTTTTCCTCAGACAGTATGGCTTCCTCTCCTCCTCATGAAGACCTAAGGAACTCTCCCCACTGAAGTTACCTCGGTTGAAATAGCAGGGAGGCAACTCGAAAGCCACCGTGACACCCTTGTCCCCTTTGATAGGCACCACATGCTCAAGGTTCTCCACACATTTCCTTTTCACCGGTTATTCAGGAAAGGGGGCTTGGGTCCCTGAAAGGGAAGATGAGCCGCTTGGACGGGAAAAAGTTTTGGCATGTTCTTAAAGCTGAGTGTTGTACCCCAAAATTTTCCATCCAATTTTCTTCAAGATATCTCCTCATGCTCACCGGGTTTTCAATTACTCAAGACTACTCAAGGTTGGACCAGACAAACCCTCCTCCTAAGTAGTTAACCTACAACTAGGGTTTCATTTCTCTTAAGGGAAATTGAGATTATAATGCCTTAAGTGGATTCCATGGCTTCTCATATGTCTCAAAGAATGCTCATGCCAAATTTCAAGTCTTGGATCATAAGTTTGCTCAATCAATTGCTCAGATGATTGAAGATCAACTGTATTGAACAAAAAGTCAACTATGGTCAACATATAGTCAAACTTCAATATTTTTTGTCAACATCAACATTTTGAAGTCACATTCATCATTTAATCAAGTGTTGATCATTATTCATCAAGAAAACTCAAGATTCATCAAAAGTCAAAGTTACTAAATTAGGGTTTTCTTAAGGAGAAGTCAACTGAGCTTTGAACAAGCATAACTTTCACATGCTTCATCATATTTTTCTCAACCAAAGCTCATTTTGAAGGAAATACACTTCTCTACATCTTTGTCTCTCTAAGATCAAGTCCAAAAAATGCTTCATTTGACAGATATGAGACAAAACATTACTAGTCATTTCAAAAGTCAACAAAAGACACTTTTTGTCAAGGAAACTTATATCAAGATAAAGTATTCAAATGGAAAAATGATAAAAATGGAGATTGTAAAGGACATCTTTAGCTTTTCAAAAAGTCCAAGATAAACTTCATATGATAAAAATTGAGAGAGTTATGATTGGTGCAAGTTGGGAAATTTTGAGAAAATACTTGAAACCTAAATTGGTCAAACTTGAATTTTTGGGCTAATGGGCTTATGTTTCAAGGTCCAAGCGTATTTTAGACCTCATAGTGAACCTCCGAATCAATTCATACACCCCTTTGATTTTTATTTCTTTTATTTTTGATTTTATTTATTTAAATTCAAAATTAAATAAGATAAAATTAAAGCTTTCATGACAAGGTTCAAGCCCACTTTCTTAACCTAATTTTCTCCTACAAATATCCTCATAAAGACCACAAGAGAAGGAAATGAAATCTTGAAAGAAACCACCACCTTCTAAACTTCAAATTTTCTCAAAACTAGGGAAAACTTCAAACCCTATTTGCAACCTCTCTCCATGCAAGCCAACCATCCCATTCCACTTCAGGGACCTTGTAGGGTAAGATTGGATCGATCTTGATGATCCAAAGGACTTGAAATGAATAACCATGCATCACCAGTTTCCTTGTGTGTTGTAAATTTATATTTTCATTTTCATATTGTTTTGACGCATACTAACAATACTAACATGCTTTTGAGGTATAACTATGTAGAATAGATCTATCACATGAGTCCCATGACGATCGAATCATGAGTTGTCATGCTTGAACCGTTTCATATTATTTTCTTCATATATATTTGTACAGGGAGAATCAGCCAAAACCAAGGGCACCATTTATTTTGCAAGGTCCAAATCAGGGGGGTAGGATACCTTTGAACCACTGACGTTTGCTATTTTGCAGAAACACAAAACATAGTCCCCGGAGAAGAGGACCGGAGCTAGGGCTCTGGCGCCTCTCCGGTCCAGGAAATTATGTTTATTATATATTTAATTGATTTCACAATATTATCGAATGGCACAACTACCCAAGTGGCAAGCGCGCGCATGATAAGGCATTGATACACCTAGGCGTAGGTTCGATCCCTGCCTTTTGATGTTTTTTCATATTTTCCAATTCTTGCAGGTTTATTACATTTTGCATTGCGTCCATGCTACTAACACCAACCATTCTTGGCGCAGTGGTAAATCATGCAGGGCAGAAGGCAAGGGGCGTGGGTTCAACACCCACCCCTAACATTTGTTATACTTTTTGTTCTAACTTTGTATTTCTTTGATTTCTCTTCCTCTATTTTTTGGCAAACTTAATTCTTTTTAATTAACCATTAAATTTATTTTTCACAAAACCATTAAAAATAAACCTTTTTTAAAAACCCTTATTAATTAGGTTTTAGGTTTTTAACTAACATTTTAATAATTTAATTAATTGACTTTTTTTGCAATTTTAAAATTAATTAGGTTTTAGGTTTTTAACTAACATTTTAATAATTTAATTAATTGACTTTTTTGCAATTTTAAAATTAATTAGATTTTTAGGTTTTATTCAATTAATTATCATCAAAACTATTTTCTTCATAAAAACCTTTTTTACATTCTTTTTTCTATTTTTATTATCCTTTTTTCGTATTCTTAGATCGACTGTATAGGTTTCACGAATGTAATAGCCTAGATCTTTATTTCCCGCCTTCTTTTTTTCGTTATCATGTAATTGTTTTTGCAATGTAATAGTTTAGTGTTTTATTTCTAGCATTCTTTCACTATTATGTAACTATCCTAAAGCTCTGTAATAGCCTAGGTTTACATTTCTATCTTTATCTTCTACTAGTATAATTTATATGCTATTGTTAGTAACTAGGGTTTGTATGACAAGATAAAACCAAACGATATAAAACCCTAAATTCAAGACTAAATAACTGAACAAATACACTTGTACACTTACACCTCTAGGGTAACCTCTCTTTGTTGTCTTTTCAGAATAACGATCATGTGCCTCAAAAGTAGAGATGCTTTAGCAAAGACCCTCGAATAAAATATCATAGTCCCTCGATGACCCTTCGTTGTTACCTTTCGAAAAATGATCTAGTCCCTAACGAAATTACTGAAGTATCCTTACAAGTTTCCTTCGATGATTGTACGATGACCCTTCGCATGTTCCTTCGCATGTTCCTACTAACTAATGGTACGGATAACACTACCTCTAAAGGAGAAGGAAAAGTACAAGAACGACCTTGAGTGGGTAGAATACTTTTAATCTCTTTCTGTTGTACCCCAAAATTTTCCCTCTCATGTTTTCCAAAGTCTTCCCCCTGCATGGTTGATCACAAACTCTTGCCTAAGGAAGAAGAAAATTTTTGAGTGGTGCTTTAAGTACCTTTCGATTGGCATTCTGAAAGACCCTTCGATTGGTATTCTGAAGGAGCCTTTCGATTGGCATTATGGACAAGCACTTCGATTGGCATTATGTTAAGGCCTTCGATTGGCATTCTGAAAGACTCTTCGATTGATATTCTGAATGAGCCTTTCGATTGGCATTATGGACAAGCACTTCGATTGGCATTATGTCAAGGCCTTCGATTGGCATTCTGAAAGACCCTTCGATTGGTATTCTGAAAGAGCCTTTCGATTGGCATTATGGACAAGCACTTAGATTGGCATTATGTCAAGGCCTTCGATTGGCATTCTGAAAGACCCTTCGATTGGTATTATGAATGAGCCTTTCGATTGGCATTATGGACAAGCACTTCGATTGGTATTATGTCAAGGCCTTCGATTAGAATTCTGAAAGACCTTTTTGTTTGGAACCCTGGGCCAAGCCTTTCAATTGGCATGCCAAGGAATCCTTCGATTTAGCATTGTGTTAAGGCAGCTTCGACAGGCATGTTAACCATGTCCTTCGATTAGCATGAATAGCACCTTTCGATTGGCCTGTTAACAAAGCCTTTCGATTGGAATTTTAATTAGTACCCTTCGATTGATATTTGGACCTGGGCCATTTGAAGAACTCCTTCCAGGCCATTTGAAAGAGGCCATCAAGAGGGCACTCAAAAAAAAACATGTCCAGGTACACTGAACATGAGAAAATGGCATGTTTCCCTTGCAAATGTAGAAATAATTAAATGTTGATTGTGGATTTAATTCCTGAGTTAAAGGCCAGATTCTTGCCTTTTCTGTTCCTAAAGAGCTGATTCGACCAGAGTGATTCTTTTCAAATCAAGCAGTCGAAGCAGAAGAAGTCCATTCGAAGGAGGCAAATCAAGACCAATCGAAGAGCAGGGCCTGAAGGCATTCGAAAATAAAAAATGTCCAGATTCATTCCATATTCCAAAGAGATACGAATATTTCAAAAAGGAAATATTTTAATGTGTCTGTTTCTCGTCTCGTGGATTTAATGGCCTGGTTAAATGGCTGTCCCTTACCATTTTCATGCACCCTCACACTCCTATAAATACAAGGGCCAACATACATATCCAGCACACAAACAAACACGGGAAAAAAACAGAACAGAACAGGAGAACAGAACGAAAAAACACAGAGGAAAAAATAGAGAAAAGAAACAGGAAACATTGGAGAGGCGCTGCCCATACAATCCATCAAAGGTTGTCAGAATTTTCCAAGCCAAAGCAGTCCTTCAGATCGAAGGTGCCCACGCCCAGAAGCCCTCAGATTGAAAGTGCTCCCATCCAGCCAGTACCCAAATCGAAGATTCAATCTGCTGGTAAGAGAGGGTAAATTGTCAAAACTTTTCATTTTGCATAACACCTCCATATTTTCTATCCCATTGGATTTTCCATCCTAGACAGAATTCAAGGGCCTGGGTTTGGCCCCAGGTCATGTTCTTCGTTTGCTAACATTTGCTGCAGATTTAGCCTGGAAAGACTCAGCTCACGCAGGATCGAAGGGCCTGGGGTTCGATACCAGGCCCTGAGTTTTATTTTTCTAACATACTTTTGCAGGTATAGCATCCCAGATCGAAGGAGACACCTTCTCTAGATCGAAGCTTCCCATAGTCCTCCTGGATCGAAGAAGGCATTTTTCCCAGGATCGAAGGGAAATCCCCTTCCCTGGATCGAAGGTTGTTCATGCCCACTTCCTGGCCCAATCGAAAGAACCATGACCCTGTTTGTATCGAAGCTTCCATTCCCTCCTTGGCTCTAAGCTCCTTTTTTCCCTGGATCGAAGGATCCCCCTTGTATTTTATTTTTGTTTTCATTGACATCTTTTTATCTTTTTAATTAACATTAAAATTAAAAAAAAATCACAAAAACATTAGGCTAGTTGTTTTTCCAACTATATTTATTTCTTAAATAAATTAATTAATTATTTTAACATTTTTCTTAAAATTAAAAAAAATTAATTGACTTAGGCCTTATGTTCTTTTATATAAAAAACAACAAAAAGATTTTATTCTTAGGATTTTTAGAGGTTATTTTCAGATTCGCGCGCATTTATTTTATTGTAATTGCCTATTGGTTTGTAATAGCTTAACTAAGACTTTTACACTTTACTGCTTTTTATTCCCCCAATTTTTGGACATGTAAATGATCCCCCTCCTCGAAGCCTTGTAATAGCGTAGGGTTTACAATTCCCGCACTTTAAATTCCTGTACATATATTAATTGTTTAGATGTATGCTAACTAGGATTGTATGACAAGATTAACTCTTAACTTAAAATCAACAGTAGCTCACCATAACATGTACAAAGATAATATAAACTGAAAATTGACACACTCGCACATGCCACTCTTAGGGTACGCCTCACTTGGTTGCCTCGAACGTGGTCATTGAGTATAGGATGTTTTAGAGGTCGCCCTCCTGTCCAAAGATCAAAGTTGCCTCGAAACGGTTGCCTAGGAAAAATGATCTAAGACATTAGGGTTACCGCTAAAGCGTCCTAACATTGCTTTAGTGAGCACACGTCCCTTAAACCGAATTGACCCGAAAACTCCAACGATGGTGCTACCTACTCCTCAATAATGGGATAGCACTGTCTAAAGGACATTTGCACAGTTTAATTCCTTTTTGAGTAGGTAGAGGTTCTTAAGTACTTGCTCCTTTTAAAAACAAAAACAAAACTTTTCGCACTTACACTCTCTTCAAAAACAAAACACTTTTCAAAACCCACAAACACAAAGAAAAGCAAACTTTTGAAAATGTAGTGAGCAAGTACCTAAGAGCACGTGGATAACCACGGATAGAAAGGGTGCTAACACCATTCCTTTCTATAATCTACCTCCCGAACCCGAGAAATAATCTCAAAAAGGAATTTTTCTGTGCTTTTGTCCTTTCCTTGTTGGATAAAATAAAAGAAGGTGGCGACTCTTGCTTACCGCGACATTTTGCAAAAACAAACGCAAACGCGAACCAGCATTCCAAAACAGTTAGTTCTCATTCCCACCGATCACAGAACTGGCGACTCTGTTGGGGATTACTTATAAGTGAGGTGTACCTTAGGATTAGATCACTTGTGTTTTCAATTGTATGCTTTGTATGCTTTTAATTTTGTGGGCTTGTATCAGAGTTCTATAGATCCTAACCCGGATCTGGGGATACCCTTTAGGTAAGTAGCAATAAACTGTGAGGGATCTGTCCGGCGTAGACCGACACGGATGAAGCAGTAGCTACGTTGGTGTGGCACCTTAGTCTGTACCGATATCCCTTGTGTTGGAACGAGGAGAATATGGGTCTTCTAAGGAGTCATTAAGCACCAACTGACCTTAGAACCTTAAATTGACCAACTTGGCCATAGAACAGTAGCAGTATGCTACACTCATTGAGACTAAACTCTCGCGATGATTCCGGCCGCAAGAAAAGGTTGCTAAACTGGAATTATGACCGATTGAGGGTAGTCAGTGATATTGAGATCCTCTAGAACCCAGTTACTATTTTTTAGGACAGGTCTTAACCAACTGAAACTGAAAGAGGGTAGTACCTAAGCTTCATGCCAGCCTGAAATCTAAGGGCTCTTTTGCGTGACTTGTGTGCCTTTACCATGTTTTCCTTTTGTGAATACTTGTGGTGTGCCTTTACCATGACATCATAACATCATAACATTGCATACATCTTGCACAAGGACTAACCTATTTCAAAGACAAGAGGGTTTCATCTTTGCACTGTTTTGTAGGACATCATGATGCCCATGCGTAGGAATACTATCCGAATCAACTTTGTTCAAGTACCTACTTTGCTTAAAGAGATGGTTGTCAGGATTCCAGACATTACTTCCTTCATCAGGAGGCATGGTTCTCTTCTCAGTTTAGTTACCTCAAAGTTGGACAAACAAATGATGAGCGTCTTGGTCTAGTTTTATGATCCGCTATACCATTGCTTCACCTTTCAAGACTTCCAGCTGGTCCCTACCCTGGAAGAATTCTCCGAGTTGCTTGGTATCTCTATTTTGGAGCAGACTCCATTTACTGGTTGGGAAAAGACTCTTAAGCCCGAAGAAATTATTGCAGCCCTTCACTTGACCAAAGAAGAGGTAATGGCTAACTGGGAGACTAGAAGTGGGGCTAAGGGTTTTTTGGCTAAGTTTCTGGTTGACAAAGCTAATTACTTATGGGATGGCTTAGACTTCAAGGCGTACGAGGACATTCTAGCTCTCTTGATTTATGGTCTGGTATTGTTTCCAAATCCTGACACTTTTGTTGATGTTAATGCCATAAAGATCTTCATCTCTCAGAACCTTGTACCCACTCTCTTGGGTGATATCCTTCATCAGCTCTATGCTCGTACTGCCCGAAAGCGGGGAACTTTGTTGTGCTGTGCTCCTTTATTGTCGAGGTGGTTTATTTCGCACCTCCCTAAGTCCGTACTGAAGAACAAAGAAGGAATGGGCTGGGCTTATAGGGTAATGTCTCTTACTAATAATGACATTATCTGGACTCTCAAAGCCTTGGATGAGGTGACTGTCATTGATCATTGTGGAGAGTATCCTAACGTTCCATTGATCGGAACCCATGGAGGAATTTCTTATAACCCATGTTTAGCTCTCCATCAGTTTGGAAGAGCCAGAAGAGAATGGACCTCATGAGATGTTGATGCCTCATATCATCTTTGATTTTCAGGGAGATAGCGACGAGTTGCGTCGTAGATTCATCAGGGCTTGGGATAGAGTTCACCAATCTGACCCAAATGAGTTGGGACCAAAGACTTCTCTGCCAATGGAGCCATATCTCAGATGGGTCCGCATCCGTGCCCAAAGGTTAGGTATTCCATACGAAGCTGTCAGGCCTGTTACTCTTGAAGTTGCTGATAAAGACGGGGTTCTTCCAACTATTCTCCATCCTCATATGCCCACTGATGTTGGAACACTGAAGAGGTCTTGGATGCAACTGCGGGAAGAACGGGATTCTTATCGGGAGAGGTTCAATGAACAAGAACAGAAGATCCAGAAGCTGACTAAGCAACTGGAGAACGAGCGGATCCTGAATGATTATATCCACACTGAGAAGAAGAGGCCATGAGAGCATTGATGGACCTTTGATGATTTCTTTTACAGTTTTTATTTACTTTTCAGTATTTCCATTCTTGTAACGCCTAAGGGAAATTTGTTAAACAATTTAAATTATGAAGTTAAATCTAATAAAGTGTGTTTCCTTTCTTGTTTACAAATTTGAATCTCGATTGTCTTTGAAATCATAAATCATGCACATTTCATATCATGCACTTCATAAACAGGTACCCTTTTACAGGTCTCTTATCTTCTTCGCTATTTATTTCAGAAATCATCATGTCTGCCGAACCTTCCACTGAGCAAGCTATCAAGGCCCTCCAGGCCCAGAACGCCCAATTTCAAGAGCTAGTCATGAATCTAGCTAAAGGTCAGCAGGACTTGAAGACCCTAATTCTGAAAGAGAGGAAGGAGAAGAAGAAGAGGACCATCTTGTTCAACACCGGACGCAGGTTTGGAAACAGGCTGCAGAATGAAGTTGATCTGACCACCTCATCTGGGGGGAAGGATAGTCCATAAGAAAGGAGGGCTTCTAGCCTTATGGTCTCCGACAACGAGATGGACTATGATGAAGAACATTATCCTCCTGCTGAGGATAAGTACAAACAGCTGGAAGACCGTTTGAATGCTATGGAAATACAGAAGGTGCCCGGTCTGGACTTCGGAGATCTGGGTCTATCATCTGGGGTGGTGATTCCCCATAAATTCAAGGCACCTGCCTTTGCCAAGTATAACTGAGCTTCCTGTCCAAAGCTGCACCTCCAGTCATATGTGAGGAAGATCCAGCCTTACACTGCTGATAAGAATTTTTGGATCCATTTCTTTCAAGACAGTCTTTCAGGGACTCAGTTTGAGTGGTTCTATCAATTGGACGGAGCCAGTATCCACAGCTGGGAGGATTTGGCTGCTGCATTCTATAGGCAGTATCAGTATAACTCCGACCTCGCTCCTACGCGTACCCAACTCCAGGGTATGTCAATAGGAACGGGAGAAGGATTTAAAGAGTATGCTCAAAAATGGAGAGACCTTGCCGGAAGGGTGCAACCACCTTTGGCTGATCGTGAACTGGTCGATATGTTTCTGGGGACCCTGTCTGGTCCGTTCTTTAATCATCTGATTGGAAACTCTTCAGTCGGGTTTATAGACCTTATCTTGACTGGTGAGAGGATTGAAGTTGGTATTAAGGCTGGGAAAATACAGAGGGGTGCCTCATCGAGCACCGAGAAGAAACCATTTAAGAAAGAGTCCAGTGTTGTCTACAGTTCAAGAAGACAGAATAGACATGAACACTGCCAAGCTGTCAATGCGGTTGTTATTTCAAAACCTGCTGGTACTCCTCAGAATCACAACCAACAAAGGGAAGAGAGACCTCAAAGGCAATTCACTCGTCTCAGCATGACTTTGTCTCAGATGTTGCCACAGTTGCTGAAGACCAATATGGTGACTCTAAGGGAAGCCCCAAAGGATCCAAATACAACATCATCAAAGTATAACCCTAACGCCCGCTGTGCTTATCACTCCGATAGCCCGGGGCATAATACAGATGATTGTTGGAGTCTGAAGAACAAGGTTCAAGACTTGATTGATGTGAAAGAGATCGAGTTCGGAGCACCAGAGAAGCCTAACAAGAGGCATGGGTAAATGCTATTAGGGATGATGATGATGAAGAGTTTGATATCGACAGTTGGATCTACCCTACGACCAACGGTGGATTAAGCAACTGGACAGCGAAGGATTATATGCCCGTTTCAGTTATCACCCAGTAATGAAACATTTTGTTTTAAATTTGTAACAGACAATATTGTGAAACTTTATGGCCCGGTGTCTTACCCGGGGCACCGTGGCTTCATTTGTGAGGGATTTTGTGTGCCATTTTCATATATCATTAATAAAAGCATTGGATGTTTTCGCATTTCAAATTTTGCGCTCCTTGTCTTTCTTTATTATATATTGCAAAACAGCTATTTTACACACACTCACATATACAGGTCCCAATCCACTCTGGATCTCACTGGTAACGACTCTGCTACTGTCAGTTATGACTTCGAAAATCCGATCAACTTAGCCGAAGACGAAGGTGAAGATGATTGCGAAGTGCCTGGTGAGCTTGCAAGACTGCTACTTCAAGAAGAGAGGGACATTCAGCCACATGAAGAGCCAGTGGAAACGATGAATCTGGGTACCGAGACAGACAAGATGGAAGTCAAGATCGGTGCAAATCTGGAGCTTAGTATGAAACAGTGGTTGACTCAGATTCTGCATGACTATGTGGAGATCTTTTCCTAGTCTTACGAAGATATGCCTGGGTTGGATACCGACATTGTGGTTCATCGCTTGCCTACCAAGGAAGACTATCCTCCGGTAAAACAGAAGGTTCGCCGTATTCATCCAGAGATGTCTGAGAAAATCAAGGCCGAAGTTATGAAACAGTTTGGCGCCGGTTTTCTAGCAGTAACTTCTTACCCTCAGTGGGTGGCCAATGTGGTTCCGGTACCGAAGAAGGATGGTAAGGTCCGAATGTGTGTTGACTACAGGGATTTGAACAGGGCAAGCCCTAAGGATGACTTCCCTCTGCCTCACATCGACGTTCTGGTTGACAATACTGCTCAGCACAAGGTATTCTCCTTTATGGATGGTTTCTCCGGTTATAATCAAATCAAGATGGCTCCTGAAGACACGGAAAAGACTACTTTCGTTACCCAGTGGGGTACCTTTTGTTACAAGGTCATGCCTTTTGGGTTGAAGAATGTTGGGGCAACATATCACGTGCCATGGTTGCTTTATTTCATGACATGATCCATCATGAGATTGAAGTATACGTCGATGATATGATTGCGAGGTCCCAAACTGAGAAGGAACACCTTGACCACCTACAGAAGCTGTTTGACAGGTTGAAGTTATACAAGCTGAGGTTGAACCCGAACAAGTGCACCTTCAGGGTGAGATCTGGTAAGCTGCTAGGTTTCGTCGTGAGCGACAAAGGTATTCAAGTGGACCGTACCAAGGTGAAAGCCATACAAGAGATGCCATCTCCCAAGACAGAGAAAGAGGTCAGAGGCTTTCTATAACGTCTGAACTACATTACCTGATTCATCTTGCACCTAACTGCTACTTGTGAGCCAATCTTCAAACTGCTGAAGAAAGATCAAGTGGTATGTTAGAACGATGAATGCCAGGCCGCTTTCGAAAGAATCAAAGAGTATCTCCAGGACCACCCATTCTAATGCCACCAGTTGAAGGGAGACCTCTGATCTTATACTTAACAGTACTTGACAACTCAATAGGGTGTGTGCTGGGGCAACATGATGAGTCTGGCCGAAAAGAGCATGCTATTTATTACCTTAGCAAAAATTTTACCGACTGTGAGACCCGATACTCACTGCTTGAGAAAACTTACTGCGCTTTGGCATGGGCTGCTCGCCGGCTGAGACAGTATATGCTGACTCACACTACTTTATTGATTTCAAAGATGGATCCAATCAAGTATATCTTCGAAAAGCCTGCCTTGTCCGAAAGAATAGCAATATGGCAGATGATCTTGACTGAGTATGACATCCAGTACACGGCTCAAAAAGCAATCAAGGGAAGTGTATTGGCAGACCATTTGGCACATCAGGCAGTGGATGATTACCAGTCTATGAATTTTGAGTTTCCGGACGAGAATATCATGGTAGTGACTGATTGTGAGACACCTGGACCGGATGAAGGACCTGAGGAGGGATCCCGATGGTCTATGTACTTTGATGGAGCTTCAAACGCTTTGGGTAATGGCATTGGCGTTGTGATCATATCTCCTAAAGGCTCTCATACTCCGTTTACCGCCCGACTGTGTTTCAACTGCACCAACAACATGGCGGAGTATGAAGCATGCGTTATGGGTCTTCGAGCTGCAATTGACCTAAGGACTAAGTTTTTGAGTGTCTTCGGAGATTCTGCTCTCGTGATCAATCAGATCAAAGGAGAGTGGGATACGAAACACCCAAATCTTATTTCTTACAAGGAGTATGTATTGACGTTGCTTCCCCATTTCGAGGAGATAACCTTTGAAAATTTCCCAAGAGAGGAGAAACAGTTGGCGGACGCGCTGGCTACGATGTCTTCTATGTTCAAAGTTAAATGGGACAACGAGGCCCTCCGGATCATTTTTTGGAAACTGGATGAACCTGCACATTGTTATGATCTTGAGACCGAAGAGGTAACAGAAAAGCCTTTGTATGATGAAGTGAGGAGGTACCTTGAAGCTCAAGAATACCCCGAGGGTGCATCTGTTAACGACAAGAAGTTTCTGAGAAGGTTCGCCACAAAGTTCTTCATCAGCAATGGCATTCTTTACAAACGTAACCATGATTCAACCTTATTGTGTTGTGTGGATAAAATTGAAGTAGAAAGGATCATGGTAGAGCTGCATGAAGGTACTTTCGGAACTCATGCCAGTGGACATACCATGGCAAAGAAAATCCTTTGGGAAGGATATTACTGGTCCACAATGGAAGCCGACTGTTATCAGCATTCTCGGACATGTCACAAGTGTTAGGTCTATGCTGATAAGGTGCACATACCTCCAGTTCCTCTGAATGTTTTGACAGCACCTTGTGCCTTTTGCAATGTGGGGCATTGATATGATCGGAGAGATCAGACCTACGGCATCCAACGGGCATCGTTTCATCCTGGTAGCGATTGATTACTTTACGAAGTGGGTTGAAGCAGCTTCCTTTGCTACCTTAACCAAGAACGTCGTGGCACGGTTCATTCGGCACAACCTGATCTGTCGATACGGTGTACCGGAGAGAATCATTACGGACAATGGTACCAATCTTAACAACAAGATGATCACTAAGCTCTGCGAGCAATTCAATATGCAGCACCACAACTCTTCTCCCTACCAGCCGAAGATGAATGGGGTTGTCGAAGAGGCAAATAAGAACATTAAGAAGATTGTGCAGAAGATGACAGTGACCTACAAAGATTGGCACGAGATGTTACCATTTGCTCTTCATGGGTACCGTACCTCAGCACGGACGTCAACAGGGGCAACACCCTATTCCTTGGTTTATGGCATGGAGGCAGTCTTGCCCATTGAAGTTCAGATACCCTCTCTTCGGATCATGAAGGACACAGGTTTGAGCGAAGACGACTGGATCCAAAACCGACTTGATCAATTGAATCTAATCGACGAAAAGAGACTTACTGCTATTTGTCATGGTCAGATGTACCAAAAACGAATGATCAAGGCATTTAATAAGAAAGTCAGACGACAAGAGTATCAAGTCGGGGACCTGGTAATCAAGCGCATTATTCTACCTCAAGGTGATCCCAGGGGCAAGTGGACCCCTACTTACGAAGGGCCATTTGTGGTTAAGAACATCTTCTCAAGAGGAGCGATGATTCTAACCACCATGGATGGTGACGACCTTCCTCATCCCGTCAATGCAGACATAGTAAAAAGATACTACGCATAATCAAAGACCCGCTAGGTTGACTGGCCTAGGCAAAAATAAGGGCTTCCCGGCGAACCAAAAGGGTTCGGGCAAAAATAAGGGATGAAAATTTAAAAAAAATCTGTACACCCGGCAAGTCGAAAACCTGAAAAGGCGGCTTGGGCAAAAATGGGTATCCCGGTGGACTGAAAACCTGAAAGGGCGGTCCAGGCAAAAGTTAGGGATTAAAGCGTAACACTATGTCTCATTGGATCACCTCGCATCCGGACTTCGGTATCAACCATCAGGCTCAGATGACGCCAGTCAATCAGATTCATCTTCAACTAAGCAGCAAGGTGATGAGATGCTTGAAGATATAAAGGCAATAGCAGAGCTGGAACCCAGTGGGACTATACACATAGCTGTTTTGTTTCCTTTTCACAAATTGTATAAATTCTATTTGTTAGGCGGTGTTCTCTTACTAGGACGTCAGCCTCTTGTACAAAACGCCTATTTACAGGCCAAGCTTCAAAATCAATACAAATTCATTTTCAGACAAATTTCAAACTATTTTTCCTTTATCTGTTTTGTTTTGCAAAGAACGTCCAATGTTCATTTTTGATATATGCATCTGACATTAATTGCTACTCATAAATATTTACATGCGAAAAAAAGGACTAATTACGGGTAATATCAGAAACAGGGGCAATAAGAATCGTATGAGCTGTTTAGTTGCTCTGTCCACCAAGGTACCAAGGTAAGTTCAGCTGAAGAATGTGACCAAGATACTTTCACTCCCCGCAGAGTAAAACAGTAATGGTAGCTCTCCCCCACTGAGACTTGCAATTATGAATGAATCAGCAAACACTCTCCCCTAAGCAGAGTCAATCTACCATCAGCCCTAAAAAGGTTTGGTATCTCCAGAAGGTCTTAATATTCCCTAGCGGAGTATAAAGATATTCTCCAACAAGCGTAAAGAGCATCCCCGGCAGTCTTAATATTCCTCAACAGAATATAAGAATGTTCCCCGGCGGAATACAAGAGACCATATTGGAGCCATTTCCCCAGCACAGTCTAAAAAATCTTCCCCACCAGGATTAAGTCATCTTACCCAGTAGATTCTGGAAGCTCATCCCATGCAGAGTACAAAATAAATCTCCCCAGCCAAATTCAGAAGGTTATCCTCACAAGAGTCTAACTGGGTTATCCTCAGCAAGTTGCAACTGAAAGATCATCCCTAGCGAAGTTCTTTCTTTCCCCAAGCAGGATTTCTATCCTCAACAGATTCAATATCACCAGCGACGGTAATCTATCCCCAGCGGAGTTCATCGTTGAAATCCCCAACAGAGCTTATCAATGGAATCCCCAGTGGAGTTATCGTTAAAATCATCAGTAGAACATCTCTCCCCCACAGAGTAATTCCCCTTAGAGTAATCTCCTCATCAGTTTATTCCCCAACGGAGTCATCCTCTCCTACAGGTTTATTCTTGCAATCGTCTTCGTTCGTCATCCCCAGCGGAAACGCAGAATTCAACTCTATTCTCCAGCAAGCTGTCCGGGATTTATTTTCCCCAGCTAAAACATTACATTTCCATACATCATGATACATGCATAAACGCATCATACCACACAATCTCATTTATGTTGAGAACATCATTGCTTGATCCATATCATGCATTGCATATGACTGACCTTTACCTTTCAGGAAGGATGCAGTTAAATTCTCAGCCATATCAAAAGGGCTTCTCTGGTCCAATTAAATCGATTCCTAAAGATTTTACTGATGTCGATCCAGTTGAAGATATTCCAAGACCTTGTCTAGTCCAGTTAAATCGATTCCTAAAGATTTTTCTGATGTCGATCCAGTCAAAGGCCTGCTCTGGTCCAGTTAAATTGATTCCTAAAGATTTTTCTGATGTCGATCCAGTTGAAGATATTCCAAGACCTTGTCTGGTCCAGTTAAATCGATTCCTAAAGATTTTTCTGATGTCGACCCAGTCAAAGGCCTTCTCTGGTCCAGTTAAATCGATTCCTAAAGATTTTTCTGATGCCGATCCAGTTGAAGATATTCCAAGACCTTGTCTGGTCCAGTTAAATCGATTCCTAATGATTTTTCTGATGCCGATCCAGTCAAAGGCCTTCTCTGGTCCAGTTAAATCGATTCCTAAAGATTTTTCTGATGCCGATCCAGTTGAAGATATTCCAAGACCTTCTCTGGTCTAGTTAAATCGATTCCTAAAGATTTTTCTGATGTCGATCCAGTTGAAGATATTCCAAGACCTTCTCTGGTCCAGTTAAATCGATTCCTAAATATTTTTCTGATGCCGATCCAGTTGAAGATATTCCAAGACCTTCTCTGGTCCAGTTAAATCGATTCCTAAAGATTTTTCTGATGCCGATCCAGTTGAAGATATTCCAAGACCTTCTCTGGTCCGGTTAAATCGATTCCTAAAGTTTTTTCTGATGCCGATCCAGTCAAAGGCCTTCTCTGGTCCAATTAAATCAATTCCTAAAGATTTTTCTGATACCGATCCAGTTGAAGATATTCCAAGACCTTGTCTGGTCCAGTAAAATCGATTCCTAAAGATTTTTCTGATGCCGATCCAGTCAAAGACCTTGTCTGGTCCAGTTAAATCGATTCCTACAGATTTTTCTGATGCTGATCCAGTTGAAGATATTCCAAGACCTTGTCTGGTCCAGTTAAATCGATTCCTAAAGATTTTTCTGATGTCGATCCAGTTAAAGACCTTCTCTGGTCCAGTTAAATCGATTCCTAAAGATTTTTCTGATGCCGATCCAGTTGAAGATATTCCAAGACCTTGTCTGGTCCAGTTAAATCGATTCCTAAAGATTTTTCTGAGGCGAAGCTAGTCAATGGAGGCAAAATCAGTTAAATCGATTCCTAAATATTTTTCTAAGGCGAAGCCAGTCAATGGAGACAAAATTAGTTAAATCGATTCCTAAAGATTTTTCTGAGGCGAAACCCGTCAACAGAGACAACCCGTCAATAGAGACAACTCGTCAAAGGAGACACCCCGTCAAAAGAGACAACCCGTCAACAAAGATGGAACCACCTACCAACAATCTCCAAATGGCATTTGTAAGCCCATTCCCGACATCACAATGTTGATACTACACCATGCGAGTGCAAATTTCTGGACACTCTAGTGTTCATATATCTCCCACCTTCGGATCACGATAGGCTCGAGAGCCAATCTATATCCTCAGGTTTAAGAAAATTTAACAGGGGCAGCTGTTGTACCCCAAAATTTGCCCTCTCATGTTTTCCAAAGTCTTCCCCCTACATGGTTGATCACAAACTCTTGCCTAAGGAAGAAGAAAATTTTTGAGTGGTGCTTTAAATACCTTTCGATTGGCATTATGGACAAGCACTTCGATTGGCATTTTGTCAAGACCTTCGATTGGCATTCTGAAAGACTCTTCGATTGGTATTCTGAATGAGCCTTTCGATTGCCATTATGGACAAGCACTTCGATTGGCATTATGTCAAGGCCTTCGATTGGCATTCTGAAAGACCCTTCGATTGGTATTCTGAATGAGCCTTTCGATTGGCATTATGGACAAGCAATTCGATTGGAATTATGTCAAGGCCTTCGATTGGAATTCTGAAAGACCCTTTGATTGGTATTCTGAATGAGTCTTTCGATTGGCATTATGGACAAGCACTTCGATTGGCATTATGTCAAGGCCTTCGATTAGAATTCTGAAAGACCTTTTCATTTGGCACCCTGGGCCAAGCCTTTAAATTGGCATGCCAAGGAATCCTTCGATTGAGCATTGTGTCAAGGCAGCTTCGACAGGCATGTTAACCATATCCTTCGATTAGCATGAACAACACCTTTCGATTGGCCTGTTAACAAAGCCTTTCGATTGGAATTTTAATTAGTATCCTTCGATTGATATTTGGACCAGGGCCATTTGAAGAACTCCTTCCAGGCCATTTGAAAGAGGCCATCAAGAGGGCACTCAAAAAAAATGTCCAGGTACACTGAACATGAGAAAATGGCATGTTTCCCTTGCAAATGTAGAAATAATTAAATGCTGATCGTGGATTTAATTCCTGAGTTAAAGGCCAGATTCTTGCCTTTTCTGTTCCTAAAGAGATGATTCGACCAGAGTGATTCTTTTCAAATCAAGCAGTCGAAGCAGAAGAAGTCCATTCGAAGGAGGCAAATCAAGACCAATCGAAGAGCAGGGCCTGAAGGCATTCGAAAATCAAAAATGTCCAGATTCATTCCAGATTCCAAAGAGACACGAATATTTCAAAAAGGAAATATTTTAATGTGTCTGTTTATCGTCTCGTGGCTTTAATGGCCTGGTTAAATGGATGTCCCTTGCCATTTTCATGCACCCTCACACTCCTATAAATACAAGGGCTAGCATACATATCCAGCACACGAACAAACACGAAGAAAAAAAAAGAACAGAACAGGAGAACAGAATGAAAAAACACAGAGGAAAAAAATAGAGAAAAGAAACAGGAAACATTGGAGAGGCGCTGCCAATACAATCCATCAAAGATTGTCAGAATTTTCCAAGCCAAAGCAGTCCTTCAAATCGAAGGTGCCCACGCCCAGAAGCCCTCAGATTGAAAGTGCTCCCATCCAGCCAGTACCCAAATCGAAGATTCAATCTGCTGGTAAGAGAGGGTAAATTGTCAAAACTTTTCATTTTGCATAACACCTCCATATTTTCTATCCCATTCGATTTGCCATCCTAGACAGAATTCAAGGGCCTGGGTTTGGCCCCAGGTCATGTTCTTCGTTTGCTAACATTTGCTGCAGATTTAGCCTGGAAAGACTCAGCGCACGCAGGATCGAAGGGCCTGGGGTTCGATACCAGGCCCTGAGTTTTATTTTGCTAACATACTTTTGCAGGTATAGCATCCCAGATCGAAGGAGACACCTGCTCTGGATCGAAGCTTCCCATAGTCCTCCTGGATCGAAGAAGGCATTTTTCCCAGGATCGAAGGGAAATCCCCTTCCCTGGATCGAAGGTTATTCATGCCCACTTCCTGGCCCAATCGAAAGAACCATGACCCTGTTTGGATCGAAGCTTCCATTCCCTCCTTGGCTCTAAGCTCCTTTTTTCCCTGGATCGAAGGATCCCCCTTGTATTTTATTTTTGTTTTCATTGACATCTTTTTATCTTTTTAATTAACATTAAAATAAAATAAAAATCACAAAAACATTAGGCTAGTTGTTTTTCCAACTATATTTATTTCTTATATAAATTAATTAATTATTTTAATATTTTTCTTAAAATTAAAAAAAAATTAATTGACTTAGGCCTTATGTTCTTTTATATAAAAAACAACAAAAAGATTTTATTCTTAGGATTTTTAGAGGTTATTTTCAAATTCGCGCGCATTTATTTTATTGTAATTGCCTACTGGTTTGTAATAGCTTAACTAAGACTTTTACACTTTATTGCTTTTTATTCCCCCAATTTTTGGACATGTAAATGATCCCCCTCCCCGAAGCCTTGTAATAGCGTAGGATTTACAATTCCCGCACTTTAAATTCCTGTACATATATTAACTGTTTAGATGTATGCTAACTAGGATTGCATGACAAAATTAACTCTTAACTTAAAATCAATAGTAGCTCACCATAACATGTACAAAGATAATATAAACTGAAAATTGACACACTAGCACATGCAACTCTTAGGGTACGCCTCACTTGGTTGCCTCGAACGTGGTCATTGAGTATAGGATGTTTTAGAGGTCGCCCTCCTGTCCAAAGATCAAAGTTGCCTCGAAACGGTTGCCTAGGAAAAATGATCTAAGACATTAGGGTTACCGCTAAAGCGTCCAAACATTGCTTTAGTGAGCACACGTCCCTTAAACCGAATTGACCCGAAAACTCCAACGACGGTGCTACCTACTCCTCAATAGTGGGATAGCACTGTCTAAAGTACATTTGCACAGTTTAATTCCTTTTTGAGTAGGTAGAGGTTCTTAAGTATTGCTCCTTTTAAAAACAAAAACAAAACTTTTCGCACTTACACTCTCTTCAAAAACAAAACACTTTTCAAAACCCACAAACACAAAGAAAAGCAAACTTTTGAAAACATAGTGAGCAAGTACCTAAGAGCCCGTGGATAACCACGGATAGAAAGGGTGATAACACCTTTCCTTTCTATAATCTACCTCCTGAACCCGAGAAACAATCTCAAAAAGGAATTTTTCTGTGCTTTTGTCCTTTCCTTGTTGGATAAAATAAAAGACGGTGGCGACTCTTGCTTACCGCGACATTTTGCAAAAACAAACGCAAACGCGAACCATCATTCCAAAACAGTCAGTTCTCATTCCCACCGATCACACTTTCTCATAAACTTTTCAAAATATTTCTCATATCACACTTTTCAGACAAAATATTTTCAAATACTTTGTATACATTCTTGAGGACCGATCCAAGAATTATTATAAAGTTTGCCTAAAATTTTCAATTTTCAAAATATTTTCAAAACACACACACAAAGAAAATTTTCAAAGTGATTTAAGCATTTAAGATCCCGTAGATAACTACGGATGAAAAGGGTGCTAACACCTTCCCTTTTCATAACTTACCCCCTGAACTCAAAATCTATCAAGGTTTTTCCTATTCTTTTCACCCTTTCCTTATTGAATAAAAGAAAAGTCGGTGGCGACTCTTACTATCCGCAACATTTGCAATAAAATGCAAAACAAGTCAATTCTCCCGTCGTATTACATTGAGCAACCCGATTTTTAGGCCCCAAGTTAGATGCATTCTTGGGCCTCAGCTTGAGCTAACATTCATAGGGAGTCGTCATCCGATCTTCAATAAAAAAAATTGTCAGTCACAAGACAAAAGTATGAACATAAAATTATGGGCACGTTCCCTACCTAGAAGTCTCAAAGCCTCCTCAAGAGCACTCAAGGAGCGCTTTCGTGTTAATCGTTCTGGAAACGAAGAGATGCTCCCCTTTATCGTCAAAGAGGAAGTTATTGTCTATATCCACACACATAAGCCGCCAGCTTGTCGTAAGAGAGATGATCTAGGGCGTCTAAGTCCTCGGGCTTCACCGTATAATACTCGGGCTTCTGCTCAAAGTGTTTCCATTGCCACTCAAGAGGAAACCTCGTCATCAGTTGAGCCGTTTTCCGACCACCCTCGACCTCTTCGGAGAAGACGTACAAATAATACACGACCGCATCAATAAGAGGCTTCAAGATGAAATACCTCTCTTTGAAGTTGCGCACAGATTCAAGGTATAGCCAAAAGAGTTTTCCGAACTGTTTGAATGACACCCAGGCTTGTCGCCCTCTAATGGTCTACCGTTGTAGGTGAACAATACGAAAGAAGAGGGTCAAAGTGGCACCAATCTGGAGATATTGGCATACTAGCTCGAACACTCTCATAAATGTGAGCGCATTCGGATGAAGCTGGGAAGGTGCTAGTTGCAACCATTAGAAGACCCACACTTGGAAATCGTTGAAGGTCAAACGCATCCCCGCTTCTTTAAAAGAAAACTCATACATAGGAAAGCGTTTACCTAGGAATGTCGAGCATATCCCCTAACTTCAATGAGGGATTTGAAGCACCCAATTGGCAGGGGAACCCTCTGCTTGTTCCTTGGGGACTTTGAACGCGTCAGAAGCATCCTACAAAAAACACGACCTTTTACTCCGAGGCTCGGGAAAGACCTAAGCCAAAGGATCATCTGCGACCATAGTGTCGCCCTCATTGGTGTCAGGCACGATGTCTTTCTCGATTTGTTGTGCCATCGTACCTGAAAAGCAGGGGAAAATAGTGAATTCGACATCATCAAATTCACCCTTCCATCATAAGTCAAGTGAAAGGGCGGTGAATGCACCAAGGAATAAACCTTGACCCAAGCCCCCGATAGCCAACACCGAAATGGTCGACACCCCACACGGGGATATTTCTTCGAACGTGCAATTTTCCTAAATCCTCCCCACTATTTGGGGGGATGACCCAGACGTAAGCCATAATGAAATTATGAACTTACGAATCCATATCCATGAACATGATGAACATTTATGGAGATTCATTTCAGAACCCATGAATATTCATCCAAATATTCATATGTTCATGACAAAACCCAAGTGTTTAATCTAAAAAATATAAGAAACAACACGATCAAGAAGAAATCACTTACTTGAAGAAGATTACCGTTGAAGACGTCTACGGTGGCGTTGGAGCAGCAGATCCATGGGCGAACATATGAGAGAGGAGATGAGAAAGCTTGAAATGACAAATGAACCTCATAATCCCCATTTTATAGATACATCCCACCTCACGAGGCCGCATGCAAAAAGTCAGTATTACTTGGGCTCTTGGAAATCCATATGTAATGATCGCACCCTAAACAACTGCCATGTGGGGCTCGTGAGAGGACACGTCGCCCACAACAGCTTCACGCAAACCATGCGCCTGCGACATTCTTCTCTCAATGGAGAGCAAGAACTCAACATCAGTGCAATGACTTACGCACAAGCACACATATGTCGATAAATTAATGGTGGGCAAACGGGCGACATTATTACATGCCTTACATATGGGAACATTGAAGACGCACACTCGAGGAGACTCCTCACGTCCTCGCGAATATAGGTCCCTAACAAGCATCGTGTTGATATGAGAAGAAGATGAAATCGACCAATGAAATTCTCCCTAGGCTAGTCGACCACATCAATTGCGAACTTTTGAGTCCCACTCGACATGAATCATAGCCTTCCCCAATGGGAATTGACAGTTTCCCTTCTCGGGCAACACTTTCCCAACACTTAAATTAATCTCAAGTCATCACCCTTTCACCTATGAGTAATAACTTGGGGGGCTCCTGTTCTGTATTGGGTCGGCACTTGCCCCATCGTTGGGGTGGCCCCATCCAACACCTTTACAAAGGCCCAAAAGCGTGCGGCCCAAATTAAGGACCGTTGGGCATTTCCCCACGTGTCCACTAGGAGAACATGACTTATATCTATAACATCATCATCGTGCCCTCGGAGAATAACGGGTCCAACTTCCCTGCTTTCTCGGGGCAGCTGACCAGGAAGGAGGTCATGTGCTGGACTCCATACACCCGTAAACCCTAGCAGTCTTCATTATTGGACCACATCGTGGCCCATTAACGAAGACCTTGGCCCAGCGTCGGGGGCTATAAATACCCTCTCACTTGAGAGGGTCGGGTATTCATTCATTCACCTATACTCTCACGCTTTACTTGCACTTAATCTAAACCTTACTTTGACATCAGAGTGTCTTGCAAGTACCACCCCCCAATTTCACATTAAATCACTACTCGAGTTGAAGCTCGTGGACCTTGACAATCTCTTATGATCACATACTATCAGTTACTTTGACTTTTAATATCGTATTCCAAAGGTTTTTTTTTTTAAATAACCAAGTTTTTGAAGTTTTAATATCAAACTAACAAATCTTTTCCAATAATTCCCAAACTACCCATGTTTCAAACAAAATAAAGTGAATTAAAGAGAAGGCGCCACTTGAATTGGCGCCTCCTACATTTTTTTCTTTCAATTTTTCAATTTACCTATGGATTTTCCTGCAGATTTTCTGCAAATTTGATATTTTCTGCAGATTTAGTCGCGGATTTACCTGTGGATTATTTTTCTGCAGGTAACTCCGTAGGAAAATCCACAGGTAATGGAAAAATTTGAAGAAAAAATAGGAGGCGTCAATTCAAGTGGCGCCTCCTCTTTAATCTTTTTTTTGTTTGAAACATGGTTAGATTGAGAATTATGGAAAAGGTTGGTTAGTTTGGTATTAAAACTTTAAAACTTTGTTATTTTAAAAAAAAAATCTATTCCAAATCATATTAGTATTTTTTTTTTAAATCCAAAATGAATATATATATATATATATATATATATATATATATATATATATATATATATATATATATATATATATATATATATATATATATATATATATATATATATATATATATATATATATATATATATATATATATATATATATATTAAAGATCATAACAAATCAATCCATCTTAAAATGTATCGAAAATGACAACAAAGAATCGAAAATGACAATCCAATATTTTGAAAAAAAAGTCAGTAAAAAGCAGTTTACATAACCGTTAATAAGCAAGATAAATGATTTAACTTCCATAACTGGTAATCATAATAAAAAATAACACATTTCAACTTAAATCACCAAAATGACAAAATTTTTACCTTTTCATATAACATGTGCAATTGCTAGCTTTAGTATGGAAAATACACATATTTATCTCTTTTTAAATAACCCACGACACCATGAACCAAATAGTGTTAAAACTCAACCGAACATTTTTTGAAAAACCACCAAGCTCACCAAACTGTAATAGATGATCCCAAATTGTTCCTTGGAATGTCGTAGAAAACCATAACCAATTAAGAATAATATGCTATAACCTACAGAAAAAATCACATGTTACAAACAAATGATCTATGTCTTCATCCACGCCATAATTCACCATGCATTTTTTATCGTTCATGGCGAGAATCCCCCTCCTAGCCAAATTGTCCTTAGTCAGACTATGATTAAATAACAACCGCCATACAAAAAGAGATACCTTAAGAAGTATAACCTTCAACCATAAAAATGGGAATTAGCCTAATTATTGTTGATGTCAACATCATACAAATTATTATAAGCATCGTTGATATGGTCGCATCTAGTCGATTTCATGTCTCTCGTTTATAAGTAATTCGAAAAACCATCATTATTAATATGACTCACACTTTATCCATATAAACATGATTAATGCATAGCCGCGTCTAGATGGTCTAGCACGAAATACTTACAAGTACACCGAGGAGCACAAACACTCGTAGTTAAGCCCATGTTTCACTAGTTTCAATTTGACATACGGACACCTCAAACAGTATTAACTCTTCCTCCATGGAAGCAAATTATGAGCGCAACCATGTGCTACTACCTTGACATTCTATCCAGAGATTGCATACATTTTAACGCAACATGCTTCAGAGAGAAACAACCAGACACAACTCCCTAAAAGATTTAAGTTTATTACACTTTAAGAAACTATCATTTACTGCTTTCTAAAGAAAACAAATTAAGCAAATTGCAGGGTTCCAAAGCGAGTCCCAACTCTATTTCGATCAGGGTTTTCTTTGGAACCCAGCCGAACAATAACAACGACTAAATAAGGAGTAATAATATACCAAAAAACACAATCATTCTAAAGGTAATAACTCAAAACATATATATATATATATATATATATATATATATATATATATATATATATATATATATATATATATATATATATATATATATATATATATATATATATATATATATATATATATATATATATATATATATATATATATATATATATATATATATATATATATATATATATATATATAGTTTATAAACCGAATAAAAGAGGCCCTGTCAAATATTACAGGAGTAAATAAATCAAAGAAAAAGAACAAAGCGACACTCAGACGCCAACATCTGGATGCTCAGATCCATGATCACTTCCAATATCCTTCTTAGAAACATCTATTAAAGGGTTCAGATGGTCAGTGGTGATAGCAAGTTCTCGACAAAACAACCAATCATGCTTTAACATTTCATCTCGGACCCTGCGCACGACCTCTACTTCTCGTTGAAGGGATTCCCAAGATTTTTGCTAAGAAACAACCACCTCTTCATCGAGAGCCTTCAAGTAATTGGCTGGTCATCTTTCATCTGTTGAAGAACTTTATGATCCACTTCGAACTCCTGACACACTTCAACCCCATCTTTAGAAACCTTCTTATAGTGTTTCTCCCTGTTAGTGATAGAGGACTTCAGCTTCTCTATTTGAGCAACCAAAATAAAAGGTATGCCATGTTAATCCACCTCTTTCTACAAATAGTTAAAGAGCATCAACAATTTCCCAAAGCTCAACCAATTCCTTCTCAGCCTCAAAATTTTCTTGCTCAGGGGCTTCACACCCATCCCTTAGGTCCTCTTATTCCCTTGAAAGCTCGCCAGAGCTTAAAACATCATTATGGTTGTGATACGGTGGTAAAACCGACTGTCTAATACTGGTTTTGCATTTTTTGTTCGCAAATGTCACGGTAAGCAAGAGTCGCCACCGAATTTTCTTTTATCCAACAAAGGAAAGGGTGAAAAGAACATAAAAATACCTTTTTCGAGATTTTCTGAGTAAGGGGGTAGATTATGGAAAGGGAAGGTGTTAGCACCCTTTCCATCTATGATTTTCCACGGGCTCTTAGGTACTTGCTCATTTTTGAAAATTGTTTGTGTTTGTGTGCTTTGAAATATTTTTGTTTGCTTTATGGTACCTCTCGTATCCATCCTCAAGAGTGTGATAAAGCGTTTTTGAAAAGATTTTTGAAAAGTGTGTAAATGTGAAAATTTTGAGCAAGTACCTAACAGTTATCTATCTACTCGAAAAAGGATATTCTTTTCCTCCTTTCCTTTAGATAGTGTTATCCTACTATTAGTGAGTAGGTAGCCCTATCGTTGGATGTTAAGGGAAAATCGAAGGGACGTTTTACAATCACGAATGCAATTTATGGAGACGCTTTAGCAATTTTCTTTTAGGGACTAGATCATTTACCGAAAGGCAACTGTAGGGTCATCGAGGGACTATTATCTTTTCTTGATTTATAGGTCTTTACTAAAGCGTTCCTGCCTCATGACGGTTTTATTTAAAGGCAACCAAAGTGGGAGATACCTTAGAGGTACGCATGTGCAAGTGTGTTGAGATTCAGTTATTTATTGTCTTTTTGTTAGGTTAGCTAACGTTTGATTATTAGTCTTTCCATACACACCTAGGTACTAACAGTTAATATTTACAGAAATTTAAAGTGCGAAAATTTAAATCCTAGACAATTACAATGCTTTGGGACAATTACATAAAAAACTGCAAGAAAATAAAATGCATAATTTTGAATCTAGACTATTATATCCCATAATCAGTTACATTATTTATATAAAATGCGAGAATAAAAATAACGCACGCGAAATAAATATTACGTCTAAAAATCCTAAGAAAAATTCTAAGTAAACAAGAAAAATCTTTTTAGTTTTATTTTTATTTATTTCAAGAAAAATAATTAAACTAAATCTAAATTTAATTTAAGAAAATAAATATTGAATGAAATTAATCTAATTCTAATATATTTTTTCATTTTTTATTAAGAAAACATTTGAAACATAAATTAAATCCTAAATTCTAGTTCATTTATAAAATAAGAAAGTAGTTAAAACTTAATTAATTAATTAATTAAATAAATTCATTATTTTAATTTAAAAAAGTCTAAGCCTAATTTTTTTGTGAGTTTTTTTTATTACTTGTTTAATTAAGTAAAGAAGATAAAAGAAATTAAAACATTACAAAAAAAATTATATGGGCCTGAGATAGTAAAAAAAAGTGGGGATGTGGTTGTTGAATTTGCTGGCCCATGAAGGGAGAGGCCCATATTTGCTTCTGGATCCAATATGGATTGGTCTTGATGGCACATGGTGAGCACGCAGATGGAGTGCGCTAGATCTGATCAGATGGACATCTGATGGCACATGCCTGATGGTGTATAATACACATCTAGCTACGAAGAGCACCGAACCTGCATGAAATAAGTTAAAAAATATAAAAATCGGCTTACTGAGGCATTTTGTGATGTTTCAGGGCTTGGTAATGATTGCAAAAGCTTCAGGGAGCCTCCAGGAATGTATTTGGATCTTTTGTTTGGACTGAGGAATGCTGGAACCTAAAATGCGAATTTTACAACTTTGATATTTTTTGCAAAATTTGTAGAGCTTTTCTAGGCTGTATATCATGTGTCTTTAAGCTTTATAATGTGTCTTTTATATAGAGAGGAGGGAGAAGACAAGATAATAAAGGTAATAACAACCATAAACATGAGTTTTTAAAGCCATGAATGATGTTTTGTAACTTTGGCCAAAAACAAGGAAACTTGTAATTTTTTGAATTTTAAAGAATGTGGACACCTTTGCACGAAATTTTATGGGCCTAGGTTGTCCAAAACATCAACCCAAAGCTCAAAGCCCATTTCCAATTATTTTATACATTTTATTTTATGTTTATTTGAAATAAATTAAAATAAATATGAATAAAATAGTTATAAAATGCAAGGCATGGCAAGAATAATTTTAGATGTCTTCCATAAACTTAGGAGGATGCTTGAAGTCCACGAAATTGATCCCTTTCCTTAAAACTTCAAATTTGCTTAATGCATAATTCTTAAAAATTCCCAAATTTTCCCAACTTGGGCAAGCCATAACTTGCTCAATATTTATCTCATGATGATGATCTTGGACTTTTTGGAAATCCCAAGATGTCTACTTAAATCCCTCTTTTTATCAATTTTGCATTTGAAGATTTTATCTTTATGTAAAAGGTCTTGGAAAAAAGTGGATTTTGTTGACTTTCTGAAAATGACTTGTAATGTATGAGCTTGTACCTTTCAAATGGTGCATTTCTTGACCTTTGGGATGAAGAGAATTTTTAGGGAATTGTATTATCTTCAAAATAAGCTTTGGTAATAAAATTTCTTATAAAGTATGAGAAAGTTATGCTTGGTCAAAGTTTGGTTGACTTTTCTTATAGAACCCCTAATTTGCCATCTTTGACTTTTGATGAATTAGGAGAATTTCTTGAGGAATCATGATCAACCATTGATAAAATGATGGATATCACTTCAAAATGTTGATGTTGACCAAAAATCTTGAAGTTTGACTGTACATGGGCCACAGTTGACTTTTGACCTAGCACAGTTGATTTTCCAATACTTGAGCAATTGACTGAGCAAACTTATTGAGCAAGGCATGAAACTTGGCATGGATGATCTTGAAGACATATTAGGACCATGGAAAGCATTTGAGACCTTTGGAGCTCAACCATCTTGATGAAAATTGGAACCCTAGTTGGGGGTTCATTATCTTAGGAGGAGAATTGTCTGGTCAATTCTTGGTCAACCTTGAACAATTGAGAACCTCTAGGAGTATGTCTTGTGTGAAAATGAGAGGGCAAATTTTGGGGTACAACAGCTGTGATACGGTGGGAGAACTGACTTGAGGTTTTGCGTTTGTGTTCGCAAATGTTTCGGTTTAGCAAGAGTCGCCACCGACTTTTTATTTTATCCAAAAGGAAAGGTCAAAAAGCACAGGAAAGACCTTTGAGATGTTTTCTTGGGTTCGGGGGGTAGATTATGAAAAGGGAAGGTTCTAGAACCCTTTTCATCCATGGTTTTCCATGGGCTCTTAGTTACTTGTTTAGATCCCTTGCTTTGCTTTTTCAATTGTTTGAAATGGTGCTTTGTGTGGTTTTGAAAGTATTTTGAAAAGAGGCCATCGTTGTGGCAATCTTTGTAATGATTCTTATTTGAAGAATGTATACAAAGATGTATTGTTTGAAAGTTTGTTTTGCGAAATTGTTTTGAAATTGTGTATGTGTTTTTGAAAGTAGCAAGGATGGTTTGCAAGAGATCAAGTAACTAGAAGTTGTCTACCCTACTCAAAGATCTTTCCTACACATTTTTAACCCTTTGACATGGTTGTTTTACCATTGTATTTGGTAAACAATCTTGTGTTTGGATGTTAAACGGGACGGGCGTGGGTCATCGTATGACCATGATAACAATGTTGCCAAGTATCTTTAGCAAGTTTTTTGAGGGACTAGATCATTTTTGTATAGCAACCAAGATAGCGTCATCGAGGGACTATGATCTTTTGTTTGATTTGTTTTGCCAAGATACCTAACATGCATACCATGGCCATGTTTTTTAAGGCAACAAGTGGCTGAAACCCTAGGGATGCTTGTGTGCACTGTGTTGTCATTTTTCATGTATATTTGTCTTATATTTAGTCATGCTATTTGTTTGATTTTGGTTCTTTGCATACAAACCCTAATCTTACTATCATGCATATTTGAAAACGATAAAATGCGTAAAAGTAAATATAAGACTATTACAACATTATTATGGGGAGGGGGATACAAGTTTGAATAGGAGGATATTTGCAAGAAAATAAAACCATAAAACTATTATTACAACCAAATTGAAATATTGCTCAAGATAAATAAATAGACAAATATTTAAATGTACCAACAAATATAAATATGCAAAGGATGTTTTTGTATTTGTTTTTATGTATGTAAAATAAATTATTTTTGTCTCAAAAATAAGAAAAAATATTAATGATTATTTTGGAAAGGGTAGAAAACCCTAGTTTTTGTTTTAAGAAAATATATATTCTAAATATTTATTTATTCATTTTTTATGTACAAAGAAATAATAAAAATAATATATACAAAAAATGTTAAAAAAATAAAATATGTATGACAATATTATTTTTAAGTGTATAATATAATAAAATAAAATATGTAAGTATTTTAAAATTATTTGCAATTTATTTAAGAAAAATAAAGTTTATATTATTAGTAAACTATTTTTATGCCCAAAAAATAATAAAAATAATAAAATAAAATGTAAAAATTAAGAAAATGTTTTTGGTGATTTTTTATATTTAGAAAAAATAATAAAAGTCAGAAAATGTAAAATAAATGAGAAAATATAAAAGAATAAGAGAAATGGGCCAAGGGGTGCAGAAAGCAATCATGGGGGTGCAAATAGTCAACCAAAGCCAGGCCCAGCCCAGATTCCACTTCATTTCTAACCTCTAAACAAAAAACGCGCGTCTGCAACTTCAAACTTGTTCTCTCTATTCTTTGCTTGAAATCAAAAACTCATAACATGAAAATTATAGAGCTTTAAACCACGATTCTAACCATGTAAAAAACTTAATCTAACTCTAAGAAACCAGGGAGAATTTCAGTGCCCCTAATTTATAACCTAATTTTTTCAGAAACTTCAACATCCAAATTCCCCTAGCTCAGTTAACATAAATGAATTATATGCATATGTACAGCTCAAGGACAATGAGAACTACATTTTTGCTTCACAAACCTAAGCCTAATAATTCCTAAATAAGGAGATAAAAGTTTGTCAAATACATGTTTCAGTCAAGCTCGAGTATGGAAATGTAGGGGTTTTTGATGAGGCCTAGAGATCGTGTTAGCTTGCCTGAAGTTCACTCAACCTTTCCCAATGCTTGGCTTACTTTGAAATGGCCTGAATATGCTTGTAAAACTCAACCTGCAAAGCTTCAAAGTAAAAATGGTGAAGTGTGAAAATGGAGTTACAGTGACTTGAGAATGGTCTGGAAAGCTTATGTGTGATGTATGGAGTGTGTTGGAAGTGATTTGGGACAAAACGCACGAGTGGATTTTGATTTGGAAGTGATTCTGCAAATCAATTCGTGTTTTGTTGTTTAAGGGTGTTTGATAGACTTGTAGCTCGTGTTTCTGACCTTAGGCAATGTGTAAAACTTGTTTGAAATGTTACAAAGACTTGCTCTTATCAGATTGAAGACTTATCTCACTTTGGCAAGCTTTCTTGTTTTTGAAGCAAAAGATTAGTTAACAATGCCAAGGGTTGTACATGTTAGCTTGAGGCTTGCTGATAGTTGGTACACCTTTCCTGATATTAGTGAACTTTGTTTGCATAAAGAAATCAGTTCCATGGCTCAAGATAAGCAATTTGACATAAAGCAAGCTTTATCAAAGTGGCAATGCTACCTTTATGCCGTTTTTGGAATAGTTCTTTGTACAATGCTCTAAAGATCATAACAAAGCCTTAATCCAATGTGTTTGCATTTAATTTATGAGTGTAGAAAGTATTAGGACCTGTAAATCAAGTACAAGCAAGGTTTGGAAAGATTTGCAACTTGCATCAATGTGCAAAATGCCTTGGACAAAAGTGATGATTTGCCATTTTCAAACTTTCGATTCTCCCTAACCACAAATGATTTTTGAGAGTTCTTGGACATTTTGGAAATCTTGTAACATGCTCTACAATCCATCTTTAAAATGAATTTTGAGATTCCACTTGAAACTATGTGAAACTTTGCCATGAAGATAGGTCAAAATCTTGCCTAAACTAGGGCAAAATTTCACTAAGTTAGAAAGTTTTTGGATCCCTATTCACAAAATCACAACTTGAGATCCAAGCAACTTTTGGGAAAACTTTGTGAATCAAAGTTGTAGATTTGTGGAGGACTACAACTTTCATGTTGGTAGTTTTCTTTGAATCCAATTGCATCATGGTGAAAAAGTTGGGAAAACTTGGGAAAAAATAAGAAATTTTCATAACTTAGAAAATTTCCAAGTTATGAAAATTTTCCATTTTAAACCCTAATTTTAAAAATTAGGTTTCTTAGTGAACAAGTTTCATGTTTTGACACATCTTGATGAAAAATGACCCTTGACACTTGATTATGACCAAAAAGTCAAAGTTTGACTTTTCAGTGTACAGTTGATTTTTGATCAGTTGACTAGAAAATTCATCTGTCAATCCAATGCATTTGAGATGTTTTGAACCTTGTGATTAGGTTAAGATGATTCCATTGAGTCCTTGAATCCATGCTTGAACTCAATTTGCCATTGGCTAGGTGAAAAATCAGAAATTGCCCTTCTGCAGTCAAAACCCTAAAAATGACCATTTTGCCCTTTTGATGATCTGATTAAATTTCTTGAGGAGTTGTGGTCAAAACATGATCAAATGGTTCATATGAGTCTATAATGTTGATGTGGATCAAAAATTATGAGGTTTGATTGTTTATTGGCCACAATTGACTTTTCCCCAATACAACTGATTTTTAGGTCAACTGTTCAATTGACTGGGCAAAAATTTGATTCAAAGCTTGAAACTTGGTATGGGCAATCTTATAGGTCCAACATGAAGTATGAAAGTCACATGGGGCATTGGAAGTCCAAATTTCCTTGTGCAGACTCAAACCCTAATTTCAGGTCAATAGTGCAAGGAGATTTCTTGAGCAGAGCAAACCCTAATTTTGTCTTGAGTCCAGAGAGTCTTGTGAGTATAATATTGATAAAATGAGAGGGAAAATTTTGGGGTACAACATCTGCCCCTGTTCAATCTTCTTGAACCTGAAGAGTTAGATTGGTGAGTTTGTCGTTCGTGACTCGAAGGTAAAAGATGATTGGACACTAGAGTGCCCGTAAATTTGCACTCGTCAAAATGTAGTTGAGGGAATGGGATTAAAGATGCCATCCAAGAATGTATGTTGAATTGTATGTTGTAAGTCAAAAGAATGAGTATCAGAATGGTATCCGCGTCTGGTACGTATCTGAACTGTATCTGGAGACTGAATCTGTATGATCAATGGAATGGCATCTGTGTCTGGAGCGTATCTGAGCTGTAACTGTATTAGAATCTGAATGAATAATAGAATGACTTCCGCGTCTGGAGTGTATCTGTATTGTATCTGAATCTGAAATCTGAATAAGCGACATAAGGGCTTCCGTGTCCAGAGCATCTCTGAGCTGGGGAAAAAGTCAGAATAAGTTGACAGAATAACTTTCGTGTCTGGAGTGTATCTGGAATGTATCTGAATTGAGATCTGTATGAGTAGCAGAATGACTTCCGTGTTTGGAGTGTATCTGAAACTGTAATTGGGATCTGAATAAGTGACAGAATGACTTCCGTGGCGACTGCACTGGGGAGAATCAAACTTCTGATGTAAGGGCCAGAATGGCATCCGTGTTTGGAGCGTATCCAAAATAGAATCTGAAAGAGTAACAGAATGACTTCTGTGTCTGGAGTGTATCTGTACTGTATCTTGACTTTGAATTCTGAATGAGTAATAGAATGGCATCCGTGTTTGGAGCGTATCAGTACTGTATCTGAAATCTTTGAATATTTGTTAAAGATAGCTTTTAATCTTATCCTGAAAAGGGTAAAATGTTAGCTAAACCAGAAAGTTAGGTTGCATGATATGTATGACGCAATAAAATGGGTTTTATCAATGTTTATGATATATGAATGTAATGTATGTGCATGTAAGCTGATTGGTTGTCTTGCTGAGGAAAATAAATCCTTAATGGCTGGAGATAATAAAATCCTTGACTGTTGTCGGGGAAAATAAATCCTTGACCGTTGCAGGAGATTCACAATCTTTGATTGCTGAAGATAAGAAATCCTTGCTGACTGCTTGGGGATAGAGAATCCTTGACAACTCGCGGGGATTGTCAAAAACTTTGACAACTTCTGTAGGGATGTGAGAATCCTTCATGACTTTCCTGGGGATTACACAATGAGAATCCTTACTCGGCTAGGGAATGAGGAAAATTTTGAAGATCTCTACCGGGGACCAAACAAAGGAAAACCTTGATCTGCTGGAGAATAATGAAGGCTTTGATGACTTTTAAAGGGAACTGAGAATGAGAATCTTCATTCTGCTAGGGAAATTTGTGTTGAGGAGTCAAGAATGAGAATCTTTGATCTGCAGGGGATTAAAAATTCTGGCAAATTCATGCTGAAGTAATGAAGGCTCTGGCAACTTTACTGGGGAATCAAGAATGAGAATCTTCACTCTGTTAGGGGATGAAAAACTCTGTAGGGAGTAGCTATATTGCTTGGAGAGTAAGCTATCCTGCTGGAGGGTAAGTTCAGGACTCTGGGGGAAAAGCTTATTCTTGTTTGGAAAAAAGTTCAGGAGTTTGGGTTGTATGCCACTTTAAGAATGAGAATCTTCAGTCTGTTGGAGATATCAGAAGCTTGGGTTGTATGCCAATCTAATGGAGAGTCAAGAATGAGAATCTTCATTCTGTTGGGACTTCAGGAGCTTGGGTTGTATGCCAATCTACTGGGGACTTAAGAATGAGAATCTTCATTCTATTGGAGACTTCAGGAGCTTGGGTTGTATGCCAATCTACTGGGGATTTAAGAATGAGAATCTTCATTCTATTGGAGACTTCAGGAGCTTGGGTTGTATGCCAATCTACTAGGGATTCAAGAATGAGAATCTTCATTCTATTGGGGATAAAGCAAAAGTTAACTATTACCTGGTTGATTCTCAGATTTTAAGACAACCTGCTGGGGAATCTGGGGAAAACTGGATGTTTCTGCTGGCGATTGATAGTCTTGACTTGACTGGGGAAGAAGGTTTCATCTTCGCTGAGGGTTTGTAGTTCAAAGTTTTAGCTCCGCTGAGTATTGGGAGTTTGAAGTTTCAACTCTGACGAGGATTTTGAAATTTAACTTCGCTGGGGATATGTATTTCAAGGTTTTAGCTCCGCTGGGGATCTAGATGATATACTGCAGGGGATTTCTCTTGGAATAGCCTAAAGACGTCTTCCTATACTTTCAACCTGTCAGTAATTATTCTTTCCCGTTTCGTTTATTTGTAAACAGTGATTATATTCAAATGCATATGCTCATTTAATAAATCATTGGACGTTTTCAAATAAGACACAAGTGTAAAAAAGAAGAAAAGGCAAATATTTTTTTGCACTTTGTAGTATCTTTGTATTAACTTTGTGTGAGTATTTTGTACAAAGGAGACAGACATCCTAGTAAGAGAACGTTGTCATAAAAATGAGAAAATTTTATACAAAGAAAAGATGGCTATGTATAAAAATTCTATGGGGTTCCCATTCTGCTATAGCCTTCATAACTCTGAATATCTTGTCCATTTGTTGCTTCATCTGAAGATGATTGAGTTGATCAGAAGCCTGGAGCTTGTCTGTGAAGAGATTGTCCTTAAAGTGATCTGACGAGACATAGTCATACGCTTTAATTCCCTAACTTTTGCCTGGACCTCCCTTTCGGGTTTTCGATCCACCGGGAAACCCTTTTTTTCCCAAGTCTCCCTTGCGGGTTTTCAACTTACCGGGTGTACAGATTTTTTTATTTATCCCTAATTTTTGCCTGAACCGCCCTTTCGGGTTTTTGATTCACCGGGATGCCCATTTTTGCCCAAGTCGCCCTTTCGGGTTTTCAACTTGCTGGGTCATTTACGCGTAGTATCTTTTGACTATGTCTGCGTTTGTAGGGTACGAAAAGTTATTGTCGTCCATGGTCGTTAGAATCATTGCCCCACCAAAAAAGATGTTTTTGATCACAAATGGTCCTTCGTAGGTAGGAGTCCATTTTCCCCTGGGATCACTTTGTGGCAAGATGATCCTCTTGATTACAAGATCCCCGACTTGATATACCTGGCTCTTGACTTTCTTGTTGAATGCCTTAATCATCCGCTTTTGATACGTCTGACCATGACAAACAGCATTAAGTCGCTTCTCGTCAATCAAGTTAAGTTGATCAAGCCAAGTCTGAATCCAATCGTCTTCACTCAAACCAGCATCCTTCATGATTCTCAAGGAGAGAATCTGAACCTCAATAGGCAAAACAGCTTCCATGCTGTATACCAAAGAATAGGGTGTTTCCCCTGTTGATGTACGCGTCGTGGTACGGTATCCATGTAGAGCAAACGGTAGCATCTCATGCCACTCCTTGTAGGTGACAGTCATCTTTTGAATGATCTTCTTGATATTTTTGTTTGCAGCTTCGACAGCACCGTTCATCTTTGGCCGATAGGGAGATGAATTGTGATGTTGAATCTGGAACTTCTCGCACAAGGTAGTGATCATAGTATTGTTCAGGTTTTTACCGTTGTCATTGATGATCCTGTCGGGGATACCGTACCGATAAATGAGGTTCTGTTTGATGAAGCGGGCGGCAACATTCTTTGTGACAGATGCGAAGGAAGCTTCTTCGACCCATTTGGTAAAGTAATCAATGGCCACCAGGATGAAGCGGTGTCCATTGGATGTTGTAGGCTTGACCTCTCCAATCATGTCGATTCCCCACATTGCGAATGGCCAAGGAGCTGTTAAGACATTGAGAGGAACTGGAGGTATGTGTACCTTGTCCATAGATTTGACATTTGTGACAAGTACGAGAATGTTGATGATAGTCAGCTTCCATGGTAGACCAGTAATAGCCTTCCCGTAGAATCTTCTTAGCCATCGTATGTTCACTTGAGTGGGTGCCGAAGGTACCATTATGCAGTTCAGCCATGATATGTTCAGCTTCAACTTTGTCCATACAACGGAGCATAATGCAATCATGATTGCGCTTGTATAGGATACCATTGCTCAAGAAGAACTTGGCAGAGAATCTCCTCAAGAACTTTTTGTCGTTGACTGAAGCTCCTTCAGGGTATTCTTGCGCTTCGAGATACCTTTTGACTTCGTGAAACCAAGGTCGGTCCACTACTTCTTCGGTATTAATCTTGTGACAATGTGCAGGTTCGTCCATCCGCTCAATGGTGATTTGGGGAGCCTCATTATCCTAGTTAAGTTTAAACATGGAATACATTGTAGCTAGAGCATCTGCTAGCTGATTTTCTTCTTGTGGGAAGTGCTCGAAGGTAATCTGCTCAAAATGTGGTAGCAATGCCAGGAGATGTTCTTTATAAGGGATGAGGTTGGGATGTTTAGTGTCACACTCTCCTTTGATCTGACTGATGACCAAAGTTGAGTCCCCAAATACGATCAATGATTTGATTCCCAGGTCTATTGCAGACTTTAGTTCAAAGATACAAGCTTCATACTCGGCCATGTTGTTGGTGCAGCTGAAGCAAAGTCTAGCAGTGAAAGGTGTATAGAAACCTTGTGGTGAGATGAGCACAGCACCGATACCGTTTCCAAGTGTATTGGAGGTACCATCAAAGTACAGGGTCCATCGGTATCCTTGTTCAGGTCCGTCATATGGTATGTTATCTTCAATGTTGTCCAATGTCATAATGTCTTCGTCAGGGAAGTCAAACTTCATGGATTGGTAATCTTCGACAGCTTGATAAGCTAGATGGCCAGCTAGTACACTTCCCTTTATAGCTTTTTGGGTCGTGTACTGGATATCGTATTCGATCAGGATCATCTTCCATCTAGCTATTCTTCCATATAAAGCAGGCTTTTTGAAGATGTACTTAATCAGATCCATCTTAGATATCAGCAGAGTGGTATGAGTCAACATATACTACCTTAGTCGGCGAGCAGCCCATACCAAAGTGCAACAAGTTTTCTCGAGCAGTGAGTAGCGAGTCTCACAGTCGGTAAACTTTTTTCTAAGGTAATAAATGGCATGCTCTTTTCGGCCAGACTCGTCATGTTGGCCCAGTACGCACCCCATTGAATTCTCTAGGACGGTCAAATACATGATTAGCGGTCTTCCTTCGACGGGAGGCATCAAGATAGGAGGTTCTAGCAAATACTCCTTGATTTTATCGAAAGCAACTTGACAGTCATCATTCCATTTAACCACATGATCTTTCTTCAACAGCTTGAAGATTGGCTCACAGGTAGATGTTAGGTGAGAAATGAACCTTGCAATGTAGTTTAGGCGTCCCAAGAAACCTCTAACCTCCTTCTCAGTGCGAGGGGCAAGAATTTCTTGTATAGCTTTGACTTTGACAGGATCAAACTCGATGCCTTTGTTGCTGACTATGAAACCCAAGAGTTTACCGGACTTGACTCCGAAAGTGCACTTGTTAGGGTTCAGTATGAGTTTGTACTCCTTCAACCTGACAAACAGCTTTTGCAAATGGTCGAGGTGTTCTTCTTCTGTCTGTGAATGGGCTATCATGTCATCTACGTAGACTTCAATCTCATTATGTATCATGTCATGAAATAAAGCTACCATGGCGCGCTGATAGGTTGCCCCAGCATTCTTCAGTCTGAATGGCATCACTTTGTAGCAGAAGGTACCCCACTGTGTAATAAAATTAGTTTTCTCCATGTCTTCAGGGGCCATTTTAATCTGGTTGTAACCCGAAAATTCATCCATGAAAGAAAATACCTTGTGCTGAGCTGTACTGTCAACCAAGATGTCAATGTGCGGAAGTAGAAAGTCATCTTTAGGGCTAGCCCTGTTTAAGTCTCTGTAATCCACGCACATTCTCACTTTGTCGTCCTTCTTAGGCACGGGCACAATGTTAGCAACCCATTATGGATAGGAAGTAACAACAAGAAACCCAGCATTGAACTGCTTCATAACTTCTGCTTTGATCTTTTCATACATGTCGGGCCTTATTCGGAGGACCTTTTGTTTAATTGGTGGACAATCTTCTCTCGTAGGGAGACGGTGAACCACAATATCTATGTCGAGCCCCGGAATGTCTTCGTAGGACTAGGAGAAGATCTCAACATATTCATTCAATAGTTGAACTAAGCGCTCTTTGACACTTGGCTCTAAGTTGGCACCCACTCTGACTTCTTTTGTCTTCATCAGTACCCAAGTTGATTGTCTCTAACAGCTCCTCATGTGGTAGAATAGCCCTTTCTTCCTGCTGTAGCAGTCTAGCCAATTCTCCTGGCACCTCACAGTCTTCATCACCTTCGTATTCGGCATGGTGGACCAGATCTTTAGAGTCACTGAAGGCCATAGCAGAATTGTTTCCCATGGAATCCGAAATGGAAGGGTTCCTGCATTTGTGAGTGTGGGTGTGTGTAAGGGATAGCCACCTTTAAAGAAATAAAATGTAAAAAAGAAAGAAAATGAACACAAAAGTTTATATGTGAAAACGTCCATGATTCATTAAAATGGCATATGAAGATGAAAAATCAAACCCTTACAAATGGACCTATGTACCTCGTGTAAGGCACAAGGAAAAAGTGTACGAATTGTTTAAGAATTATTACAAACCAACATAAATGTTTGAAAGATAAATTACTGATTTATGAAAGTAATGGGAACAAAGTCTTTTGCCTCCAAGTTGCATAGTCCTCCTTCAACAGTAGGGAAAATCCAGTCTTCCAGGTTGCTCTCCTCTTCACCATCCTCCAAATCACTGACTCCATGATGGGTGATCTTCACTGGTGGTCCTCCAGTCCGGGCGCGTCAGACAGCCTTTTGAGCAGAAGCAGTAAAACCCAAGCCAAATTTATCTGATTTGAAAGGAAATTCTGGTAGCTGACCCCAGATTGTACTTCATCCTTCTTCAATCACAGCCTTTGCATCTTTGAGGGATGACATCCGAGGCACAGGTTTGGTAATTGCAAGTACAGGGGACATTGTCTTGGTTGCTGCAATTTCAGGAGAAACCTCTTCAAAGTGTTGGAAAGGGGTCTCTATGAATTCACCATCCAATTCTACATAGCGGAAAGAATTTTGATGGCTTATCATGTATTCCTCTTCACCATTAACAGTTATAATTTTCCCCTGGACAGGGTACTTGAGCATTTGATGCATAGAATAAGTAACGGCTCCAGCATGATGAATCCAGGGTCTTCCCAACAAGCAAGAATAGGAAGGACGGATGTCCATCACATGGAATGTGGAGTTGAAGGTTTTAGTTCCCACTTTAATCGGGATGTCCACCTCCCCGTGGACCATCCTTTTAGAACCATCAAAGGCTCTGACAATGATATTGCTGGGCTTCAGGGTTAGGCCTTCATAGTCCAATCTATCCAATGCTTTCTTCGGCAAGACATTTAAAGACGACCCAGTATCAACCAAGACGTGAGCTAGAGTAGTCCCTCTGCATTCCATCGAGACATGCAAAGCGTCATTATGCTTTCTCCCTTTAGATGTTAAATCAGCATCGGAGAACCAAGACCATTGGCAGCTGTTAGGCTAGCTACACATTCCTGGAACTGATCCGCGGAGGTTTCCTGTAGCACGTGGGTCGTCTTCAAGAATCTGATCAGAGCTTTGGCATAAGCTTCGGAACAAAGAAAACGGGCCAACATAGAGATCTTTGAGGGGGTTTTCCCCAGTTGCTCCACAACATCATAATCACTTTTCTTGATTATTTTCAAAATATCTTCCATTTCTTTTGAGAGGTCTCAGGGATGACCAATGGCTGAGCCCTCGTCCTGACGGGCGCTTCTTGGATCCCTTTCCCTCTATCATCAACAACAGTAGAGGGGACAACCACAGGAGTTATGTTTTCTTCAATAACTGGAGTTCTTACAGATATGTTGACCGGCACAGGAGTAACCTTAGGAGCATTTGAGGGTCCGAAGATTGCCTTTGGAGGAGCAATCTCCGGAGAGAAAATTCTTCCGTTGCGGGTGATTTTACTTGTTCCAGCAATGTTTCCAATGTCAGACGTCTCTTCATCAGAACTTTCTTCAGTATATTCAATTTGTTTAATACCGTGGTAAAAGATCTCTCCCCCATAATTCCACGATATTGATTTGTTGGACTTGTACGGGATAGGCCCCGGCATGGTTATCTTCAAAGGTAAAATCTTCGGATCGGATGTAATCTTAACAGGTCTTTTGGAGACCTTGGAACGATTGGCGGATATGGTAATTATTGAAACATCATTGACAGGAGTCGGTATAATAGGAGTCTTCTCAAAAAGGATTTCTTGATTATACATTAGGCGTTGGATGCCTAACTTCAACAACGGACAGTCGGTTGGTAAGGATGAACAAAGGCAGCAATCTTTTTCAGAATCTGGGAAAATCCCAGCCTTCAACAAATTCAGCTTGATTATCGGTAACGGGGTTATCAAATCATCAACAGTAGTAACAAAAAGATCCTCTTCAACAGCATGGGCATGGTGACCATGCCTTGGCATTGGAGCATAGATCACATTCGGCTTTTCAGGGGTGTCGAATTCCACTTCTTTAGCATCTATCAAATCCTGAATCTTATTCTTGAGGGCCCAACAATTGTTGGTGACGTGCCCTATGCTCCCTGAATGATTAGCACACTTGGCGTTTGAATGGTAGTACAGAGAAGTTGTATTCGGATTCTTCGGGGCCTCTTTCAAGGTTGTAAGGTTTAACTTCAAGAGATGGGGAAGAACCTGAGCGGGAGTCATGTTTATCTGGGTGAATTTCCTTACAGGCCTTTCCACCCTTGCTTGGTTGGTTCTGGGTTGATTGTTTCTAGGCTGATCAGCTGCAGACTTCTGAATCATTACGGCCCCCACCACTAGCCGGCGCTCAACTCTTCCTTGACCTCTTTGGGAGTAGACAGCCGAGACTTCTTTCTTTGCTGGAAAAGGCTTTTTGATGGCAGCGGAAGTAGATGCATCTTTCTGAATTTTACCACTCTTGATTCCTCCTTCAACTCTTTCACCAGTCAGAATTAACTCAGTGAACCCCACAGACGAACTTCCTATCAGGTGATTAAAGAATGGACCTGACAGAGTCCCCAAAAACATATCAACTATCTCCCTCTCAGATAGAGGTGGTTGCACTCGTCCCGCCAAGTCTCTTCATTTCTGCGCATACTCCTTAAAGCCTTCATTTGAGACCATGCCCATACTCTGTAATTGAGTACGGGTTGGTGCTAAGTGCATATTGTATTGATACTGCTTGTAGAAGGCAGCATCCAAATCCTCCCAATTGTGCACATCAGACCTCTCTAGCTGGTAGAACTAATCCAACTGTGTCCCCGATAGATTGTCCTGGAAGAAATGGACCCATAGGTCTTTGTCAGAAGAATGTGGTTGAATTTTTCTAACATAGGACCGTAGGTGCATCTTTGGGCAAGACACCCCATCATATTTATAGAACAGAGGTACTTTAAACTTCAGAGGAATAACTATTCCAGAAACCAAACCCAGCTCTTCAAAGTCCAACTCAGGCACCCTCTAAATCTCCATGACTGACAGACGTTCTTCCAGATTTTTGTACTTTTCATCTGCAGGAGGATACTGTTGTTCAGAATAGTCTTCATCCTCTTCTTCTTCTTCTTCCTCAGACTCAGATGGCACTGCAGCTCCCTTTCCTTTTCCTACCCCTTCATCAGATGTTAAGGGGAAATCCAGGACCCTTCTAGCTTGACCTTCAAATCTTCTACCCAAAGTAGCCACACCAACTCTCTTCTTTTTCTTTTTTCTCTTTTTCCTTTTCTAACAGAGCTTTAAGATCCTCTTGACCCTTAGCCAAAGTCATGAGTAGTTGTTGGAACTGTGAATTCTGCGCTTGCAAATCTTTGACCGTCTGCTCTATATTCATCTTGATGAAATAAACAGCAGAGAGATAAGGAAACCTGGTGTGAAGACCTGTTTATGCATATGATGAATGATATGTATTCATGTAATGCATTCAAGGATTCAGAAATTCAAATTTGTTGTAAACAAAAAGGAACACACGTCATATTAATAAGATAGAATTTGTTAGTACATAAATGCCCCATGGGCAAAATAATACAAAATTCTAATGTAAAAAGACGTTACGCATCCTTTTTGGTGCAATGCAGGTGTTGAGAGTCTGCTCTTCGTGAAGTTGGCGAGTAAGTTCCAAAACCTTTTTCTCACTGGCGTAGAATTGGGCTTCAAACGTATCGCGTTCTCCCTTGAGCTGTATCCAACTCCTTTGCAAATATTCTAGTGATGTTGGCATGTCAGGATGTAGGAGGGTGTATGGAACCTCTCCTTCCATAACAGGCTCTTTGATCATAGGGAGAATGTAGGGGTAAGGCATCATAAGACTTTGGGCGCGGGTTTGTACCCACTTGAGGTAAGGCTCAATGGGGATGGAATTCTTGTGTCCCAAGGTCTTACGGTCCACCTTGTTGGGCATCCTCCAAGCTCGGATGAACCTTTGTCGAAGTCCTTGAGCGTCGTTGTCGAAGTCAAAAACTAAGTCTGGAATCAGCATGTCATGTGGGCCATCCCTTCGGGCATAACCAAACTGTCTCAGAGCCAAACAAGGGTTGTAGGTAATGCCTCCCCTAATGCCAAGTAGAGGGACATTAGGGAATTCCCTATAACGGTCGATGATGATAACATTTTCTCTGGATCGAGAACACCAATGAACATCTGAATGTGTAAGAGTCATCAATCGTTGTGACCACCTCATACCTTGCTCATTCTTCAAGACTGATTGGGGAAGGTGAGAAATAAACCACCTTTCTAGAAGAGGAGTACAGCACATGAGAACACCTCTTTTCCTCATTGCTCGAGTGTGAAATGAGTGGAGGATCTCCCCAAGTAAAGTAGGCACCGGATTCCGAGATATGAAAATCTTGACAGCATTCACATCTATAAGATGGTCAGGGTTTGGGAATAAGACCAACCCATAGATGAGAAGAGCTACAATCTCCTCAAAAGCTTGCAGATCTAGAGAATTCCAGCATTCTTGAGCTTTCTGAAACAGGAACTTTTCCAAGAAACCCTTGACACCACTTCTGGTTTCCCAATGTCCTTTGACATCAGATGGTTGCAAGTGTAGGGCTTGAGCAACATCTTCAGGCTTTGGATCTCTTTCCGTACCGTTGAAGGGTATTTCATGGAGAATAGGAATCCTCAGGATTTGAGAAAATTCCTCCATAGTAGGCACTAATTGGTAATCAGGAAATGTGAAGCAGTGGTGTAGGGGGTCAAAGAACTGGAAGAGAACTTTCACCATGTCTTCCTCTGTGTTGGAGTTGACCAAGTTGAGAAGTCGACCATGTCTTTCAGTAAATGGAGAATACTCTGGAATCTTGGAAGTAAGCTCCTTTAGTTGAGGAGGAATTCTCACAAGATTGACCTGGATAGTTTTCCTGCAAAGCGAATCCATTACCTACAAAACATGAACAAAGATGAAGATACAAAATCCTTGAAATGGTTAGTGGATGCATATGATGCTTCATGATATCCATGATGTTATGCACAAGTATATGTACAAGCAAATCACATAAGTTCCAAGTTTCAGGCTTGCATGGGGTTTCATAGGTAAGTACCCTCTTGAAGTTTAGTTGGCTCAACCTGTCCTATAAATAGTAACCAGGTTCTAAGGAGCTCAATATCACTGGATTATTTTCTATGTTCATTGTTTCAGTTTAGCCACTTTACTGGAGACCAAAATATTCCAAGAAAACAACCCTCAATGAGTGTAGTATCGAGTATCTACCAACTTCGGACTGCACCAAAGCCGGTCATCTCACTACCCCTAAAAAGGCCAAGATGGTCAAGTAAAGGTTCTAAAAGTCCATTTGTGCTTAATGACATCACTCAGAGGCCCCGTATTCTCTTTGATTGACTCAAAGGCTATCGGTAACCACAAATATGTCACACTAATATAGCTATTGCTTCAACCATGTCGGTATACCCCGCACAGTTTCCACAACGTATTGCTATTTACCTATGAATGTTTCCCAAATCCGGGTAGAGGATTCAAACCCAAACAATAGAACCAAATGTAAAGCAATCAAAGCAAAAAAGGTAAGCATGTAAAGGTGATATAAACCCTAAGGTAACCCCGCTTTTATAATATTCCCCAGCAGAGTCGCCAGTTCTGGAAGCATCTAAAAGTTTCATGAACCCTTATTCACAAAATCATAACTTGATATCCAAGCATCTTTTGGGAAAACTTTGTGTATCAAAGTTGTAGATTTTGTGGAGGACTACAACTTTCATGTTGGAAGTTTTCTTTGAATCCAATTGAATCATGGTGAAAAAGTTGGGAAAAGTTGGGAAAAATAAGAAATTTTCATAACTTAGAAAATTTCTAAGTTATGAAAATTTTCCATTTTAAACCCTAATTTTAAAAATTAGGTTTCTTGGTGAACAAGTTTCATGTTTTGACACATCTTGATGAAAAATGACCCTTGACACTTGATTTTGACCAAAAAGTCAAAGTTTGACTTTTCAGTATACAGTTGATTTTTGATCAGTTGATTGGAAAATTCATCTGTCAATCCAATGCATTTGAGATCCTTTGAACCTTGTGATTAGGTCAAGATGATGCCATTGAGTCCTTGAATCCATGCTTGAACCCAATTTTCCATTGGCTAGGTGAAAAATCAGAAATTGCCCTTCTGTAGTCAAAACCCTAAAAATGACCATTTTGCCCTTTTGATGATCTGATTAAATTTCTTGAGGAGTTGTGGTGAAAACTTGATCAAATGGTTCATATGAGTCTATAATATTGATGTGGATCAAAAATTATGAGGATTGACTGTTTATTGGCCACATTTGACTTTTCCCCAATACACCTAATTTTTAGGTCAACTATTCAATTGACTGTGCAAAAATTTGATTCAAAGCTTGAAACTTGGTATGGAAAATCTTATAGGTCCAACATGAAGTATTAAAGTCACATGGGGCATTGGAAGTCCAAAATTCCTTGTGCAGACTCAAACCCTAATTTCAGGTCAACAGTGCAAGGGGATGTCTTGAGCAGAGCAAACCCTAATTCTGTCTTGAGTCCAAAGAGTCTTGTGAGGAGAATCTTGATAAAATGAGAGGGCAAATTTTGGGGTACAACAACAGCTTCCCTTATTCAATCTTCTTAGACCTGAGGGTGTAGATTGGCTTGTCTGCCTTTCGTGATCTGAAGGTGGAAGATGATTTAAAACTCGAGTGCCCAGAAATTTGCACTGGCCCGAAGTGAGACTGCTGGTGAATAATATCGGGAATGGGATTACGGATGCCATTTGTAAAATATGACAGAAGATTGTCGGAGATGGGCTTAAAGATACCATCCAAGGAATATGACGGAGATTCGTTGGAGATGGGCTTAAAGATGCCATCCATAATAGATGCTGACTTCATAAGAAGTCTCTTTATGGGGATTCATGTTCCTGCTGTCCGAGGAGGAGTCCGGTGGGGAATTTTTTTTTAGGGGAATAGATTCTAGGAGCTTCGGTTGTCCATTATTCTACTAGGGAGTCATCTCTTGACTGAAGAGATGGAAGTGAACTGCTATCTGGTCAGGATCCATGCTTCACAATGACTTGTTGAGGATAATAAGGCTGACTGCTATTTGGTCGTATTCTAGGCTTCACAACGACTTACTGGGGGAATGAGATTAAACTGTCATCTGGTCATACTCCAGGATTTGCAGTTTCTCCAACTAGAATAGAAATCATAAAAATCTTAGTGTTGATTTAACTGAACCAGAGAAAGGATCTACCGGAAAAGAATCAGTAATAAATCAATGGTCGACTTGAGCTGAATTAGTAGGGGTCTTGATTTATATTTGACTCGATAAGAATCAGAAAAATATTAGTGTCGATTTAATTGAACCAGAAAAAGGTCTTGGATTATCTTCAACTGGAATAGGAATCAGAGAGATCTTGGTATCGATCTAACTGAACCAGAGGAAAATCTTGAACTAACTTTAACTGGAATGGAAATCAGAAGAGTATTAGTATCAATTCAACTGAACTAGAAAAAAGTCTTGGGATATCTTCAACTTGAATAGGAATCAGAGAGATCTTAGTGTCGATCTAACTGAACCAGAGAAGGTCTTGAATTAACTTTGACTGGATAAGAATCAGAAAAATCTTAGTGTCAATTTAACTGAACCAGAAAAAAGTCTTAGAATATCTTCAACTCGAATAGGAATCAGAGAGATCTTAGTCTCGATCTAACTGAATCATAGAAGGTCTTGAATTAACTTTGACTGGAAAAGAATCATAAAAATCTTAGTGTTGATTTAACTGAACCAGAAAAAGGTCTTGGAATATCTTCAACTGGAATAGGAATCAGAGAGATCTTAGTGGCGATCTGACTGAACCAGAGAAGGTCTTGGAATATCTTCAACTAGAATAGGAATCAGAGCGATCTTAGTGGAAATCTGACTGAACAAGAGAAGGTCTTGATTCATCTTTGACTGGATAAGAATCAGAAAAATCTTAGTGCTGATTTAACTGAACCAGTAAAGGTCTTGAATCAACTTTAATTGGAATGGAAATCAGAAAAATCTTAGTATAGATTCAATTGAACCAGACAAAAGTATTGGAATATCTTCAACTGGAACAGAAATCAGATAGATTTTAGTGTCTATCTGACTGAACCAGAGAAGGTCTTGGATTAACTTTGACTGGAATGGAAATCAGAAGAATCTTAGTATCGATTATACTGAACCAGACAAAAGTATTGAAATATCTTCAACTGGAATAGAAATCAGAGATATCTTAGTGTCGATCTGACTGAACCAGATAAGGTCTTGTGAGGACATATTTATGAGGAAATTGCTGAAATAGCCCTTCATCAGACATAGCTTTTGAGAAGACTACCAGGTCACATAAGTAGCGGTGTTTGTTGATTTGACCTTTCCCTGTAAAAGGTAAAGAGTTAGTCATATGCAATGTCATGATGTATGAAATGAATTGTGATTATGTTCTCAAAATAAATGAGATTATGCTATATGCGATGTGTATGCACATGCCACGATGTACGAATAGGGGATGCTATTGCGATATTTTCCAGTCTGGGAAAGTAAATCCTAGACTTCTACTGAAGAGCGTTGGGACGCTGAATCCTTCATTTCACTGGGGATGATGGATGGAGATGATTTTCCAGGGATTCCCTCTTTCTGTTTGAGGATAGTCTACCGGGGATTGGCTCTGCTTGAGAATAACTCCATGGAGGAAGGATGCTTTGTTGGAAGATCTTGTTGATGTAGAGAAATAGACTCTGTTGGGGAATGAGCTTCCGCAGTTGGAGAAATAAACTCTACCCGGGAGGAGGTTTTATGAATTGTTTGAAATTATAAAACTCGGTTGGGGGATACAGATTTCAGCTGGAGCAGGTCATTCCTACTTGGGGAAGAAGGAGACCAGAACTTTGTTGTTTCTGCTCTATGGGGAACATAGACGTCACGGGGGCGTATGTAATGGTGACTTTGTCTCAAACTATCCCTGCCCTTGTACCATGCTGGAAAGAGTTACTGTCGGGACTGCAAATTGTTTTTTAAACTTTGCCCCGTTTCTTAAAGTCATTAGCAACTGTCTTTCTGTTTTTTATGCAAGTATTTATGAACAGTGATCATATTTAAATGCATATGTAAAAAATAAGTCATTGGACATTTTTGCAAAACAGAAAAAGAAAAACAAATAGTTTTGTACTTTCAAAATGATTTGTATTGATTTTTTTGAAGTTCGCCTATAACAGGCATTTTGTACAAAGAGACTAACGTTCTAGTAGGAGAACGTCGTCGTGAGAAATGAAAATTACACAAAATAGTGTACAAAGAGAAAACAGCTATGTGTAACAATCCCATTGAGTTTCAATTCTACTATTGCCCATATGTCTTCGAGCGCCTCATCACTTTGCTACTCGTCTGAAGCTGACTGGATTGATCGGTATCATTTGAGTCTTGGTAGTTGATACTGAGGTATGATTGCAAGGTGATCCAATGGGACATAGCTGTACGCTTCAAATCCCTAACTTTTTCCTAGACCGCCCTTTCGGGTTTTCAGTCCACCGGGATACCCTTTTTTGCCCAAGTCGCCTTTTCAGGTTTTCGACTTATCGGATGTACATATTTTTTTGTATTTAACCCTAATTTTTTCCCGAACCCTTTTGGTTCGCCGTGAACCCCTTATTTTTTCCTAGGCCAGTAGACCTAGCGGGTCTTTATTTACACATAGTATCTTTTCACTATGTCTGTATTAACAGGGTGAAGAAGTTCGTCACCGTCCATGGTGGTTAGAATCATGAACTTGATTCTCAGCTCAATAGCAGCTTTGAGACCCATGATGCATGCTTCATACTCCGCCATATTGTTGGTACAATTGAAACAAAATATGGCAGTGAAAGGAGTATGACATCCCTCAGGAGATATGAATACATCACCGATGTTATTGCCGAGTGCGTTGGAGGCCCCATCAAAAACCATAGTCCATCGGGAACCTTCCTTAGGTCCTTTGTCTGGTCCAGGTTCTTCACAGTCAGTTATAACATAATGTTCTCATGCGGGAATTCAAAGTTCATGGATTGGTAGTCATCCACAGCCTGATGAGCCAAATGATCAGCTAGTACACTTCCCTTGGTTGATTTCTGGGTCGTGTATTGGATATCGTATTCGGTCAAGATCATTTTCCATCTTGCTATTCTTACGGAGAGAGCGGGCTTCTCGAAGATGTACTTGATCGAATTCATCTTTGATATCAACAAAGTTTTGTGGGTCAACATATACTGTCTCAGTCGACGAGCAGCCCATGCCAAAGCGCAACAAGTTTTCTCGAGCAGTGAGTATCTTGTCTCACAGTCGATAAACTTTTTGCTAAGGTAGTATATTGCATGCTCTTTTTGACCAGACTCGTCATGCTGCCCCAACACACACCCCATTGAATTATCTAACATTGTTAAGTACATTATCAAAGGTCTTCCTTCAATCAGAGGCATCAGAATTTAAGGCTCTTGAAGGTATTCCTTGATTCTCTCGAAGGCAGTCTGGCATTCGTCATTCCACTTTACCACTTGATCTCTCTTCAGGAGTTTGAAGATTGGCTCACAAGTAGCAGTTAAATTGGAAATGAACTTGGCAATCTAATTTAGGCGTCCTAAGAAGCCTCAGACCTCCTTCTCAGTGCGAGGATCCGGCATATCTTGTATAGCCTTCACTTTTCAGGGTCTACCTGAATGCCCTTGTCACTGACAATGAAACCTAGCAGTTTACCAGACCTTACCCTGAAGGTGCACTTGTTCGGATTTAACCTCATCTTGTACGTCTTCAACTTATCAAACAGCTTTTGTAGATGATCAAGGTGTTCTTCCTCAGTTTGAGACCTGCCTATCATGTCATCAACATAGACCTCTATCTCATGGTGAATCATGTCATGGAACAATGCTACCATGGCTCGCTGATAGGTTGCCCCGGTGTTCTTCAACCCAAATGGCATCACTTTGTAGCAGAAAGTGCCCCATTGTGTGACGAAGGTTGTCTTCTCCATGTCTTTGGGTGCCATCTTGATTTGATTGTAACCAGAGAAACCATCCATGAAGGAAAAGATCTTATGTTGTGCGGTTTTGTCAACCAGAACATCAATGTGGGGAAGCAGAAAGTCATCCTTGGGGCTTGCCCTGTTCAAATCTTGGTAGTCCATATACATTCGTACCTTGCCATCCTTTTTAGGCACCGAGACTACGTTAGCAACCCATTAGGGATAAAAAGTGACAGCTAAGAACCCAGTGTTGAACTGCTTCATAATCGCTGCTTTGATCTTCTCTGACATTTCAGGGCACATGCGACAGACCTTCTACTTTACCAGAGGGAAATCTTTAGTTGGCAGGCGATGAACCATAATATCGGTGTCTAGTCTGGGCATGTCTTCATACGACCAGGCAAAGATCTTAACATAATCATGCAACATCTGAATCAAACGTTGTTTGACACGAAGCTCCAAATTTGCACCTATCTTGACCTCTTTTTTGCTCTCTTCTGTACTCAAATTCACTGTCTCAACTGGCTCTTCATGAGGCTGTATAGCCCTTTCTTCCTTCTGTAACAGTCTGGCAAGTTCTCAGGGTACCTCACAATCTTTCTCACCTTTGTCCTCGGCTTGGTTGATCATATTTTCAAGTCATAACCGGCAATAGCAGAACTGTTATTAATGGGATCCATAGTGGATATGGATCTGTAGTTTGATACGTGGGTGTGTGTAAGAGCATAGTTGTAAAAAACAGAAAAGAAAAACAGAGAACGCAAAATTTATATGTATAAACATCCAATACTTTATTAATCCCATATGAAATTAAACATGATAACCCTCACAAATGAAACCATTGTGCCCCGGGTAAGACACATGGCCAAAAAGTTTATATTGTTTATTACATATCCAAAAACAATAAAGACAATTACTTCTGAACAAAAGTAATTGGTACAAAGTCCTTTGTTGTCCAGTTACTGGGTCCACCGTTGGTAGTAGGGAAGATCCAGCTATCCACATCATAGTCATTATCAGCATCTTCTGTGGCAGAGACAACATCAATAGCATTGATTCCCGAGCCATGCTTGGTCATGGGTGCAATTATGATGTTGGGAGTTTCCAGAGCATCAAATTTAATCTCCTTTTCTTCAATAAGGTCTTGCATCTTGTTTTTCAAAGCCCAGCAGTCGTTCATGTCATGCACTGGAGTCTTAGAATGGTAGGCGCATCGAGCATTTAGATTGTAGCGGGGAGAGGCAGTGTTAGGATTCTTCGGAGCTTCCCGCAAGGTTACTAGATTGGATTTCAATAACTGTGGCAAAACTTGAGACAAAGTCATATTTATCCGGGTAAATTATCTTACCGGCCTTTCTGCTCTAGGCTGATTGTTCCTTTATTGAGTAGATGCAGGTTTAGAGATCATAATAGCCCCTACTACTGGACGGTGTTCAGTTCTGTCCTGATTCCTTTGGCTATAAGTGGCACTGACTTCCTTTTTCCAAGAAAATGGCTTCCTTACTGCACTGGAGGATGCATCCTTCTGGATCTTACCACTCCTAATTCCAACTTCCATTCTTTCTCCCGTCAAGATCAATTTAGTCAAACCGGCTGAGGAGCTTCCAATTAGGTGATTGAAAAATGGTCCAGATAAGGTACCCAGAAACATATCCATTAGCTCCCTATCAGACAGGGGGTTGGACTCTTCCTGCTAAGTCCCACCACTTCTGAGCATAGTCTTTAAATCCCTCGCTCGAACCCATATACATATTTTAGAGTCGTGTACGGGTGGGAGAAAGGTCTGCATTATACTGATACTGCTTGTAGAAATCAGCATCCAGGTCTTCTTAATCACGAATGTTGGCCCTTTCCAGCTGGTAGAACCATTCTAGTTGAGTTCCGGACAGACTATCCTGAAAGAAGTGGACCCATAAGTCTTTGTCAGCAATGTGAGGCTGGATCCTCCACACATAAGATCAGAGGTGCATCTTGGGACATGAAACCCCATCATATTTGGCGAACACCGGCACCTTGAACTTTTGCGGGATGACAACCCCATAGACCAAACCCAGCTCTTCAAAATCCAGACCTGGTACCTTCCGGACCTCCATTACATTCAAATGATCCTCCAGCTGTTTGTATTTTTCATCAGCGGGAAGATACTGCTCCTCATCATAGTCAGATTTATCATCGGATTCTTTTGGACTTGAGTCTTCCTCTCTTGTTTCTTCCTCTTAATTGTCTCCTTTCTTTGATGCAGTTACCAACTCAGAGGCACGTCGCACTGGTCCTTTGATCCTTCTTCCCAAGTTCACCGCATCAATTGGTTTCCTTGGCTTCTTCTTTTCTTTAACAAGAAGGGCTTTCAGTTCTTCTTACCCCTTGGTCAGAGCCATGGTCATCTGTTGAAACTGGGCATTCTGAGTTTGTAGATCCTTCATTGTTTGTTCTAGAGCCATTGCTGAAATAAACAGCAAAGAGGGTGAGAAACATGCTTTGAAACCTACTTATGCAATGATATGTATGATATATGTATGCAATGTTTTCAAGGATCTCGCGGGGTAAACAAGAAAATGTCAGAATTTGCATCTTTGATTGAAAAACTTTGTATCATTGAGTGTCCTTCTATGAGAGTCAAGCTCACCATATCGAGTGGGTTATAGCCCCTGACTCAAGTTGTTGAGCTTTGATCTTTTGATGGTATTGGCTAGAGGAAAATAAATCCCCTTTGCTCCTTGCTAGATGTCTGATTTACCATAATCTTCATCACAAACCCTTGATATCCTTGAAATGGTTAAGGAAATGTTGTGGCATGATGTTATGATGTATATAATTATGCTAAGAAATCACATATATAGCAAGCAAAAGCAAATCACACCAAGACCTTAGGTTTAAGGCTTGCATGGGTTTTAACGTAATACCCTCTTGAAGTTAGATTGGTTCAACCTGTCCTATAAATAGTAACCGGGTTCTAAGGGATCTCAATATCACTAACCTTTCCCACAAGCTCCCTTCTATAGGCGACTGACTTGCAACCAAACAAAACTCAGGAGTCAAGTCTCAATGAGTGTAGCATCGAGTATCTGTCAACTTTGGGAATACACCAAAGACGGCCATCTCTCTACGTCCTAATGGCCAAGTTGTTCATTTAAAGGTTCTAAGGTCAGTTGATGCTTTATGACACCACGCAGCGGCCTTGTATTCTCCTTGATTAACTCAAGGACTATCGGTACCAACCAAAGTGTCGCATCAATATAGCCATTGCTTCAACCGTGTCGGTATACCCCGCACAGTTTCCCCGATCTATTGCTACTTACCTAAAAGGTTTCCCCATATCCGGGTAAAGGATCTATAGTAACCCAAACAATCCCTTAAAAGTAAATCAAACAAACAAGCAAATAATTTAGAAATGATCTAGACCCTAAGGTAAACCCCACTTTTTATAATATTCTCCAGCAGAGTCGCCAGTTCTGTGTTACGATGGCAGAACCGACTGTTTAATACTGGTTTTGCATTTTTTGTTTGCAAATGTCGCGGTAAGAAAGAGTCGCCACCGACTTTTCTTTTATCCAACAAAGGAAAGGGTGAAAAGAATAGAAAAAGACCTTTTTCGAGATTTTTTGAGTAAGAGGGTAGATTATGGAAAGGGAAGGTGTTAGCACCCTTTCTATCCGTGGTTTTCCACGGGCTCTTAGGTACTTGCACATTTTAAAAAACGGTTTGTGTTTGTGTGCTTTGAAAGATTTTGTTTGCTTTATGGTAACTCTCATATCAGTCCTCAAGAGTGTTATAAAGCGTTTTTGAAAAGATTTTTGAAAAATGTGTAAGTGTGAAAAATTTTGAGCAAGTACCAAACAGTTATCTACCTACTCGAAAAAGGATATTTTTTTCCTCCTTTCCTTTAGATAGTGCTATCCTACTATTAGTGTGTAGGTAGCCCTATCATTGGATATTGAGGAACAATAGAAGGGACATTTTACAATCACGAAGGCAATTTATGGAAACGCTTTAGCAATTTTATTTTAGGGACTAGATCATTTACCGAAAGGCAACTCTAGGGTCATCGAGGGACTATGATCTTTTTTTGATTTATGGGTCTTTACTAAAGCGTTCCTGCCTCATAACTATTTTATTTAAAGGCAACCAAAGTGGGAGATATCTTAGAGGTGCGCATGTGCAAGTGTGTTGAGATTCAGTTATTTATTATCTTTTTGTTAGGTTAGCTAACGTTTGATTATTAGTCTTTCCATACACACCTAGGTACTAACAGTTAATATTTACAGAAATTTAAAGTGCAAAAATTTAAATCCTAGACTATTACAACGCTTTGGGACAATTACATAAAAAAGTGCAAAAAAATAAAATGCAGAATTTTAAGTCTAGACAATTACATCCCATAATAAGTTACATTATTTATATAAAATGCGAGAATAAAAATAACGCGCGCGAAATAAATATTACGTCTAAAAATCCTAAGAAAAATTCTAAGTAAACAAGAAAAATCTTTTTGGTCTTATTTTTATTTATTTCAAGAAACATAATTAAACTAAATCTAAATTTAATTTGAGAAAATAAATATTGAATGAAATTAATCTAATTCTAATATTTTTTTCATTTTTTATTAAGAAAACATTTGAAACATAAATTAAATCCTAAATTCTAGTTCATTTTAAAATAAGAAGGTAGTTAAAATTTAATTAATTAATTAATTAAAGCAATTCATTATTTTAATTTTAAAAAAAAAGTCTAAGCCTAATTTTTTTATGAGTTTTTTTATATTATTTGCTTAATTAAGTAAAGAAGATAAAAGAAATTAAAACATTACAAAAAAAACTAGATGGGCCTGAGATAATAAAAAAAAGTGGAGATGTGGTTGTTCAATTTGCTGGCCCATGAAGGGAGAGGCCCAGATTTGCTTCTGGATCCAATGTGGATTGGTCTTGATGGCACATGGTGAGCCTGCAGATGGAGTGTGCTAGATCTGATCAGATGGACATCTGATGGCATATGTCTGATGGTGTATAATGCACATCTAGCTACGAGGAGCACCGGATCTGTATGAAACAAGTTAGAAAATATAAAAATGGAGCTTACTGAGGCGTTTTGTGATGTTTTAGGGCTTGGTAATGATTGCAAAAGCTTCAGGGAGCCTCTAGGAATGTATTTGGATCTTTTGTTTGGACTGAGGAAGACTGGAACCTGAAATGCGAATTTTACAACTTTGATATTTTTTGTAAAATTTGTAGAGCTTTTCCAGGCTGTATATCATGTGTCTTTAAGCTTTATAATGTGTCCTTTATATAGAGACGAGGGATGAGACAAGAGAATAAAGGTAATAACAACCATAAACATGTGTTTTTAAAGCCATGAATGATGTTTTGTAACTTTGGCCAAAAATAAGGAAACTAGCCATTTTTTGAATTTGAATGAATGTGGACACCTTTGCACGAAATTTTATGGGCCTAGGTTGTCCAAAACATCAACCCAAAGCTCAAAGCCCATTTCCAATTATTTTATACATTTTATTTTATATTTATTTGAAATAAATTAAAATAAATATGAATAAAATAGTTAGGAAATGCAAGGCATATCAAGAATAATTTTAGAGGTCCTCTATAAACTTAGGAAGATGCTTGAAGTCCAATAAATTGAGCCCTTGCCTTAAAACTTCAAATTTGCTCAATGCATAATTCTTGAAAATTCCCAAATTTTCCCAACTTGGGCAAGCCATAACTTGCTCAATATTTATCTCATTATGATGATCTTTGACTTTTTGGAAAGCCCAAGATGTCTACTTAAATCCCTCTTTTGATCAATTTTTCATTTGAAGATTTTATCTTGATGTAAAAGGTCTTGGAAAAAAGTGGCTTTTGTTGACTTTCTGAAAATCACCTGTAATGTATGAGCATGTATCTTTCAAATGGTGAATTTCTTGACTTTGGGGGATGATGATAAATTGTATGGAATTGGATTCTATTAAAAATGAGCTTTGGTAGGAAAACTTCTGATAAAGTATGAGAAAGTTATGCTTGGTCAAAGTTTGGTTGACTTTTCTAATAGAAACCCTAATTTGTCATCTTTGACTTTTGATGAATTAGGAGCATTTCTTGAGGAATCATGATCAACACTTGATCAAATGATGTATATAACTTTATAATGTTGATGTTGACTGAAAATCTTGAAGTTTGACTATACATGGGCCACAGTTGACTTTTGACCTAGCACGGTTGATTTTCCAATACTTGAGCAATTGACTGAGCAAACTTATTGAGCAAGGCATGAAACTTGGCATGGATGATCTTGAATACGTATTAGGACCATGGAAAGAATTTGAGACCTTTGAAGCTCAACCATCTTGATGAAAATTGGAACCCTATTTGGGGGTTCATTGCCTTAGGAGGTGAATTGTCTAGTCAATTCTTGGTCAACCTTGAGCAATTGAGAACCTCTAGGAGTATGTCTTGTGTGAAAATGAGAGGGGAAATTTTGGGGTACAACAATGGCCAACAAATACAATAAAAACAAAGAACATGGCCCTAAAAAAGTATGAGAAACATCTGCAAAAAGGCTCCGCTAGTCAGTCACATATAAACTTCGGACGAAATCTAGATCTTCAACAACCACGATAACAACAAACTCCTCTAAGGTGCCAGGTACCTGGAATGAAAGAATAGTAGGAAGCCTAAATAAAGGAATAAGAGCATCCTGCTCCCACCCTGCACCAAGCGAGCCCGTTTGGGAGAACCTCCTTCATAAGAATAGATGGACTATCACCCTGACCCCTTTTGGCAGGGGAAGAGGAAGGTAAAGATTCCCGAGAAGAAAAATCAACTATAGCATTATCCTACACACCTATAAAATTAAGACATTACTTTCAACTACTCCATGGAAATCACCATATCAGGAATCCAAACCTATAAAATAGAAGTAGAAGCAACAATAGGTGTCACTAGCACTGGGACGGACATGTCAGTTGTAAGGCCCTGGTCATTTGTGAGTGCTTGAGATTTCTGCAATTGACTCAACTGATTCATGTTATCTGCAAAAGCACAAGTTTCATGGTTAAAAAATAAAAAATAAAATAAAATGGGGGTTACCTAGATCCCCATCCTCACCTAAGAGTTATTGTCTCTCAGAATATTCAGACCCAGTAATGACCAAATGAGTATTTATTTGCCTTTTCTTTTGTTGAAAGGAAAATACCTCATTGGGACCAAACCCTTCTTCATATCCAAGTCTCTGATAGCATGTGTCATCGGTGGATCTGGAACTGACTGTTTAACGTTGGTTCGCGAAATGTCGCGGAAGCAAGAGTCGCCATCGTCTTTTATTTTCTCCAACATGGACAGGACAAAAGCACAGCAAAATTCCTTATGAGATAGTTTCTCGGTTTGGGAGGTAGATTTATAGAAAGGGAAGGTGTTAGCACCCTTTCTATCCATGGTTATCCATGGGCTCTTAGATACTTGCTCTTTATGTTTTCAAAATGTTTGCTTTTAAAAGTGTGAGTGGGTTTGAAAAAGTTTCGTTTAAAGATTTCAGATCGACTCTTGTATCAGTCCTCAAGAGTGTTTGAAAAATTGTTTTGAAAGCTTTTTGAAAAGTGTCGGTGTGAAAAGAGTTTTGATTTGTTTTCTTTTTCAGAGCAAGTATCTATGAGTCATCTACCTACCCTAAGGAATTAGGCTGTGTAAATGTCCTTAAGGTAGTGCCATCCCACCATTGAGGGGTAGGTAGCACCACCGTTGGAGGTGTTCGGGTCAATTTGTTTGTAGGGACAGTGTGGTCACCAGAGCAACAGTAGGACACTTTAGAAACTACCCTTATGCCATTGATCCTTTTTAATTCTGAGGCAACCGTTTCGAGGCAACTGGATCATGTCATGGACATAAGGACTTACTAAAACGTCCTATACTCGACGACCACGTTTCGAGGGCAAGGCAACAGTGAGGCGTACCCTAAGAGTGGTGTGTGAATTTGTGTGTTATTTTCATGTTATGTTTTATCTTGTACATGTATCATGGTGATCTACGCTTGTTTTTAATTTAGGCCATACATTCTTTCATGCAATTAGAATTTAAAAGTGCGGAAATTTAAATGCGGAAAGATAAATCCTACGCTATTACAAGGCGCAGGTCTATACATCGCCAAATTACAAAGACCCGTTTTTGATAAAGATGCGGAAAGTAAAGACGGAAAGATAAACCTAATTACTATTACATCTGAGAAACAGTTACATAATGATCGAAAGAAATAATGCGTGAAAAGAATTAAAATTAGGACGTCCGAGGGTTTTGACCCTTTGCATGAAATTAAATTAAATTAAAGTCCAATTAATTATTTAATTAAAGAAAAGAAAGTGTTTTCGTGTTTTTTGTATTTATGAAAAATAAAGAAAAAGAATTAAAAGGAAACCCTAAATCTAGATTATTTTAATTATTAATGAAAATATTAAAGTTAACCTAATTTACTAGGTAATTAATTTATTTACATGTTTATTTACAAAATTAATGATAATTAATAATAATGATAAATAATGATGATTAATAATTTATTTAAGAAAAATATGAATATGTCAAAAAAAAACCTAATTCTACATATTTTTTACTTATTAAGAAAAATATTAAATTTTAAAAACCTAAATTAAACTAAGTTAATTGTTAGAGTTTATTTACAAAAAATAGGTTAGTGATGAAATTTATAATAATTAAATATATTTGTATTTTTGATTTTTCTGTTTTTATTATAGAAAATTATTTTATGGTGAAAAAAAACAATTAAAACAATTAAAAAAGAATTAGAAAAGAAAAGAAAATAAAATTAAAAAGGATGCAAACCAAGGGGAGTTTCAGGCCCAAGGGGAGGTTTTTTTGAAGTATTCTGGCCCATTAGACAAAAAGCCTTGTTTGACTTTCTGGCATCTCGTGCGTGTTCATTGACTCCTGAGTACCGTGGTCTGCATTCTTTGGCCATTGGATTGGGTTTCATGGCCATTTGTGTTCTGGTTGTTGGCCATTTGTGTTCTGGCCTCAACGTTCCTTAATCTTCTCAGGATGTCTGTCTCGCCATGTATTGGTGTCATGCATAAGTTGTTCTTTTGGCTATTTGGCTTTTGGCTTTTGGCTTTTGGCTTTTGGCCATTTGGCTTTTGGCTTTTGGCCATTTGGCTTTTGGCCTCAACGTTCCTTAATGAACCTGCATGGGATCCTGTCTAAATCTGCAGTGTTGAATCTCATGAACACATTAAATAAAATCATAAAATGCAAATAAAGCCAATATATGAAGAAATTTAATGTTTAGGCACAATATGGCATGTATGAATGATTATACCCTTTTGATCATGGAGATCAAGCCAGCCTTACCCTTACTGAAGAAGTAGTGAGGTGTTGGTTTGTAACTGTGATGGCTTGTTTGTAGTGAGAGAGGGATTTGTAATAAGGATTTCAAGGTTTTAGGGTTCTTGAAAGAATTTGATATTCTAACTGTTGTGGCAAGGTTTTTTCTCTCTTTTTCTCCTTGGTTTGTGTGAAAAGAATGTGATTATATAATGGAAATTAGGGTACAGAAAATGGGCTTTGAATGTGCAATTGGGCCTCCAATGTTCACTTGAGTTCCTCACTTTCCAGGCTAATTCGCAGGGACTTAAGTGCAATTTTTGAAGTTGAAATGTGAAAACAAAATGTATCCGACATCGATAACTAACTCCTGTCCGAAAATCGGCTCAATCGGATAAACGGTGAATTAGTTATGAATTTTTGAAGTTTCAGCTCAGACAAACTTATTTTGGGCTCCAGTGTCGAATCTGACACGTTCTTCAATAAAAAACTGGTATTGATCGGAGCATAATCCGGTCTCGACTTTTGAAGCAAAGTTTTATATCTACGAGTCAGGGACCTTGTGTAAAAATATGAGCCCAATCCGATAAAAATTGACCGAGTTATGAATTTTCGAAGTTTCGGCCCAGATGAAATAATATTCAGCATTCAGGATTTTCAGCGTGTCACGCACTCTGAGCAAAAAACGAAGGCCTTTTGAATACCGTTTGAACTCAATAACTTCTGTGAAAATGTAGTCAACTCAATTTGTGAAATTTTGGCACCGGAACCAGCTCGATACGATGAAAGTCGACCAAGTTATGATTTTCTGAACATGACGCAAATAAACTTCTGTCACAAATTTTCTGTGCGAAAATACTTGATAAATCCACATTTTTGAAGACCTTCTGATCGAAATTGGCTTCCAGCCGTGAGAGATGAAAACGTAGATAATGTCAAGACGGAATTTTGGCCACCGGAACAGGTTCAAAACGAGCCACGATCTTCAAGTTATGAATTTTTTAGCGCGTAAAAACTGCACTTTCAGCACACTTTTTCACCATATTTCTTCGAGAAAACTCACACATTCGGATACCTTCTTTAAAGAATTGACTCTTGAGCCAAACCTGAATTTGAGAATACGTTATCAGAGATATCTTGGCGAAATAACACCTGAATATGACGCGTCGGGTTGGACTTGTGAATTTTTCTTGAAATGTTTTGAGAAATATGGGAGGGCAAATTTTGGGGTACAACAGTTGTCCCTGTTCAATCTTCTTAAACCTGAAGATATAGATTGACTTTCGGGCCTTTCGTGATCCGAAGGTGGAAGATGATTGAACACTAGAGTGCCCAGAAATTTGCACTCGCATAGTGGAGTATCAGCAATGTGATGTCGGGAATAGGCTTACAGATGCCATTTGGAAAGATGACGGATAGGAGGATGGGCTTATAGATGCCATCTGGAAGTGTGACAGAACCTTGTCGGAAATGGGCTTATAGACGCTATTCGGAGACTGTTGGTATGTGGATAGGCTTACAGATGCCATCTAGGTGTCGATCGCATAAGAGATTCCTTAGCGAGAACTTACGTACCTGAGAAAAGAAAGATAATTACCTGGCCTGTTATAGGAGTTGATCTTCAATTTCTTTATGTAGATGTGCCCTGGCTGGTTACAGGAACTGAATCTTTAAACTCTTCTGACGTGCCCTGGCAAGATACAGGAATCGAGTCTGGAGAATATAGTCGTCAACAGATACACCCTGGCGAGATACAGGAATCGGATCTTCGAACTCTTCAGACGTGCCCTGGCAAGATACAGGAATCGAGCCTGGTAATGTTAGTCGTCAACAGATACACCCTGGCAAGATACAGGAATCGGATCTTCGAACTCTTCAGACGTGCCCTGGCAAGATACAGGAATCGAGTCTGGTAATGTTAGGTTGGTGAGTTGTCTCTACTGACAGGTTATCCTCATGGATGAGTGGTCTTTAACGACGAGTGTCTATAACAACGAGTGTCTATAACGACGAGTGTCTATAACGACGAGTGTCTATAACGACGAGTGTCTATAACGACGAGTGTCTATAACGACGAGTGTCTATAACGACGAGTGTCTATAACGACGAGTGTCTATAACGACGAGTGTCTATAACGACGAGTGTCTATAACGACGAGTGTCTATAACAACGAGTGTCTATAACGACGAGTGTCTATAACGACGAGTGTCTATAACGACGAGTGTCTATAACGACGAGTGTCTATAACGACGAGTGTCTATAACGACGAGTGTCTATAACGACGAGTGTCTATAACGACGAGTGTCTATAACGACGAGTGTCTATAACGACGAGTGTCTATAACGACGAGTGGTATCAGAGAAATCTTTAGGCATTGATTTAACTGGATTTGTATTCTTTGACTGGGTTGGTCTCTTTTGATTGTATTCGTCTACATAGCTGATCATTTAACTGTATCCTTCCTGAAAGGTAAAGGTCATTCATGTGCATGATATGGATCAAGCAATAATATTTTTCAACACATGAGATTGTTTGGTATGATGCGTATATGCATGTATCATGATGTATAACAATGTGATGTTTATGAATGTATCTGCGTCTAGGAAAATAGATCCTTGACGGATGCCGGGAAGTCAAATCCTGGGCTGATGTTGAAGAGTGAAATTCTTCGTTTCTGTTCGGGATGATGATTGCAAGAATACCGGTCGGAGAAGATAACTCCGTTGGGGAATAAACTTGGCGAAGAGATTACTCTGCGGGGAATTACTTTGTGGGAAGAGATACTTCGCTGAGATTTGATGATAACTCCACTGGGGATTTCATTGTTGTGCTCTGTTGGAAATGAAGGTATCTTGGTCGCATTCTTCAGCTGAACTTACCTTGGCACTTCGGTGGACAGGGCAACCGGATCATTTAGACAACTCATTATTGCCCCAGTTTCTGTTGGAGAAGAAGGTACCTGTGAAGGTGTTTGATGACTGCCAATTGAAAAATCTTCTTCTGGTAGGCAAGTGACGAGATGACAGGACATAGTCGTACACTTTGATCCCTAACTTTTTCCTGGACCGCCCTTTCGGGTTTTCAGTCCACCGGGATACCCATTTTTGCCCAAGCCGCCTTTTCAGGTTTTCGACTTGCCGGGTATACAGATTTTTTTCATTTCATCCCTCATTTTTGCCCGAACCCTTTTGGTTCGTCGGGAAGCCCTTATTTTTGCCTAGGTGTGTCAACCTAGCGTGTCTTTGATTATGCGTAGTATCTTTTCGACTATGTCTATGCTCTCAGGATGTAGGGAGGTGCCCCTGTTATTGTGTTGCCACGCTACCAGAAGATGTTTGGTCATGCAAGATTTGTTGCTGGGAATTCATGTCCAATGCCCCAAGTGGCTCAGGCGGAGGTTTGCCCCTGGCTGTTTGGCATCTTGAGAGATTCTCCGAATCTTGACTTAATTTCCCCAGATGATGGACAATAATCACATCTGCCCCTTGATTGGAAGTGCTTTTGTTCACTAGGTATTCATCGTGCGAATTTCCATGTTGTTCAAACAAATAGTCATATGCAAACAATGTTATATCAAAAATGCAAAGCTTATGTATGTCTTGAAGATTTTGAAAATGCATTCTTTTTCATAAAACAAGTGAATGTTTGTAAAACGTGATGTCAACTCCGTATTTACCGTAGGCCTTAAGGAGTCAGGATACCTTTCGTAACACTATGCTTTCGAACTAACCCATGCTTCAGCTAGGACTTTTAAGGGTTATAACATGGCCTGGTTCATGGTTTAAGAAACAAAGGATAAAGGCTCAAATTATTTGTACCCACCCGCTCTTCGTGATGTTCTTCAATCCTAAACTCAGCTGATCGTGCGTTAGACCTTATTTGAGTTTTTGTCCTGATATTCCCGTGATGGTTCGGATGTTGATAGTTTATTTTGAATAGGCAGTCATTCCTTTTTGTTATTGAGGGTTTGTGTGACCTCTTTCCTTTTTTTGATTTCGTTATCCCTGTTTTTTGCCTGAACTGTTTCTTTTGTGATTACAGTCAGCGAGATGCCCCAGTTTTGTAAGTCTCGTTCATAGGTTTTGACTTAATGGGCTTTTTGATTTTGGTAATGACTGCCGGTTTTTATGGTTATTTGGAACCATCACTGTCTTTTGTTTCAGAAGGACTTCTTTTGATGCCATTCGTTGTGCACCTGGATCAGCTGAGAGAACTACCATGCCCCAGGTTATGATTAAGGGTTTTAATTTTCGAAAAGAAAACTCCTACTTCTTTGGCTCAGAGGGGTTGACGAGGGATTATCTTCCTTATAACTCCAGTGTTTAGGGATTTGAAACAATGCATGTACTTCATCAGCGGGGTCTGTTCAAAAGCATACTGTAAAGATCGTGGTATCGTTTTCGTCATCCTCCCTCAAGAGGCTTAGAATTTTCAATCAAGAGTTGATCATCACAAAAATATGAAAACAGTTTGCATATAGTGAATATGAAATAATTACTTCAAAACAGACATGTGTAATGCATTAATGAAATAACCAAGTTTGACATGAAGTAAAATGTTTGAACAATCAAAGGAAATTACAATCTGAACATTCAAATGAACAAAAGTTTCCAATCCTAGCCATGTTTGGGCAGGGGAGCAGTGGTCACATTGGGAGCCTCTAGAGAGTCGAGCTGGACTTCCTTTGCGTCAATCAGATCCTGAACCTTGTTTCTCAAAGTCCAACAATCATCTGTAGCATGCCCCGGGCTGTCAGAATGATAAGCGCAGCGAACGTTGGGGTTATACCTTGAAGGCATCCTGTTGGGATTCTTTGGAGGGTCCATGAGAGTTACCAACTTGGTTTCCAGCAACTGTGGCAATATCTGTGACAAGGTCATGCCGAGGGGAGTGAATTGCCTTTTGGGTCTCTCTTCCTTTTGCTGATTGTGACGCTGAGGAGCACCGGCCGGTTTTGCAATAACCACCGCGTTGACATCTTGGCGGCGTTCGGACCTATTCTGCCCTCTTGAGCCATAGACAACACTAGATTCTCTCTTGGATGGTTTCTTCTCAGTGTTCGAGGAGTCACCATTCTGTATTTTCCCCGACTTGATGCCAGCTTCTATTCTTTCCCCGGTCAAGATCAGATCTGTAAACCCAGCAGCAGAATTCCCAATCAGGTGGTTGAAGAATGGACCAGACAGGGTCCCCAAGAACATGTCAACAAGCTCGCGGTCAGTCAGAGGTGGTTGTACCCTTCCAGTAAGGTCCCTCCATTTTTGAGCATATTCTTTGAAACCTTCTCCTGCACCCATAGACATTCCCTGAAGCTGAGTGCGCGTGGGAGCAAGGTCGGCATTGTACTGGTACTGCTTGTAGAATGCAGTGGCCAAATCCTCCCAGCTGCGGATGTTAGCTCCATTCAGTTGATAGAACCAGTCGAGTTGGGTTCCAGACAGACTATCCTGAAAGAAGTGAATCCATAAATTCTTGTCAGCCGTGTAGGGCTGGATCCTCCTTGTGTAAGACCTGAGATGCAGCTTAGGACAGGATGCCCCGTCGTACTTTGCGAAGGCAGGTGCCTTGAATTTGTGCGGGATTACTACCCCAGAAGACAGACCTAGATCCTCGAAGTCCAGGCCGGGCACTTTTTGTATCTACATAGCACTTAGCCGGTCTTCCAACTGTTTATACCTGTCCTCAGCTGGAGGGTATTGCTCTTCATTGAAGTCAGTCTCGTTGTCAGAGACCACAGGACTAGGAACCTCTCTCTCATGGGGGCTGTCCTTTCCAACAGATGGGGTAGTCTGCTCAACTTCATTTCGTGATCCATTCCGAAATTTGTGTCTAGGGTTGAACAACACCATCCTTTTCTTCTTCTTTTTCAAAAGCAGGGTCTTCAGATCTTGTTGCCCCTGGGCCAAACTCATGATCAACTCTTGGAACTTGGCGTTCTGAGCCTGGAGAGCCTTGATGGATTGCTCAGTAGATGATTCAGGATTCATGACGATCGGCTGAAATAGACAGCGAAGAAGGTAAGCAACCTGTAAAAAGGGATACCTATAATGCAATGATATGTATACATGCATGCAATGTTTTCAAGGATCTCGCGGGGTAGACAAGAAAATTGTTAGCATTTGAATTTTGTAGCTTGATGGAAGGCACTGCATATTGTTGAGAGTCCTTCTTCAAGAGTCAAGGCTCACCATATCGAGTGGGTCATAGCCCCTGACAACCTTGGCTAGAGGAAAATAAATCCTCTTTGCCCCTTGCTGGATAATCTGGTTCATCATGACCTGCATCACAAGCCCTTGAGATCCTTGAAATGGGTTAGTCCTTATGCAGGATGCATGCAATGGTATGATGGTATGATGTTATGCTATGCGTGGGGTAATGTAGGTAAACCCTGTTATGAGTCCCAATTAAGGACTGTAAACAAAACCTACAAGAAACTCATGTGTCAGATAACAAGCATGCAAATAGTCAAGTTTGAAGGCACACAAGTCACACCAGAGAGCCCTTAGGGTTTAGGCCAGCATGAAGTTTGGGTAGTACCCTCTTTCAGTTTGTTGGTTAAGACATGTCCTATCAGAAGTAACCGGGTTCTAGAGGATCCCAATATCACTGACTACCCTCAATCGGTCATAACTCCAGCATCGCAATCTTTTCTTGCGGCCAGAACCATCACGAGAGTTTAGCCTCAATGGGCGTAGCATACTGCTACTATTCTATTGGCCAAGTTGGGTCATTTAAGGTTCTAAGGTCGGTTGGTGCTTAATGACTCCTCAGAAGACCCATATTCTCCTCGTTGCGACACAAGGGATATCGGTACAGACCAAGGTGCCACACCAACGTAGCCACTGCTTCACCCATGTCGGTCTATGCCGGACAGGTCCCTCACAGCTTATGCTACCTAACAGGGTATCCCCAGATCCAGGTTAGGATCTATGTAACTCCGATGCAGCCCACAATAATAAAGCAAACAAGCACAACAATTGAAAACACAAGTGATCTTAGTCCTAAGGTACACCTCACTTTATAAGAATCCCCAGCAGAGTCGCCAGTTCTGTGATCGGTGGATCTGGAACTGACTGTTTAACGCTGGTTCGCGAAATTTCACGGAAGCAAGAGTCGCCACCGTCTTTTATTTTCTCCAACATGGACAGGACAAAAGTACAGCAAAATTCCTTATGAGATAGTTTCTCGGTTCGGGAGGTAGATTTATAGAAAGGGAAGGTGTTAGCACCCTTTCTATCCATGGTTATCCATGGGCTCTTAGATACTTGCTCTTTATGTTTTCAAAATGTTTGCTTTTAAAAGTGTGAGTGGGTTTGAAAAAGTTTCGTTTAAAGATTTCAGATCGAGTCTTGTATCAGTCCTCAAGAGTGTTTGAAAAATTGTTTTGAAAGCTTTTTGAAAAGTGTCGGTGTGAAAAGAGTTTTGATTTGTTTTCTTTTTCAGAGCAAGTATCTATGAGTCATCTACCTACCCTAAGGAATTAGGCTGTGTAAATGTCCTTAAGATAGTGCCATCCCACCATTGAGGGGTAGGTAGCACCACCGTTGGAGGTGTTCGGGTCAATTTGTTTGTAGGGACAGTGTGGTCACCAGAGCAACAGTAGGACACCTTAGAAGCTACCCTTATGCCATTGATCCTTTTTAATTCTGAGGCAACCGTTTCGAGGCAACTGGATCATGTCATGGACATAAGGACTTACTAAAACGTCCTATACTCGACGACCACATTTCGAGGGCAAGGCAACAGTGAGGCGTACCCTAAGAGTGGTGTGTGAATTTGTGTGTTATTTTCATGTTATGTTTTATCTTGTACATGTATCATGGTGATCTACGCTTATTTTTAATTTAGGCCATACATTCTTTCATGCAATTAGAATTTAAAAGTGCGGAAATTTAAATGCGGAAAGATAAATCCTACGCTATTACAAGGCGCGGGTCTATACATCGCCAAATTACAAAGACCCGTTTTTGATAAAGATGCGGAAAGTAAAGACGGAAAGATAAACCTAATTACTATTATATCTGAGATACAGTTACATAATGATCGAAAGAAATAATGCGTGAAAAGAATTAAAATTAGGACGTCCGAGGGTTTTGACCCTTTGCATGAAATTAAATTAAATTAAAGTCCAATTAATTATTTAATTAAAGAAAAGAAAGTGTTTTAGTGTTTTTTGTATTTATGAAAAATAAAGAAAAAGAATTAAAAGGAAACCCTAAATCTAGATTATTTTAATTATTAATGAAAATATTAAAGTTAACCTAATTTACTAGTTAATTAATTTATTTACATGTTTATTTACAAAATTAATGATAATTAATAATAATGATAAATAATGATGATTAATAATTTATTTAAGAAAAAGATGAATATGTCAAAAAAAAACCTAATTCTACATATTTTTTACTTATTAAGAAAAAGATTAAAGTTTAAAAACCTAAATTAAACTAAGTTAATTGTTAGAGTTTATTTACAAAAGATAGGTTAGTGATGAAATTTATAATAATTAAATATATTTGTATTTTTGATTTTTCTGTTTTTATTATAGAAAATTATTTTATGGTGAAAAAAACAATTAAAACAATTAAAAAAGAATTAGAAAAGAAAAGAAAATAAAATTAAAAAGGATGCAAACCAAGGGGGGTTTCAGGCCCAATGGGAGGTTTTTTTGAAGTATTCTGGCCCATTAGACAAAAAGTCTTGTTTGACTTTCTGGCATCACGTGCGTGTTCATTGACTCCTGAGTACCGTAGTCTGCATTCTTTGGCCATTGGATTGGGTTTCATGGCCATTTGTGTTCTAGTTGTTGGCCATTTGTGTTATGGCCTCAACGTTCCTTAATCTTCTCAGGATGTCTGTCTCGCCATGTATTGGTGTCATGCATAAGTTGTTCTTTTGGCCATTTGGCTTTTGGCTTTTGGCTTTTGGCTTTTGGCCATTTGGCTTTTGGCTTTTGGCCATTTGGCTTTTGGCCTCAATGTTCCTTAATGAACCTGCATGGGATCCTGTCTAAATCTGCAGTGTTGAATCTCATGAACAAATTAAATAAAATCATAAAATGCAAATAAAGCCAATATATGAAGAAATTTAATGTTTAGACACAATATGGCATGTATGAATGATTATACCCTTTTGATCATGGAGATCAAGCCAGCCTTACCCTTACTGAAGAAGTAGTGAGATGTTGGTTTGTAACTGTGATGGCTTGTTTGTAGTGAGAGAGAGATTTGTAATAAGGATTTCAAGGTTTTAGGGTTCTTGAAAGAATTTGATATTCTAACAGTGTTGTGGCAAGGTTTTTTCTCTCTTTTTCTCTTTGGTTTGTGTGAAAAGAATGTGATTATATAATGGAAATTAGGGTACAGAAAATGGGCTTTGAATGTGCAATTGGGCCTCCAATGTTCATTTGAGTTCGTCACTTTCCAGGCTAAATCGCAGGGACTTAAGTGCAATTTTTGAAGTTGAAATGTGAAAACAAAATGTAGCCGACATCAATAACTAACTCCTGTCCGAAAATCGGCTCAATCGGATAAACGGTAAATTAGTTATGAATTTTTGAAGTTTTAGCTCAGACAAACTTATTTTGGGTTCCAGTGTCGACTCTGACACGTTCTTCAATAAAAAACTGATATTGATCGGAGCATAATCCGGTCCCGACTTTTGAAGCAAAGTTGTAGATCTACGAGTCAGGGACCTTGTGTAAAAATATGAGCCCAATCCGATAAAAATTGACCGAGTTATGAATTTTCGAAGTTTCGGCCCAGATGAAATAATATTCAGCATTCAGGATTTTCAGCGTGTCACGCACTCTGAGTAAAAAACGAAGGCCTTTTGAATACCGTTTGAACTCAATACCTTCTGTGAAAATGTAGTCAACTCAATTTGTGAAATTTTGGCGCCGGAACCAGCTCGATACGATGAAAATCAACCAAGTTATGATTTTCTGAACATGACGCAAATAAACTTCTGTCACAAATTTTCTGTGCGAAAATACTTGATAAATCCACATTTTTGAAGACCTTCTGATCGAAATTGGCTTCCATCCGTGAGAGATGAAAACATAGATAATGTCAAGACGGAATTTTGGCCACCGGAACAGGTTCAAAACGAGCCACGATCTTCAAGTTATGAATTTTTTAGCGCGTAAAAACTGCACTTTCAGCACACTTTTTCACCATATTTCTTCGAGAAAACTCACACATTCGGATACCTTCTTTAAAGAATTGACTCTTGAGCCAAACCTGAATTTGAGAATACGTTATCAGAGATATCTTGGTGAAATAACACCTGAATATGACGCGCCGGGTTAGACTTGTGAATTTTTCTTGAAATGTTTTGAGAAATATGGGAGGACAAATTTTGGGGTACAACAGCATGCATGTAAATCCTCTTTCATTTTCACTTCCTCGGGAGACAGAGAAGTTGGCTCAGAGTTATGAGAAGAGATAGGCTGATAGAAATGAACTATGGACTAATATTTCCTAAAACCACCTTTGCAAGAGAGGGCACTTCCCACCGGAGTCAAATACGAACATAAGGCCATATGTGCATCGAAAGTAACGAGTTTCACCAATACAAAATGCTCTAGAAAATCATCCTAGTCAGAGGAGAAATAATTATACCAAGGTACTTGAGAATGAAGAGAGATCAATCCTTGATCCTGAGAATCATCCAATAAAGTATGAGCTATAAAGAAAAGGTCTAAGAAGAGGCCTAATGATGGTTTCCAAGACTTGTACCTAACACAAAGTTAGAACGCCATAATGAAAGCCCAAGCTCCAGGATGAATCTGCGAGGGGGAAACTTTTAAATGATTCATAATGTCCACCTCAAAATCGGACAAGGACAAACGTATCCCCAACTGGGTGAAGAGATATTCGTTTAAAGAAACTGAATAACCCTTGAAAGAGTTGCATGCCCTTTCATCTGGACCTACCAGTAGAATCGCCCTGTTTGGGGAATTTCCAACCATGATGTTGGCCTTGGTTATAGCTTTGATGTTGTTTAGGATAAAAGGAGTCCCAACTATTTTGGCGGACACTCAATGATGCCTATTAGCAATGTTCAACCCTATTAATTGAATACCTCTATGAGTCGATACATTAATTCTATGATGGTCATCGGGATCAACCCAGGACACAACATCATGTCACACTTGGCACTCCATATGATGACAAATTTCAGCATGACTAGGTTCATGGTAGCTGACTCCCAATATGTTTTTATAAAGAGACTGACATGTTCCCTTCTTTGATGGGAAACCTTTATTTCTACCTCAATCAAGACAGGATGAATCATCCATGTCTTGACAATGTTTTCACCCCCGTTAGATTTCACAAGAAACAAAGATTCTAAAGTATTCATAGAGAGATCTTCGTATGAAATATATTCTCCAGATGACCCTTTCATCTTTGAATCATCACTCAAAATGATGATTTCTTATTCAAAACCCTCTCTGAAAAGGGGAAGGAATACGATTCAGACTTCATTCTATTTTCCGAGGATGAAGAAACACTACCCTCCAAGTCACTCTCGATAATAATAGGGTTACCACTCATCATAATGAAAATGCGATAAAAACTTGAGTAAAAACTTAGGAGAAAAGAGGTACCTTGAAGTATGAGTGTGTAAGTGATGAAACAAGGAAATGGGCTAAAAAGTCAAAGCTTTAATTATTTAAAATTATGTACTTATGATGATAATTACTCTAGAAAGCAAGTTCTCTCAGATAAGAGGTAAAAACTCAAAGAGACAAGGGAAACTCATCTACAAGATGGATAAAATGTTTATCCACGACCTATCTCCATCTTTATATAAGCAAGGGGACTCGAATGGATAAGATCGATAGCAGGAAATAAGGGAAAATAGATGGTAACATTTAATCAGGGGAAGACAACCATACTCAACTACACTCGAGTTCACGTAAAGTTGCATCATGTTACCCTACACATTTCCAGGTCACATGTCAAAGAAAAACGACGAAATGATATTGCATTTAATACTTAAATTTGCATCACGCTTTGGCAAAACCAAAGCAGCACATGCCAACCGATGCTTGGACGGACATCCTTTAAGGCCAACCACTAGCCTGAAGAGTCTTGGGGGGAAATATTTTGTGTCGGCCAAAGACCTGAGACACACAGCCCTACACCGCCAAAGGCTCAATAGAACGAGGCCCATCATCGAGCCTACTCTGTTAGGTCCAAGGTATAAATACATTCGTAAAGGGTACTCAAGTATTGAATCTCTCTAATCTCCACTTTGAATACCACTATCTTGAACCCTGAACTGACTTAGGCGTTGGAGTTCTAACCATGCATATACCTTCACTCTTAGATCCACTGTATCAGAGATAACAAACATCGATTAACATCATTGCATCAAGATCGATACCTATGGTTTAAGAATCACTATTATTGTAACCTTTGATCCATGGTGTCACATTGATGTAGTGCATCAGAAGCTTTGCTCCACCATAGTTTTTTCAACCATCACCATTTCTAGTCCACAATGGAACAAAAACTATGTCATACTATTAATAAATGTAAGATTAGGCTCAAATATTTTATTTCCCCTAATGCATAGGTTAACTTTACTGATGAGCAAGGTATTACTTTGACCACTTAAATCAACTTGATTGGTGAATATGATGGTTCGTGGATATACATTAGCTCATCTTATCATGTTTATTCTGATCGTGTAATGTTTAAAAAAATACATGAATAAGAAAGTGTTGTTGGGAGTTTCCCACACCACTAATGTTGCCAATATTGAAGTGGTGGAGCTGAAGTCCACCTCCAAAAAGACTTTAATCTTGAAGGATGCCATGCATACTCCTGATATAATAATCTTGTTTCTGGTTTTGTTCTAAATAAAGTAGTGTTTAGTCAGTCTGTTGGGGTTGATCTGTACGCCATCACTGAGAATGATATTTTTATGAATGAAAATTAAAATTAATTTAGTACGAATTAAAGTGAAGGCATTGATATGTTTAAGATTTATGTGAATGAAATTAAAAATTAATTTTGTAAGAGGATTAAGAGACTTTTTAGTGATAGGGGAACTGAATATGATTCCATGAATTTAATCAATAACATGGAATTATACATGAAAAGAATGTATCATATTATCTTGAAATGAATGATAAATAAGAAAGAAAGAATAGAACTCTTACTTAACTAGTCATTGTTATTATGTTGAATTCTGGTGCTATTTCTCACCAGTGGAGAGAAATTTTTTTGACTGTTTGATATGTCTTGAATAAATTTCCCAAGTATAAATATAATATCTCTCCTTATGAGATATTAAAGAAAACAACCAAACTTGTCTTACTTTAGAAATTGGTGTTGTCTGACTTATGTCAGAAATCTAAATCTGAAGCGAGTTAAACTCGCAAGTTGAGCCTATGAATATGTATTTATTAGGTATGCATTAAACAATAAGGTATATAGGTGATATGAACTAAATTCTAAATGGATCATATAATCAAATGATGTTGAATTCTATGAAGATAAATTTCCTTTTAAATAGAGAAATAGTGAATACACTGAATGGAATAACATTCCTGTGATAATAAGCACTGAAAGTAACAAAGAAGTAGAAACAGAACTCTGACGAAGTAAAAGTGTAAGGATTCCTAATTATTATGGGCCCTATTATGCGGCCTATACAGTAGAAGAAGATCCAATAAATCTTCAAGAAGCCTTGTCATCTCAGAATGTATATATGTGACAATAAGCTATTAACAATGAGATAGATTTTCTAGAATCTAACAATACCTAGCACTTAGTAGGCTTTCCTCCAGGTTGCAAACCAATGGGTTGTAAATGAGATTTGAAAAAGAAACTAACACCTGATGGAACTCTTATAAGTATGAGGCTCGCCTGGTAGCCAAATATTTTAAGCAAAGATAAAATATAGATTTTTTTATACTCTTTCTCCAGTCACTAGAATTACATTCATTAGGATACTAATTCCAATTGTTTCTATTTATAACTTAATATTACACCAAATGGATGTTAAAATAACCTTTTTGAACTAAAAGGTAGAAGAAGAAGTTTATATGGACCAATCGAAAGAGTTTGTGATTCGTGGGCATGAAAAAACCTCTGTTAGTTAGATAAGTCTATGTATAGTCTAAAAAAATCTCCAAAGCAATGGAATGAAAAGTTTGATGACTTAATGATATTGACTGGGTATAAAGTGAATAAAAGTGACAAATATGTTTATTACAAATCTGAAGACGACATTTAAACTATCATATGTCTCTATGTAGACGACATGCTCATATTTGGATCAAACCTTCATGTAGTTAATAATGTGAAATTATTGTTGCGCAACAATTTTGATATGAAAGTCCTCAGAGAATCCAATGTGATTCTTGGTATCAAGATCACTATATCCAAACAAAGAATTTCTTTGGATCAGTCTCATTATCTAGAGAAGATATCAAAGAAATAAAACTACTTTGATTATAAACATGCGTACACACCATACAATTCAAGTGTAAAACTATTTAAGAACACCGATGATAGTTTTAAACAAAACAAGTATGCGAGCATCATTGGCAGTCATAGGTATGCCTCTGATTGTATTAGATCCAACATTGCAATATTGTGCAGTTTTGCAAGTAGACCGAGTAATGAACTTTGGAAATGCATTGAGAGAGTCATGTGATACCTTAAGAGGACCATGGATATCAATTTACATTATCAGAAATTTTCTATTGTACTTGAAGGATACAATGATGTAGATTGGAACACCTTATTAGATGATTCTAAAGCAACGAATGGCTATATATTCAATATAGTTGAAGGAGATGTATCTTGGAAATCAAAGAAACAAACTACTTTTGGCTCCGCCCACGACATAGTCTTAAATGATCGCATTGGCGACTACTAGTGAAGAAACAAGGTTGTTGAGATGCTTACTATCTGAGATCCCTTTATGGGAAAATCTTATGCCAACTGTGTTGACCCAGTACGATAGTATCACGACTATTACAAAAATTAAAAATCATTAGTATAATGGTAAGTGACATCAAATAAGGAAGAAGCACGACACTATTAGAGACTATATCTCTAAAGGAGCTGTAAAAGTGAATCATGCACACACTGGTGAAAATTTAGCAAATCCTTTGACGAAAGGATTAACTAGAGAGAAATTCCATAATACATCCAATAAGATGGGACTAATGTCTAAAGTTAGTTTCTCATGATGGTAACTCGGCCTAATAGACTAGAGATCTCAAGAAATAAGTTCAATGAATAATAACAAGTTGTGAGTAGTATGAGGTGATCATGCTAGTATAAATAAGAAAAGCATGAATCCTAAAGGAAAAAACGGATGAGATGATATTAACTCTTAATGATATTTATACTTTGTATGAGGGAGTAACTAGATACAAGAGCATTCTTGATAGAATCACATGTGTGATAGTGGAACTTAGGCCGAGTTCTATGGAATTTCGAGGCAGAATTCTTAGAGCCTTCAGGATACACGTGCAGGACTATTAAAGCACAGGTGTGATCGGTGGAAATAGAACTGACTGTTTTAAAGCTGGTTCGTGAAATGTCGCGGTAAGCAAGAGTCGCCACCGTATTTTATTTTCTCCAACAATGAAAGGACAAAAGCACAGCAAAATTCCTTTTTGAGATGTTTCTCGGTTCGGGAGGTAGATTTATAGAAAGGGAAGGTGTTAGCACCCTTTCTATCCGTGGTTATCCACGGGCTCTTAGGTACTTGCTCACTATGTTTTCAAAAATTGTTTTCTTTTCAAATGTGTGTGGGTTTTGAAAAAGTTCGTTTGAAAACTTCTAGGTAACTCTTGTATCAGTCCTCAAGAGTGTATGAAGTATTGTTTGAAAACTTTTTGAAAGTGTAAGGTGTGAAAAGTATTTTGTTTGTTTTGAAAAGAGCAAGTACCCATGAGTCATCTACCTACCCTAAGGAATTAAGCTGTGTAAGAGTCCTTTAGATAGTGCTATCCCACCATTGAGAGGTAGGTAGCACCATCGTTGGAGGTGTTCGGGTCAATTCGATTATCGGGACAGTGTGGTCACCGAAGCAATGGTAGGACACCTTAGAAGTAACCCTAATGTCCTAGATCTTTTTATCCGAGGCAACCGTTTCGAGGCAACTGGATCTTTAGACAAAGGGTGACCTCTAAGACATCCTATACTTGATGACCACTTTTCGAGGCAACGAGTGAAGCGTATCCTAGGAGTGGCATGTGCTCTGTGTGTTGTTTTTTCAGTTAATGTTTTTGTACATGTTATTTGTGAGCTACGGATTAATTTTATTTACATACATTCTTTCATGCATTTAACAGTTAGGGGTGCGGAAAGTAAATTGCGGAAAGATAAATTCTACGCTATTACAAGGCGCGGGTCTATACATCGCCAAAAATACAAAGACCCGTTTTGGTAAATAAGTATGAGAAATTAAATAAAGCAGTAAACCTAATTACTATTACATTCTTGGAAGCAATTACATAATAATCAAAATAAAATAACTGCACGCGAATAAAAATTAATTGGGAATGCCTTAAGGGTTTTGACCCTTTTAAGAAAAGAAATGAATTTTTTTTGTCTTTTTTGTGATTAAATGAGATTAAAACTAATTGTTAAACTAATTAATTAATTTATTAAAAGAAAATATTTTTTGTTTTTATATTTTTAATGAAATAAAATAAAAGGAAATAAAATTAAAAGTTAATTAAAAACCTAATTCTAAACTTATTTTAATTATTAAGAAAAAAAAGTTAAAGTTGCCTAATTAATAATTAATTCAATTTATTAGTATTTAATTACAAAAATAAAATGAAATTAATAATAATAATAATAATGTTAGTTCTTTTTTGGATTTTTTTTTATAAAAGTGTTAATTATGTTAATTGTTAATAAAAGGGAAAAAATAAAAATAAGACAAATAAAATATAAAATGGCAAAATGAAATTGCAAACCCAATGGGGGGTATGGGCCAGATTGGAGTGTGTATTTAGAAATTTCAACCCATTAAACTTCCAAGCCTGTTGACTTTCTTGAATCCAATGCTTGTTGGTTGACTGGGCGCATGGTGAGGACCACCTCCTGGCCTTCAGATCTATGAGAGATGCCACTTGGCGCTTGGATCTGTGAGGTGTATGGTGAGTTGCTGTTTGAGGACCTGTACGTGATTACCTGGGAAAAAAATTGAAACAAGGAAATTGGGGGACCTGGGAATCCAACCCAGGTCCCAGCGCTCAAATCTCTCTCGCCCTGCCACTACACCAAACGCCTCAATTGTAATAATAATAAGAAAGTAATGTTATATTGAATAAACGCGTCACATGCTGGAAAATAAAAAAAGGAGCGCGCGTGATTTGAATAAACCAACCATGCATGGACACCTCATCATCGTCTTCGTTCCTGAAACAAAAACACAGACAAATAACGGGGGTTTTAAACCCCCACAAAACAAAACTGCAAAAAATAGCGACTAGGCGCTCAGTGCATATAAAAAGGGCGCGAGGTATGTTTTAGATTCGTCTTGTCATGCTGATTTCAACCATGTATGTTTGGAGGCTTAATTTTACAGTATGGGAAAACCCCCAAATCACAAGCTTTGAAAACCTAGAACTTAACAATGGCAACTTTCATGTTAGAGCATCGTAATCAAATTAAACTATATAGAAAGCTTCGTATGAATGTCAGCAATGCAAAACAGTGGTCAAAATGTATTAATGATGTGTAAAAATGGAGTTTCGATTATGGAAGAGTTTGCTCAAACTGTGGTTCTGTTTGGCCGTTTCCTTGAGTGTTGGGATTGGTTTATGAATGCAAATCGTTCCTGGGAGTGTGTTTGGATCAAAAGGAAGGTTTGAATTATGCTGCAAGTGAGGTTTCAGTTTCACACTTTTCTTTGGAATTTTTGAATTTGGTTTTGCTGCCTCAGAGGTTTCTAGGTCGTGAATGATGTATGGGAGAGTTGCATATATGTCTTTGAATGTAATCAAATGCCTTTAGGAGCCTTAAAACCAATGCAATGATGTTTGAGATTTTTCCATAATCACCATTGAAGCACTTGCCATTTTTGTTCAATTTTGAATTTCATGCTTGAAATGGACCTTTACACGAATTTGGTATGTTCCTTATGATGGATCAAAGCCATTCAAGCCACAAGATATCCCTTAATTAAATTTTTTGATTTTTATTTGAATTTTAAAGATTTAAAATGAATTAAATCAAATAAAATTAAATAAAAATAGAACAATTAATTTTTAATCTTGAAATGAATCATGGGACACGTGGGTGGCATGGCAAAGCTGAATCAAGTGGAAAAAGTGGGCCCTTTTGTCAAAAATTGAAGTTTCAAGGATAGTTGACTTTGGCCATTTCACAAAAATTTCCCAACTTCTCCAATGCATATCTTGCTCAATTTTGATCATATGAACATGTTCTTGGACATTTTGGAAAGGTCTTGAAGTCCTCTAACCAATGCCTTTGGTCCCATGTCATTTTAATTTACCAATCTAAAGTTATGGTCTTTGACTTAAAATGCCTTTTCGTTGACTTTTGAAAATGACATATAATGTTGAAATTGATAACTTTTTGTGAGAGCATTTCTTGGACTTGGAATGTGAAGATGAATTGTTGGAAATTTCCTCCCCTTCAAAATGAGCATTGGATGGGATTTTTCTGATGAACCATGAAAAAGTTATGCCTTGGTCAAGTTACAGTTGATTTTTCAGCTGTCCAAAAATAGAAACTTTTGCATCTTGATGATTTTTGAGCCATTCTTGTGAAATCATGGTCAAGATTTGACCAAATGATGATTGTGGCTTCAAAATAAGATGTTGACCAAAAAATTTGACTTTTGACTGCCAAATGACCATTTTGCCCCTGCAGTTGACTATGGAGCAATTAGGGTTTTTGACTGTGCAACTTGACCTTGTGAGCCTTGAAACTTGACATGCAGGTGCTTGACAATGTGTATGAGCATATGGGACTTGATTGAGCCCTTGAAAACCTCAACTTCCTTGAAGGAACCAAAACCCTAATTTGATTGGCTTAGGAGGATGGTTGACTGTGTAGCCCTTGAGTAGACTTTGAACCATTTGAGGTGATGCTTGTCAAAACTTTGAAGGATATGGGAGGGCAAATTTTGGGGTACAACAGTTGCCCCTGTTCAATCTTCTTAGACCTGAGGATGTAGATTGGCTTGTGTGCCTTTCGTGATCCGAAGGTGGAAGATGATTGAACACTAGAGTGCCTAGAAATTTGCACTCACATAGTAGAGTATCAGCAGTGTGATAGCGGGAATGGGCTTATAGATGCCATTTAGAAAGATGATGGATAGGAGGATGGGCTTATAGATGCCATCTGGAGGTGTGACAGAACCTTGTCGGGAATGGGCTTATAGATGCCATTTGGAACTGTTGGTAAGCGGATGGGCTTATAGATGCCATCTTAGGTGTCGATCGCGTAAGAGATTCTTTAGCGAGAACTTGCGTACCTGAGAAAGAAAGATAATTACCTGGCTTGTTACAGGGGTTGATCTTCAAAATCTTCATGTAGATATGCCTTGGCTAGATACAGGTGTCGAATCTACAATTGGTTGCTCACAGATATGCCCTGGCTAGATACAGGAATCGAATCTGGAAATAGTCGTCAACAGATATGCCGTGGCTGGATACAGGAATCGAATCTTCAAACTCTTCAGATGTGCCCTGGCTGGATACAGGAATCGAATCTGGAAATAGTCGTCAACAGATATGCCATGGCTGGATACAGGAATCGAATCTGGAATTTAGTCGTCAACAGATATGCCCTGGATGGATACAGGAATCGAATCTTCAAACTCTTCAGACGTGCCCTGGATGGATACAGGAATCGAATCTGGAATTAGTCGTCAACAGATATGCCCTGGCTGGATACAGGAATCGAATCTTCAAACTCTTCAGACGTGCCCTGGCTGGATACAGGAATCGAATCTGGAAACAGTCATCAACAGATATGCCCTGGCTGGATACAGGAATCGAATCTTCAAACTCTTCAGATGTGCCCTGGCTGGATACAGGAATCGAATCTGGCATTAGTCGCTCACAGATATGCCCTGGCTAGATACAGGTATCGAATCTGGAATTGCGACAGTTGATAGTAATTATCTTTGGATTGACCTTTTTCCTGAAAAGGCAAAGCATCAGTTATATGCAATGTCATGATGTATGAAATGCATGATGTCATGATGTTCTCAAAAAAAAAAATAGATGAGATTGTGTGATATGATGCGTATGTGCATGCATTGTGTATGTAGATAGGATGTATGAAATGTGATATGTTTATGGATGTATTTTTATCTAGGAAAATAAATCCTTGACGAATGCCGGGAAGTTGAATCCTGGGCTGATGTTTTGAAGAATAGAGTTCTTCGTTTTCGCTGGGGATGATGGTTGAAAGAATAATCCGGTAGGAGAAGATGACTCCGTTGGGGAATAAACTTGGCGAAGAGATAACTCTGCGGGGAATTACGCTGTGGGGAGAGATACTTCGCTGAGGTTTAATGATAACTCCGCTGGGGATTCTGTTGATGAGCTTTGTTGGAAGATTTGATGAACTTCGCTGGGGATAGGAAGAGCTTCGCCGAGGACGATCTTTCCGTGGTTTTTAGCTGAGGATAACCCAGTTATACCCTGGTGGAGAATAACCTTTGAATAAAGCTGGGGAGAGACGTTCGTGCTTTGCAGGGGATAAGCTTCCAGAATCTACTGGGGATAAGCTTCCTACTAGGGAGATTGATTCAACTCTCCTGAGGAGACTTTTTGAACTGTACTGGGGAATGGCTCCACTGGGATGTCTGGTATTCCGCCGGGGAACAATCTTAGATCAAGATCTGCCGGGGATGCTTGTAGGGGAACATTTGTATACTCCGCTGGGGAATATTGAGATCTCTGGGGATACCTGTGATCGGTGGATCTGGAACTGACTGTTTAACGCTGGTTCGCGAAATGTCGCGGAAGCAAGAGTCGCCACCGTCTTTTATTTTCTCCAAATGGAAAGGACAAAAGCACAGAAAAATTCCTTAAAGAGATTGCTCTCGGCTCGGGAGGTAGGTTATAGAAAGGGAAGGTGTTAGCACCCTTTCTATCCATGGTTATCCATGGGCTCTTAGATACTTGCTCAATGTGTTTTCAAAAATGGTTTGTTTTCTTTTCAATATGGATTTAAAAAAAGTTTCTTTTGAAAAATTTCAGTTCGACTCGTACGTCAGAGTGTTTGAAAGATTTATTTTTTTTGAAAGCTTTTGAAAAGTGTCGGTGTGAAAAGTCTTTTTGTTTGTTTGAAATTAGAGCAAGTATCCTTGAGAACCTACCTACCCTAAGGAATTCGTCTGTGTAAATATCCTTTAAAGTAGTGCCATCCCACCATTGAGAGGTAGGTAGCACCACCGTTGGAGGTGTTCGGGTCAATTCGAGTTTAGGGACATGGTGATCACCAGAGCAATGGGAAGACACCTTAGAAGCTACCCTCATGCCAGGTTCCCGGATCATGAGGACTTACTAAGACGTCCTCTACTCGACGACCACCTTTCGAAAGGCAACAGTGAGGCGTACCCTAGGGGTGGTGTGTGCGATTCGTGTGTCATGTTTCAGTTATTTGTCTTGTCATGTTCGTTGTGTTCTACGCATTGATTTTAATTAAGACATTCATTCTTGCATGCTTTTTTAACAGTTATAAAGTTTACGGGAAAATAAATCTAAGGCTATTACAAAGGCGCGGGTCCACATCGCCAAAATTAAACCGGACCCGATTTAGCGGAAAGTAAATAAAGCAATAAAGTAAAAGTGCGAGAAATTGTTACAACGCTTTGGGAGAGATACATAATTATAATAAACGATAAAGTAAATACGCGAAATAAAATAATTAAACAATGGCCGTTGGACCCTTTTGCAGAATATTAAATTACAAGAGTTCATTAATTAGAATTAAATGGAGAATTAGAATTAAATTTAAAGGTTTTTTTGTTTTTGGTATTTAGATTTAATAAGAAAAAAGGAGTTAATTGAAATTAAGCTAAAAGGCAAACCCTAATTCTAATGTTTTTATTTATTATGAAAGAATTAAATTAAAACCTAAATTAAACCCTAATTTATTTATGTACAATTTAAATATAAAAAATAAATAAATAAATAATTATTACTGTGGAAAAAAAAAAGTTAAAAGGAATGAAAATGGTTAATTAACCTAATTCTACGTTTTTTACATTTTGTTAAAAAAATAATTAAGTTTGTAACCTAGTTAAAACTAAATAATTACAAGCATTTATTTATGAAAATAATTATAATATAAATATTTGGTCTTTTCTGATTTTTTAATGTGTTTGTATTTTGTAGAAAAAAAAATAAATAAATTAAATTAAGATAATAAAATAAATGAAATAAAAATAAAATGTAAGAAGAAAAATAGAAAAAAGATGCAAACCAGGGGGGGGGTAGCCCCAAACTGTGAGGTTCAGGCCTAGCAATTCAGGCCCAGTTGATTTTGAATTCGTTGACTTTTCTGGATTTTGTATGGCATGTTGACCAGCACTTATGGTGTTCAGCAATCTTGGCCCTTGATTTGGCTTCGTTAGACATGCGTGTGGTTGGATGGTGATGGTATATCGTACGCCTACGTTACTGAAGCGCATAGGATTGGTGAATGAAAAGTAATATGGAATTTGTTCAGACCTGGGATTCGAACCCAGGTCTTGGACTTTGCAATGTAACACCTGTGCCACTGAAGCGTTTGAATTTCAATTAATATATAATGATCAATAAATATTATAAAAGAAAAAGGTTAGTGCCCTTTGAAATGCGCGCGAGATTTTGAATTGGCCTGTCCCCCTATGACACGACATCATCGTCTTCGTCTTCCTGAAACATAAAACACATTGGCCACGGTTTTAACGCGTAGCATTAGGCAAGTTTACAGAAAATAGCGACTAGCGCTATAGTGATCATAAATTGATCGCGAGGCTTGTGTCTTCTTCGTCCAGACCTACTGTATTCAACCATGGTATTCATGAGCCCTAATTTTTCCTCTATGCAAAAGCCCTAATTCAGAAAACCTGCAACCCTAAAAATCGCGCATGGTAGAATCACGTATGTAACACAAAAACTCAATTAAACATATCAGTTAGCTTTGAAATCATGTCAGGAATAAGAATTAATCAATGAAATGTCATGAAAATGCATAGAATATAGAATACGATTTTGGAATTTTCATGGAATTTCTTGAGTTCTGTCCACCGGTTCCTTGCCTTTTGATGAGGGTTATGAATTGGAAAGTGATCAGTGAACCACAAGGAAGCTATTGAACCAAGTTTTAGGGCTTGAATCGTCCCTCAATACTGATTTCAGAATTTGGTTTTATGGCAATTTTTTCAAGTGTGCAATGGAGTTTTCAGCGCATATTGGAGTCCAATGCCATTAGGTCTTTTATTCTGAATATGTAGTGAGCATGCTAGGTCAACAAAACTTGACAAAATCCAAGGCATTCATTGTTTGGATATTTGATTTTGTTAAGAATCTTTTCACATCTTTTTTCATGTTGTTTTTGCACAAATCATATCCCAATGCTCCAAATCTTTCCAAATTGGCTTAGGCACGAATTATTGAGCCTAAAATGTGTACAAAAAGATTCATTAGGTCAAGTTAGATATTTTCTATATATTTAAATAATTTAAATGAATTAATATTAATATAAATTCAAATAAATAATTAAAAAATTAGAAAATACTTCCCTTTGGGCCTAATGGTCGTGCATAGGCTTGGCATGAAGAAACTTGGCAGAAAAATGGGCCCATTAGCATTTTTGGATCATTTGCATCAATGTTGACTTTTCAAAATTCCCAAAAATTTCCCAACTTCCACAAGGCATAACTTGCTCAATTTTTAAGCTTTTCACATGTTCTTGGACATTTTGAAAAAGGTCTTTGAGTCCTTTAATCAATGATTTTGGTCCCATGTCATTTTGATTTACCAATCTCAAGTTATAGCCTTTGACTTAAAGTCCCTTTTTGTTGACTTTTGAAAATGACCTATAATGTTGAAATTGATAACTTTTTGTGAGAGCATTTCTTGGACTTGAAGTATGAAGATGAGTTGTAGGAAATGTCTTTCTCTTCAAAATGAGCTTTGGATGGAAATTTTCTGATAATCCATGTGAAAGTTATGCTCTGGTTAATTTCAGTTGACTTTTTCAGCTGTCCAAATATAGTAACTTTTGCATCTTTGATGATTTCTGAGCCAAATCTTGAGAATCATGATCAAGCATTGATCAAATGATGTTTGTGGCTTCAAAATGATATGTTGACCAAAAATTTGAACTTTTGACTGTCAAATGACCATTTTGCCCCTACAGTTGACTGTAGTGCAATTTAGGGTTTTGACTGTGCAATTTTGAGCTGAATGCCTTGAAACTTGATATGAGGATGCTTGACCATCTTTGTAGGCATATGAGACTTGATTGGGCCCTTGAAATCTTCATTTTCTTGATCAGAACCCAAACCCTAGTTTTGACTGTATAGGAGACAGTTGAATTGCACAACCCTTGGGGAATTTTGTGACCTGACTTGGCAATTTCTTGATGAATATGGGAGGGCAAATTTTGGGGTACAACAGTTGCCCCTGTTCAATCTTCTTAGACCTGAGGATGCAGATTGGCGGACGCGCCTTTCGTAATCCAAGGGTAAAAGATGATTGGACACTAGAGTGCCCAGAAATTTGCGCTCACATGGTGGCATTGTGATGGGGGGAATGGGCTTATAGATGCCATTTGGAGATTGCTGGATAGGATGATGGGCTTATAGATGCCATCTGGATGTGGATCGCGTAGGAGATTCCTTAGCGAGAACCTGTATACCTGCAAAAGAGAAAATGAGTACCTGACACGTTGCAGGAGCTGATTTTAGATGCTTGGTATAGATATGTCCTGACTGGTTACAGGAGTTGAGTCTGGAACTTCAAATGCTGATGAATGAACCAGGGATGGTTACTGCCTTAGCATGAATGGTAAGAGAACCTTGGGCGACTTTAATCTCAACAACGCTCGTTGAGAAAGATCTTGATGGGAATTATTATCTTTGCAGAGAGCCATAGGAAATTATAATCTGAAAGGAATGATCACCTCACTCAACGTTGGAGAGGGAAACATCTGAAAAGGACTTACCACCTCACGCACTTGCCGGAGAGGGGACCATAAGAGAATATCACCTCACACTCATCGTCGGAGAGGGAAACATCTGAAAAGGACTTACTACCTCACACACCGCTGGAGAGGGAACCATAGGGAGAATATCACCTCACACTCATCGTCGGAGAGGGAAACATCTAAAGAAGGGATTACTACCTCACACACCGCTGGAGAGGGAACCATAGGGAGAATATCACCTCACACTCATCGTCAGAGAGGGAAACATCTAAAGAAGGGATTACTACCTCACACACCGCTGGAGAGGGAACCATAGGGAGAATATCACCTCACACTCATCGTCGGAGAGGGAAACATCTAAAGAAGGGATTACTACCTCACACACCGCTGGAGAGGGAACCATAGGGAGAATATCACCTCACACTCATCGTCGGAGAGGGAAACATCTAACAAGGACTTCTGGAAGCAGTATCAGAACGTCACCATATCTGGTTTATATCTGAAACTATATCTGGAAGGAAATCTGGAAGCAGAATCAGAACGTCACCATCGCTGGGTTTACATCTGAAACTATATCTAGAAGGAATTCTGGAAGCAGTATCAGAATGTCACCATCGCTGGGTTTACATCTGAAACTATATCTAGAAGGAATTCTGGAAGCAGTATCAGAACGTCACCATCGCTGGGTTTACATCTGAAACTATATCTAGAAGGAATTCTGGAAGCAGTATCAGAACATCACCATCGCTGGGTTTACATCTGAAACTATATCTAGAAGGGAATCTGGAAGCAGCATCAGAACGTCACCATCGCTGGGTTTACATCTGAAACTATATCTAGAAGGAATTCTGGAAGCAGTATCAGAACGTCACCATCGCTGGGTTTACATCTGAAACTATATCTAGAAGGAATTCTGGAAGCAGTATCAGAACGTCACCATCGCTGGGTTTACATCTGAAACTATATCTAGAAGGGATTCTGGAAGCAGTATCAGAACGTCACCATATCTGGATCATATCTGAAACTATATCTAGAATGAATTGCGATTAGTTGATAGTAGTCATTTTTGTATTGATCTTTTTCCTGAAAAGGCAAAACATAATTGTATGCAAAATCATGATGCATGAACTGTATGTTTTCAAAATTAATGAGATTCGTGTAGTATGATGCATATGCATGCTATAATGATGTATGTGACGTTTTATGAATGTATGTTTGTCTAAGAAAATAAATCCTTGACGGGTGCCGGGAGGCCGTATCCTGGGCTGATGTTGAAGAATAGTTGCAAGAATTCCAATAGACGAAGATAACTCCGTTGGGGAATAAACTTGGCGAATGGAGGATTCTGCGGGGAGAAAAAGATATTCTAGCGACCATGCTGGGAAGAAATACTCTGTGGGGAGATGCTTTTGCTGAATTGTTGAGGATGCCTTGCTGAGGATACCTTGCTGTGTTGGAAGTATGAATGGACTTTGCTGGGGATAAGAAGATTACGTCGACGACGATCTTTCCGTGGCTTTTGGCTGAGGATAACCCAGTTATATCCTGTTAAGGAAATAACTCTTTAAATAAAGCCGGGCGACGCGTTCGTGCTCTGCGAGGGATAAGCTTACTGCTTGGGGATATGAGTTCCCACTTTCCTGGGGAACTGGATTGGATTCTCTGGGGAAGTTTTGAACTGTATTGGTTATGTTCTTCCACGGAACCTACCTTGATACCCTGGAGGACAGAACGACCAGATTGCTTAGACCACTCTTTATTGCCCCTGTTTCTTGTGGGGTGCTGATAGTTATTGGCGGACAAACCTTCTTCTGGTAGGCGGGTGACAAGATGATAGGACATAGTCGTACGCTTGGATCCCTAACTTTTGCCTGGACCCCCCTTTCGGGTTTTCAGTCCACCGGGATACCCATTTTTGCCCAAGCCGCCTTTTCAGGTTTTCGACTTGCCGGGTGTACAGATTTTTTCTCATTTCATCCCTCATTTTGCCCGAACCCTTTTGGTTCGCCGGGAAGCCCTTATTTTTTCCTAGGTGCGTCAACCTAGCGGGTCTTTGATTTTGCGCAGTATTTTCTGACTATGTCCACGCTCTTAGAATGCAGGTAGGTGCCCCTGGCTGCTTGTGTTGCCATATTACCAGAAGGTGCCTGATCGTGCAAGATTCGTTGCTGGAGTGCCCCAAGTGACTCAGGCAGAGATTTGCCCCAGGCTTTTTGGCCTTTTAAGAGATTCTCTGGATCTTGACTTAACTGCCCCATTTGGTAGACCATGATCATGCCGTGCCCCTTGATTGGGGATACTCTTATTCATTAGACTTTCGTCATGCGAATTTCTATGCTGTTCAAACAAAAAGTCATATGCAAACAAAGTTATGTTAAAAATGCAAAGCTTATGTTTGTCTCGAAGATTTTGAAAATGTATTCTTTTTCATAAAACAAGTGTATGTTTGTAAACGTGATGTCAACTCCGTATTTACTGTAGGCCTTCAGGAGTCAGGATACCTTTGTAACAGTATGCTTTCGAACTAACCCATGCTTCAGCTAGGACTTTTAAGGGTTATAACGTGGCCTGGTTCACAGTTTAAGAAACAAAGGATAAAGGCTCAAATTTTATTTGTACCCACCCGCTCTTCGTGATGTTCTCCAAACCTAAACTCAGTTGATCGTGCGTTAGACCTTGCTTGAGTCTTTGCTTTGATTTTCCGGTGATGATTCGGATCTTGATGATTTATTTTGAATAGGCAGTCATTTCTTTCTTGTTGAGGGTTTGTGAGACCTCTTTCTTGATTTTGTTATCCCTTTCTTTTTTGCCTGAACTGTTTCCTTTTTTGGAATTACAGTCAGCGGGATGCCCCAGTTTCATAAGTCCCCTTTGTAGGTTTAGACTTTTTGGGCTTTTCATTTATGAATTTTGATGATGACTGCCTGTCCTTATGATTGTTCGGAACCATCATTGTCTTTCTTCGTTTTGTAAAGATCTCCTTGGTGCCATTCGTTATGCACTCGGATCAACTGAGAGAACTACCCTGCCCCAGGTTATGATTAAGGGTTTAATTTTCGAAAATAAAAACTCCTACTTCTTTGGCTCAGATGGGTTGACGAGGGATTATCATCCTTATAACTCCAGTGTTTAGGGATTGAAACAATGCCTGTACCTCATCAGCGGGGTCTGTTCAAAAGCATACTGTAATGATTGCGGTATCGTTTTCGTCATCCTCCCTCAAGAGGCTTAGAATTAACGAGAGTTGACATCAGAAAAAATATGAAAACAAATTTGAACATAATGCAAATAATTGTGTTAATTTCCAAAACAGACATATGCGATGCATTGATAGAATAAAAGAGTTTGCTATGACATTAATTGTTTATATAAGCAAAGAAAAGTACAACTCAAAAATTCAAATAAACAAAAGGCTTCAATGATTGGGCAACGGAGCAGTGATTATGTTCGGAGTCTCTGGCACTTCAAACTGAATCTCTCCAGCGTCGATCATATCTTGAATCTTGTTCTTGAGAGGCCAGCAGTTGTCTGTAGTATGCCCTGGGCTATCTGAATGATATGCGCACCTATCATTGGGATGATAGTTGGGTGCAGAAGTGTTCGGATTCCGGAGAGGAGCCCTTAAGATGATCAACCCTGCCTTCAACATTTGTTGCAGTGCTTGATCCAACGACATGTTGAGTTTGGTGTACTGCCGTTTCTCCTTGCACTGCTGCCCCTGTCCTTGTTGAGCAGGTCCGGGATTGGAGATTTGGATTGCCCCTGCCTCATGACGGCTCTTTTTACCGTGCACAGCATTGGATTCTTTCTTTCCATGATGAGGCTTTTTATCAGAAGGTGCAGCCTCTTGAATTTTCCCAGACCGGATACCAGCTTCTATTCTCTCTCCAGTCAAGATAAGATCTGTGAATCCAGCAGACGAATTCCCAATTAGGTGGTTGTAGAACGGACCAGACAGGGTCCCCAAGAACATATCCACAAGTTCCCGATCAGTTAGAGGTGGTTGTACCCTTCCAGCAAGGTCCCTCCATTTCTGCGCATATTCTTTAAAACCTTCACTTGATCCTAACGACATACCCTGGAGTTGGGTACGTGTAGGAGCAAGGTCGGCATTATACTGGTACTGCTTGTAGAAAGCAGTAGCCAACTCCTCCCAGTTACGAACCTTGGTCCCATCCAGCTGATAGAACCATTCGAGATGAGTCCCTGAAAGACTCTCCTGGAAGAAGTGGATCCATAAGTTCTTGTCCACCGTATATGGTTGCATCTTCCGAACATAGGACCTGAGATGTAATTTGGGACAAGACGCCCCGTCATACTTGGTAAAGGATGGTGCTTTGAACTTCCGAGGAATAACCACACCAGTTGACAAACCCAAATCTCCAAGATCCAGCCCAGGTACTTGTTGGGTCTCCATAGCATTCAGCCTATCCTCCAAATGTTTGTACTTGTCCTCAGCCGGAGGGTACTGTTCGTCGTCGAAATCTGTTTCGTTGTCAGAGACCACTGGACTGGGCACCTCCCTCTCATGGTGACTGCTTTCCCTCACAGATGGGGTAGTCCTCTCAGTTTTAGTCTGCGGTGTATTCCCAGATCTGCGTCTAGGGCTGAACAAAACAGTCCTCTTCTTTTTCTTGTCCTTCTTCAAAAGCAGAGCCTTCAGGTCTTGCTGCCCCTGGGTCAAATTCATGATCAGCTCTTGGAACTGGGCGTTCTGAGCCTGGAGGTCCTTGATAGTCTGCTCGGCTGATGATTCAGGATTCATGGCGATCGGCTGAAATAAACAGCGAAGGAGGGTAAGCAACATGTCAAAGGGATACCTGCAATGCAATGTGATGTATGACATGCATGTAATGTTTTCAAGGACCTCGCGGGGTAAACAGAGAAATTGTTAGAGTTGAGAACCGGTAACTTGATTGAAGGAACTGCATATTGTTGAGAGTCCTTCTTCAAGGGTCAAAGGCTCACCATATCCAGTGGGTCATAGCCCCTGACACCCTTGGCTAGAGGAAAATAAATCCTCTTTGCCCCTGGCTAGATGTTTGATTTATCATGACCTGCATCACAAGCCCTTGAGATCCTTGAAACGGGTTAGGATGTATGCAATGGTATGCAATGGTATGATGTCATGCTATGCATGGGGTGATGTAGGTAAGCCCTGCTATGAGTCCCAATTAAGGACTATAAACAGACCCTGCAAGAAATTCAGTATCCTGTTATGAGTCCCAATTAAGGACTATAAACAACCCTGCAAGAAATTTAGTACCCTGTTATGAGTCCCATTTAAGGACTATGAACAAAACCTGCAAGACATCAAGGGTCAGATAACAAGCACGCAGATAGTCAAGTACGAAGGCACACAAGTCACACAAAAGAGCCCTTAGGGTTCAGGCCAGCATGAGGTCTAGGTATTACCCTCTTTCAGTTGGTTGGTTCATACCTGTCCTATCAAAGTAACCGGGTTCTTAGAGGATCCCAATATCATTGACTAACCTCAATCGGTCATAACTCCAGCATCGCAATCTTTTCTTGCGGCCAGAACCATCACGAGAGTTTAGCCTCAATGGGCGTAGCATACTGCTACTGTTTTAATGGCCAAGTTGTGTCATTTAAGGTTCTAAGGTCTGTTGGTGCTTAATGACTCCTTGGAAGACCCATATTCTCCCTGTTTCAACACGAGGGATATCGGTACAGACCAAGGTGCCACACCAACGTAGCCACTGCTTCACCCATGTCGGTATACGCCGGACAGGTCCCTCACAGATTATGCTACCTAAACAGGGTATCCCCAGATCCGGGTTAGGATCTATAGAACTCCCAAGAAACCCACAATGATAAAGCAAGCAAAGAAGACAATTGAAAACATAGTTATGACCTAGCCCTAAGGTACACCTCACTTTAAGTTTTAGTCCCCAGCAGAGTCGCCAGTTCTGTGATCGATGGATCTGGAACTGACTGTTTAACGCTGGTTCGCGAAATGTCGCGGAAGCAAGAGTCGCCACCGTCTTTTATTTTCTCCAAATGGAAAGGACAAAAGCACAGAAAAATTCCTTAAAGAGATTGCTCTCGGCTCGGGAGGTAGGTTATAGAAAGGGAAGGTGTTAGCACCCTTTCTATCCATGGTTATCCATGGGCTCTTAGATACTTGCTCAATGTGTTTTCAAAAATGGTTTGTTTGCTTTTCAATATGGGTTTAAAAAAAGTTTCTTTTGAAAAATTTCAGTTCGACTCGTACGTCAGAGTGTTTGAAAGATTTATTTTTTTTGAAAGCTTTTGAAAAGTGTCGGTGTGAAAAGTCTTTTTGTTTGTTTGAAATTAGAGCAAGTATCCTTGAGAACCTACCTACCCTAAGGAATTCGTCTGTGTAAATATCCTTTAAAGTAGTGCCATCCCACCATTGAGAGGTAGGTAGCACCACCGTTGGAGGTGTTCGGGTCAATTCGAGTTTAGGGACATGGTGATCACCAGAGCAATGGGAAGACACCTTAGAAGCTACCCTCATGCCAGGTTCCCGGATCATGAGGACTTACTAAGACGTCCTCTACTCGACGACCACCTTTCGAAAGGCAACAGTGAGGCGTACCCTAGGGGTGGTGTGTGCGATTCGTGTGTCATGTTTCAGTTATTTGTCTTGTCATGTTCGTTGTGTTCTACGCATTGATTTTAATTAAGACATTCATTCTTGCATGCTTTTTTAACAGTTATAAAGTTTACGGGAAAATAAATCTAAGGCTATTACAAAGGCGCGGGTCCACATCGCCAAAATTAAACCGGACCCGATTTAGCGGAAAGTAAATAAAGCAATAAAGTAAAAGTGCGAGAAATTGTTACAACGCTTTGGGAGAGATACATAATTATAATAAACGATAAAGTAAATACGCGAAATAAAATAATTAAACAATGGGCGTTGGACCCTTTTGCAGAATATTAAATTACAAGAGTTCATTAATTAGAATTAAATGGAGAATTAGAATTAAATTTAAAGGTTTTTTTGTTTTTGGTATTTAGATTTAATAAGAAAAAAGGAGTTAATTGAAATTAAGCTAAAAGGCAAACCCTAATTCTAATGTTTTTATTTATTATGAAAGAATTAAATTAAAACCTAAATTAAACCCTAATTTATTTATGTACAATTTAAATATAAAAAATAAATAAATAAATAATTATTACTGTGGAAAAAAAAAGTTAAAAGGAATGAAAATGGTTAATTAACCTAATTCTACGTTTTTTACATTTTGTTAAAAAAATAATTAAGTTTGTAACCTAGTTAAAACTAAATAATTACAAGCATTTATTTATGAAAATAATTATAATATAAATATTTGGTCTTTTCTGATTTTTTAATGTGTTTGTATTTTGTAGAAAAAAAAATAAATAAATTAAATTAAGATAATAAAATAAATGAAATAAAAATAAAATGTAAGAAGAAAAATAGAAAAAAGATGCAAACCAGGGGGGGGTAGCCCCAAACTGTGAGGTTCAGGCCTAGCAATTCAGGCCCAGTTGATTTTGAATTTGTTGACTTTTCTGGATTTTGTATGGCATGTTGACCAGCACTTATGGTGTTCAGCAATCTTGGCCCTTGATTTGGCTTCGTTAGACATGCGTGTGGTTGGATGGTGATGGTATATCGTACGCCTACGTTACTGAAGCGCATAGGATTGGTGAATGAAAAGTAATATGGAATTTGTTCAGACCTGGGATTCGAACCCAGGTCTTGGACTTTGCAATGTAACACCTGTGCCACTGAAGCGTTTGAATTTCAATTAATATATAATGATCAATAAATATTATAAAAGAAAAAGGTTAGTGCCCTTTGAAATGCGCGCGAGATTTTGAATTGGCCTGTCCCCCTATGACACGACATCATCGTCTTCGTCTTCCTGAAACATAAAACACATTGGCCACGGTTTTAACGCGTAGCATTAGGCAAGTTTACAGAAAATAGCGACTAGCGCTATAGTGATCATAAATTGATCGCGAGGCTTGTGTCTTCTTCGTCCAGACCTACTGTATTCAACCATGGTATTCATGAGCCCTAATTTTTCCTCTATGCAAAAGCCCTAATTCAGAAAACCTGCAACCCTAAAAATCGCGCATGGTAGAATCACGTATGTAACACAAAAACTCAATTAAACATATCAGTTAGCTTTGAAATCATGTCAGGAATAAGAATTAATCAATGAAATGTCATGAAAATGCATAGAATATAGAATACGATTTTGGAATTTTCATGGAATTTCTTGAGTTCTGTCCACCGGTTCCTTGCCTTTTGATGAGGGTTATGAATTGGAAAGTGATCAGTGAACCACAAGGAAGCTATTGAACCAAGTTTTAGGGCTTGAATCGTCCCTCAATACTGATTTCAGAATTTGGTTTTATGGCAATTTTTTCAAGTGTGCAATGGAGTTTTCAGCGCATATTGGAGTCCAATGCCATTAGGTCTTTTATTCTGAATATGTAGTGAGCATGCTAGGTCAACAAAACTTGACAAAATCCAAGGCATTCATTGTTTGGATATTTGATTTTGTTAAGAATCTTTTCACATCTTTTTTCATGTTGTTTTTGCACAAATCATATCCCAATGCTCCAAATCTTTCCAAATTGGCTTAGGCACGAATTATTGAGCCTAAAATGTGTACAAAAAGATTCATTAGGTCAAGTTAGATATTTTCTATATATTTAAATAATTTAAATGAATTAATATTAATATAAATTCAAATAAATAATTAAAAAATGAGAAAATACTTCCCTTTGGGCCTAATGGTCGTGCATAGGCTTGGCATGAAGAAACTTGGCAGAAAAATGGGCCCATTAGCATTTTTGGATCATTTGCATCAATGTTGACTTTTCAAAATTCCCAAAAATTTCCCAACTTCCACAAGGCATAACTTGCTCAATTTTTAAGCTTTTCACATGTTCTTGGACATTTTGAAAAGGTCTTTGAGTCCTTTAATCAATGCTTTTGGTCCCATGTCATTTTGATTTACCAATCTCAAGTTATAGCCTTTGACTTAAAGTCCCTTTTTGTTGACTTTTGAAAATGACCTATAATGTTGAAATTGATAACTTTTTGTGAGAGCATTTCTTGGACTTGAAGTATGAAGATGAGTTGTAGGAAATGTCTTTCTCTTCAAAATGAGCTTTGGATGGAAATTTTCTGATAATCCATGTGAAAGTTATGCTCTGGTCAATTTCAGTTGACTTTTTCAACTGTCCAAATATAGTAACTTTTGCATCTTTGATGATTTCTGAGCCAAATCTTGAGAATCATGATCAAGCATTGATCAAATGATGTTTGTGGCTTCAAAATGATATGTTGACCAAAAATTTGAACTTTTGACTGTCAAATGACCATTTTGCCCCTACAGTTGACTGTAGTGCAATTTAGGGTTTTGACTGTGCAATTTTGAGCTGAATGCCTTGAAACTTGATATGAGGATGCTTGACCATCTTTGTAGGCATATGAGACTTGATTGGGCCCTTGAAATCTTCATTTTCTTGATCAGAACCCAAACCCTAGTTTTGACTGTATAGGAGACAGTTGAATTGCACAACCCTTGGGGAATTTTGTGACCTGACTTGGCAATTTCTTGATGAATATGGGAGGGCAAATTTTGGGGTACAACAATACCCATCTTCCTTAAGGATGACAGTAGGCTAACTCTGCTTGGGGAGAGTATTGCTGACTTGCTAGAAATATTGTGCCTTGTCAGGGCTTATGAGAGACCAACTCTGTTTGTGAAGAATTGTTGATTGGTCTTACTCTACGGGGAATGAAGGTATCTTGGTTACATTCTTCAGCCGAACTTACCTTGGTACCTTGGTGGACGGAGCAACTAGATCACTTAGACAATTCAATATTGCCCCTGTTTCTAATGTCACCTGTAATTATTCCTTTGTTTTGCATGCAAGTATTTACGAGTTAGAAATTAGTGTCAAATGCATATATCAAAAATTGAACATTGGACGTTCTTCGCAAGACAAAACAGAAAAAGGAAAAAACAATTGGCAACTTGTATGGAAAAGTGGATTTGTATTGATTTTTGAATTTGCCTGTAAATAGGCGTTTATGTACAAGAGGCTAACGTCCTAGTAAGAGAACGCCGCCGAACAACAGAGTTTATACATTTTTTTGTGAAAAGGAAAACAAAACAGCTGTGTGAAAAAGTCCCACTGGGTTTCAACTCTGCTATCGCCTTTATGTCTTCAAGCGTCTCATCACTTTACTGCTTAGTTGAAGATGAAGTTGATTGATTGATGTCGTCTGAACCTGATAGTTGATACCGGATTCTGGATGCAAGGTGATCCAATGAGACATAGTATTACGCTTCAATCCCTAACTTTTTCCTGGACCGCCCTTTCGGGTTTTCAGTCCACCGGGATACCCATTTTTGCCCAAGCCGCCTTTTCAGGTTTTCGACTTGCCGGGTGTACAGATTTTTTTCATTTCATCCCTTACTTTTGCCCGAACCCTTTTGGTTCACTGGGAAGCCCTTATTTTTGCCTAGGTGTGTCAACCTAGCGGGTCTTTAGTTCATGCGTAGTATCTTTTTACTATGTCTGCATTGGCGGGGTGAGGAAGGTCGTCACCATCCATGGTGGTTAGTCCATTTTCCCCTGGGATCACTTTGAGGAAGGATGATGCGTTTGATTACCAGGTCTCCGACTTGATACTCTTGTCGTCTGACCTTCTTGTTAAATGCCCTGATCATCCGTTTTTGGTACATTTGACCATGACAAATAGCAGTGAGTCTCTTTTCGTCGATTAGGTTTAATTGATCAAGCCGAGTCTGGACCCAGTCATCTTCGCTCAAACCTGCATCCTTCATTATCCGGAGAGAGGGTATCTGGACTTCAATAGGTAAGACTGCCTCCATGCCATAGACCAAGGAAAAGGGTGTTGCCCCTGTTGACGTTCTTGCTGAGGTACGGTACCCATGAAGAGCAAACGGTAACATCTCGTGCCAAACTCTTTGTAGGTCACTGTCATCTTCTGCACGATCTTCTTGATATTCTTATTAGCTGCTTCGACAGCCCCGTTCATCTTCGGCTGGTAGGGAGAAGAGTTGTGGTGCTGTATCTTGAACTGCTCGCAGAGCTCAGTGATCATCTTATTGTTAAGATTGGTACCATTGTCCGTAATGATCCTTTCCGGGACACCGTATCGATAGATCAGGTTATGCCGAATGAACTGTGCCACGACGTTCTTGGTTACTGTAGCGTAGGAGGCTGCTTCAACCCACTTTGTGAAGTAATCAATTGCTACCAAGATGAAACGATGCTCATTGGAAAGCTTTCGGTCTGATCTCACCGATCATATCAATGCCCCACATTGCAAAAGGCCAAGGTGTTGTCAAGACGTTCAGAGGAACTGGAGGAACATGCACTTTATCTGCGTAAATCTGGCATTTGTGACACGTCCGAGAATGTTGGTAACAATCGGCTTCCATTGTGGACCAGAAATATCCTACTGGAAGGATTTTCTTTGCCATAGTATGTCCACTGGAATGTGTCCCGAAGGTACCCTCATGTAGTTCTGCCATGATCTTTTCTGCTTCAGTCTTATCCACACAACGCAGTAAGGTTGAATTATGGTTTCGCTTGTATAGAATGCCATTGCTGAGGAAGAATTTTGCTGCGAACCTTCTCAGGAACTTTTTGTCATTGATGGATTCACCTTCAGGGTATTCTTGAGCTTCCAAGTACCTCTTCACTTCATGATACCAGGGTTTTTCCGTTACCTCTTTAGCCTCAAGATCACAGCAATGTGCAGGTTCATCTAATTTCCAGATAATGATCCAGGGAGCCTCGTTATCCCATTTGACTTTGAACATAGAAGACATCGTAGCTAACGCGTCCGCCAACTGATTCTCCTCTCTTGGGAAGTGTTCAAAAGTTATCTCTTCGAAATGGGGGATCAATGTCAACACATACTCTTTGTAAGGAATAAGGTTTGGGTGTTTCGTATCCCACTCACCTTTGATCTGCTTGATCACGAGAGCGGAATCTCCGAAGACACTCAGAAACTTGATCCTTAAGTCAATTGCAGCTTGAAGACCCATGATGCATGCCTCATACTCTGCCATGTTGTTGGTGCAGTTGAAACATAGTCGGGCAGTGAGTGGAGTATGAGTGCCTTTAGGGGATATGATCACGGCGCCAATACCGTTACCCAAAGCGTTTGAGGCTCCGTCAAAGTGCATAGACCATCGGGGTCCTTCCTTAGGTCCTTCATCTGGTCTAGGTACTTCACAATCAGTTACTACCATGATATTCTCGTCTGGAAATTCAAAGTTCATCGACTGGTAATCATCCACTGCCTGGTGTGCCAAATGGTCTGCCAATACACTTCCCTTGATTGCTTTCTGAGTTGTGTACTGGATGTCGTATTCTTTCAAGATCATTTGCCATCTTGCTATTCTTCCCGACAAGGCAGGCTTTTCGAATATGTGCTTGATTGGATCCATCTTTGAAATCAACAGAGTGGTGTGAGTCAACATATACTGTCTCAGCCGGCGAGCAGCCCATACCAAAGCGCAACAAGTTTTCTCGAGCAGTGAGTATCAGGTCTCACAGTCGGTAAAATTTTTGCTAAGGTAATAAATGGCGTGCTCTTTTTGGCCAGACTCGTCATGTTGCCCCAGCACACACCCCATTGAGCTGTCAAGTACTGTCAAGTATAGGATCAGAGGTCTCCCTTCAACCGGCGGCATAAGAATGGGTGGTTCTTGGAGATACTCTTTGATTCTGTTGAAAGCGGCCTGACATTCATCGTTCCAACGTACTACTTGATCTTTCTTCAGTAGCTTGAAGATTGGTTCACAGGTAGCCGTTAGATGCGAGATGAATCGGGTAATGTAGTTCAGCCGTCCTAGAAAGCCTCTGACTTCCTTCTCTGTCTTGGGAGCTGGCATCTCTTGTATGGCTTTCACTTTGGCAGGGTCCACTTGAATACCTTTGTCGCTCACAACGAAGCCTAGCAATTTTCCAGTTCTTACTCCAAAGGTGCACTTGTTCGGGTTCAACCTCAGCTTGTACAACTTCAGACGGTCAAACAGCTTCTGTAGATGGTCAAGATGTTCCTCCTCAGTTTGAGACCTTGCAATCATATCGTCGACATACACTTCTATCTCATGATGGATCATGTCATGAAACAAAGCGACCATGGCACGTTGGTAGGTTTCCCCAGCATTTTTCAACCCAAAAGGCATGACCTTGTAGCAAAAGGTGCCCCACTGAGTAACAAAAGTGGTCTTCTCCATGTCTTCAGGAGCCATCTTGATTTGATTATAACCTGAGAACCCATCCATGAAGGAGAATACTTTATGTTGAGCAGTATTGTCAACCAGAACGTCGATATATGGTAGAGGGAAGTCATCCTTGGGGCTTGCCCTATTCAAATCCCTGTAGTCAACACACATTCGGACCTTACCATCTTTCTTCGGCACTGGAACCACGTTGGCAACCCACTGAGGGTAAGAAGTCACTGCTAGAAACCCGGTGTCAAATTGTTTCATAACCTCAGCCTTGATTTTCTCGGACATCTCTGGACGCATACGGCGGACCTTCTGTTTAACCGGAGGGAAGTCTTCCTTGGTAGGCAAGTGATGCACCACAATGTCGGTATCCAACCCAGGCATGTCTTCATAAGACCAAGCAAAGATTTCCACATAGTCATGCAGCATCTGAATCAACCGTTGTTTCACACTGAGCTCCAGATTGGCACCAATCTTGACTTCCTTTCTGTCTGTCTCAGTACCCAGATTTACCGTTTCCACTGGCTCTTCATGTGGCTGAATGGCCCTCTCTTCCTGGAGTAACAGTCTTGCAAGCTCACCAGGCACTTCGCAATCATCTTCACCTTCGTCTTCGGCTAAGTTGATCGGATTTTCGAATTCATAACTGGCAGTAGCAGAGTCGTTACCAGTGACATCCAGAGTGGATTGGAACCTGTATAAGTGAGTGTGTGTAAATACAGTTGTTTTGAAATATATAAAGAAAGAAAGGGAGCGCAAGATTTGAAATGTGAAAAACGTCCAATGCTTTTATTCATGATATATGGAAGTGACACACAAAAGCCCTCACAAATAAAACCACGGTGCCCCGGGTAAGACACCGTGCCATAGAGTTTAGTAATATTGTTCATTACAAATTCAAAACAAATGAGTTCATTACTGGGTGACAAAAGTAACAGGCATCGAGTCTTTGGCAGTCCAGTTGCTTGGTCCATCTTCGATTGTTGGGTATATCCAGCTGTCGAATTCGGATTCTTCCACTTCATCTTCAACCCTGATAGCATTTACTCCATGGTTGGGCATGGGAGCTGTCACCACATTAGGCCTCTCGGGCGCCTCGAACTGAACCTCTTTAGCATCAATAAGGTCTTGAACCTTATTCCTCAGAGCCCAACAATCATCAGTGTTATGTCCCGGGCTATCAGAGTGATAAGCGCAGCGGGCGTTGGGATTGTACTTCGGAGATGCTGTGTTTACCACCTTCGGAGCTTCCTTGACAGTTACCAGGTCAGTCGACAGCAGTTGTGGTAAGATCTGAGAGAGAGTCATACTGAGCCGAGTGTACTGCCTTTTGGGCCTTTCCACTCTTGGCTGGTTGTATTACTGAGGAGGAGCAGCAGGCTTAGAAATAACCACCGCGTTGACAGCTTGGCGGCGTTCCGATTTGTTTTGTCTCCTGGGACCATACACAGCACTGGCCTCCTTCTTGAAGGGCTTCTTTTCAGTATTTGAGGAGGCACCCTTTTGTATCTTTCCCGATTTTATACCAGCTTCGATCCTTTCACCAGTCAGGATCAGGTCAGTAAACCCAGCAGAGGAATTACCAATGAGATGGTTGAAGAATGGACCAGATAGGGTCCCCAAGAACATGTCCACTAGTTCACGATCCGTCAACGGTGGCTGCACCCTGCCAGCCAGGTCTCTCCATTTCTGTGCGTACTCCTTAAAACCTTCGCCCGTTCCCAGTGATATACCCTGGAGTTAGGTACGCGTGGGAGCGAGGTCGGAATTGTACTGATACTACTTATAAAAAGCAGTGGCCAAGTCCTCCCAGTTACGAATGTTGGTTCCATCCAGCTGATAGAACCATTCGAGATGAGTCCCTGAAAGACTCTCCTGGAAGAAATGGATCCATAAGTTCTTGTCTGCAGTGTAAGGTTGGATCTTCCTTACATAAGAACGGGGGTGCATCTTAGGACAGGAAGCCCCGTCATACTTCACAAAGGCAGGTGCCTTGAACTTGTGCGGGATCACCACCCCAGAAGATAAACCCAAGTCTCCGAAATCTAACCCAGGCACCCGTTGAATCTCCATAGCATTTAACCTGTCCTCCAGCTGTTTGTACCGGTCCTCAGCAGGAGGGTACTGTTCATCATTGAAATCTGTCTCGGTGTCAGAGACCACAGGATTAGGAACCTCTCTCCCTTGGTGACTGCCTTCCCCCACAGATGGAGTAGTCCTCTCAGCTTCATTCTGTAGTGTATTCCCGAGTCTGCGCCCAGTGTTGAATAGCACAGTCCTCTTCTTCTTCTTCTTCTTCAGGAGCAGAGCCTTCAACTCCTGTTGTCCTTGGGCCAAGTTCATGACCATCTCCTGAAACTGGGCGTTCTGGGCCTGGAGGGCCTTGATAGCTTGTTCGGTAGTTGATTCAGGATTCATGATGACTGAGTGCTGAAATAAACAGCGAAGAAGATTAAGCAACCTATAGAAAAGGGTACCTGTGATGCATATGATGAATGAAAATGCGTATGAATTATGTTTTCAAAGACAATCGGGAATCAACTTTGTAGACAAAAGGAACACACTTTATTAGATTTAAACTTTGGAATTTAAATTGTTCAACAAATTGCCCTCAGGCGTTACAAGAATGAAAATACTGAAAAGGAAATAAAAGTTGTAAAGGAAACATCCAAATCCCATCAGTGCTCCCATGGCCTCCTCTTCTCAGTACGGATATAGTCATTCATGATCCGCTCGTTCTCCAATTGCTTGGTCAGCTTCTGGATCTTCTGTTCCTGTTCGTTGAACTTTTCCCGATAATAATCCCGCTCTTCCTGTAGTTGCACCCAAGACCTCTTTAGTGTATCAACATCAATGGGTATCTGAGGAGGGAGTATGGTTGGAGGAACCCCGTCTCTATTAGGAATTTCAAGAATAATAGGCCTGACAGCTTCATATGGCATACCTAACTTCTGAGCACGGATGCGGACCCATCTGTAATAGGGTTCCATTGGTAGAGAAGTCTTCGGTCCCAACTCATGTGGGTCAGCTTTGTGAATTCTGTCCCAAGCTTTGATGAATCTACGACGCAGTTCGTCACTATCTACCTGAAACTCAAAACTGATGTGAGGTACCAACATCTCATGAGGCCCTGCTCTTCTGGATCTTCCAAATTGACGGAGAGCTAAACATGGATTATAAGAGATTCCTCCCTGGGTACCGATCAATGGAACATTAGGATATTCTCTGCAACGATCAATGACAGCTACCTCATCCAAACCTCTGAGAGTCCAAATGATGTCACTATCAGTGAGAGACATTAACCTATGGGCCCAGCCTCTTCCTTCTTGGTTCTTCAGCACGAACTTAGGGAGGTGCGAAATAAACCACTTCACTAACAAAGGAGTACAACACCACAAAGTTCCTCGTCTTCGGGCAGTACGAGCATAGAGTTGTTGCAGGATATCACCCAAGAGAGTGGGTACAGGGTTCTGAGACATGAAGATCCTTATGGCATTGATATTGACAAATCAGGATTTGGAAACAATACTAGACCATATATTAAGAGAGCCAGAATGTCCTCGTACGCCCTGAAGTCTAAGTCATTCCAGAAACTGTTAGCTTTACCAATCAGTAACTTAGCCAGGAAGCCCTTAACTCCGCTTCTAGTCACCTAGTTGTCCATTACCTCCTTGTTGGTCAAAGGAAGGGCTGCTGCAATCTCCTCAAGTCCAAGAGCCTTTTTCCCAGCCAGTGAAGGGAGTCTGATCCAAGATAGGGATACCAAGCAAATCAGAAAATTCTTCCAGGGTAGGGACCAGCTGGAAGTCTTGAAAGGTGAAGCAATTGTATAAGGGATCATAAAATTGGGTCAAGACACTCATCAGTTGTTGGTCCCACTTTGAAGTGACTAAACCGAGAAGAGAACCATGCCTTTGGATGAAGGAAGCAGTGTTTCGAATTTTGTCAACCAACTCTTTAAGCAAATCAGGTGGGTGGACAAAGTTGAGCCGGATAGTGTTCCTTCGCACAGGCATCATGATGTCCTACAAAATAGAGCAAAGGTGAAACCCTCTTATCTTTGAAATAGGTCAGTCCTTATGCAGGATGCATGCAATGGTATGATGGTATGATGTTATGATAAAGCACACCACAAATATTCACATAGGAAAACATGATAAGGCACACAAGTCACACAAGACAGCCCTTAGGGTTTAGGCCAGCATGAAGTTCAGGTACTACCCTCTTTCAGTTTCGTTTGTTAAGACCTGTCCTATCAAAAGTAACCGGGTTCTAGAGGATCCCAATATCACTGACTACCCTCAATCGGTCATAACTCCAGCGTCGCAATCTTTTCTTGCGGCCAGAACCATCGCAAGAGTTTAGCCTCAATGGGTGTAGCATATTGCTACTGTTCTATGGCCAAGTTGGGTCACATTAGGGTTCTAAGGTCGGTTGGTGCTTAATAACTCCTCAGAAGACCCATATTCTCCTCGTTGTAACACAAGGGATATCGGTATAGACCAAGGTGCCACACCAACGTAGCCACTGCTTCACCCGTGTCGGTCTATGCCGGACAGGTCCCTCACAGCTTATGCTACCTAAAAGGGTATCCCCAGATCCGGGTTAGGATCTATGAAACCCCGATGCAATGCCCACAAATATAAAGCAAACAAAACATTCAATTGAAAACATAAGTATGATCTAATCCTAAGGTACACCTCACTTATAAGTAGATTCCCCAGCAGAGTCGCCAGTTCTGTGATCGGTGGAAATAGAACTGACTGTTTTAAAGCTGGTTCACGAAATGTCGCGGTAAGCAAGAGTCTCCACCGTCTTTTATTTTCTCCAACAAGGAAAGGACAAAAGCACAACAAAATTCCTTTTCGAGATGTTTCTCGGTTCGGGAGGTAGATTTATAGAAAGGGAAGGTGTTAGCACCCTTTCTATCCGTGGTTATCCACAGGCTCTTAGGTACTTGCTCACTATGTTTTCAAAAATTATTTGCTTTTCAAATATGTGTGGGTTTTGAAAAAGTTCGTTTGAAAACTTCTAGGTAACTCTTGTATCAGTCCTCAAGAGTGTATGAAGTATTGTTTGAAAACTTTTTGAAAGTGTAAGGTGTGAAAAGTATTTTGTTTGTTTTGAAAAGAGCAAGTACCCATGAGTCATCTACCTACCCTAAGGAATTAAGCTGTGTAAGAGTCCTTTAGATAGTGTTATCCCACCATTGAGAGGTAGGTAGCACCATCGTTGAAGGTGTTCGGGTCAATTCGATTATCGGGACAGTGTGGTCACCGAAGCAATAATATGACACCTTAGAAGTAACCCTAATGTCCTAGATCTTTTTATCCGAGGCAAACGTTTCGAGGCAACTGGATCTTTAGACAAAGGGTGACCTCTAAGACGTCCTATACTTGATGACCACGTTTCGAGGCAACGAGTGAAGCGTACCCTAGGAGTGGCATGTGCTCTGTGTGTTGTTTTTTCAGTTAATGTTTTTGTACATGTTATTTATGAGCTACAGATTAATTTTATTTACATACATTCTTTCATGCATTTAACAGTTAGGGGTGCGGAAAGTAAATTGCGGAAAGATAAATTCTACGCTATTACAAGGCGCGGGTCTATACATCGCCAAAAATACAAAGACCCGTTTTGGTAAATAAGTACGAGAAATTAAATAAAGCGGTAAACCTAATTACTATTACATTCTTGGAAGGAATTACATAATAATCAAAATAAAATAAATGCACGCGAATAAAAATTAATCGGGAATACCTTAAGGGTTTTGACCCTTTTAAGAAAAGAAATGAATTTTTTTGTCTTTTTTGTGATTAAATGAGATTAAAACTAATTGTTAAACTAATTAATTAATTTATTAAAAGAAAATATTTTTTGTTTTTATATTTTTTAATGAAATAAAATAAAAGGAAATAAAATTAAAAGTTAATTAAAAACCTAATTCTAAACTTATTTTAATTATTAAGAAAAAAAAAGTTAAAGTTGCCTAATTAATAATTAATTCAATTTATTAGTATTTAATTACAAAAATAAAATAAAATAAATAATAGTAATAATGTTAGTTCTTTTTTGGATTTTTTTTATAAAAGTGTTAATTATGTTAATTGTTAATAAAAGGGAAAAAATAAAAATAAGACAAATAAAATATAAAATGGAAAAATGAAATTGCAAACCCAAGGGGGGGGGGGGGTATGGGCCAGATTGGAGTGTGTATTCAGAAATTCCAGCCCATTAAACTTCCAAGCCTGTTGACTTTCTGGAATCCAATGCTTGTTGGTTGACTGGGCGCATGGTGAGGACCACCTCCTGGCCTTCAGATCTATGAGAGATGCCACTTGGCGCTTGGATCTGTGAGGTGTATGGTGAGTTGCTGTTTGAGGACCTGCACGTGATTACCTGGGAAAAAATTGAAACAAGGAAATTGGGGGACTTGGGAATCGAACCCAGGTCCCAGCGCTCAAATCTCTCTCGCCCTGCCACTACACCAAACGCCTCAATTGTAATAATAATAAGAAAGTAACGTTATATTAAATAAACGCGTCACATGCTGGAAAATAAAAAAAGGAGCGCGCGTGATTTGAATAAACCAACCACGCATGGACACCTCATCATCGTCTTCGTTCTTGAAACAAAAACACAGACAAATAACGGGGGTTTTAAACCCCCACAAAACAAAACTGCAAAAAATAGCGACTAGGCGCTCAGTGCATATAAAAAGGGCGCGAGGTATGTTTTAGATTCGTCTTGTCATGCTGATTTCAACCATGTATGTTTGGAGGCTTAATTTTACAGTATGGGAAAACCCCCAAATCACAAGCTTTGAAAACCTAGAACTTAACAATGGCAACTTTCATGTTAGAGCATCATAATCAAATTAAACTATATAGAAAGCTTCGTATGAATGTCAGCAATGCAAAATAGTGGTCAAAATGTATTAATGATGTGTAAAAATGGAGTTTCAATTATGGAAGAGTTTGCTCAAACTGTGGTTCTGTTTGGCCGTTTCCTTGAGTGTTGGGATTGGTTTATGACTGCAAATCGTTCCTGGGAGTGTTGGGAGTGTGTTTGGATCAAAAGGAAGGTTTGAATTATGCTGCAAGTGAGGTTTCAGTTTCACACTTTTCTTTGGAATTTTTGAATTTGGTTTTGCTGCCTCAGAGGTTTCTAGGTCGTGAATGATGTATGGGAGAGTTGCATATATGTCTTTGAATGTAATCAAATGCCTTTAGGAGCCTTAAAACCAATGCAATGATGTTTGAGATTTTTCCATAATCACCATTGAAGCACTTGCCATTTTTGTTCAATTTTGAATTTCATGCTTGAAATGGACCTTTACACGAATTTGGTATGTTCCTTATGATGCATCAAAGCCATTCAAGCCACAAGATATCCCTTAATTAAATTTTTTGATTTTTATTTGAATTTTAAAGATTTAAAATGAATTAAATCAAATAAAATTAAATAAAAATAGAACAATTAATTTTTAATCTTGAAATGAATCATGGGACACGTGGGTGGCATGGCAAAGCTGAATCAAGTGGAAAAAGTGGGCCCTTTTGTCAAAAATTGAAGTTTCAAGGATAGTTGACTTTGGCCATTTCACAAAAATTTCCCAACTTCTCCAATGCATATCTTGCTCAATTTTGATCATATGAACATGTTCTTGGACATTTTGGAAAGGTCTTGAAGTCCTCTAACCAATGCCTTTGGTCCCATGTCATTTTAATTTGCCAATCTAAAGTTATGGTCTTTGACTTAAAATGCCTTTTCGTTGACTTTTGAAAATGACATATAATGTTGAAATTGATAACTTTTTGTGAGAGCATTTCTTGGACTTGGAATGTGAAGATGAATTGTAGGAAATTTCCTCCCCTTCAAAATGAGCATTGGATGGGATTTTTCTGATGAACCATGAAAAAGTTATGCCTTGGTCAAGTTACAGTTGATTTTTCAGCTGTCCAAAAATAGAAACTTTTGCATCTTGATGATTTTTGAGCCATTCTTGTGAAATCATGGTCAAGATTTGACCAAATGATGATTGTGGCTTCAAAATAAGATGTTGACCAAAAAATTTGACTTTTGACTGCCAAATGACCATTTTGCCCCTGCAGTTGACTATGGAGCAATTAGGGTTTTTGACTGTGCAACTTGACCTTGTGAGCCTTGAAACTTGACATGCAGGTGCTTGACAATGTGTATGAGCATATGGGACTTGATTGATCCCTTGAAAACCTCAACTTCCTTGAAGGAACCAAAACCCTAATTTGATTGGCTTAGGAGGATGGTTGACTGTGTAGCCCTTGAGTAGACTTTGAACCATTTGAGGTGATGCTTGTCAAAACTTTGAAGGATATGGGAGGGAAAATTTTGGGGTACAACAACAGGCTATTAAAATACACCTTAATAAAAAGTTGTGTGCGGGTTTGATGTCTAAGATAGAGTTTAAGACTATTGTGGCACTCTTGTTGAATCAAAATCTTACTTGCTACATCAAAGTTCAAGTCGTAGACACCTCTATTTATGCACAATCTTAGAAATATTTGACGTTATTTCTGAAACAAATTTAAAAATTCAAGTGGGGGATTTTTGGAACATGTAAATATTCTAATATGATGAATTTGAAAAAATTGTTTAGTTCCCATATTGTTAGAAAATTTTGTGTGTTTGATTAATGATTTGGATAAAAACATGGTCTTTGATAGAACATTATGATGAAAGTTAATCTATATAGTTGATTCCACCAAGTGGGATAAGGCTTAGCTGTTGTTGTTGTTGTTGAGTGGTAAGTGAGAATTCCTTAAGTCTCACATCGCTTGGTTTTCATTCATTTGTTAGTTTACTTCACTATATAAGAAATCCACATGTTTCATTTCAAAACAAACCAAAAACTTATTTTGAGTTTTTCCTTCCTCGATCTCATAATTATGCGTCTTTCGAATTATCGAAACGACAGTTTCTCCCTTTCTTTCTACTCATTGAATTTTTGGAATACTTTCTTTAATTCTCTTTAGATAATTATTTTAATTTCTCCTCATTTGAGTTGAGAAATTATAAAATATTATTTTTTGATTCTTTTCGGAGAGTTAATTGAATTTCACCTTAATTGAGAAATTATTTTGAGTGGTCAAATGATCATTATTGAATTTTCTTTAAAAATTATTTGAATTTCTCATCATTTGAGAAATTATTACGACTAATATAGTATATACTAGATACTTCGAGTGATATTTATAACATGTTTGATTGGTTTTGAACCATCACCTAATATATTTCTAAATCGGTTATCTATGATACAAATAATAATCGTATAATATAAAATCGAATAATTTTATCCTAAAAACAACATGTTTGAGTGACCGTTTTGCGTAATTTTAAACAGTATGATAAAATATTTTTTTTAAAAAGACTTAATCTGAGACTTGATCTAATAATTTCTCATGTGAGAAAAATTTTTAAAATGTAAAACTATAAAATATATATTAGTAGTGTTTGTATTTGTTCACTTTTGACGTACACCAATGCACACCCTTTGGAGTAGGGAACATAATTGAATGATATTGGTGGGAATAATTTTTGTCTTTTAAATTGTCAAGTCTGATATTAGAGGAGGAGACAAACATTGAGGGTGGGACTACTTTGTGGCGTTTAGTTTGTGTCATGTAACGCCAATTCCAATAAAAGTCACATTTCATTTCATCTATCAAACTCATCGTTCATCACATCATTAAAGGAATGAAGCCAAATTTGGAATGTGCCCACAACTTTTTTGATTAAAATATCTATAGGAGATATATTTTCTTTCCTAATAAAGTGAAGCTAATTATTATAATCATCAATCCACACCAATACCCATACCATATATAGAAGCTTAGATGTTGAAAGATATATAGATGAGATGAGATGATATGGTGTTTAATATTTTAAGGTTTTTAGTTAATACTATGCATTTTCTAAACTACTATATTCGCTCCCATCACTATTATAATAACTATTTTTTTTAGATTTATTAAATAATTGATATATGTGATTTACATAAAAACTAAATGCATTAAACATTTAATAAATTAAAAAAAATTATTTATAATAATAATTGGAAGGAATATCTAATTCCTCTCTAAATTAGGATGTAAGTGGATGCAAAAAACTTAAGTTAAAGAAAACATATTGAAATTCATTAGCGTAAACTTCAAATAAAGTTTATGTGGATAGAAATTACTCACTGTGATGTTTACAAAGAGTAGTCACTTTTAGAGAAGACTTAATTGTAGTTTTGGTTTTACTGTTATAGATTTACGAACCAATGAATTATTTGAATTTTATACCAAAAAAATTGTGACACACGGTAGCAATTTAACAGTTCAATTGCTAACTTTTGTTTAATTATGGAGTGACGGTAATAGTCATATATACACATTAATAGTTTGTTTGAATAATTTTTAATTTTTAATTTTAAAAATTACTTTATAGATTTATTTTAAAAATATTGAGAAAAAATATAATAAAATATGTTTGATAATTTTACTTTAAAAATTGGACAATATTACATATTTGTAATTAATAAATATGGTTGTATCCCAAAAATTTATCCTCTCTTTTCTCAGGACATTTCTCACAAAGATTCTCAAAAATTCAAGCTTGCATAAGTATAATTTGATTTTTCAACATCAAGTTAAAGAGGAAATTGCAAAAAGGGCAAAGCAGATAAAAATGTTATTTTGAAGAAAAGCAAGTTTCCTTCGATTCATTCTAGCTTCGTTTGGGCATCTAGGCTTCCTTCGAACAAGCTTGATCCGTTCTTCGATTGGGCGTCTAGGCTTCCTTCGATTTAGAAGACAAAAGCCTCATGTTGGGGTCCTTCAATTCAAAAGATTAGTGACTTCATACTAGTTTCCTTCGATTCAGAAGACATGGGCCTTCTAAAAGCTCCCTTCGAGACAGAAGTTAGTGGCTTGATGTTGGTCCCTTTCGATTCAGAGGGAAATGACCCTCTGAAAGTGTCCTTCGATTCAGAAGGCAATGACCTCTTGCAGCTTTCCTTCGATTCAGAAGCCATTTTCCTCTTGCATGATTCCTTCGATTCACAAAAGCCAGGACTTCCTTCAGGTCAGTATGCACAAGACAAAAGCTTCCCCAGGGCTAGCATTCACAAGGCAATGGCGCCCACAAAGCATTGGCTACTTTGACGCTAACTTTGACTGGGTAGTATCTCCCTTGGAAACAGTTTGTTTCGACACATACAGTTTTATGCTATGACACTCACAACTGGCACATTCGAAGGAACATACAAAAGTCTCATTCGAAGGACATATTTTGGTGACCCATTCAAGGGGCACACATTTAGCTCCTTCGAAGGATGCACAAAAAGGGCCCATTCGAAAGGCACATATTGTTGTCTAAAGAGAGGATCTGGTCGAAGGTTGGACTTATGAAGTCAAAACAAAAAGATGAAATATTCAAAGATGCTTGCTGCAAGTCCAAACCTGATGCACTGGCCATAACGCTCCAAAACTGTTGCACAGCAGTCCTGCTACACTGCTCTTGTATTTGCACCAATTTGGCATACAAATACTGCCCCTCGAAAGCTACAAAGACAGTATACTCAATTTGTTCAAATTCTTTTGTTTTCCCTCCTAAACCTCAGCCAACTTCATCTATAAATAAGAGGCTCCATAACATATCTAAGAGGCTGGACAACACACCCAGAGGTTTTTGATAGCTGGAGAAACTTTGATTGTGTGAAAATCATCAAACACTTAACACATTCTCAAATCCAGAATCAAATGACCATACCTTAGTTTCTGTCCCTTTCAAATCCAACACTAGAAACACAACACCTGTTTCTTTTCCCTTTCGAATCCAGGAGCAACCCCACGCTTTATTTTTCTTTCGAATCCAGCAGAAGGAACACTACACTTGTTCTTCTCCTTCGAATCCATAAACAACAAACACAACCCCACTCTTTTTGACCTTCGAATCAATTCAAAGAAACACCCCACTTGTTTCTTTCCTTCGAATCTGGGAGCATCCAATCCAATCACTCAAGGTCCAGAAGCACCAACTTCAGAAGCAAGGTAAGTCCCCTGACCTTAATCTTTTCGTTTCAAGCATGTACATGAAATTTGTTTACTTTTCGTTTCTTCCCTTTTCATTTGTTTTTCTTGTCCAAGTATATGGTAGAACTAACCTGTATAGACCCCAAACGAAAGAAGAAGTTATGTGTGAAATGAAGCATCAGGCTTCGCCCCCTTACTATTTCACAGTCCAAAATGAAAGACAAAGAGGGCGTGAACGGAAGATACGCTCTCATTCTTCTTTGCAGGCTGTTGTACCCTAAATTTTGCCCCTAACTTTTTCAGTCGCACCTTCATACCATATTTTGTCATTTGGTCACAACCATTAATAAATAGCTTCATTCATCACATTTGCATCCTATCCTTAAATTTTTTCTTGTGTTGTTGACTAACTTCTAATCAAAATACAAAAAATATTTGTCTTTGTCTTTGCATATTTGTGTTTCGTAGGTACCGAGTCGAAGCATATGGCAAATAAGGTTTTCTGGTATTATTTCCCTAAAATCTCTATTTACAAAGAAAAAGAATTAAAAAAATTTCATTTTTTTTCACTGTACAATCGATTGCTCCTAGAGTGCAATCGATTGCACAAAGTGAATTTTGCGTAATTTTTGGAAAAATACACTGTGCAAATCGATTTGCACTATAGTGCAATCGATTGCACAGTGTGAAATTTGAAAAAAAAATAAGCATTTTAAAATTGTCAAATTTTGGCTCCAATTTTTCTTTATTTTTGAAAGATGTATCATTAATTCAAATTTTAGTGCCAATCTTTCATTTTTAAAAAGAATTATCATTAATTCAAATTTTGACTCTAATATTTGAAAGAATTATCATTTAATTCAAATTTTGGCTCTAATATTTGAAAGAATTCATTAATTTAAATTTTGGCTCCAAGAATCAATTGCCAAATTACCACTAATCCCAATCCTAAAACTCTATAAATAGAGCCCTCATTTCATTCAAATTGCAAGCTTTTGATAGCCAAATCCACCTTGCTAAAAAATCTCTCAATTCTCTCCATCTACCAAATTCACTCAAAGCTCCATTTTCAAAAAGTTAATAAGGTTTGCATTGAAGCTTACTAATCTTTGAGCTAAACCTTCATCCAAACACTTTTTCTCCATCAATTCTCTACATCCAAGCTTGGTCAATTGATTCTTGTGGTTGAATTGAAGCAAATTCTTGAAGTTGTTTTGATAATTCTCTAGATCTACCTTTGGTAAGTTGGATAATTTATCTTTCACAATGTGATCTCTTGGTGATCTTTGGGATTGATTCTTTGAGCATTATTTTGTGATTTCAATGGTGTTATTTTCTCATAATTTGATGGAATTTTCGTTCTCAAGTGGATCCATGATCATAAGGTGTTTGATGGAAAGTTTGAACAAGAAATTGCCCTTTTAAAATGTTGTTTTTGCTATTGCTTCTGTGTGCAATCGATTTGCACTATAGTGCAATCGATTGCACAGAAGCAATTTTGCACAATTTTTAGAAAACTGTACTGTGTAAATCGATTTACACAATAATGCAATCGATTTACACCAGAACATAATGCACTTTTTTGCCTTGTTTTGGGGCAGCTTTGATCCAAAATTCTTTTTCTACTCACTCCTTTTGATTGTTGGTTTGGATTGCAATTTTAAATGTCCAATTTGTCTTTAAACTCAATGGACTTTGTGATGTAGATTGTAACACCCTCTAAAACCCCAAGATAATTTTCGCAAATAATTAAAATTATGATTTCAGAGTACATGTATAATTCGAGGATGCCACAATTCTCTTTTAATAAAACAATTCCTGTCATGCATAATCTTAGTAGTAACTCATACATGTTTACACAGCGGAATAATTTATTTAATAAAACCGAAGTTATAATATTTTCAATCATCAGGGATTAACACCTGGAATATATCAACATTATATTATAACCAAATACTAAGGAAAATAAACGAGTCTGACTAAAGCAGCTCGACAAACAAACGTTCCCGGAGTTACAACTATCAGAGCATGACCCGGACAATACTAAAACGGAAATAAACTAGACACCACAAGCCTTCGCCAAGCACCTGAACGAAGCTCCTCAATCTGAAATATTCAACAGTAAGGGTGAGCATCTCAATTATACATTTGATTATACGATCATAACAATCAATTCAGGAAATCATAAGCATCACCCAATAATTAGCATATTTCATAGTTTACAAAACCTGTACAATTCATATACCCATGATATGTTGCTTTTCATATTTGCACATAATCATCAAACATCGTCAGCCATTTAGCAATTATACGTGCATACAAACAATCAAATACAACATTGGAAAAACCATTCATTCATGTCATATTCAAGGTAATGCAACACACCCATGCATGTGGTACCACTTTACCGCCCCATTAAATCTCGGGTCACGGATAACTCACCGTTCCATTATATCGCGGACACGGCTACCACCTCAACGTTCCATTAAATCGCGGACACGTATATTGGCCACCATGTTAATTCCACACAATGGGAATTAACAAATGCAACATGATATGTAAGTATGTAACACTCAGCATACTATAAACATCAATCAACATATCATGCAACATCAACAACATCAAATCATAACGAGATATGGATAGCATGTAATCACTCAGCATACTATTTAAACATCAATCACATCAAGTCATATCATAAATTCATGCTCGATAACATTATCCAAAAGCATGGCAATAAAATCCCAAAATCAAGCACTGAAAACAAAGTTCAGAAAAATCAACACAGTAGCCTCAACACGGGTGCCCGTGTCGTGCAACACGGCCCGTGTTGGGCAATACGTCCAGAAAACACAATTTTTCCTCATCAATACAGGGACTCAACACGGGTGCCCGTGTTGTGCAACACGGCCCGTGTTGTAACATATCCAGAAACACACATTTTCTCATTACAGGGGACCTAACACGGGTACCCGTGTTGTGCAACCAGAAGCACACCATCTCCCAACACAGAAGAGCAACACGGGTGCCCGTGTTGTGCAACACGGGCCGTGTTGCTGAGCGCGTACAGGATTTTCCTGAACCTGCAGCAGCTCAGAAACAGCAGCCAAACGCGGGAAAATGTCGGCTAAACGCGCATTTCGGTACATAACGACATCGATACTTCACAACTCAAAGCAACACATTCATTTCATAATTACCAACAATTATTGTAGTAACCTTAACAGTGATTACTCGTCCCTTTTTGGGGAATTTCTGACAACATTAAGGTTATCCCTAAACCTCTAAGGTAAATTCACGATCATGCAGATATACTCCCAATTCACCATTTGGAAACTAAAATTCCTAATCGATTCATAAAAATTGGGAACCTAACCATTTTCTACAAGGTTCAATCCTAAGGGTATCAATTCCTAGTAACATCTAACAATTGGGGTTTTTTCCTACGATTACCCAAATCAACCGTACATAAACCCATAAACAAAGGTAAATCGAGTAATAGCCCCCCTTACCTTATCAATTAGCAGCTTTGAATTCTTGAGCGATGTTCCTCGTTCTTCGTTCTTCGTACCTTCAGAGCTCTATTTCCCCAAATTCCCAACTTCTGTTTATCGTGAAAAATGAGGAAACTAACTTGAGTTCCAAAACATAACTTTATTTCTTTTTCACCCCCACTCTTTACTAACAACCTCCAAGCCCAATAACTTAAAACTCAGCATTTTCTTATTGTTGTACCCCAAAATTTGCCCTCCCATTTCCTCAACATTTTCTCATCACAAGACATTTAAAGATCAAGGTCCAATTAGGGTTTCCTCTGCTCAAGACTTCTCCTTGCACTGTGGACTCAAATTAGGGTTTGTGTTTGCCTAAAGATGTTTTGACCTAAAATGCCTAAGATGACTTTCATGCTTCATATTGGACTCCCAAGTTTACCCATACCAAGTTTCAAGTCTTGATTCCAAGTTTTTCCCAGTCAATTGGACAGTTGACCTAGAAATCAGCTGTATTGGGGAAAAAGTCAACTGTGGCCAATTGACAGTCAAACCTCATGAAATTTGATCCACATCAACATTATGAATTCACATGAACCATTTGATCAAGTTTGAATCACAATTCCCCAAGAAATTTGATCAGATCACCAAAAGGGCAAAATGGTCATTTTTAGGGTTTTGACTGCACAAAGGCAATTTTTGACTGTTTGACCTAGCCAATGGCAAACCAAGCTCACATATGGACTCAAGGACCCCATGGAATTATCTTGACATGTTCATCAAGCTCAAAAGATCCCAAGTACACAAGATTGACAGTTGGATTTCCCAGTCAATTGATCAATTTTGACTGTATACTGAAAAGTCAAACTTTGACTTTTTTGGTCAAAATCAAGAGTCAAGATTCATTTTTCATCAAAACATGCCAAATTATGAAACTTGTTCACCAAGAAATGTCAAAATGCAAATTAGGGTTTGAAAATGGAATTTTTCATAACTTAGAATTTTTCTAAGTTATGGAAAACCCTAATTTTTTCCCAACTTTGCCCCATCTTTTCACCATGATCCATTTGGATTCAAACAAAAGTCAAAACATGAAAGTTGTAGCTTGTTGCAAAATCTACAACTTTGATTCATAAAGTTTTCTCATTTGAAGCTTGTATCTCAAGTTATGATTTTTTGAATAGGGGCACTAAACCATCTTTTAACTTAGTGAAATTTGACCTATTTTGACAAGGTTTTCTACCCTACTTCAAGGCCACTTTTCATACCCTTCCACTTGGAATTTCAAATTGCATTTCAAAGATGGATTGTAGTACACATTACAAGCTTTCCAAAATGTCCAAGAACTCATCAAACAACCTCATAACTTGAGAGATTCGAATTTCACAAGTTGGCAAAAATTCACTTTTGTTCTTCATCAAAGCATGTTCATAAACTTGGCAAATTTGAATTCAGCATGCTTAAGCTACATTGCAGGCCTCTAATCCCATTCTCACTCAATAATTCAATGCATATCCTTTGTGTTCTAACATTATTTTGCTCATTTGGATAATACACACAAAATTAAGCCTAAACTAGAAAAAGCATGTTATCCATTCTTGTAAAGTGATACTTTATGGCAACTTTGCAAATCTATGAGGTACAATGCAGATCTTTGAAGCAAAAAAGCATAGGCATATCCCACTGATCAAGACTCAAAGGTGCAGCATAGATTGAGGCTTTGTACTGGCCTAGAAACCAAGTTGACATTTGCTTGCTTCACATAGAAGTAACATCCATAACTTATGCTATCTCTCATATCAGCAAGGAAACACAACACAAAAGAGATCAAACACATTCCATAGACCACATTGAAGCTTTTGCTCGAGCCATTTGCCTTTCAAACCCTCTCCATCTCAGAATCATCCTCAAACTGCACAAACAGGGGTGCCCCTGCAGTTTGAGTGCAATCTCTCATTCCCTTCAAACATTTCTGTCCAAACCTGTTCCTCTACCTTCCTTACAACATATGCAAGCTATCCATAAGCTAAGGCACGATCTGTAGTTGCTCTAACCACTTCCACCATTTTCACATCTTTAACTTGCAGGTGAAGTTCTATAGCTTGATACAAGAAGGTTCAAGACAAAGTGAGCATTGAAAAAGCATCCCTGGACCTCAAGGAAGCTTTTCCAATCATTACATTGCACTGAAAGTCTCTCATTCTCCACATAGAAGTTCAACTGCACAGGTAAAAGTTTGAATTCGTATCTCTCTTATTAGGCATATTTAGTCTTAAGTTTGTGAAGAAGCAAGGTCCTACTCATAGCCCTGAACATGTACATAGCTTTACTTCTCATTTCTTTTGCCTGAGTAGAGAGAATTTGAGCTCTGAAAATGGTAGAAAAATTAGGTCAGAAAAGAGGGGGAGAGAAATTCTCCCTCATCTTGGAGAGATAGGTCATGTTCTTTATATGGTTAGAACCGTCTCTTCATGCTGAACATTTCTTGTGTTATGAGTTTTTGCTAAAAAGCCAGGAATCAAGAGTTAGAAGGGACTGAACATTGGCGCGCGTTTTTCAAATAACCTGTGCTGGAGGTTGAAGAAGGAGTGAAGTGGGTTGGGCTTGGATTTGTGTTGCTTTTCACACCCCATTTTTTTGGTTTACACCCCCCTGAGCCCATTTGTTTATTTTTCAACATTTTTGACTTTTTCTTTTTGGGTTGACTTTGTTTATTTTTTCTCATGCCATTAAAATTTTTAAAATATTTTTTCCATCATTTTTGTATTTATGGCATATTTGTTTGTTTATTTCTTTTATTTATATACAAATATATATATATACTATTATTAAAATAAATAGAAAATAATGTAGATACATTTTTATTTTTATTTTTTACTCTCTGAAAATATTTCACACAAAAAAATACTTTTATTTATTTTATTAAAATATTAAATAAATATTTATTTTGTATAATACTCATTTAGGGTTTAATATATGTATATATACATGTTTATTAATATATTTAAGATAAAAATATAAAATACTTGATTTTCTTCATTTTTTAATATTTGATATAAAAATACTTTTTTTTCACAAAATACTTCATTTTATTTTATTTTTGTACATAATAAACAAATAGTAGAATTTAATTAGATTAATAATACTTTTTATATAAAAATTAGGGTTTCTTACCCTAAGTCTCAAAATACTAAAAAATAGATACATTTTTATTTTCTTTTTCCTTTTACATAAATATTTTCTCATACACATAAAAAACTTTCTTTTTTACATTTCACATATTTATTTTGTTTACATTTAAAATTATGCAATTTATTTACCATGCAAATATCCAATTGTTGTAATAATTTAGATTTTAATTCTTGTCAATATCCCCATTTGAACATTTGTACCCCCCTTCCCATATTTGGTTGTGTAATAGCTTAGTAATTTTAATTTCGCACTTTATTGCTTTCTAAATAATGACATGCTAGAATTAGGGTTTGAATGCGAAAAACGATAAAAAATAGTTTGACCTAATACAAGATAAACAAGCATGAAAATGGACACACAAATCACACTTGCACCCCCTAGGGTATTCCACTTGTTGCCTTTCAAAATTGGGCCATATTGTATGTTGAACATCTTTGGGCAAAACAAACAGCTTGAATGATCATAGTCCCTCGATAAAAACTTTTCAAAACAAACAAAAACAAATGATCAAGTCCCTTAGAGAAATTGCCCAAAGACATTTAACGTCGTTACAATTATGGTCTAAACGATGACCCGCGCCTGTCCCTTTCACATCCTAACACAAGGTTGCCCACCAAATACAATGGTGGTGCAAACTTGTTAAAAGGGTTAAAGTATAGCAATAGTCTTTTGAGAAATTTAGGAGTAGATAACCTCTTAGTTACTTGAATCAACTTGCAAAACAAAACGCTTGCCTAATTTCAAACCACTCATCACTACACTTTCAAAACAAACTTTCAAAAGCAAAATGAAAACCTTTTCAAAAGACATACATCTTTGTATACATCCCCACATGGATCATTACAAAGGTTGCCACCACATTGGCCTCTTTTCAAAAACATTTTCAAAACCCACACACTCAAGCACCATTTAAAAAAAAATTGAAAACAAAAGGCAAGTGATCTAAGCAAGTAACTAAGAGCCCATGGATAACCATGGATAGAAAGGGTGCTAATACCTTCCCTTTCTATAATCTACTCCCCGAACCCAAGAAAACATCTCAAAAGGTTTTTGCTGTGCTTTTTAACCTTTCCTTAGGATAAAATAAAAAGTCGGTGGCGACTCTTGCTAACCGCAACATTTGCGAATACAAACGCAAACCTCAAGTCAGTTCTCCCACCGTATCACAGAACTGGCGACTCTGCTGGGGAGAAACTTAAAAGTGGAGTAACCTTAGGGTTTTAGATCACCTGTGTTTTCAATTGTTTGCTTTGTCTGCTTTTATATTTGTGGGCTTTGCATTGGAGTTTCATAGATCCTAACCCGGATCTGGGAAATACCCTTTTTAGGTAGCATAATCTGTGAGGGACCTGTCCGGCGTAGACCGACATGGGTGAAGCAGTGGCTACGTTGGTGTGGCATCTTAGTCTGTACCTATATCCCTTGTGTTGTAACGGGGAGAATATAGGTCTTCTAAGGGGTCGTTAAACACCAACCAACCTTAGAACCCTAAATTGACCAACTTGGCTATTAGGACAGTAGCAGTATGCTACACTCATTGAGGCTAAACTCTCGAGATGGTTCTGGCCGCGAGAAAAGATTGCGATGCTGGAGTTATGACCGATTGAGGGTAGCCAATGATTTGAGATCCTCTAGAACCCGGTTACTTTTGATAGGACAGGTTTTAACCAACAAAACCAAAAGAGGGTAATACCTGAAACTCATGCTGGCCTGAAACCTAAGGTTGTCTTGTGTGACTTGTGTGCTTTATCTGCCTATGTGAATACTTGTGATATGCTTCATCATAGCATCATGCCATCATACCATTGCATGCAAGGCTAACCCATTTCAAAGACAAAAAGGTTTCATCTTTGCTCTGTTTTGTAGGACATCATGATGCCTGTGCGAAGGAACACTATCCGGCTCAATTTTGTTCACCCACCTGATTTGCTTAAAGAGTTGGTTGACAGAATTCCAAACACTACCTCCTTCATCAACAAACATGGTTCCCTCCTTGGCTTGATCACTGCAAAATGGGACCAACAACTGATAAGTGTTCTGACCCAGTTTTATGACCCTCTGCATCATTGTTTCACCTTTCAAGACTTCCAGCTGGTTCCTACCCTGGAAGAGTTCTCTTATCTGCTTGGGATCCCTGTCCTGGAACAAACTCCATTCACTGGTTTGGGAAAGACTCCTAGGCCTGAAGAGATTGCTGCAATTCTCCCCTTGACCAAAGAAGAGGTATTGTCCAACTGGGAAACTAGAAATGGGATCAAGGGCTTTTTGGTCAAATTTCTGGTTGGCAAGGCTAATGATTTCTGGAATGACTTGGACTTCAAAGCATATGAAGATGTTCTGGCTCTCTTGATCTATGGTCTGGTATTGTTTCCCAACCCTGACACCTTCATCAGTATCCATGTCATAAGAATCTTCATGTCTCGAAATCCGGTACCCACTCTCTTGGGTGACATTCTACAACAACTCCATGCTCGTACTGCTCGAAAACGGGGAACTCCATGGTGTTGTGCTCCTTTGCTGGTAAGGTGGTTTATTTCGCACCTTCCTAAGTCCGTACTGAAGAATGAAGAAGGAGAAGGTTGGGCTCGGAGGTTAATGTCTCTCACAGATAAGGATATCACTTGGACTCTCAGAGGTTTGGACGAGGTAGCTGTTATCGACCGTTGCGGAGAATACCCTAATGTCCCGTTGATCGGTATCCAAGGAGGAATCTCTTACAATCCATGTTTAGCTCTCCGTCAGTTTGGAAGAGCCAGAGGAGATGGGCCCCATGAAATGCTGGTTCCTCACTTCCATTTTGAGTTTCAGGCAGGTAGTGACAAACTACGCCAGGGATTCATTAGAGCTTGGGACAGAATCCACAAAGCTGACCCACATGAGTTAGGACCAAAGACTTCTTTACCATTGGAGCCCTATTGCAAATGGGTCCGCATCCGTGCTCAGAAGTTAGGTATGCCGTACGAAGCTGTCAGACCAATCATCCTTGAATCTCCCGATGAAGATGGGGTTCCTCCAACTGTCCTCCCTCCTCAGATACCTACTGATTTCGACACCATGAAGAGATCTTGGGCACAGCTAAAGGAAGAACGGGATTTCTATCGGGAGAAGTTCAACGAGCAGGAAAGGAAGGTCCAAAGGCTGACTAAGCAATTGGAGGAAGAACGTGTCCTGAACAACTACATCAGCACTGAGAGGAGGAGGCCATGGGAGCATTGATGAGCTTTGATTATTCCCTTTTGTAGTTTTATTTCCTTTTCCGTATTTTTCATTCCTGTAATGCCTAAGGGCAAATTGTTGAACAGTTGAAAAATTTTAATCTAATGAAGTGTGTTTCCCTTTTTGTCTACAAAGTTGAATCTTATTTGTCTTTGAAAACATAAAACATACGCATTCCATTACACCATATGCATAGCAGGTACCCTATTTCACAGGTTGCTTAATTTTCTTCGCTGTTTATGTGCACAGTCATCATGAATTCGGAGTCATCCAGTGAGCAAGCAATCAAGGCCCTCCAGGCCCAAAGTGCACAGTTTCAAGAAATGGTCCTAAGCCTAGCCCAGGGTCAGCAAGAGTTGAAGACTCTACTCCTAAAGAAGAAGAAGAAAAAGAGAACGGCGATGTTCAACACCGGACGCAGATTTGGGAACACACTCCACAATGAAGCTGATCCAACCACTTCTTCTGCTGAGAAAGACAGTCCCCAAGGGGGAGAAGCTCCTAGTCCCGCAGTCTCCGACAACGAGACGGATTATAACGAGGAACAATACCCACCTGCTGCCGACAGATACAAACAATTGGAGGACCGCTTGAGCGCTATGGAAATTCAGAACGTGCCGGGACTGGATTTCGGGGATTTGGGATTATCTTCTGGAGTAGTAATTCCACACAAGTTTAAGGCGCCTGCCTTCGCCAAGTATGATGGGGTCTCCTGCCCAAAGCTACATCTGAGGTCGTATGTAAGGAAAATCCAACCTTACACGGCGGATAAAAACCTCTGGATTCACTTCTTCCAAGACAGCCTCTCGGGGTCTCAGCTTGAATGGTTCTACCAATTAGACGGAGCTAGCATCCGGCACTGGGAGGATTTGGCGACTGCTTTCTACAGACAATACCAATATAATTCTGATCTCGCTCCTACGCGTACCCAACTTCAGGGTATGTCTCTAGGGACGGGTGAAGGATTCAAAGAGTACGCTCAAAAATGGAGAGATTTGGCTGGCAGGGTGCAGCCTCCATTAACTGATCGAGAGCTGGTGGATATGTTTCTGGGAACGTTGTCTGGACCGTTTTTTAATCATTTGGTTGGTAACTCCTCCGCTGGGTTCACAGATTTGATATTAACGGGAGAGAGAATTGAAGCTGGCATCAGGTCAGGCAAGATACAGAAGGCTGCCTCTACAAGTGCTGAGAAGAGGCCGTTTAAGAAAGAAGCAAGCGCCGTCTATGGCCCTAGAAGACAAGTCAAGCCCGAAAGTCGCCAAGCCGTTAATGCTTTGGTCATCTCTAAACCTGTTGCTGCTCCTCAGCAGTACAATCAGCAAAGAAGTGAAAGGCCCAAGAGGCAGTATACCCGATTGAGTATGACATTATCTCAAATTTTACCCCAACTGTTATCCACCAACCTGGTGACCCTCAAAGAAGCTCCTAAGGTCGTCAACACTGCGTCCCCTAAATACAACCCGAATGCCCGGTGTGCTTATCATTCTGATAGTCCCGGGCACACTACTGATGATTGTTGGGCCTTGAGAAACAAAGTGCAAGATCTAATTGACGCGAAAGAAATTCAGTTTGAAGCGCCGGAAAGACCGAATGTTGTAACGGCTCCTATGCCCCAGCATAGGGTGAATGCCATTGAGGAAGAAGTGTATGCTGTTTCGATAGATGAAGTTGTTACCCCTTTGAAGACTGTTAAGAAGAACCTACTGCGGGCCGGTTTATTTCCGGGTTGCGGCGAAGGTTGCCCATTCTGTGCTATTTCCCTATCCGATTGTCCCTTGCTAAGGTTAGGCATCCAAGGCCTAATGGATAGCAAGGAGATTTTATTCACAAAGACTGCTGTTCATTTGGTTCCAATGAAAGAAGTTTCCGTGATTACCATCTTCAAAAATCCAATCAAGGCTCCCCCAAAGAAGCCTATTCAAATCTTGACAGTTGCGCCTGTGATCATTACTGTTCCAGGACCCCTCTCCTACGTGTCTGATAAAGCTGTCCCCTGGCATTATGGGGCAGACGTATATGTAAATGGAATCAAGCAAGAATTTGATGCTAGTGCCAGTATCTGCGATATCACCGGTCCGGCTAAAGTCACCCGCAGTGGCAGGCTCTTCTCGCCTGACATTGCGCCTCCCGCTATTCGAAAACCCCTCCTCATAAAACCTGCAAGTTTACCAAGTCCTGTTGCTGATCAAATTGTGTCCCCTGCTGCCGAGTCCTCAAATGCTCGGGGCAAAGGGATTGAAGAAGAGCCTGCCCAGATGGAGGCACCAATACCCGTGAATGCTGAGGCCTCCCGACAAGAAATGGAGGAGATTCTGAAAATAATAAAGAAAAGTGATTTTAATGTTGTTGAGTAGTTGGGGCATACACCCTCCAAGATCTCCCTGCTTTCCTTATTACTATGTTCCGAGGCCCATGCAAAAGCCTTAATCTCATTTCTCAAGACGGCCCATGTGCCGCAGGAGACGTCTGCAGTTCAGTTCACTGACTGCATAGCAAATTTGACGGCGGACAACGGCTTGGGCTTTTCAGATGCTGACCTAACCGCAAAAGGGAGAAACCATAATGATGCCCTGCATGTCTCTATTGAATGCAGGGGCACTACTCTGGCACATGTATTGGTGGACACTGGTTCTTCCTTGAATGTTCTTCCGAAAAAGGCTTTGGATCGTCTGGATTATGAGGGCCTGGAGTTGAAACCCAGCAATATCATCGTCAGAGCTTTTGACGGTTCCAAGAGGATGGTTCATGGAGAGGTTAACATCCCTATTCGTGTGGGCTCTCAAGTGTTTGACTCTACCTTTTACGTGATGGATATACGTCCATCGTACTCCTGTCTGTTGGGTAGACCTTGGATCCACAAAGCTGGGGCAGTGACCTCCACCTTACACCAAAAGCTGAAGTATCCCGTCAGGGGGAAAATTGTCACTGTGCAAGGAGAAGAGGAGTATATGGTGAGCCATTTGAATTCCTTCAGGTACATCGAGATGGACGGAGAATTTATTGAAACTCCCTTCCAACATTTCGAGGAGGTACATCCAATTTCAGCAGCTGCGGAGACAATGGCCGAAGAGAATGATTCCTTGAAGATGGTTTCCCTAAGGGATGCCCGGGCTGTGGTTCAGAAAGGCGATGGTGCACACTGGGGTCAGCTTCCTGACTTCACTCAGAAGAACGACAAGTTTGGGCTAGGCTTTACTACAGAGGCTCAGAAGGCAATGCGCAAAGAGAAGATTGGAAAGGCTCCGGTGTTTATTTCCAGCTCAAGGGTGAATGCTATCGAGGAGGATGTGGAGGAAGCCGAGTTTGATAATTGGATCTACCCGACTGCTAGCGACGGACCAAGCAACTGGACAGCAAAGGATTTTACCCCTATCACATTTGTCACGCAGTAATTGATTTCTTTTGATTGCCAAATTTGTAACAAACAATATGTTAAAACTCTGTTGGCTCGGTGTCCTGCCCGGGGCATCGTAGCTCCATTTGTGAGGGCTTTTTGTATGACATTTTCATATATCATCAATCAAAACATTGGACGTTTGTTGCATTTCAAATCTTGTGCTCCTTTTCTTTCTGTGTTATACATATTGCAAAACAGCTATATTTACACACACTCACTTATACAGGTTTCAATCCACTCTGGATCTCGCTGGCAACAGCTCTGCTACCGCCAGTTATGACTTCGAAAATCCGATCAACTTGGCCGAAGACGAAGGTGGAGATGATTGCGAAGTGCCTGGTGAACTCGCAAGACTGCTACTACAGGAAGAGAGGGCTATTCAACCACATGAAGAGCCTGTGGAGACAATTAACCTGGGTACTGAGACAGATAGGAAAGAGGTCAAAATTGGTGCCAATCTAGAGCTCAGCGTGAAGCAACGATTGATCCAGATGCTACAAGACTACATGGAGATCTTTGCCTGGTCCTATGAAGATATGCCTGGTTTGGATGCCGACATTGTAGTTCACCATTTGCCAACCAAGGAAGATTGCCCTCCAGTAAAGCAAAAAGTTCGACGAATGCGTCCAGAGATGTCTGAGAAGATTAAAGCTGAGGTGATGAAACAGTTTGATGCAGGTTTCCTTGCAGTAACTTCTTACCCTCAGTGGGTTGCCAACGTTGTGCCAGTGCCGAAGAAGGACGGTAAGGTCAGAATGTGTGTCGACTACAGGGATCTGAACAGGGCCAGCCCCAAGGATGACTTCCCCCTACCTCACATTGATGTCCTTGTTGACAATACAGCTCAACACAAGGTGTTCTCCTTCATGGATGGCTTCTCAGGGTATAATCAGATCAAGATGGCTCCTGAAGATATGGAGAAGACTACATTTGTAACTCAGTGGGGGACCTTCTGTTATAAGGTCATGCCATTCGGATTGAAAAATGCTGGGGCAACCTATCAGCGTGCCATGGTTGCTTTATTTCATGATATGATCCATCATGAGATTGAAGTATACGTTGATGACATGATCGCAAGGTCTCAAACTGAGGAGGAGCACCTTGATCACCTGAGGAAGTTGTTTGACCGACTCAAGTTGTACAAGCTGAGATTGAATCCCAACAAATGCACCTTCGGGGTGAGGTCCGGAAAATTGCTAGGTTTCATTGTGAGTGATAAAGGTATCCAGGTGGACCCTGCCAAGGTTAAAGCTATTCAAGAGATGCCGACCCCAAAAACAGAGAAAGAAGTCAGAGGTTTCCTGGGACGATTGAATTACATTGCCCGATTCATCTCACATCTGACTGCTACTTGTGAGCCAATCTTCAAATTACTGAAGAAAGATCAAGTGGTACGCTGGAATGATGAATGTCAGACCGCCTTTGAAAGAATAAAGGAATACCTCCAAGAGCCACCCATTCTTATGCCACCAGTAGAAGGAAGACCTCTGATACTATACTTGACAGTGCTTGATAATTCAATGGGGTGTGTGCTGGGGCAGCATGACGAGTCTGGCCGAAAAGAGCACGCTATTTATTACTTGAGCAAAAAGTTTACCGACTGTGAGTCTCGTTACTCACTGCTTGAGAAAACTTGCTGCGCTCTTGTATGGGCTGCTCGCCGGCTGAGACAGTATATGCTGACTCACACTACTTTATTGATTTCAAAGATGGATCCCATCAAGTACATATTTGAAAAGCCTGCTCTGTCTGGAAGGATAGCGAGATGGCAAATGATCTTAACAGAATATGATATCCAGTATACAACTCAGAAAGCAATTAAGGGAAGTGTACTGGCTGATCATTTGGCACACCAACCTGTGGACGATTATCAATCATTGAACTTTGATTTTCCGGACGAAGACATCATGGTGGTAACTGACTGTGAAGTACCTGGACCGGATGAAGGACCTGAGGAAGGATCCCGATGGTCTATGCATTTTGATGGAGCCTCCAATGCTTTGGGTAACGGCGTCGGCGCTGTAATCATATCTCCCAAAGGAACTCATACTCCCCTCACCGCCCGATTATGTTTCAGCTGCACCAACAATATGGCAGAATATGAGGCATGTATCATGGGTCTACAAGCTGCAATCGATTTGAGGATCAAGTTTCTAAGTGTCTTCGGAGATTCCGCTCTCGTAATCAATCAGATCAAAGGCGAGTGGGATACGAAACACCCGAATCTCATTCCTTACAAGGAGTATGTGTCGACCTTGCTCCCCCACTTTGAAGAGATAACTTTTGAACATTTCCCCAGAGAGGAAAATCAGCTAGCGGACGCACTAGCCACGATGTCTTCAATGTTTAAAGTTAAATGGGACAATGAGGCTCCCCAAATCCTAATCTGGAAGTTGGATGAACCGGCATACTGCTGCGAGCTCGAAGCTGAGAAGGTGACTGAAAAACCCTGGTATCACGAGGTGAAGAGGTACTTGGAAGCCCAGGAATACCCGGAAGGTGCATCTGTCAATGATAAGAAGTTCATGAGGAGATTTGCTGCAAAATTCTTCCTCAGCAACGGCATTCTCTACAAACGGAATCATGATTCAACTCTGTTACGTTGTGTGGATAAGGCTGAAGCAGAGAAAATTATGATGGAACTGCATGAGGGAACATTTGGAACTCATTCCAGTGGACACACCATGGCTAAGAAAATCCTTCGGGCAGGATATTTCTGGTCCACGATGGAAGCCGATTGTTACCAACACTCCCGAACTTGTCATAAATGCCAAATCTATGCTGACAAGGTGCATATCCCTCCGGTTCCTTTGAATGTCCTGACGGCACCTTGGCCTTTCGCAATGTGGGGCATCGATATGATCGGTGAGATCCGACCAACGGCATCCAATGGGCACCGCTTCATCTTGGTGGCAATCGATTATTTCACGAAATGGGTTGAGGCAGCTTCATATGCCACGGTAACCAAGAGCGTCGTGGCGCGTTTCATCCGGCATAATCTGATATGTCGGTACGGTGTCCCGGAAAGAATCATTACGGACAACGGTACCAATCTCAATAACCAAATGATCACTGAACTCTGTGAACAATTCAAGATACAGCACCACAATTCTTCCCCCTATCGGCCGAAGATGAATGGGGCTGTAGAGGCAGCCAATAAAAATATCAAGAAAATTGTGCAGAAGATGACAGTGACCTATAAGGATTGGCACGAGATGTTACCATTCGCTCTTCATGGGTACCGCACCTCAGCAAGGACATCAACCGGGGCAACTCCTTTCTCCCTAGTTTATGGCATGGAGGCAGTCTTGCCGATTGAAATCCAGATACCCTCTCTCCGAATAATGAAGGATGCAGACTTGAATGAAGATGATTGGATCCAAACTCGACTTGATCAACTAAATCTAATTGACGAAAAAAGGCTCACTGCTATCTGTCATGGTCAAACGTATCAAAAACGGATGATCAGGGCATTTAACAAGAAAGTCAGACCGCAAGAGTATCAAGTCGGGGACCTGGTAATCAAACGCATCATCCTTCCTCAAAGTGATCCCCGGGGCAAATGGACCCCTACTTACGAAGGGCCATTTGTGGTTAAGCGTGTGTTCTCTGGAGGAGCCATGATCCTAACCACCATGGACGGTGACGACCTTCCTCACCCCGCCAATGCGGACATAGTGAAAAAATACTACGCATAAATAGAAGACCCGCTAGGTTGACATACCTAGGCAAAAATAAGGGCTTCCCGGCGAACCAAAAGGGTTCGGGCAAAAATAAGGGATGAAATGAATAAAAATCTGTACACCCGGCAAGTCGAAAACCTGAAAAGGCGGCTTGGGCAAAAAAGGGTATCCCGGTGGACTGAAAACCCGAAAGGGCGGTCCAGGCAAAAGTTAGGGATAAAAGCGTAACACTATGTCTCATTGGATCACTTCGCATCCGGAGTTCGGCATCAACTATCTGGCCCAGATTTCGGCATTGACCAATCAGCTTCATCTTCAGATTAGGCAGTAAGGCGATGAGACGTTCGAAAACATGAAGGCGATAGCAGAGTTGGAACCCAGTGGGATTGTTCACGTAGCTGTTTTGTTTTCTTTTTTCAAAATGTAAACTCTATACTATTTGGCGATGTCCTCTTACTAGGATGTCAGTCTCTTGTACAAAAAACGCCTATTCACAGGCAAAGTTTAAATCAATGAAAATTCACTTGTCCATACAAATTGCCATTGTTTTTCTTTTGTTGTTTTGTCTTGCGAAGAACGTCCAATGTTCATTTTTGATATATGCATTTGACATTAAATTGCTGATTCATAAATGTTTGCATATGAAAAGAGATTAATTACAAGTGACATCAAAGACAGGGGCAATGTGGAGTTGTCTAATGCGGTCTAGTTGTTTTGTCCACCAAAGCACCAAGGCAGGTCCAACTGAAAATGTGACCAAATCATCTCAACTCCCCGCAGAGTAAAGCAAAATTCAGCAGCACTCTCTCCAAGCAGGAGTCGATTCCTCGTCGATCCTGAAAAAGACACAACATCCCCCGGCAGGTCTTAAAAGCTCATCCCCAGTAGATTCTGCGAGCTTATCCCCGGCGAAGTACGAACGTCTCTCCCGAATTTTATTTAGAGTTATTTCCTCACAAGGACTTATAACTGGGTTATCCTCAGCTAAAAGCCACGGAAGACCGTTCCTGGCAAAAGTTCCTTCAATCTCCAGCGAAGTCTATCTTTGGGGTTCCCCCAGCGGAGTTTATCATCGTTATCCTCAGCGGAATCCATCGTTAAAATCCTCAGCAGGCCTCTCATCAGAGTTTCGGCCATGTATCTCTTCCGCAAAGCAGCTTCCCGGCCATTCGTCAAGGATTTATTTTCCTAAGATGAAATTACGCTCACAAACATTTCACATTTTCATACATCTTGCTTACATACATGATGAAACACATGCAACATCAAATGTTGAACATCATGACATCATGCATATCATACATCATGACATTGCATACAGCTTACGTCTTTGCCTTTTCAGGAAAAAGACAATCTCAAAAACGACTACTTTCAACTGTCACCATTCCAGATTCGATACCTGTATCTAGCCAGGGCACATCTAAGAGTGATCAGTTTCCAGACTCGACTCCTGTATCTAGCCAGGGCACATCTGAAGAGTTCGAAGATTCGACTCCTGTATCCAGCCAGGGCACATCTATCAACTACAACATTTCCAGATTCGGTTCCTGTATCCAGCCAGGGCATATCTGTTGACCATATTTCCGGACTCGACTCCTGTATCTAGCCAGGGCACGTCTGCAGAGTTCAAAGATTCGACTCCTGTATCCAGCCAGGGCACATCTGTGAGCAACCGATTGAAGATTCGATACCTGTATCTAGCCAGGGCATATCTGCATAAGGAGACTGAAGATCAAACACCTGTAACAAGCCAGGAAAACATCTGTCTTTCTTAAAACACACAAGTTCTCGCTAAGGAACCTCTTATGCGATCAACACTTCCAAATGGCATCTATAAGCCCATTCCCGACAAAGTTCTATCACTTTTCCAGATGGCATCTATAAGCCCATTCCCGACACCACAATTGTTGAGACTCCAGCATGCGAGTGCAAATTTCCGGGCACTCTAGTGTCCAATCTCCTTTTACCCTCGAGTCACGAAAGGCAGACTTGCCAATCTAACTCTTCAGGTTCAAGAAGATTGAACAGGGGCAACTGTTGTACCCCAAAATTTGCCCTCCCATTTCCTCAACATTTTCTCATCACAAGACATTTAAAGATCAAGGTCCAATTAGGGTTTCCTCTGCTCAAGACTTCTCCTTGCACTGTGGACTCAAATTAGGGTTTGTGTTTGCCTAAAGATGTTTTGACCTAAAATGCCTAAGATGACTTTCATGCTTCATATTGGACTCCCAAGTTTACCCATACCAAGTTTCAAGTCTTGATTCCAAGTTTTTCCCAGTCAATTGGACAGTTGACCTAGAAATCAGCTGTATTGGGGAAAAAGTCAACTGTGGCCAATTGACAGTCAAACCTCATGAAATTTGATCCACATCAACATTATGAATTCACATGAACCATTTGATCAAGTTTGAATCACAATTCCCCAAGAAATTTGATCAGATCACCAAAAGGGCAAAATGGTCATTTTTAGGGTTTTGACTGCACAAAGGCAATTTTTGACTGTTTGACCTAGCCAATGGCAAACCAAGCTCACATATGGACTCAAGGACCCCATGGAATTATCTTGACATGTTCATCAAGCTCAAAAGATCCCAAGTACACAAGATTGACAGTTGGATTTCCCAGTCAATTGATCAATTTTGACTGTATACTGAAAAGTCAAACTTTGACTTTTTTGGTCAAAATCAAGAGTCAAGATTCATTTTTCATCAAAACATGCCAAATTATGAAACTTGTTCACCAAGAAATGTCAAAATGCAAATTAGGGTTTGAAAATGGAATTTTTCATAACTTAGAATTTTTCTAAGTTATGGAAAACCCTAATTTTTTCCCAACTTTGCCCCATCTTTTCACCATGATCCATTTGGATTCAAACAAAAGTCAAAACATGAAAGTTGTAGCTTGTTGCAAAATCTACAACTTTGATTCATAAAGTTTTCTCATTTGAAGCTTGTATCTCAAGTTATGATTTTTTGAATAGGGGCACTAAACCATCTTTTAACTTAGTGAAATTTGACCTATTTTGACAAGGTTTTCTACCCTACTTCAAGGCCACTTTTCATACCCTTCCACTTGGAATTTCAAATTGCATTTCAAAGATGGATTGTAGTACACATTACAAGCTTTCCAAAATGTCCAAGAACTCATCAAACAACCTCATAACTTGAGAGATTCGAATTTCACAAGTTGGCAAAAATTCACTTTTGTTCTTCATCAAAGCATGTTCATAAACTTGGCAAATTTGAATTCAGCATGCTTAAGCTACATTGCAGGCCTCTAATCCCATTCTCACTCAATAATTCAATGCATATCCTTTGTGTTCTAACATTATTTTGCTCATTTGGATAATACACACAAAATTAAGCCTAAACTAGAAAAAGCATGTTATCCATTCTTGTAAAGTGATACTTTATGGCAACTTTGCAAATCTATGAGGTACAATGCAGATCTTTGAAGCAAAAAAGCATAGGCATATCCCACTGATCAAGACTCAAAGGTGCAGCATAGATTGAGGCTTTGTACTGGCCTAGAAACCAAGTTGACATTTGCTTGCTTCACATAGAAGTAACATCCATAACTTATGCTATCTCTCATATCAGCAAGGAAACACAACACAAAAGAGATCAAACACATTCCATAGACCACATTGAAGCTTTTGCTCGAGCCATTTGCCTTTCAAACCCTCTCCATCTCAGAATCATCCTCAAACTGCACAAACAGGGGTGCCCCTGCAGTTTGAGTGCAATCTCTCATTCCCTTCAAACATTTCTGTCCAAACCTGTTCCTCTACCTTCCTTACAACATATGCAAGCTATCCATAAGCTAAGGCACGATCTGTAGTTGCTCTAACCACTTCCACCATTTTCACATCTTTAACTTGCAGGTGAAGTTCTATAGCTTGATACAAGAAGGTTCAAGACAAAGTGAGCATTGAAAAAGCATCCCTGGACCTCAAGGAAGCTTTTCCAATCATTACATTGCACTGAAAGTCTCTCATTCTCCACATAGAAGTTCAACTGCACAGGTAAAAGTTTGAATTCGTATCTCTCTTATTAGGCATATTTAGTCTTAAGTTTGTGAAGAAGCAAGGTCCTACTCATAGCCCTGAACATGTACATAGCTTTACTTCTCATTTCTTTTGCCTGAGTAGAGAGAATTTGAGCTCTGAAAATGGTAGAAAAATTAGGTCAGAAAAGAGGGGGAGAGAAATTCTCCCTCATCTTGGAGAGATAGGTCATGTTCTTTATATGGTTAGAACCGTCTCTTCATGCTGAACATTTCTTGTGTTATGAGTTTTTGCTAAAAAGCCAGGAATCAAGAGTTAGAAGGGACTGAACATTGGCGCGCGTTTTTCAAATAACCTGTGCTGGAGGTTGAAGAAGGAGTGAAGTGGGCTGGGCTTGGATTTGTGTTGCTTTTCACACCCCATTTTTTTGGTTTACACCCCCCTGAGCCCATTTGTTTATTTTTCAACATTTTTGACTTTTTCTTTTTGGGTTGACTTTGTTTATTTTTTCTCATGCCATTAAAATTTTTAAAATATTTTTTCCATCATTTTTGTATTTATGGCATATTTGTTTGTTTATTTCTTTTATTTATATACAAATATATATATATACTATTATTAAAATAAATAGAAAATAATGTAGATACATTTTTATTTTTATTTTTTACTCTCTGAAAATATTTCACACAAAAAAATACTTTTATTTATTTTATTAAAATATTAAATAAATATTTATTTTGTATAATACTCATTTAGGGTTTAATATATGTATATATACATGTTTATTAATATATTTAAGATAAAAATATAAAATACTTGATTTTCTTCATTTTTTAATATTTGATATAAAAATACTTTTTTTTCACAAAATACTTCATTTTATTTTATTTTTGTACATAATAAACAAATAGTAGAATTTAATTAGATTAATAATACTTTTTATATAAAAATTAGGGTTTCTTACCCTAAGTCTCAAAATACTAAAAAATAGATACATTTTTATTTTCTTTTTCCTTTTACATAAATATTTTCTCATACACATAAAAAACTTTCTTTTTTACATTTCACATATTTATTTTGTTTACATTTAAAATTATGCAATTTATTTACCATGCAAATATCCAATTGTTGTAATAATTTAGATTTTAATTCTTGTCAATATCCCCATTTGAACATTTGTACCCCCCTTCCCATATTTGGTTGTGTAATAGCTTAGTAATTTTAATTTCGCACTTTATTGCTTTCTAAATAATGACATGCTAGAATTAGGGTTTGAATGCGAAAAACGATAAAAAATAGTTTGACCTAATACAAGATAAACAAGCATGAAAATGGACACACAAATCACACTTGCACCCCCTAGGGTATTCCACTTGTTGCCTTTCAAAATTGGGCCATATTGTATGTTGAACATCTTTGGGCAAAACAAACAGCTTGAATGATCATAGTCCCTCGATAAAAACTTTTCAAAACAAACAAAAACAAATGATCAAGTCCCTTAGAGAAATTGCCCAAAGACATTTAACGTCGTTACAATTATGGTCTAAACGATGACCCGCGCCTGTCCCTTTCACATCCTAACACAAGGTTGCCCACCAAATACAATGGTGGTGCAAACTTGTTAAAAGGGTTAAAGTATAGCAATAGTCTTTTGAGAAATTTAGGAGTAGATAACCTCTTAGTTACTTGAATCAACTTGCAAAACAAAACGCTTGCCTAATTTCAAACCACTCATCACTACACTTTCAAAACAAACTTTCAAAAGCAAAATGAAAACCTTTTCAAAAGACATACATCTTTGTATACATCCCCACATGGATCATTACAAAGGTTGCCACCACATTGGCCTCTTTTCAAAAACATTTTCAAAACCCACACACTCAAGCACCATTTAAAAAAAAATTGAAAACAAAAGGCAAGTGATCTAAGCAAGTAACTAAGAGCCCATGGATAACCATGGATAGAAAGGGTGCTAATACCTTCCCTTTCTATAATCTACTCCCCGAACCCAAGAAAACATCTCAAAAGGTTTTTGCTGTGCTTTTTAACCTTTCCTTAGGATAAAATAAAAAGTCGGTGGCGACTCTTGCTAACCGCAACATTTGCGAATACAAACGCAAACCTCAAGTCAGTTCTCCCACCGTATCACACTTATTTCTTTCATTTTCCTCCATATTTCAAAATAAATAATTCCTTTTTATTTTATTAATTCTAATAAAATAATTTCCCAAATTTAAATAAACCAAATAATTGAAACTGGGGTGTTACATAGATGAAGTTGGATAAATGTTCATCAATTCAAATCTACCTAAGAGTGAATTATTTAATTCATTTTTGGTGCTTTGGATTAATGATATGTTTAGTTCTTTAATCCATCTAGAGGAGTGGTTGAATTTAAAGATGAAAGAATTTTGAAATGGTGATCCAAATTAGCTTATCATTCCCCTCCCTCTTCATCTTATCCCTTTCTTTTTTAATTGTGCTACATGTTAAGGGATGGTGATCTCTATATCATTTATCCAAACATGAAGTACATAGATTGCTATTGACCGGCCTCAAAATAGGTGTGACTTCTACATAAGTCCACTTACGATTGTTTAACATAGCGCTAAATTTTTCCCGATTCGAATAAATGATCATTCGTGGCCCAAACTTATGATTGCAAGCCCAAGTATGTTAATTTTATCTCTTTGATCCAATAACCTTGAGATTCATTGTGTGGAGGCTTTGGTTCTACCAATCCTCTAATGGATCTACAACACCTTTGGTCAACGCGGATCACTTAAACATCGTTGATCATTACATGTTGCCTTGTGAGAATTCCAAAATGGATGATATACTTGACAAAAAGAAAATGCAACTTGTTGTGTAGAGGCTTTGGTTCTACCAATCCTCTAATGAGTTCCAAATGCAAGTTTCAAGATGGTCATCCAACTAACCACTAATTACTAACAATTAACTTTACTTTACGCTTTTATTTCCATGCTTTATGTACCATTTACTTTTAGCATTTTACATTTCATGCTATTTTCATCTTTGCTCACTTGAGCATTTACTTTTATGTCATTTTTATTTTGCTCACTTGAGCTTTTCTTTCTTTTTAAAGACACCTAATAATCATCATGAACCATAAAAATCATTAATGATACTTGGACTACATGGTTACTATCCTTTGCATTATGGAGTGATGGACTTCTTGGACTTAGGATTAGAGACCTTGGCCTATCTTGGAGACTCTGTGACTTTATTTGATATTTTGTCTGGAGTTCTTGAGGTTTACCTCAAACATTGGGTTGTTTGTTTGTTTTGTGTGCAGGTTATTGAGATTACGATCTTTGTTTGTAATATGGAATTCACCCGTATACAGCCGTTACTCTGCCCAATTTTTGCGAAGACTTAAAACACTTGAAGTATTGGTTCTCTCAAGAGGTCTAGTATCTTTGCTTGCTTGGTTTCAATCCGAAGAATGGGAATTCTATATTGACTCATAATGTCAAGTATTGGCTTCTTGTTGGTTAGATGGTTCTTATCCCTAGCTTTTACCTTATGCTTTAGGATAGCCTCTTCTTCTCCTCCCATCTTCTTTAATTTCTAAAATCTTCTCCCTCCTTTAAAAAAAATCTTCTTTGTTTTTAAACTCGAACCGCTTTCATAATAAACCTCGACTTTGTCGAGTGCCTTTTCTTTTAAAACTTATTTTCTTTAAACAAACTTCAATTCATTTAATCATACTTTGACATTTCTTTCAAAATTAACAAAACACTTCAACTCATTTAAACTCTTTTGTGCGTCCAAGCACCTTTTCCATTCAAAACTTTTTTTCAAGGTGAGACATGATTCATTGATAGTCGAGCAACATTCTCCTATCCCTATGGTTATAAAGGTGTCGACTTTTCCACTTGAGTACTAGAGGCGTTCTCAAACCCTCACTCTTGTTGACGCAGGGTCCATCTTTCTTACACCTTGTGGGAGTTAGTCGAGATTTCTCTCCTAACAATGACGACTTGTCTCCTTGTTTAAAAACAATCAACAAACATGTGTTTTCTAGAGGAACTACGTGTACCCTGATCCCCTATTGCACAAAAGGTGGTACGTAGGCACTAAAGGTTCGCAACCGCGGCGGGTGCAAAAAATCATAAAAATATTTCTTTTCTCACCTCCACCATCCATTTTATATATAACACATTTTTATAGCCAAAATATACAGATTTTACAAAGAGGTTCCTGCGGAGTACCGTAGATGTTTATGGTACTAATACCTTCCCTTTGCATAACCAACCCCCTTACCTTGAATATTTCCCCCTCTTTTTGGGTTATTCGCTCTTTTCCCATTCCTTTGGAAACAATAAAGCACGGTGGCGATTTTGATTTTGATTTGTATAAAGTCTAGTCAATCCAATGGCTTAGTCTTGCACATTTCTACCGCCACACAGGCCCATATTGCTTCACAGTCCAAACGAAGGAGCAAGAAGGGAGAAATGAAGGGTGTCCACACTGACTTCCAAGCCCCAATCGAAAGAAACAGTTATAAGGATGAATCAAAGGTTGCATCTCACGCTTTATGCTAGGCCCAATCGAAAGAAGTCAGGAAGAGCAGAATCGAAGGGTGTATTCTTCCTGGAACGAAAAACTCATTTTTCCTTCTTTTATTTTGTTTTGTCCTTACACTTTCTTGCTATTCAATATGGTTGTAATAGTGTAGGATATTTATTTTCTGTATTTTTATTGCTTTATACAAATATTAGTAATTATGATGTATGGCAAGATAAAACCAACAAGTAGACAACCCAAAAATCAAAGACAAAATACATGCAATCAAATACACTTTGCACACATGCACCTATAGGGTAATCTCACTTGTTGCCTCGGAAAATAGTCATGTCCCTTGAATATGGGCATTTTAGCAAAGTTCCTTGATAAAAGACCGTAGTCCCTCGATGTCCTTCGACGTTTCCTTTGGTAAACGATCTAGTACCTATACGAAATTGCTAAAACGTCCCATAGGTTGCCTTCTATGACTATACAATGACCCACGCCCGTCCCTTCACATCCAACGATTGGGATTTTTACCAAATCAATGGTAAGATAGTAACATCTAAAGGAGGAGTAAAAGAACATTAGACCTTTTGAGTAGGTAGGACGCTCATAGTTGCTTGCTTGCTCACAACTAAAAAATCATTTTTACACTAACACTTTCAATTGAAACATTTTCAAAAAGACAAAGCTCTTTGTACGCATTCTTATAGAGATGAGAATCATTACAAAGGAACTTTTCAAAATCACTTTCAAAAACATCTTCCACAAACAAGCACCTCTTTGAACTATTTTCAAAAAAACAACACTTTGTACGCGTTCTTATAGAGACGAGAATCATTACAAAGACGTTTTCAAAATACTTTCAAACTCACACCCACCACAAGTACATTTTCAAACAAAAGCAAGTGATCTAGTAAGCAACTAAGAGCCCGTAGATAACTACGGGTGAAAAGGGTGCTAACACCTTCCCTTTTCATAATCTACCCCTGGAACTCAAGAAAACATCTCTAAAGGTCTTTCATATTCTTTTCAAACTTTCCTTTGTTGGATAAAAGAAAAGTCGATGGCGACTTTTGCTATCCGTAACAATTACAATCAAACGCAAAACACCAAGTCAGTTCTCCCACCGTATTACAGAACTGGCGACTCTGCTGGGGAGTTACCTCTTAAAAGTGGGGTTACCTTAGGGCTAGATCACCTTTACTTGCTTTCCTTGTTTGACTTGCATGCTTTACATTGGTTCCTTATTTGGGTTTGTTTTGATCCTCTACCCGGATCTGGGGCACCTTTTAGGTAAGTAGCAATAGATTGTGGAAACTGTGTGGAGTATACCGACATGGTTGAAGCGATAGCTACGTTAGTGTGACACATTTGTTGGTATCGGTAGTCCTTGAGTAGTCAAGGAGAATACGGGGCCGCTGTGTGGTGTCATGAAGCACTAACTGACCTTAGAACCTTAATTGAACAACTTGGCCATTAGGAAGTAGTGAGATAGTCGGCTTTGGTGCAGTACGAAGTGGGTTGATAATCGATGCTATGCTCATTGAGATTGGACTTTTGGGATATTTCAATCGCCAATAAAGAGGCTTACGCTGAAACAATGCCCAATGAAGAAAGATCAGTGATATTGAGATCCCCTAGAACCCGATTACTTTCTAGGACAGGTTGAGCCAACTAAACTTCAAGAGGGTACTTACCTACAAACTCCATGCAAGCCTAAACCTAAGGACTTGTCTGCTTTGTGTGTATATGACTATTTGTACATCAAAACTTGCTTGCTTTGCATACTTGTACATAGCATCATGACATCATACCATAGAATTTTCAATAACCATTTCAAGGATCTCAAGGGCCTATGATGCAGGGTCATGTTGAATCAGACGCCTATCAAGGGGCAAGAGGATTTATTCTCCTCTAATCAAACGTGGTCAAAGACCACAGTATGATAACTTTAGTCAATGCCTATGACCCACTTGACATGGTGAGCTTGATTCTCGTGGAAGGAAATCCACTGATACGAAGTTCTCCAATCAAAGTTGTTGATCAAAATTCAACTTCTAACATCTTCTTGTGTTTACCCCGTGAGATCCTTGAAAACATGCATCCACATACCATGCATCACATCATGACAGTTTTCTCCCACACAGATTTCCTTATCTTGCTACTGTTTATTTCAGTAAGATGGATATGGAATAAACAGTAATGGATCTTCAAGCACAAAATGCTCAATTCCAATAAATGTTCCTGACTTTGGCTAAAGGGCAAGAGGACCTGAAGACTCTTCTTCTCAAAGACAAGAAGAAAAAGACAAAGAAGTCAGTGGGCATCCTGAATTTGGGAAGGAGGTTCAAAGGACCAACAGAGCGAGCTTTAGAATTTGTAACTCCGTCAATTGAGGGGGACAATAAAAAAAAAGGGGACCACAGTCTGGGATCTAATGAAGAAGAGGCTGACTACACTGAAGAACAGTATCCTCCTATGGGCGACAGATACAAACAACTAGAGGATTGTCTCAACGCCATGGAAATCTAGAGAGTATCTGGTCCGGACTTTAAAGAAATGGGATTGATTTCTAGAGTGGTCATCCCACTGAAACTCAAGATTCCTTCTTTTGCCAAGTATGATGGGGTCTCTTGTCCTAAGATGCATCTGCGATCTTATGTCCGCAAGATTCAACCATACACCACCAATCAGAAGATATGGGTCCATTTCTTCCAAGAGAGTCTAGCTGGGACTCAACTTGATTGGTTCTATCAATTGGAAGGTTCTCGCATCCACACCTGGGAGGAGCTAGTTGCTTCTTTCTACAAGCAGTATCAATACAACACTGATCTTGCACCAACTCGTGTGCAGTTGCAGAATATGACCATGCATTCCAACGAGAGCTTCAAAGAATATGCCCAAAAGTGGAGAGACCTGGCTGGTAGGATGCAGCCCCCATTAACTTACTGGGAGCTGATTGATATCTTCATGGGAACTTTGGCAGGACCTTTCTTCAATCACCTAATCGGAAGCTCTTCAGTTGAATTCACCGAGATGATTCTAACTGGGGAACAGGTTGAAAACGGAATCAGAAGTGGAAAGATCCAAGGAGCTACATCCTCTGATACTCAGAAAATCCATTTAATGGGAAGAAAGAGTCCAATGATGTGTACGGCCAAAAGGGTCGTAACAAGAGCAACCATGACCAACATATGGGGGAAGTCTTGATCTCTAGTCCTGCACCGATGCAACAATAATGGGGAAATCAACGAAGATAAGACGAGCCCAAGAGACAGTTTACCAACATTAACATGCCACTGTCACAAGCATTGCAACGCATGTTGAGGACGAATCTGATTACATTGATAAGACCTCATCCAAATCCCAAAACTTCTTATCCTAACTATAATCCTGATGCAATATGTGCATATCATTCTGGCAGGCCTGGGCATGATACTAATGATTATTGGACGCTGAAGTACAAGATTTAAAATATGATCGACGCCAAGGAGATTGAGTTCGATCATCTAGAGACTCCCAACGTGATCACTGCTCCCATGCCAAATCATTGAGCATTCCAGTTCATTTTGAATTTTTAATTATAATTTCTTTGTTATTCAAACACTTATCTATTAATGTTAAACTCTGTTTCATTAATGCATTGCATATGTTTGTCTTGAATTCATCCATTTGTTTTCACTATATTTAAGTTATGTTTTTTACTCTCTTTATGACATTCAACTCTTGCTAAAAGTTACAAGCCTTTAGAGGGAGGATGACAAAAACAATTCCATTTTCTCATACAGTATGTTTTTGGACAAACCTTGCTAATGATGTACAAGTGTTTCTTTCATTCCCAAACACTGGAGTTATAAGAAAGATAATCCCTAGTGAACCCCTTTTGATCCAAAGAAGTAGGAGTTTTCCTTTTCACACAAAATGAAACCTTTAATCAAAACCTGGGGCAGAGTAGTCTCTCAGTTAATTCAAATGCGCGTTCAGTCACAAGCTTTCACCTCGTATACAACGGGTGATATCAAAAACATCCTTTTGAACCAAGAGACGGCAATGGTTCCCCATAAAATAGGCAGTCATTATCTCTCGAAAGAAAAAAGATCGCTAAGTCAAAACCTACGAAGGAGATTTAAAGAAAAAAACTGGGGCATCACGCTGACTGTAATCTCAAAACAAGAACAATCATGCAAAAATCAGGGATAATAAATTAAAAAGAGGTCACTACAAATCCTCGACAACATGAAATGTGTTTCAAAAATGACTTCTTTCCAACAAATAAACTTCCAAATTTCTGAACCATCACCAAAACGTCATTCAGACTCAAGTAGAATTCAAACGCACAATTAACTGAGTTAGGGACTGAAGAACATCACGAATGAGAGGGTACAAATACACTTTGAGCCTTATCCTTTGTTTCTTAAACCGTGAACCAAGCCACGCTACAACCCTTCAAAAGTCCTAATTGAAGCATAGGTTAGTTCAAAAGCACACTGTTACCAAAGGTATCCTGACTCCTGTAAGGCTTACTCTAAATCCTGAGTTGAATTCACATTCTTACAAAAAATTCTTTTATCTGCTAAAACTCATTTTCAAAACTTCAATACAAGCATAAACTTTGCATTGTTTGAATATCATTGTTTTCATATGGATAATTGTTTGACAGCGGAGAAACTCATATAATGAATATCCAATGAACGGAAATTCTCAAGAAAACAGAATCATTTAAAATGGAAAAACACTTCCATTGACAAATATCCTATAAGCAAGGGGCATGACATGTCACCGTATAACTCGGCTGGGGGAAGTTAAGTCAAGATTATAAAAAATCTCCCAAGAAATGCTAAATAACCAGGGACAGGTCTGTATCTGAATCACTTGGGGAATTGAATGTGAATTCCAACAAAGGGTTACATATGATCAAGTAAACATTTTTCTGACAATGCTACAACACTTCCTACTAGGGGAAGTGACAAATCTCCCCAAAGTCCTTTTCATAAAGTGATCCCTAGTCAAGTCTCCATAAAGTCATCTCTATAAGGTTATCCCCACAGAATAATCTTCACGGACGAGGGTCCAAACCCCTCCAGGCCAAATTCATGGATATCCCCACAAAGTTGGATCCAGGCAATCCCCAGCCAGAGTTTCAATCTCTGAAAACTTCTCCCCAACTGAGTTCATCTCAACAAATCCTCGAGGAATTCTGCTTAAGGAAAACACCTCTCTAGCAGATTAGCAATAGGGTTTATTTCCCCAACAAACTACAGATTCCCCAACTTGATTTTGTCTTTCCAACTACTACAAATCAAAGGACCACAACCCCTCTTCCCCAGTAGACTTTTCTACAATCCCCAGTGAGCTGCTGCAAAGCCTGGGAGACAACCATATAACAGTTAACTTCTTTATCCCCAACAAGTTGTTAACTTCCTTCCTCTTCCATCAAGAGATAACTCCTCGATAGAGAAACAGACAACTAAAACTCCTGAATTCCTTTCCCCAAGCAGGAATCAACACTCCCCACAGAGTTTTCTTCTCAAGAAAAATCAACATTCTCCAGCGGAGCTCTCCTCAAACAACAAAACGGGAACCCCCAGCGGAAACATTCTAAAACAAGGTCTGGAGAGAGGCATACTCCCCATCCCCAACGGCAGTCCGGGATTTAACTTCCCAAAACTCCCTAACCTTTGTCAAGGATTTATTTTCCAAAACAAAGATACATTCCAACAACATTTCACATTTCATGCATCATATTACATACATGATAAATGCATACAACACAATCTCATTTATTTTGAGAACATCATTACGCCATGCATTTCATACATCATGATATTGCATGCAGCTAATTCTTTACCTTTTTAGGAAAGATCAATCAACAGATAACTATCGTCAATAATTTTCAACAAAATCAAGTTCCAGATTAATACCTGAAACAAGACAGGAAAAATATCTGTGAACGATCGATTGTAGATTAATACCTGTAACAAGCCAGGAAAGCTATCTACATGAACATATTGAAGATTAATACCTGTAACAAGCCAAGAAAACTATCTTTCTTTCAAAAGAGGTTAGAGATTAAATACCTGAAACCAGACAGGACAGCTATCTAAACGACCAACAAAAGCAAGTTCCAGATTAACACCTGAAACAAGACAGGAAAACTATTTGTGAACGAGCGATTGTAGATTGATACCTTAAACAAGACATGACACCTATCTACTCGACCAGCTAAAGCAACCCTACCCAGGTTCCTTCTCATTTCCAGATGCAGTCTTACCCGGACTCATCATGAAGCAACCCTACCTAGGTTCCTTCTCATTTCCAGATGAAGTTTTACATGGACTTATCATGAAGCAACCCTACCCAGGTTCCTTCTTATTTCAGATGAAGTTTTACACGGACTCATCATGAAGCAACCCTACCCAGGTTTCTTCTCATTTTCAGATGCAGTTTCACACGGACTCATCCTGAAGCAACCCTACTCAGGTTCCTTCTCATACATTTCAGATGAAGTTTTACACGGACTCATCATAAAGCAACCCTACCCAGGTTCCTTCTAATACATTTCAGATGAAGTTTTACACGGACTCATCATGAATAAACCCTACCCAGGTTCCTTTTCATTTCAGATGAAGTTTTACACGGACTCGTCATGAAGCAACCATACCTAGGTTCCTTCTCATTTCCAGACGCAGTTTCACACAGACTCATCCTGAAGCAACCCTGCCCAGGTTTCTTCTCATATATTTCAAATGGCATTTTACACGGACTCATCATGAAGCAACCCTACCCAGGTTCCTTCTCTTAAAATTCCAGATGGTGTTTTATACGGACTCATCATGAAGCAACCCTACCCAGGTTCCTTCTCATTTTCAGATGCAGTTTCACATGGACTCATCCTGAAGCAACCCTACCCAGGTTCCTTCTCATTTCCAGATGAAGTTTTACACTGACTCATCATGAAGCAACCCTGCCCAGGTTCCTTCTCATACATTTCAGATGAAGTTTTACACTGACTCATCATGAAGCAACCCTACCCAGGCTCCTTCTCTTAAAATTACAGATGAAGTTTTACACTGACTCATCATGAAGCAACCCTACCCAGGTTCCTTCTTATTTTCAAATGCAGTTTCACACAGATTCATCCTGAAGCAACCCTACCCCGGTTCCTTCTCATTTCCAGATGAAGTTTTACACGGACTCATCATGAAGAAACCCTACCCAGGTTCGTTCTCATACATTTCAGATGAAGTTTTACACGGACTCATCATGAAGCAACCCTATCCAGGTTCCTTCTCATACATTTCCAGATGAAGTTTTACACGAACTCATTATGAAGCAACCCTACCCAGGTTCCTTCTCATTTTCCAAATGAAGTTTTACACGAACTCATCCTAAAGTAACCCTACCCAGGTTCCTTCTCATACATTTCCAGATAAAGTTTTACACTGACTCATCCTGAAGCAACCCTACCCAGGTTCCTTCTTATTTTCAGATGCAGTTTTACCCAGAATCATCGTGAAGCAACCCTACCCAGGTTCCTTCTTATTTCTAGATGAAGTTTCAGATAGATTCATTCTGACGCATCCCTACCTAGGCTTCCCTCTCACAAATCTCCTAAAGCAGCCCTACACAGGCTCATCATAAAGTAAACTTACACAGATTCCTTCTAATACATTTCCAAACACGGCTTAACACGGGTCCGTTCTAACATATCCTTCAGATTTAAGTCAACAAAATATTTATCCTGATACTTTTTCAAAATACAGTCAAACTTAGACTTAGTCTAATTTCTGTCAACAATCACCTTTGGATGACATCTATAATCCCATCTTCGACAACTCTCCATCATCTCTCCAAATGGCATCTTTAAGCCCATTCCCTACACAATCAACCACCAAATTATCGAGTGAAAATTTTTGAGCACTCTATTATTCAATCATCTTCTACCTTCAAGCTACGAACGACAACGTGCCATTCTTGCTTTTCAGGTTTAAGTAGATTGAACAGGGGCAACTGTTGTATCCCAAAAAATTTCCCTCTCTTTTCTCAAGACATTTCTCACAAGGATTCTCAAAAATTCAAGCTTGCACAAGTACAATTGGATTTTCCAGCATCAAGTTAAAGAGGAAACTGCAAAAAGGGCAAAGCAGATAAAAATGTTATTTTGAAGAAAAGCAAGTTTCCTTCGATTCATTCTAGCTTCGTTTGGGCATCTAGACTTACTTCAAACATGCTTGATTAGTCCTTCGATTGGGCGTCTAGGCTTCCTTCTATTTAGAAGACAAAAGCCTCCTGTTGGTGTCTTTTGATTCAAAAGATTAGTGGCTCCATACTAGTTTCCTTTGATTCAGAAGGCAGAGGCCTTCTGAAAGCTCCCTTCGAGTCAGAAGTTAGTGGCTTGATGTTGGTCCCTTTCGATTCAGAGGGAAATGACCTTCTGAAAGTGTCCTTCGATTCAGAAGGCAATGGCCTCCTGCAACATTCCTTCAATTCAGAAACCATTTGCCCCTTGCATGATTCCTTCGATTCACAAAAGCCAAGACTACCTTCAGGCCAGTATGCACAAGGCAAAAGCTTCCCCATTTCTAGCTATCACAAGGCAGTGGCGCCCACAAAGCATTGGCTACTTTCACGCTAACTTCGATTGGGTAGTATCTCCCTTGGGAAAAGTTTGTTTCACACACATAGTTTTGCGCTATGACACTAACAACTGGCACATTCAAGGGAACATACAAAATTCCCATTCAAAGGACATATTTTGGTAACCCATTCAAGGGGCAGACATTTGGCTCTTTCGAAGGATGCACAAAAGGGCCCATTTGAAAGGCACATATTATTGTCTAAAGAGAGGATCTGGTCTAAGGTTGGACTTATGAAGTCAAAACGAAAAGATGAAATATTCAAAGATGTTTGCTGCAAGTTCAATCCTGATGCACTTGCCATAACGCTCCAAAACTGCTGCACAATAGTCCTGCTACACTGCTCCTGTATTTGTACCAATTTGGCATACAAGTACTGTCCCTCAAAAGCTACAAAGACAATATACTTAATTTGTTTAAATTCTTTTGTTTTCCCTCCTAAACCTTAGCCAACTTCATCTATAAATAAGAGGCTCCATAACACATCTAAGCAGCTGGACAACACATCCAGAGGTTTTTGATAGCTGGAGAAACTTTGATTGTGTGAAAATCATCAAACACTTAACACATTCTCAAACCCGGAATCAAAAGACCATACCTTTGTTTATGTCCCTTTCGAATCTAACACTAGAAACACAACACCTATTTCTTTTCCCTTTCGAATCCAGGAGCAACCCTGTGCTTTGTTTTTCTTTCGAATCCAACCGAAGGAACACTACATTTGTTCTTCTCCTTCAAATCCAAAAACAACAAACACAACCCCACTCTTCTTGACCTTTGAATCCAGTCAAAGAAACACTCTACTTATTTCTTTCCTTCAAATCCAGAAGCATCCAGTCCAATCACTCAAGGTCCAGAAGCACCAAGCTCAGAAGCAAGGTAAGTCCCCTGACCTTAATCCTTTTGTTTCAAGCATGTACATGACTTACATTGAAACTAAAGGATTATTGACTTACCTTGAAAAATAAACAAATGTTATTTACATGTTTGGAACGAAAGAGTTAAGGTCAAAGTGACTTACCTTGCTTCTAAAGTTGGTGCTTCTGGACTTTGGGTGATTGGAGTGGATGCTCTTGGATTCGAAGGAAAGAAACAAGTGTGGTGTTTCTTTGACTGGATTCGAAGGTCAAGAAAAATAGGGTTATATTTGTTGTTTCTGGATTCGAAGGAGAAGAACAGGTGTAGTGTTCCTTCTGCTGGATTCGAAAGAAAGAACAAAGCGTAGGGTTACTCCTGGATTCGAAAGGGAAAAGAAACAACTGTTGTGTTTCTAGTGTTGGATTTGAAAGGGACAGAAACAAAAGTATGGTCATTTTATTCTTGGTTTGAGAATGTGTTAAGTGTTTGATGATTTTCACACAATCAAAGTTTCTCCAGCTATCAAAAACCTCTGGATGTGTTGTCCAGCCCCCTAGGCGTGTTATGGAACCTCTTATTTATAGATGAAGTTGCTTGCGGTTTAGGAGGGAAAACAAAAGAATTTGAACAAATTGAGTATACTGTCTTTGTAGCTTTCGAGGGGCAGTATTTGTATGCCAAATTGGTGCAAATACAGGAGCAATGTAGCAGGACTGCTGTGCAGCAGTTTTGGAGCGTTAGGGCCAGTGTATCAGACTTGGACTTGCAGCAAGCATCTTTGAATATTTCATCTTTTTATTTTGACTTCATAAGTCCAACCTTCGACCAGATCCTCTCTTTAGACAATAATATGTGCCTTTCGAATGGACCCTTTTTGTGCATCCTTCGAAGGAGCCAAATGTGTGCCTCTTGAATGGGTCACCAAAATATGTCTTTCGAATGGGACATCCAGGTATGTCTTGCAGGTCCTTCGAATGGGCCACCAAAGTATGTCCTTCGAATGGAACAACAATTGTGTGTTGAAGATTTTAAAAGGTGGAATTGAAGCAAGCTATTTTAAAAGGAGATATTGTCCATTCGAAACTAGTATGAAAATAGCCAATACATGAGGGAAGTTCCTGCCTTGTGATTTGAAACAAGCAGGAAAGAAACCTTTGCTTTCTGAATCGAAACAAACATTGTAAGGGGATATTACTTTGTGAATTAAAGCAATCGTGTAAGGGGTCATTGCTTCAATCGAAGCTTGCATGCAGGAGGCCACTTGCTTTGTGGGCGCTATCATGAAGGGAAACCATTGCCTTGTGCAGGCAGGCATGCAGGAGGCCCTTGCCTTGTACTTCATGTAGGAGTCTAATGCTGAAGGTGGATTCGAAGAAGACATGAAGGTGAATTCGAAGCAAACATGGAGGGATTTATTTGCCCAATCGAAGCTTGTCCAATCGAAATAGGCATGCAGGCATCAAATGTCCATTCGAAACAAGCATGCAGGGAATCATTGCATTGTGAACCAAGCAAACATGTAAGACCAATGGTGCAATCGAAGCTTGCATGCAGGAGGTTATTTCCATGGGTACCAACACAAACATATAGGATGCAAATGGTGCAATCGAAGGATGTATGCAGGAAGCCTAAATACCCAAACGAGGCTTGTGTAAAGATAGGTGTTGTCCTTGTGAATCGAAAGCCAATTTTTTCAAAGGGAGACTTTGCTCAGTCAGAGCTAGTATGGAGATAGCCAAATTCCCTGTGGGTGTTAATATGAATGCTAGCCATAGGGAAGTTTTTGCCTTGTGTACGCTAGCATGGTGGGAGCCCCCTTGCTTTGTGAATCGAAGCGTGCGGGAAAGAGGTAATTTCTCAATCGAATGATGTAAGTCAAGCTTGCATCGAAAGGGGTCAAAAGTCTAATCGAAGGATGTGAAATCGAAGCAGGCATGCTCTTTTTTGATTTGATGTTTGAAAATCCAATTGTACTTATGCAAAATTGAACTTTTGAAAATCCTTGTGAGGAAATGCCTTGAGAAAAGATAGGGCAAATTTTGGAGTACAACAAATATGTATAATTTTTTCTTATATTTTCCTCTTCCCCATTTTCAAATTAAAATTCAAGATTTATAAAATTTAGTTTAACTTTCTAGTTTTGAAACTTTAAATAAAAATAATTTTATAAAATTAAATTAACAAACAAATTTTATTATTTTTCAAATTTTAAAAATAAAAAAATAATTATACAAAACTAAATCAAACGCACCGTAAATATTATAGAAATGAAACCCATTATATATTAATTATTTCTACAATTATTTTATCATGTCGATTATTGTTACAAGAAATTAAATGTCTATAATAAAGTTGTCCATTTCAATAGCCTATTTTATGGCTTAGGTTTTGCTTGGCTATCGTTTCACTATTAGATAGATGTTTATGTAAAAGCTACTTTCCCACTTTCGTCCCCACACATAGTGACATATTTGTCTTTTGCTTTGTTTTATTCAAGTTCTCTCACTTCTCAAAAATATTATTCAAAATATTGACAAAATTAAGTTTAGTTGAATAATCTTGTTTGAAAAAAAGTCATATTCATTTTTATTCATTATATTGTACAAGAGATTAAAGGTTGTATATTGTTAATGTAAATTATTTTTAATTATTATTTAATATAGATTTAAATATATTTTTAGTCTTCTTATTTTTAAGTTTTTAAAAGTTTTAATTTTCTAATTTAAAAATTAATTTTTTGTCCCTAAATTTTACCTCACTCGAGATTTTGTTGGTCCTTCTATAGTTTTGCATACATGACGTCCTTATTAATGACATGACGCTGTTACAGTAACTTCACAGAATGTGTGTTTATCTTATGTGGAGTTACTGTAGCAGTGTCATGTCATTAATAAAGGTGCCACATATGCAAAAGTAGAGCGGGATCAATGAAATTTCGAGTGAGGTTTGTAAGAACAAGAAGTATTTCCTACATCTGGCCTTGAAATTTTGATGATAACTTCACATGTTATCTTAGAGAACAATTGTATACACTAATGGTTTCGTCTAATGTGTAGTTGCTGCTATAATGTTATGACTCTGGTATAAGGCGTGTGACATCATCAGGTTCTGAACATACACTCTGGAAGAAAACATGTGATTACATGTTTCGGTAAAGTCAATGTTCTTAACTGATCTTCTGCAACGTGTCTTAGGAACGTTAGTATAAAAAGTTATGATCATGGCTTTGTGGTTTAGCTTTGGATGCCTTCTAAAGCTTTACTTCTGTATGTTACAACTTCTGAAGATTATGAAGACAAGGTTCTACTGAATGAGTTCTGATGATTTGAAGAAAATGAAGTTCTTACAACCAAGTGTTAAAGACTCTGAAGACAAGGTTCTATATGACAAGTTCTGAAGACTCCAAGACTTAGGTTTTAAAGCTTAAGAAATATTCTTCTACAACAAGCTTCAACGTTCAACATTCAAATATTTGAAGCCTCTGTAGATCAAGGAGAAAAAATTCAAAATGGTTAATGTGTGAGAGTGTACAAAAGGTACATAAAGTGACTGTGGCCTCTACTCTTCTAGAGTGGCGTAAGGACAGTTCTTTTGTACTTGACAATGACTACTCTCATTATAACCGTTGAGAACCAATAACTAGACTTCCAATTTACCTTTCTACCCTTTCAACGGCTCTTTTTTACAAGCTATAAAAGTAAGACTTGGAAGCTGAAGAAAAGTAACAAACCACATTACAACGACAAATCTATCGATTTAAGTCAAGCTCAACAAAACTGTAAGGGCAAAGTCCCTCTATAAGTATTTTAATGATGTCAAAATGATTATTAATCTCTCTCTATTTTGGTTGGCTCTATGAACAATGTTGCAATGGAAGTATTAAAATAAAGATCTCCAGAAACAAGTATTTTTGAGACAATTCAATTTGTGCGTCGACTCAAAGATAGGTGTGGTCGACTCATGATCTTCAATCAAGCCCTGGATGTGTCAGGTCGACCCTTCCGGCTGACTCAAACTAGAAATCAAAACACTCAAAGTTTACATCAACACAAGCCCTGAAGCGGTTGACGCACTGCTCTTCAAAATGGAATTCTCTCTGACTGCTGGATGTATCGCGTCGACCCTTCCCGTCGACTCAACCTGGGAATCAAAATATTTAAATTTTGTGTCGATACAAGTCCTGAAGCGGTCAATGCATTACAGTTCAAAATAGTTTTCTCTCTGGGTGCGGGTTGTGTCGCGCTGACCCCTGCTTCTGGTTGAGTCGACAGCTCGCTGGTCTCAACTGATTTTCTGCTATGTTTGTGAATCTTGGGTATTAGGTAACATATATATATATATATATATATATATATATATATATATATATATATATATATATATATATATATATATATATATATATATATATATATATATATATATATATATATATATATATATATATATATATATATATACATTATGCATCATTATTTGAAGTTAACAAGAACTATTGAAAGATACACATAGTGCTCATCATCTTCATCCTCTCTTCTCAAAAATCAACACCTACACATAATCATGGTTGTTGATTCAAGAAAAGTGTTGTGGTCATAACGTTCAAATCAAGGATTCAATTCAGATTTGAGTTGAGCAATTGTGGGTTGTTCTTGAATAAAATCATTGGAATTTTCTCCTCCCAGATTCCTATTGGTGTGGGGGTTTTTGCACAAGTCTTTGCATCATTGAATTCAGTCGAGTGAAAGGATTAAGAAACAGTGGATTTGCTTAATCAAGTAGCGGTAACCGGAGGATTGTGAAGATAGATTTGGGGTCAAATTTCTTACAATCGAAACCAACCGAGTGAAAGAATTAAGAAATGGTGAGTTTGCTTAATCAAGTAGTGGTAACCAGAGGTTTGTTCGAAGAATTTGGCACTTAGTTTTGCTCAAACCAAGGAAAGGGAAGAAGACGGTTACATCAGCATCATTGGTTTGTTTGTATTGTGAACTATCTCTTATCTTGTATCATTTGTAACTTAATATCAAATATCTCAATTCTAGATTCTATAATTGGGGGCAGAAGTACCCTACGCGAGGACGACAAGGGGAACTACCTTAACAAATCGTGTGTTCTTCTGCTTTTTCTTCATCTCTATACTTGAAGACTAAACTGTGCGAAAATTAATTTTTCAAATCTGCACTTACTGAAATTGTAGTGTGTTGAGTTTATTTCAAAACATTGGTAACAATCCTTTTGATTAATACCTAAGAAAACTTACCACTACAATTTTGTAAAATCAAACCTAAGGTGCTTTCCTCACAAGGTGTTTGACTAATCCACAAAATTATTGATTGTGCTTATCCTTATCTCATTCAACTCTTTGGTAGTAATTAGTAATCATTGAGAGTGTATAAGTAATTGATTAATTGAGTAAAACACATTGATTCTTATTTTGTCATTATTATATCCTATACGGTTTCGCATATCCGATCTTTTCAATAGAGGATCGTTTAGACGATTGGAGATTCCAGGAAGCTTTCGCATATTTTTCTGAAAACAAATTTAAAAAGCGCAAATTATTTTAAATGATCTATTCAGCCCCCCTCCTTCTAGATCGATCACATCATCTAACAAGTGGTATCAGAGCACCAGTTCATCTGCTCCTTCACATATTACTTTGTAGAAAATGGAGAACGATCCAAAAGGGGCTCATACGAGAGCTCCCGTTTTTACCAGTGAAAAATATAGCTATTGGAAAGATTGTATGTGTGTGCATATTAGCTCTGTTAATAAAAAGATATGGAAAGTTATCGAGGATGGTCCTATGCAAATAACCATGACCAGTGAGGATAACATTACCATACCAAAACCTAAAACACTATGGGATGAGGAAGATGAGAAAAAGTATAGCTATGATTGGAAAGGTAGAAATATGCTTATTGCTTCTTTAGGTGTTGATGAATAGTTTAGAGTATCACACTGTGCGACTGCTAAAGCAATGTGGGATGCTCTACAAATTTCCCATGAAGGGACAAATTATGTTAAACTTGCTAGAATCAATACATTAACTCAAGAGTTTGATCTATTTCACATGAAGCATGGTGAAACCATTGCTGATATGCAAAAGAGATTTTCTCATATAATCAATCGCTTACACACTCTTGGTCATGTTACTCCCAATGCTGTTGCTACTAACAAAATTTTAAGATGTCTTAATAGGGAATGGCAGCCTAAAGTTACAACAATCAAGGAAGCAAACATTCTAGATACACTCGACATAACAACACTGTTTGGAAAGCTTCAAGAGCACGAGCAAGAGCTCATCAATCTCAATAAGCATGAGAAAAGGGAAAAGAAGGAAAAACCAAAAGACATTCAAAAGAAGTTTGCCGCATTAAAGGCTTCAAGCTCAAAGTCCTCCACCAATAACTCTTGTGTGAGTGATTCTAGTGATGAAGATGAAAGCTCAAGTGAAGACATGGGGTTGTTTGCGAGAAAATATCACAGATATCTCCGACAGAATGAAGTCCAACAATCAGAAAAAAATCTCATCAATTATAGAAACCAATCAAAACCTTCAAGATAAGATGAAGGTAAGAAATCTAAATCAAGAGGATCATGTTTCAACTGCAGAAAACCCGACCACTACAAACTGGAATGCCCGTTGCTCAAGAAAGACAAAGAAAAGACAAATTTCAAAAGATACCTAACAAATCTAGAAGAGCATACATTGCTTAGGATAATGATAGTGAAGCCTCAAGCAAAACTGACTCTAGTGACGAAGAAGAAACGGTCAACCTTTTCCTCGTGGCTCATCGAAAAAAGAAAAGCAATGTAAGGCACTTTAAATATAATCACATTGATAAAATGTTTCACATAGAATTGCAAAGAGCTTTTGATACTCTATAAAATGCGGCTAAGGAAACTTTTAAATGATTAGCCTCAAATAAGAAGAAAAAAATCGTACCTTGAGGATAAAGTGTCCAAATCCCAAAAAGAATTAGAAGCTCTCAAGGCATCCATGGTAGAGAAAATCAAAACAAATTTTGCAAAGATGATAAGCTTTCTTGGCATGATTGGGCTGGATGTGAAACTTGCTACATTTGGCAAAAAGAAGTAAAAACTCTTAAAGCCAAACTTGACAAGGCTTTACAACTCAAAATTACTTTTAGCATTGATAGATATAATTTCAGAAGTAGTATGATAAATCCATATAAAAAATACACTTATGAAATAAAAGATCCTCCAAGCAAAAGTAACTTGCTCAAAACTCTAACATGTTTATATTGTTGCAAAAGGGGACACACCATTAGCAAATGTCGATTTAGGAGATTTTTGGTTCCTCAAGGAATTTTCAAATGGTTGACAAAATGCAACTCAAGTATCATTCACACACAAGGACCCAATAAAAATTGGGTACCTACTTCCCTTGTTTAAACTTGTAGGTGGAATGTCTTGAGACTACATAGAAAAGATGGTTTCTCGATAATGGGTGCTCAAGACATATGACGGGCGACATCTCCCTATTTTTTAAATTTGTGGCGAAAAAGAAAGGATTTGTTACCTATGGCGATAATGATAAGGGAGAAATACTCGGTAAAGGTAGTGTAGGTAATCCATCTTCTACTACTACCTCAGATGTTCTATTAGTTGATGGTCTTAAAGACAATCTTATTAGCATTAGTCAATTGTGCGACAAAGGATATAATGTATCGTTTTCAAAAGACTGTTGCATAATTGAACACAATGATAAGAAAGATGATGTGTTCAAAGGCTTGAGGGTAAACAATGTATACATGCTTGACTTGAATAATGTACCTCTAACTGGAACTAAATGTCTAGTCACTTTAAATGAGGATTCATGGTTGTGGCGTAGACGTCTAACTCATTTGAATTTTGATTTGTTAAATAAATTTGTCTCAAAAGATTTAGTAGTCGGTTTACCAAAACTAAAATTTTCCAAGGATCATTTATGTGATGCTTGCAAATGGGGAAGCAAACTAGAATCTCGTTTAAATCTAAAAACATTGTTTCCATAACGAGACCTCTCGAACTTCTTCATATGGATCTTTTTGGATCATATAGAATTAAAAGTCTAGATGGTAACTACTATGGATTCGTTATTGTAGATGACTGCTCAAGATTTTGTTGGACAATTTTCTTAGAAAATAAAAGTGACACCTTTCTGGCTTTTGAAAAATTTGCCAAGCTTTCTCAAAACAAATTGAACACTAGCATAGTTACTATTCGAAGCGATCACGGTGGTGAATTTGAGAATGATCTCTTTGATAAATTTTGTGAAAAATATGGTATTGATCATAATTTTTCCGCTCCACGTACTCCTCAACAAAATGGAGTGGTAGAACGTAAAAGCTGTATTTTAGAAGAACTCGGAAGAACTATGATCAATGAACATCGTCTTCCAAAATACTTTTGGGATGGTGCCATCAACACGACATGTTATGTTTTGAATAGGGTTCTAATACGTCCTATTCTAAACAAAACTCCCTATGAAATTTTGAAAGGAAGAAAACTAAATATTTCTCATCTTCACGTCTTCGGATGTAAATGCTTTGTGTTAAATAATGGTAAAGAAAATTTAGGTAAATTTGATTCGAAAGCTGACGAAGGTATCTTTCTCGGATACTCTCAATCAAGCAAAGCCTATAGAGTATTTAATGAAAGATTATATATAGTTGAAGAGTCTGTACATTTTTCCTTTGATGAATCCGATTCGAAATTAGTCGGAAAGGGTAGTGTTTATCATGGTGCAGGTGTATCTTCGGAAAGCATACTACAAGATCCCAAAGAAAAAGACTCGGAATCTACTAAAATTGAAGAAGAGTTGGATCAAGTATCCAAAGAAAGAGAGGAAGATCATCCAAGCAATAAAAATGATCTTCCTTCGGAATGGAAAACCTCTAAGGATCATCCCATCGATAACATCCTAGGAGATATATCAAAGGGAGTAACAACTTGCTTTAAGTTAAGTAACTTTTGTTATCATTTTGCTTTCGTATCCCAAATTGAACCCAAAAACTCTAAAGATGCCTTACTCGATGAACATTGGTTTTTAGGCATGCAAGAGGAACTAAATCAGTTTAAAAGAAATGAGGTTTGGGACCTTGTCCCCCCTCCGCGAGATCATCGAGTTATTGGAACTAAATGGGTTCTTAGGAACAAATTAGACGAAAACAGAATTATAACTTGCAATAAAGCTCGACTTGTTTCCCAAGGGTATAACCAAGAGGAAGGCATAGGTTATGAGGAAACTTATGCTCCAGTGGCCCGACTCGAGGCTATACGCCTTTTGCTTGCATATGCATGCTCGCAAAACTTCAAATTATTCCAAATGGATGTAAAAAATGCCTTCTTAAATGGATACATTAATGAAGAGGTTTATGTGTCTCAACCTCCCAGTTTTGAGAATTTTGAGAATCCTAACTATGTTTACAAACTTAAGCGTGCACTATACGGTCTTAAACAAGCCCCTAGGGCTTGGTACGAACGTCTTAGCAAATTATTATTAGATCAAGGATTCTCAAGAGGAAAGGTTGACACAACCCTTTTTATTAAGCATGAAGGAAAGCATTTTATTTTAGTTCAAGTTTATGTAGATGATATTATTTTTGGTTCTTCTAACGCATATTTGGTCAAGAAATTCTCTAAGATGATGCAGGGAGAATTTGAGATGAGCATGATGGGAGAGTTAAACTACTTTCTTGGACTTCAAATCAAGAAATTAAATTATGGAACTTTCGTGAGTCAAACCAAATATTGTCTTGACCTACTCAAGCGATTCGACATGGAAAACTCTAAAGCTATCGATACTCCTATGCCTACCGCCGTGAACTTGGACCGTGATCATAATTGTAAGCTCGTTGATATAAAAAGGTATAGAGGTATGATTGTTTCCCTTCTTTATCTTACGGCCTCTCGTCCAGATATTATATTTAGTGTTTGCATGTGTGATCAGTTTCAATCATGTTCTAAGGAGTCACATTTAAAAGCCGTAAAACGCATACTTAGGTACCTTAGTGGTACTACTAAGTATGGACTTTGGTAATCCAAGGGTAGTGATTGTTCTTTGGTTGGCTATTCTGATTCTGACTTTGCTGGTTGCAAATCGGATAGGAAAAGCACTAGTGGTACTTGTCATTTTTTTTCAAATTCTTTGGTAAGTTGGCATAGCAAAAAGCAAGTTTCAGTTGCATTGTCAACTTCCAAAGAAAAATACATTGCAACCGGTAATTGTTGTGCCCAAATCTTGTGTCTCAAACAACAATTACTCGACTTCAATGTCCAACTTGATCACATTCCTATTTTCTGTGACAATACAAGTGCCATCTGTAGCAGTAGAAATGTTTAAGACTAAGCCATTGGATTGACTAGACTTTGTACAAATAAAAATAAAAATCACCACCACGCTTTATTGTTTCCAAAGGAATGGGAAAAGAGCGAATAACCCAAAAAAAGGGGAAGATTCAAGGTAAGGGGGTTGGTTATGAAAAGGGAAGGTATTAGCACCCTAAACATCTACGATACTCCGCAGGAACCTCTTTGTAAAATCTGTATATTTTGGCTATGAAAATGTGTTGTATATAAAATGGATGGTGGAGGTGAGAAAAGAAATATATTTTTTATGGTTTTTGCACCCGCCGCGGTTGCGAACCTTTAGTGCCTACTGAAACAACCGGCTGAAAATCATCAAACAATGAAGTCGCCATTGAATGTCTTTTATCCCACATGAAGGGAAAGGTAAACATCGAGTAAACCTGAGAAGGGTGAAATCAAGGTCGAACGACCAAGAGATAAGGGTAAGGGAGTCTGTTACGCGAGGGGAAGGTATTAGCACCCCACATGCCCGTAGTACTCTACGGTATCCACTCTTATTATCTATCTTATGGGTGTGTTTAATCTATATCTAAGCTGTACAGGGTATGCATGCAAAATAAAAGAGAACAGAATGTAGGGAAAATAGAAGTTGTGCTCGTTCGGGCCCTATCCCGATGCCTACGTATCCCTTTTAAGGAATCAGAGCAGCCGTAGTTCGGCTTATGTTTTTGTTTGTTTATATTTTTTAATGAACAGTATTAATTTCTCCCTCTGCCGCAACTTGACCTTTGGAGATTTACGCGTCAACACAGAAGTGAATTAACATATTCTTTTGAAAAAAGTTTGGAGAAAATGTGCCTGGGTGCACAAAAAGGTTTGAATTTGATTGTGTTTTTGACGAACAACATTAATTTCGCCTTCTGCCGCAACTCGACCTTTGGAGACTTACGCGTCAACACAGAAGTGAATTAACTTGCTCTTTTGAAAAGAAGTTTGAAAGAAAGGCCCGAAGGCAAAAAGAGCTTGCATTGATTGGTGTTATGCTTGTAGATAACAACTATTTAATCTCAAGAGAGAGATTTTAGTCATTTCTCCATTTATTCATGAAATAAGTCTTTGAGACTTGAACCACGCCAAGTCTTAAAAATGGAAAAATGATAAGATCGAGAAGAGACCCGCTTATCATCTCTCGCGTTCAACAAAGGCATGATTCTCGTCAGCAATTTTTTTAGTATTTTTGAAGTTTGTAAGAAAAAGAAGTTTTAGTTTTAAATGCATATGCAAAAAGAGAATAAAAGTCACAGGGAGACTAGCCTATTTCTAAACCTAATGTTATCATGCGTTGTTAGACCTAAGTCAAGGATGAATGAAAGGGAAACGTCTACCTAATGTTAGCATGCATATGGTTTGAAGTAAAGCCCCTACTTCTCATGAAAAGCGGTAAAGAAACATGATAAAGTGCGGAAATGAAGGATAAATTGAGGTCGCGATGATACCGAACGGAGAAGGTCCGTTGCCTCTTCAAAGCCACGCTAGTGATATGAAAACTCTACAGAAACTGCTTCGCACAAGTGATCAAATAATTAACCTCCAAGCATTCTGTAGCGATAAAAAATGTAGCGGGGTAAATCGGAAATCGAGCTATTAATTAACTCGTCTCACAAAAGCAAGAGTCGCCACCACGCTTTATTATTTCCAAGGGAAAAGGGAAAAGAGCGAAATAAAACCCTAAAATATGCAATGTAAAATAATACTTTAAAAGTAATGAAAATATAAGGTGTTTTGAAAAGAGGTCTAGAGTTCGGGGGTTGGTTATACAATGGGAAGGTATTAACACCCAATGTATCTATAGTATTCTATAGGAACCTTTTGAAATATCTGTTTATTAAAAAGTTTGTTTGATTAAAAATAAATTGTTTGGCCAAAAATTGGTATGGACGAGTTTTTGAAGATACGGCGATCTAACATCGAAGTTTTGACTTAAAAGGTATGAGTTTTGAAAGGTTGAATATTTTGGGAAAATTATCTTAAGTTTTTAACGAAATAATAAATGGAAGATGAGTGAGGGTATTCACACTATGTTTTTGATGACATGAAGTCGACAAAAATTAAACAATTCCCTTGGACTGAGACGGACGAAAGATATGCTGATTAACGATCGATTAATTAAAATCACAATTGAACAATTAACTAATGAAATTTAAATCATACTAGCATGCATTTTAACGATTAAATAAATAATCAAAAGTACATGAAGATTAAATTACGAAATCATAAATTTTTAATAATTAAACACATAGCAAAAATTAAATCATGAAACATGTATTTTTGAATGATTAAATAAACAACAACACAAAATAAAAAATAATAGTATGTTGGCAAAATTAAATAAAAGATAAATTTTAATTAAGCATGTTTTTATGTGTTTTTTATAATAGAAGGAAAATAATAGTATGTTTTTTTAAATAAAGAAGAATGGAAGGAACAAAAAAAAAGTACCCTAATGCTAAGTAAGGGCGCCGCTTGTTGTTACTGTAAGCATTGGGAAAGGAAAAACAAAATTATTATTATATGCTTATTATTAGGAATAGGAAGAATAGATAATATTATTATATTTTATGTTTTCAATAAAACAAAAAAAAAAGAAACAGTAAGGTGAGTTGTAAGAACAAAAACAATGTAACGTTATCCTTTCCTCTCTCATACGGATCGCATATCATCTTCCTCTCTCTAAAACAGATCCAAACCCTTCTTCATCTCTTTCTCTCACGCAACAACCTTCTCCTCCATCTCACGTTAAAGAAAAAACAACAGAAGCTTATCCTCTTTCCCGTCCAAACAACAACGATTTCCTCTTCCTCGAGATCTGATTCCTAACCTGTTAGTTGACTTCAACACCGACGACACGTTTGGTGACGTTCCAGACACGACCAGTACGCTCATGGTAGAATTCGTGAGGCACACCTTTGTGAATGGCGCCATTAACTCTGATGTCAACATAGTCGCCGATATGGCATGTCCGGAGGTAGGTTGCAAGTTTGACGGTTGAGGTTTGAACCAGGTTTCGGTTAACTGGTTTCAAGGCTTACAAGTTTTATGTTGTTTTTGATAGCAGATTGGTTTTATGCGGTTTTTGATATGGATATGCTGTTTTTTCAGGTTGTTAACGGGTTAAATGTTTTTTTGGATTGAAAAGTAACAGCAAGTTTTAAACAAGTTTTTGGGACAGTAAGGGTGTTTTTTTTATTGTGTAACAACAAGTGTTTTGAAAATTTTGTAACAGCAAAATGGTGTTTGAATTTTGTAACAGCAAAATGGTTTTTGGATTTTGTAACAGCAAAATGGTTTTTGGATTTTGTAACAGCAAAAATGGTTTTTTGGACTGATTTTATTGGTTATGCAAGTTTTATGTTTTGGACAACAGGTGGTTTGAAGATTTTGGATTTTGTAACAACAAAAATGGATAACAAGTTTTAAACCGGACAACAAGTGATAAATCGGACAGCAAGCTCTAAATTGGTGTTACGCGACGGAAGAAGTAAGCTTTTTATTACACTTGTTATTATTACCAATATTATGAATACTAACATGTTTAAATGCTAACAATCATGCAGCAACTCAACTCAAATACAGTACAACAAAGAAAAGAATGATAAGGCAAATATTGCATGGCAAAGAAAAAAATGGTACAACAAGTGATTCAAGCATGAATATATGCAGCAATAGATAAAGAGGAGAAAAAGAATAATACCTATCGGAGCCTCTCCGATGGGGCTTCTAACAAAATGATAAGTTTTCTTGAATTTGCTTATGCTTTCTTCCTTGCTGGATTTTTTTAGAACAAAGACTCTATTTTTTTATTTTTTCTTACTTGCTGCAAATTTTTTAGAACAACACCAATTTTTCTGTTTTCTTCAACTGCTGAATTTTTCTTCTCTTCCCCTCATTTGTGTTGACAAAGTCTCTTATTTATAGTGGAGTATGTGGGATTTGAGGGGGAAAAACAGTAGAAATTTGAACTGTTTTGGCAAACTGTTTCCATGCTTTGTTCACATAAAATTACTTTAGCCATTTTGATGCAAACTGCTGCCACTTTGATGCAGGTTGGAGCAAATTTTGGCAGCACTTGGAGCTGCTGTAGGTTGCTGCTTTTTTACTGTTTTGTAGCATTTTACAACATCTCTCTTTGCTGTTTTTTTTTAGGCTGTTTGGAACATTGTTGACCAACAAAAATACAACAAAATTGGGCTTGAAGATGGGTTGCAAAGTGGACTGCATAAGCAACTTTGCTGAATTTTTTTAGTGTTGAAAATATATTTATACACACTTGTAGCTTCTTTGCAACCTTGTAATAAACTCAAATAAATTGTGACATGTATAAACATGTATTCTTCAATATATTTCCACTTCCTTTGATAGTTATGAATAATCTTGAATCTCTATATAAACATGAATCTTGATATATCTTGATAAAAATTCAAGATCTTCCATTTAAATTTGGGAAATAATTGAATAATACTTGGATGAATTGTTGAATGAAGAATAAATAATAATGCAAGTCTTGGACTTTAATCTTGCAATTTTGTAATAGAAATCCAAATAAATCACATGGATTAATTTTGTAATCAAATAAAATTTCTCATGTAATTAAATAGAATTCCCCACTAACTTCTTGAAATAAAGCTTCATGTATCCAAATAACCATGATGTAGATTCACCAAAATAATCACAAGAATAATCTTGAATAAATATTTCATGCGATAAATGAATATTCTTGGATGAGATTTCTTGATAGCTCCTCTTTAATTATCACTTTGATTCAAATAAAGAAAATTCTAAATATTCCGAATAAATTCTTCTAGAACGGTTTTAAATTTAATTATCCCATTTCGGCGAAATTCGAGCCGCGTCATGAGAAAATTTGCAGATGAATTTTGGTTCAAGAAATCGAAAATGACGGTATAACCTGTTTTTTCTTGTATTTTAGAACAATGTGAAACACACATGAACCAAAGCCGGTAGAATTTTGACTGTTCTTCCTGAAAAATATTCGGAGAAAAACGAAGACCATTTGCTGGACAGAGTGTGGAAATAAACGCACAATTCTCTGAAATTCTTTGATGAACCAGTCTTTTGGAAATTAACGAACAACAACATTTCCATTATGAGACTCGAAATCCTGATCGACGTACAACGTCTGATGCTCTTCTTTCAGACCTATTTTCTGCACATGAAAACAAAACAGCAAAACATACACTTCGTGCTTGATTAGTGGTTAGTCATTCATAAAATAAAATGCTTACAACACTCGATAATCTCTACATAGTCAAAGCTCGAAAGCAAATTGTTCGAAACCTACCGTATTCTGTGACCTTGATGTGTATAAAAAATAATACAGATGAAGCAGGGATCTTAGGTCAAAAATTGGGGTATGACAGCTGCCCCTATTTAAGTTTCTTCTATCCGGAGATATGAAGGTTAAAATCTTCATCTCGACAAGATTGAAGGTACTTAAATACATAATACACAATTTTCCCCCTAAGATAACGCCATTATGTTTATGATATGAATGCAGTATTTGAACTTTATGGAGAATGATACTGTATGAGACAAAATAATGCTGGAGAAACCAAACACCAACAATCCACAGGAACATAAATTATACACTACTGGGGAAATGAGTTACCAACTTCGAATGATAGACTCCTGACGGCGAATAAAAAAAAAGAGAGAATACGACCTCTGACCCTAACAAAGAAGACGTCCTGCATAGGCCATAAAAAACAGATTATTGACCCAAAATAACGGTGAGTTCACAAATCAAGGTCAAAGATAGAAAAAAGATGTATCAATTTTGTTGATAACGAACTACCGACTTCTGAAGGCAAAGATTCACAACAAATTTCTTTGTGAAATTTTCCAGAGGGATACCAATTAATGCTGAAATAATAATATGGTTATAGGTACACAAGCTTCTCAAATAAAGAAGTCGCCACTTGCTGTCTTCAAAGGATGTCTATAACATACAAGCTGCTCAAATAAAGAAGCCGCCACTTGCTGTCTTCCAAAAATACTATAACATACAAGCTCCTCAAATAAAGAATCCGCCACTTGCTGTATTCCAGAAAACTATAACATACAAGCTGCTCAAATAAAGAAGCCGCCACTTGCTATATTCCAGAAAAAAATATCATATACAAGCTGCTCAAATAAAGAAGCCGCCACTTGCTGTATTCCAGAAAAAATATTAACATGCAAGATGCTCAAATAAAGAAGCCGCCACTTGCTGTATTCCAGAAAAAATATTAATAACGCACAATTTGCTCATGAAGAGACCGCCGCTTGCCGTTTTCCAAAGATGTCAATAAAGTACAAGTTGCTCATGAAGAGACCGCCGCTTGTCGTTTTCCAATGATGTTAATAACGTACAAGTTGCTCATGAAGAGACCGCCACTTGCCATTTTCCAAAAAATAATAACACACAAGTTGCTCATGAAGAGACCTCCGCTTGTCATTTTCCAAAAAATAATAACGCACAAGTTGCTCATGAAGAGACCGTCGCTTGTCGTTTTCCGAAGAATATTTCAGAAGAAAGTTGCAATAACACTGCCAGAGAATAAAATCTTCGTCAAAGGGAACCATGAATAGATCCTTCCCGAGGAGATCAAATACTTAAATGCGCAAAATAAATGCACCCTTCATCTAGGTTGCCTAGTCTGGAGAAAACCACGAGATAGCCTATGCAAGAGACAAAAACTCCCTCCAGGAATAAACCAGAGAGAAGACAGTCAAACAAGACTCCACCCAATGAGAAAATAACTCAATTGGGGATTCATCCTATCCAGAAATGGACAAGGAAGGCTAAATCAAAAATTCACCCACGAGGATTAGCTCAGCTGGGGGAATTAGAAAGGAAGCACATTTTCTGCCTAAGTTAACATTCTACTTTGAAAGAACATGTACGCTGTTTGAATAAACATAAACAAGGTATACAACCCAAAATCAACGACAAATGTGAATATGCATGCGTGATATAAGTGTAAATGAGTAAATGAATGTTATGCTGACAAAACAGACAGAGGAAATATCTTGAAGATGATAAGATATCACGAAATAATAGATACTCGACCAATCTTAAAGAGACGGAAAATAACTGGAACTGGAACCAACAAGCAACGTCAGAGTGTATTACGCTACAAGGCTCAAATCTTCTGGGGAGAAAAGTAATCAAATCCAATCTTCTAACACCAATAGACCACTAACATGGTGCAAAACGTACCACGCTTCAGAAATCTGCTCAAATAAAGATAACTGAAACAAAGCTTAACCGGAATTGCTGGGGAGTCACCAAGCTTAGTACCACTAGAAACGCAAGTTTACACAACCAACACCTCATGACGATTTTGAAAGAAAACATGTTCATCATGCAAGGATAAATTACTGTATTGTTTTGCATTTCATGGCTTGACCATCCTCGGAACAACTGTTAATATTCCTTTCATTATTCACGACACATTTAAAAATAGGAATGCGTTAAATAACTTTGTTTCAAATATTGCCAAAAATTAAAATTTTGCCCATATAAGGTAAATGCTCAAATTTCATTAATAAGATGGTAGTTCGCTAACAACGCGACTCCAACGGTTTACAAAAGTTTGGGAAATAGTACATGAAAGAAAAAGGTTACACAAAAACAATGATCACTATTCTCCCTAACAACTTCGAATTCCAAGATGTGCTCAAACGCCAAGACTGATCTGGCCAAAAACCTGCCTAAGCCGCCCCTTCGGGTTTACAAATTAGCGAACTATCAACTCAAACCTAGGCGAAATAGTTCTGGACTGCATCAGCGTTCATGGAGCGCGGGAGCTCTTCACCATCCATATTTGTGAGAATCATGGCACCTCCAGAGAAAATGTTCTTAACGACATACGACCCTTCATAATTCGGAGCCCACTTGCCCCTAGAATCAGGTTGGAAAGATAATATCTTGTTGAGCACGAGGTCACCTTCTCTGAACTCGCGTGGTCGAACCTTCTTATCAAAAGCCTTCTTCATTCTTTGCTGATATAGTTGACCGTGACACAACGCTGTCAATCTCTTTTCTTCAATTAAATTCAACTGATCATATCTACTTTGACACCATTCAGCCTCAGAGAGTTTAGCTTCCATGAACACTCTCATAGACGGAATCTCAACCTCCACGGGGAGTACTGCTTCTATGCCATAAACTAGGGAAAATGGGGTTGCGCTTGTTGAAGTTCGAACTGAAGTACGATATCCATGCAGAGCAAACGGAAGCATTTCATGCCAATCTTTATAAGTTACCACCATCTTCTGGACAATCTTTTTGATGTTCTTGTTAGTGGCTTCAACAACCCCATTCATCTTCGGCCTGTAGGGAGAAGAATTATGATGTTCGATCTTGAACTCTTCACAAAGCTCTTTCATCATCTTGTTATTCAAATTTGAGCCATTATCAGTGATGATCTTGCTCGGGATGCCGTATCGACAAATAATCTGATTCTTGATAAATCTGACTACCACATGTCTGGTTACATTAGTATAAGATGCTGCTTCCACCCATTTAGTAAAATAATCAATCACTACCAAGATGAAATGATGACTATTTGAAGCTTTGGGCTCAATCATTCCAATCATATCAATGCCCCACATAGAGAAAGGCCAAGGTGAAGAGATAACATTGAGGAGGGTCGGCGGCACATGTATCTTGTCCGCATAAATTTGGCATTTATGACATTCTTCACATATTTGCAGCAATCAGATTCCATCGTCATCCAATAGTAACCAGCTCTCAACATCCTTTTAGCCATTGCATGTCCGTTGGCATGAGTGCCAAAAGATCCTTCATGTACTTCTTGCATCAGAATGTCTGCTTCATGTCTGTCTACGCATCTGAGTAGGACCATGTCGTAATTCCTCTTATATAATACTTCTTCATTGAGGAAGAAACTGCTTTCCAATCTCCTCAATGTCTTCCTATCTTTATTGGATGCCCCATGCGGGTACTCTTGAGTTTGAAGAACACGTTTAATGTTATAGAACCACGGTTTGTCGTCGGTGACCTCTTCTATTGAGAAAACGTGAGCAGGTCTGTCGAGGCGCATAACTCTGATTGTAGGCACATCGTTCCAATCATTCACTTGAAACATTGAAGACAAAGTAGCCAAAACATCAGCCATTTGGTTTTCATCTCTAGGGATATGATGTAATTCCACTTTGTTGAAGAAAGTTAACAATCTTCTAGCATAATCTCTGTAAGGGATCAAACCAGGATGACGAGTCTCCCATTCTCCTTTGATTTGATTAATTACCAATGCCGAGTATCCGTATATATCAAGAATCTTGATCCTTAGATCCACTGCTTCTTCGAGACCCATAATACATGCCTCATATTCAGCCATGTTGTTCGTACAGTCAAACCTCAATCTCGCCGTGAACGGGATATGAGTACCTCGGGGAGTGACAATGATTGCCCCAATTCCATTTCCATAAGAATTTACAGCTCCGTCGAAAATCAAACCCCAACGGGATTCGAAATCAGATCCTTCTTCAGGTAACGGCTCTTCATAATCTTTAGCTTTCAAGTACATAACATCTTCATCTGGGAATTCAAACTTGACGGATTGATAATCGTCAATTGGTTGGTGAGCCAAATGATCGGCTAAAATACTCCCTTTGATTGCTTTCTGAGTGTGATACTCAATGTCATATTCAGATAACAACATCTGCCAATGGGCTATTCTTCCAGATAAGGCGGTTTTCTCAAAGATATACTTGATTGGATCCATTTTAGAGATCAACCAAGTGGTATGGTTAATCATATATTGGCGCAGACGGCGAGCAGCCCAAGCTAAAGCACAACAAGTCTTCTCAAGCATTGGGTATCGAGACTCACAGTCTGTGAACTTCTTACTCAGATAATATATGGCATGTTCCTTTCTTCCAGTCTCATCTTGTTGACCAAGCACACATCCCATGGAATCTTCCAATATAGTCAGGTACATAATCAAAGGTCTTCCTTCCACCGGAGGAATCAATATAGGAGGTTCAATAACATATTCTTTGATGCTATCAAAAGCTTTCTGACAATCTTCTATCCACACACATCCTTGGTTCTTTCGGAGAAGCTTGAAAATCGGCCCACAGGTAGCAGTCATATGAGATATAAATCTAGAAATATAGTTCAGTCTCCCAAGGAATCCTCTTACTTGTTTTTCCGTCTTGGGTGCGGGTATCTCTCGAATAGCTTTGACTTTATCAGGATCTACCTCAATACCTCTCTGACTGACAATGAAACCCAGAAGTCTTCCAGAACGAACACCAAAAGTGCACTTGTTGGGATTCAGACGGAGTTTATACTTCCTCAAATGCTGGAATAATTTCAATAAATGTTCCAAATGATCTTCTTCAGTTTGTGATTTGGCAATCATGTCAGCTACATAAACTTCTATCTCTTTATGCATCATATGATGGAACAAAGCGGTCATGGCCCTTTGGTACGTTGCACCAGCATTCTTCAAACCAAACGGCATAACCCGATAACAAAATGTTCCCCAAGGTGTAATGAAAGTTGTCTTCTCCATATCTTCTGGTGCCATCTTGATTTGATTATAACCAGAGAAACCATCCATGAAAGAAAAGACTTTGAACTTTGCGGTACTGTCGACCAATATGTCAATGTGTGTTAATGGAAAATCATCCTTTGGGCTAGCTCTATTCAGATCTCTATAGTCTACACACATCCGAACTTTGCCATCTTTCTTAGCAACATGCACTATATTGGCCAACCATTGAGGATAGATCGATGTAACAAGGAAACCTGCATTAATTTGCTTTTGAACTTCTTCTTTGATCTTGTCAGCCATATCGGGACGAGTCCTTCTCAACTTCTGCTTAATCAGCGGACATTCAGGTCTCAACGGTAAAGGATGCTCCACAATATTATTATGCAAACCTGGCACGTCTTGGTAGGACCAAGCAAACACATCAACATACTCTCCGAGAAGTTCCAAGATTTTCTCTTTGACCTATGGGATAAGCAATGCTCCGACCTTAACTTCCTTTTTATCTTCTTCACTACCCAAATTGATCACCTCTATAGGCTCTTCAAACGGCTGAATAGTCTTTTCATCGTGCTCAAGTAAACGGGGAATTTCATCAGGAATCTCTTCACTATCTTCTTCCTCGGCTCTGAACACAGGGAATTCAAAGTTTGGAGAGGGCATAGGATCATTGTTTTCAATGGTTAAGTCATGGGTTAATCTGCACATATGATTATGCTTTATTTTAGAAATCAATTAATATGAATGTTGTACAAATATAAAAAGAGAAGTTATTATATTTTCTTATTACTACCAATTAATTTTCAATACCATTTTCCAGAAAAAGTGAAAAAATAAAACAGTAGTGGACAAAATAACATTTTTATTCATGATTGGCAATACTTGGAACAAAAGAGTCCATACATCTTCTCTTTTGCCTTGGGCAGAGCAAAAGGATTTATTTTCAACATAGCCCGACACAAATACTTTTTTTCCTTGGGCAGAGCGAAAGTTTTTTTCAAAAATAAAACAAAACATTACTCATAAATGTGCATCACAACAGGAATATCAACAACAATCCAGTTCTGGCAAACCACTCCATGTGTTACAAAGTCGGGTAAATCCTCTTCAGAATTGTCTCCTATTATAGCATCAACTTCAGGAGGAGTCAGATGGATAAAACCTGCGCTTCGGAAAACTTCTTGTATCGGATGGTGAACTGTATCTTGCTTAACTCTTGTAGACACGGGATGAAAACCAAGACCTTCTCCAGACTTGTTCTCAGGCAAAGTCAACACCTGGCCCCAACCTTCAGCCGAACCACTTTCAACCACTCGTTGCGCATCCTCAAAATAAGAAATAGATGTCCCTTGCTTCTTCACTTCATTATTAGTAGCAGATAGAGCTTGGAATTGGGTTCCAACATCCTCATCAACGTCAATAAAAGAGAAAGATGACAAGTGGCTTACCACCATAGCCTGCTCTCCACCAATCATTACCAGCTTTCCATTCATTACGAACTTCAATCTCTGATGGAGCATGGAAGTGACTGCCCCTGCATCATGGATCCATGGACGACCCAATAGGCAACTATAGGCGGCACGGATATCCATTACTCGAAAAGTGATCTGAAAGGTATGAGGACCAATTATTATAGGAAGATCCACTTCACCAATGACGGTCTTCCTAGAACCATCAAACACTTTGACAATTACCCCACTAGGTCTCATGGGAGCACCTTGGTATGAAAGTCGAGATAATGTAGTTTTGGGAATTACATTTAATGACGAACCTGTATCCACTAGCACACTTGATAAAGTATCATTTCCACAACTTATTGAGATATGCAAAGCCATATTATGGTTCCTTCCCTCCTCCGGAAGCTCTTCATCACTGAAACCAAGATTGTTACACGAAGTAATATTTCCCACAATTCCATTAAATTGGTCCACCGTCACATCATGATCCACAAATGCCTGGTCCAAGACCTTCATCAAGGCTTCTCTATAGGCACCAAAATCTCTCAGTAAAGCAAGCACATAAATCTTGGAAGGAGTTTGCAATAGTTGGTCCACAATCTTGTATTCACTTCTCTTGATGAGCTTCAGAATCTCATCATCGTCGGGGTGTGGGATAGGTTCATTGGATCGGCCTACCTCAACCCTGGGTTAAACATTTCTCGCTGGAATTCCTGCCGGTATGGGCCTTCTGACTTGGACTTCTGGTCTCTTCAAAGGTACCGCTGCAAAGATACGCCCACTTCTCGTAACTCTGCTCACATCAGCGATGTTAACAAAACATGGCATTGTCGGTATAGGAACTTCTACCCCGTTCTCGATCATTGTGGCATTATACTTGTACGGTATAGTTTGGTCTGAGTTGTATGGCACATGACCAGGTGGATAAATGATCAAAGGAGAAACAGGTGCAGTCTGACTGTCATAAACGATCTCTACTGGTTCAGGAAAGTTGAATTGTGGTATTATAACATTCACTTCATTAACTGGATCTCTATCATGTGTAATAGTGATAACCCTTTGGTCTAACAATTTTTGAATATCCTCCTTCACAATAGGGCAATCAACTTCTCTTGAACAAAATTCACAAACATCATAATCATGCTGATGCCTAAAAAAGGCAAGTCTTCTTAAGCTTTGATGTAACCTGATCAACGAATCTCTTATGTGTTCAACTTGGAAAACTCGAAACTTTCCCGGACAACCTTCCACCATATTCACTGATGCTGCCCCATGTCGAGGCAAATGATTATCTCTAACATTCGGGTTAACATCCTTGAAAGACAAAATACCGTTCTTAATCAACCTTTGTACATCCGCCTTTAAAGCAAAGCAATTTTTAATGTTGTGCCCCGGTGACCCTTGATGATATGCACAGAACTGATCCGCCTTGTACCAGGGAGAAGTATTATTCGGTGCGATAGGAGGAGGCTTCGTCGTTATGAGGTTTTTCCTGATCAGAGCGGGGAACAACTCAGTGTAAGTCATGGGAATGGCATCAAATTGCAGTTTCCTTGGTGAACGATTCTGGTTATTAAATTGATGAGCCTGTTGTCCAGGATGTTGTTGAAATGGCCGTTGCTGAATTGGTGGGGTTTGATGAGTCGGGGTCACTATTGTTGGGCGGACAGCCGGAGTGACTGCCGTAACATGTGAATAGCCTCTCCTTGGCCTCCCAGGGAAAATTACACTGACATCTTGTTCTTTCCTTTTAGGGAAAACACTTCCAAACTTCTTGATACTGCTAGATGGACTTCCTTCCTTGACCAAACGTCCCTCACGAATCCCTTCTTCCAAACGCATGCCCATACTTACCATCTCGGTGAAATCACTGGGTGCGCTCGCAACCATTCTTTCATAATAAAAAGGACCTAAAGTCTTCAGGAAGATCTTTGTCATTTCCTTCTCCTCAAGAGGGGGATAAATCTGAGCAGCAATCTCGCGCCACCTCTGGGCATATTCTTTAAAGGACTCTCTGTCTTTCTGGGACATCGCCCGGAGTTGATTTCTGTCCGGCGCCATGTCGACATTGTACTTATACTGGCGAACAAAAGCTTCACTAAGATCGTTGAAATTACGGATTCGGGTGCTGTCCAAACCCATGTACCATTTTAGAGCGACACCAGTCAAACTGTCTTGAAAGTAGTGAATTAACAAATTATGATCATCGGAATATGTAGACATCTTTCTTACATACATGGTTAAATGACTCCGCGGACACGAGTCACCTTTATACCTTTCAAAGTCCGGTACTTTGAATTTGGCTGGAATCTTTACATTTGGAACTAAACACAAATCATGAGCATTCTTTCCAAACAAATCTTTCCCTTTCAGCACTCTGATCTCCCTCTGCATCTCTTGAAACTGGTCTTGAAATTCCTCCATTCTATCGAAAAGACCCAGACTTTCAGCAAGCTTAGCATGATAAGTTTGTTCATTCATGTATGGCATAGAATGAACCACAGGAGCGGCAATTGTCATCACTGGTTGAGGGAAAGGTGCCACAGATGGAATTACAGGCGGCATAGTAGTTGTCTCTAGTTGAAGAAAGGACACAGTAGGTTGAATCAAGGATTGTACGACAGGATGATACCCTTATGGCATGAAGTTATAAGGCATTCCCCATGGAAAACCCTTCGACATCTGATGTTGAAGCTGAGAGTTGACTTGAGTCACAGACGTTGGAGCGGTGACAATCTCAGAAACCACAGTACTTGAAGTCTGAATCTCAGCAGCTGAAGTCGATGGCTGATTCTGAGCAGCCATTAAGCTTTCCACTAGCGCAGTTAAATTTTCCATTCCGACACGAAGGGTAGCAACCTCCTCGCGAAGCTCGTGGTTTTCCTGTTCCAAATCTTCCATCTTCCTTTGACGATTGGCTCGGGTATTGTACCGATGAGACAGCTTGACAATCTATCGGAGTGGAAAAAGAAACAAGGATAAGACTCTAGAAAACATGTGAAGTGGAATGTTGGATGATGCATGATATGCGATGCAAATGATCATTTGTTTTGATAGTTTTTTTAAGGAACTTCGATAATTTTGCACACATCAATGGTAAAGGAATTTGGAACAACAAAAACTCATTTCATTAATCAAAAGCGGTAAATTAAAACTTACAACTTTGGAACAACAAAACAATAAATTACAACTTTGGGACAAATACCCAATAACGAAAGCAATAAATTACAACTTTGGGGACAACAACCCAATAATAAAAAGCAGTAAATTACAACTTTGGAACATGAAGCCCTTTTACAAAGTTTTACAAAATGACATCCGTAATAAAAATAAAACTAAGAACTAAAGATCACTCAGAATCATCAGATGAAGGACCGAATGCCAACTGTAACTGAAGCTTCCTGATCTTCTCTTCATAAAAGTCTTCCAACTCTTTCTTCTCAGCTACCAGTCGATCAACGATTTCCTTTTGTGGATTAGGAACAAGAGCAACGCCTACCGAATCTTCCTTCTTTCTCTTCCTTTCACTAGCATATTTCTTGAGTAGTGCATCCTTTTGACGAAGCTTCTCATCATGATCAATGAACCAGCCGTCTTGAATAAATAGAAAATCCTCCTTTTCCTTTAGCTTTCGAGTCAGGACCCGATTCTCATATTCCGACATATTATACTTTTCTTTCCAAGCATCTCTCTCGGACTTCATCCTAGCCAGATTTCCTTGGTATTCTCCATGTTCTCGATAGGGATATCAATAGATGATGATGCAACAGTAGGGAATAAAGGTTTCTCGGGTTTATAAGGCATCTTGAGAGCACAAGCCCTAGCACGAACCCATTGTAGGTAAGGCTCCAAAGAAACAACACCTCTCTGTCCTAACATGTCTCTCCCTTTCCTATGGATGTGACGCCAAGCTCCTTCGATCTCCTTCTTAGCTGCTTGATGATCTTGTCCTTCTTGTAGAAAGAAGCCACTCACATGGATGTTGTTCGGCTTGTCCCTCATAGGGTATCCAAACTGACGGCGCGCGAGAACAGGATTATAGTTAATTCCTCCTTTCATACCAAGAAGAGGCACGTTAGGAAAAGCACCACAGCTATCGATGATCTTCACGTCATAGTAAGCTCGATTATACCAATCAATGTCGAAATGAGTGAGAGACATAATTTTTGGCGCCCATCGTGGCTCCTTCTCGAGATCCTAGAAAACATCAGACCTAGGTAGATGAGAAACATACCACTGATACAACAATGGTGCACAACAAATAATCATCCCTCCTTGATAAGAGTTTCGAAGATGGATGGAGTAGTAGGTATCTCCTAGCAGCGTAGGGACCGGATTTCCAATCAAGAAGATTCTGATGGCGTTGATATCCACGAACTTATCAATGTTAGGGAACAAGAATAGGCCATAAGCGAGTAAAGCAAAAACATCTTCAAAGGCAATAGTATCTTTTATCTCAGCGAAATGACGAGCTTTCTTCAACAAAAACTGCGCAGATAAGCCTCATATTCCCCCTTTTGTAGTCATGTTCTCCTCTATCTCCGATTTCCTCAAGTGGGTGATGGTCGCTATCTCCTGAGATTTGGGTTCCTCTTCTAAGCCAGAAAAAGGAACACAGTCGATGATCGGAAAACCAAGTATGTAGGAGTACTCCTCTAAGGTGGGCATTAACTGGTAATCCGGAAAGGTGAAGCATCGATACAAAGGATCGTAAAATTGGACCAACGTACTAAGGATGCCTTCCTTCATCTTGCGCTTCATGAGAGGTATAATGGATCCATATTTCTTCTGAAACTCCGTCGGGTTCTTGATCTTAGGAATCAAACTCTTCAGCTCTTCAATCTCGGGCTCCTTAAAACTATAACTTCAAGTGTTTCTTCTTCCAAACTCCATAATAACAGTACCTGTGATGTCTGCAAAAAAAATTCTTAAGTTCCTTGAAAAGCAAGTTTTTACAAAAAATGTTGATGGATGCATGGATGAATGATAATGCAACAGTTACACACAAGTTCGCAAATATGGGGTTCAAAGGTTCAACGCTTCGAGCATGGAGTCAAAGGTAAAGCCCACCCCAAGGTATGTACTAACGGTTTAATCACACCTGTAAGACAAGGTTCTAAGAGTTCCTAGAGTATACATTCCTCCTTCGGATATTACCAACGTCTTGATTACTCAATAATTAGCAATATTCTTAAGAGAAACTCATCCGAGCGTAACATCACGTGACAACTACTTCCGGATTACTCCGTTATAGTCTCCGCGCTACACCTAAAAGGCCAAGATGGGTTAGGGTTCTACGGTTCTCAGCTTCTCTGGCTCCCAGGTCAAAAATAATAATGTCTTCTCGATTACTCGGTAAACAAATACTACGTTCAAAAGGGCCTTCCACTGAGTGGGGGATTTCATGCCTCCTTCTTCGGGATTACTCCCTCAAAGTTAACATGACTATACGCCCGTCCTATTCTTAAGTGTAACTTAATCCGGGTATAAGATTCGCCCTTTGCAAAAAACCCAAACAACCCCAATATAAACATATAATCAAACAAATCAAATAAATAATAATAAAACAGATAAGACAAACTAGGCTTAACCCACTTAGGGATGGACCAGCAAGAGGTCAATCTTTCCCCAGCAGAGTCGCCATTTCTGTAGCGATAAAAAATGTAGCGGGGTAAATCGGAGATCGAGCTATTAATTAACTCGTCTCACAAAAGCAAGAGTCGCCACCATGCTTTATTATTTCCAAGGGAAAAGGGAAAAGAGCGAAATAAAACCCTAAAATATGCAATGTAAAATAATACTTTAAAAGTAATGAAAATACAAGGCATTTTGAAAAGAGGTCTAGAGTTCGGGGGTTGGTTATACAATGGGAAGGTATTAGCACCCAATGTATCTATAGTATTCTATAGGAACCTTTTGAAATATCTGTTTATTAAAAAGTTTGTTTGATTAAAAATAAATTGTTTGGCCAAAAATGGGTATGGACGAGTTTTCGAAGATACGACGACCTAACGTCGAAGTTTTGACTTAAAAGGTATGAGTTTTGAAAGGTTGAATATTTTGGGAAAATTATCTTAAGTTTTTAACGAAATAATAAACGAAAGATGAATGAGGGTATTCGCACTATGTTTTTGATGACATGAAGTCGACAAAAATTAAACAATTCCCTTGGACTGAGACGGACGAAAGATATGCGGATTAACGATCGATTAATTAAAATCACAATTGAACAATTAACTAATGAAATTTAAATCATACTAGCATGCATTTTAATGATTAAATAAATAATCAAAAACACATGAAGATTAAATTACGAAATCATAGATTTTTAATAATTAAACACATAGCAAAAATTAAATCATGAAACATGTATTTTTGAATGATTAAATAAACAACAACACAAAATAAAAAATAATAGTATGTTGACAAAATTAAATAAAAGATGAATTTTAATTAAGCATGTTTTTATGTGTTTTTTATAATAGAAGGAAAATAATAGTATGTTTTTTTAAATAAAGAAGAATGAAAGGAACAAAAAAAAAGTACCCTAATGCTAAGTAAGGGCGCCGCTTGTTGTTACTGTAAGCATGGGGAAAGGAAAAACAAAATTATTATTATATGATTATTATTGGGAATAGGAAGAATAGATAATATTATTATATTTTATGTTTTCAATAAAACAAAAAAAAGAAAGAAACAGTAAGGTGAGTTGTAAGAAAAAAACAATGTAACGTTATCCTTTCCTCTCTCATAAGGATCGCATCTCATCTTCCTCTCTCTAAAACATATCCTAACCCTTCTTCATCTCTTTCTGTCATGCAGCAACCTTCTCCTCCATCTCACGTTAAAGAAAAAAACAGCAGAAGCTTATCCTCTTTCCCGTCCAAACATCAATGATTTCCTCTTCCTCGAGATCTGATTCCTAACCTGTTTGTTGACTTCAACACTGAAGACACGTTTGGTGACGTTCCAGTCACGACCAGTACGCTCATGGTAGAATTCCTGAGGCACACCTTTGTGAACAGCGCCGTTAACTCAGATGTCAACTTAGTCGCTTATATGGCATGTCCAGAGGTAGGTTGCAAGTTTGACGGTTGAGGTTTGAACCAGGTTTCGGTTAACTGGTTTCAAGGCTTACAAGTTTTATGTTGTTTTGGATAGCAGATTGGTTTTATGCGGTTTTTGATATGGATATGTTGTTTTTTCAGGTTGTTAACGGGTTAAATGTTTTTTTGGATTGAAAAGTAACAGCAAGTTTTAAACAAGTTTTTGGGACAGCAAGGGTGTTTTTTTTTATTGTGTAACAGCAAAATGTTGTTTGGATTTTGTAACAGCAAAATGGTTTTTGGATTTTGTAACAGCAAAATGGTTTTTGGATTTTGTAACAGTAAAAATGGTTTTTTGGACTGGTTTTATTGGTTATGCAGGTTCTATGTTTTGGACAACAGGTGGTTTGAAGATTTTGGATTTTGTAACAACAAAAATGGATAACAAGTTTTAAATCGGACAGCAAGTGATAAATCGGACAGCAAGCTCTAAATTGGTGTTACACGACGGAAGAAGTAAGCTTTTTATTACACTTGTTATTATTACCAATATTATGAATACTAACATGTTTAAATGCTAACAATCATGCAGCAACTCAACTCAAATACAGTACAACAAAGAAAAGAATGATAAGGCAAATATTGCATGGCAAAGAAAAAAATGGTACAACAAGTGATTCAAGCATGAATATATGCAGCAATAGATAAAGAGGAGAAAAAAAATAATACCTATCGGAGCCTCTCTGATGGGGCTTCTAACAAAATTATAAGTTTTCTTGAATTTGCTTATGCTTTCTTCCTTGCTGGATTTTTTAGAACAAAGACTCTATTTTTTTCTGTTTTTTCTTACTTGCTGAAATTTTTTTAGAACAACACCAATTTTTCTGTTTTCTTCAACTGCTGAATTTTTCTTCTCTTCCCCTCATTTGTGTTGACAAAGGCTCTTATTTATAGTGGAGTATGTGGGATTTGAGGGGGAAAAACAATAGAAATTTGAACTGTTTTGGCAAGTTGTTTCCATGCTTTGTTCACTCAAATTACTTTAGCCATTTTGATGCAAACTGCTGCTACTTTGATGCAGGTTGGAGCAAATTTTGGCAGCACTTGGAGCTGCTGTATGTTGCTATTTTTTTACTATTTTGTAGCATATTACAACATCTCTCTTTGCTGTTTTGTTTCCAGGTTGTTTGGAACATTGTTGACCAACAAAAATACAACAAAATTGGGCTTGAAGATGGGTTGCAAAGTGGACTGCATTAGCAACTTTGCTGAATTTTTTTAGTGTTGAAAATATATTTGTACACACTTGTAGCTTCTTTGCAACCTTGTAATAAACTCAAATAAATTGTGACGTGTATAAACATGTATTCTTCAATATATTTCCACTTCCTTTGATAGTTATGAATAATCTTGAATCTCTATATAAACATGAATCTTGATATATCTTGATAAAAATTCAAGATCTTCCATTTAAATTTGGGAAATAATTGAATAATACTTGGATGAATTGTTGAATGAAGAATAAATAATAATGCAAGTCTTGGACTTTAATCTTGCACTTTTGTAATAGAAATCCAAATAAATCACATGGATTAATTTTGTAATCAAATAAAATTCCTCATGTAATTAAATAGAATTCTCCACTAACTTCTTGAAATAAAGCTTCATGTATCCAAATAACCATGATGTAGATTCACCAAAATAATCACAAGAATAATCTTGAATAAATATTTCATGCGATAAATGAATATTCTTGGATGAGATTTCTCGATAGCTCCTCTTTAATTATCACTTGGATTCAAATAAAGAAAATTCCAAATATTTCGAATATTACGAATAAATTCTTCTAGAACGGTTTTAAATTTAATTATCCCATTTTGGCGAAATTTGACCCGCGTCATGAGAAAATTTGCAGATGAATTTTGGTTCAAGAAATTGAAAATGACGGTATAACCTGTTTTTTCTTGTATTTTAGAACAATGTGAAACACACATGAACCAAAGCCGGTAGAATTTTGACTGTTCTTCCTGAAAAATATCCGAAGAAAAACGGAGACCATTTGCTGGACAGAGTGTGGAAATAAACGCATAATTCTCTGAAATTCTTTGATGGACCAGTCTTTTGGAAATTAACGAACGACAACATTTCCGTTATGAGACTCAAAATCCTGATCGACGTACAACGTCTGATGCTCTTCTTTCAGACCTATTTTCTGCACATGAAAACAAAACAACAAAACATACACTCCGTGCTTGATTAATGGTTATTCATTCATAAGATAAAATTCTCACAACACTCGATAATCTCTACACAATCAAAGCTCGAAATTGAAACGTTCGAAACCTACCGTATTCTGTGACCTTGATGTGTATAAAAAATAATGCAGATGAAGCAGGGATCTTAGGTCAAAAATTGGGGTATGACACATTCTCCATTACAAAAGTTGCATCATTACTATCACGAAATCTTGACTCTTCGAAGCCATGCAAGCAATAAGAAAACTCTACCGAGAGCTTCCTCGAATTTACTTGATGACAATTAAGCTCCTAACTTGCTTCCAAAACCAAGTCTCTTTTGCTCAACGACATCACATAAAAAAAAAGGCTACTAAAAATTGTCTTGGCAAAAATAAGAACAAAATGGTTACAACACGTGAAAAGAATAATTAAAAATTACAAATAAAATTATAAGGAGAAATCCTAAACAACAATTATCCTTTTATTGTTTTTATCATGTTTATCATGGCATCCCTATCACAATTTATATTATCAAAGGTAATGAAAATAAAAATGGAAAATATCTATTGAAAAGAAGTCAAATAACCAACATAAGGGTGTAAATTTTATATTGGTATGTAACCAGCATATGCCCAGGCGGATTGCCCAAGCTGTAGTCCATGGTTCAACATTTTTGTTCAATATCCAACTTCCAAAAACGGGCCTAATGCACAGCGATTTCAGCCGAAAACACTAAAAGTCAGCCAAATAATCACACAAGCATCACCAATTATTATTTAATTGAAATCTATATTTAATATCAGATAAAAATGAATAAATTAAAAGGAATAAAACATAAAACAATGTTTAGAGGTGTGTTTAGGGTTGAAGGACAGAAACGATACGCTTCAGCTCCTCAGTCACAACTCTTCTTCGTCTTCTTCCCAAATATGACGGATGTGAATTCCCTCAGTCCATCTCCGATTCCAATGTCCTCGTCCTTCGTCTCCGTCTCATCTATCTCTCTCTCAATAACACATCTCTCTGTCCTCCAACATCATCCACTTCGTGATGGCTCTACCGAAGAACTCCGGTGGTTCTTCATTGTGATGACAAACGAGAAAATCAGAGAAAATATCTCCAAGTATGATTCTTCTTCTCTGATTCCTGATTTAATTCTCTCAATCTAAACTCACAAACCTAGAAACCAAAATTAGGCGGTGACGATGAACACATTCGAACCAGAGGCATGGGGAAAATACTCGGAGATTCGAAGGTTACGTCGTGTTGTCAAGAAAAGTATTAGAATTGAGAGACAAAAGGTGATTTACCAGTGAGAACGACGACGTTGACGACGAGTCTCCGGTGATGTTATGATCTCAGGTAATGTTTTTCTTCACTACTTTTCGCTTCTGGTTTTGAATTTTCTTTCTATTCTCCTGAATTTATGTGTTTCTTGTTATTCTTGAGATGGTTTTGGTGATGAAGAACTCTTGCAGAAGGTGATGAAAGGCGAATATTGATGTTTGAAGAATCGTGGATGAATTGCAAATTGATGCGCTTGGGGTGTTGACGTCACAGGAAGAGGAAGTAAGTTGATGAAGAGGTTCAGAGAGAAAGATCGACAATGTTGCTTGAAGATGATGCAAAGAAAAACTCAGATTTTTAGAGACTACATAGAGAAACTTGATATTTTTTGGTGAGTTTCTTGAGACTTTTCTGTGTGTTGAATAACTGTAATGAATCTGAACTGAATGATGATATATGTCTCCATTTGCAATCTCTGAATTTCTATTATATAGAGGGCCGAGAGTTGGTTATGGATTTTGTTAGCAATTAGAAAGTTAGTAAATCTGTTAGAAAGCAGTTAGAAAAGTTTGTTTGGAGTTATGGATTTTCTATTAGAAATTGGTTATGACAGTTAGGAGTTTAGAGGGCTGTTTAGAGGTTGTTAGGGATTGAAAAAAAATCTATTAAAAAATAGTAACATATTAATAGAATGGTTAGAGGTTGGTTATCAATTAGTTGGCTTGGTAATAATAGTATAAGCTATTAGCAAATTATGTTTTTGAAGTTGGAATGCTGCAGGTCGGGAGTTAGGTGGAAATTCTATTATATGGATTCGGTTAGGCTGTCCACTCTGTTATGTTTTCTGTTATAATTTTGTTAAGATTGTAAAAGTTAGTTACAGTGTTGTTAGGAAGTTTGTTGGAAGTTGATTAAGTTGTTGGGGGAAATTAGAGGAATTGGTTATTTGCTATTGTTACTTAGAAGTAGTAAGTGAAGGTAGGAACTGTTAGGTTAATAGTTAGTATGGGTAGTTTATTAGTAGTTCTGGTTATTTGGTTATGAATGGTGAGCTGCTGGTTATCGGACATTGGTTTTTTCTATTGGATTCATTTGAACTGGATTCAAGAACTTGTGGTGTAAACAATTAGCTTTTTAACTGTATAAATGTTTTCCTGTTTTCTTCACCTTGAGATTCATTTCTTGATTCTTTTTGGTTTATTGAATTGTACATGGCTGCACATTTATTGATAAAAGTTTCTGAACTGGTTTTTTGGTCTGATTTTTCTGCAGGGCTGGGATTTGGTTGCGGGAAGAAACCTGAGCACATTCAGGCCATCAAGTTTCCTTCCATTGAAGTCAAGGTATGCTGATAAAGACCGGTAAGAAGCAGTAGATGCACATTTTGGTGAAAGCATGGAGTTTTGGCCTTAAGAATTTAGAGCTTTAGACTTATAAGCATAGAACCAAAATATGGAACAGAACTCAAATGATCATATGGAACCTGGCTTGATGTGAATGAACAAAAATCATGGCCGTGAATTTGATGAATTCCTTCGTAACTTTGATGCCCTGGCCTTATAATTTGTTCTTTATCTCTTGAGAAATCCGTATGACCAATCTTACTGTGTATGCATCCTAAGAACATTGATCCAATTAACTAATTTTGGACACACTAAAAAGCTTGAATGAATATTTCCAAAGAATGAATTCCAATTTGTTCTCACTTCTCGGAGAAACCACAATTTTCGAATCTTAAACCCTCATTATAAACAACAATCAATTGAAAGAATAGTGTTGACGCCTTGGTGAATGTAATGAGACAATCCCTTGGGATAGACTTTCAAATTGCAATAAACTTTGAATCAGAGGTGAACTTGAATGAACCATGGCGGTTTTTGCAATCTGCAACTTGTATTCTATATGAATTTCCTTCAAATCTTAACTTGGAACACAAATGAAACTTGGATGAACAATTCTAAACCAATATTCAATTAACAAAACCAATCAATTAGTAACCGTTTGCCTTGCGAGCAACAAGCATAACAATGAACCCACCGAAATTGTTCTTTGAATCAAGATTTAGTGTTTTGCGATCCAAACCTTTGTCTTTGTAACCAATGATCTTTTAAGATGCCATGTCTCATGCCTTATCGTCCCCTGAACCTCCATTAAAGATGTTGATAAATCCGAGTATGATAGGATATAAACCCTAAGCTTCCATACAAAGCTTTTAGATTTTGATCTTCAAAACATTGAAATGAAATCTGAAGAAAATAGATTATATCGCAAGTAAGCCAATCGACCGGATGAAGAGCTTTGCATTATAAGGCATACAAACCCTAATTCGTGAAGAAGGTCCAACAGAATCTTCTTCTCTAGAATAGAACTATTTCCCTCATAACTAGAGATTCAAGCAAAGCTTTCCTCCTTATTTGCCAAAGATATATCAATTGAAACCCTGATTGTTCATGGACGATATCCCTTGATTATAGCCTTGCCTGATAATCATAACTTCCCAGAGAAACCTCTCTTGAATGATACATGATTTAGAGAAATAAACCCTAATCAAAGGACGATGTTAAGCACAAGGAGATGATGAATGCCTGATTTGGTAGCCCTTAGGTGACCTTGCAGAACCACTTGGAAATGAACATGGGAATACAGAAAGAAATATTACCAAGATGGTCATGACTTGGAAAACCTAATGAACCTCGGTTGATGAAATGCTGACAAGCACAAACTTGGTGGAGAAACACTCTGACTCTTGTCTTGAAGGTATCTGAATGAGTAATAACACCCTTAACTTGAAGAGGACAGAACCCTCAATAAGCATAAGTTGCGATCCTAATCCCACATTTCACTGCTTGAAGGATAATCAGAAGATTCAGGCTTTATTGGATACGAACACCTTAACTGTTGTGAAAACCCTAATATCGCACAACCACTGAACTTTGAACCTCCAACGCTTTATTGAACGCAAATGTTTGTTAATGACCTAATGGAATATATATATATAGAAGAATGCAAGAGTCTAAGCAAGATAGAAGAAATTAGGAAGGCAAATTTTGGGGTGCAACAGCTGCCCCTATTTAATCGCCTTCAACCCGAAGGTGAGATTGGTGTTAGCCTTTCGAACTTTCAGGGTGGAAGAAGATTAAATACTTAAAGAACCCGAAAATTTGCGCTCCGAAGCCAGTCAGGTATACACTATATTTTTGGTTTTCTGTATTTACTATTTATTTTTTTCTTTTTTAGGTAAAAGAGGTTATCAGGGTTAGATGTATGTTTAACCAGAGTTTGACACACAGAAGAATAACTTGGTTATCGAGGAACATTTGTTGGGACTCGGTAACAAACACCTGTAAGAAAGATATCAGAAGGTATATGCCTGAAGTCTGTAGCAGACATACAAAAAAGGGTATCAGAGGTACATATCCGGGGTCGGTAGCGGATACATACGTAAGAGATAAAAAAGATACATATCCAGGGTTAGTAGCGGATACCCAAAAAAGAGACAGAAAAGATATCAAGAACACATGCCTGGAATTGGTAGCAGACATATGAGATAGGTATCGAAAATACATATCCGTGGTCGGTATCGGATACGTAAGAAAGAGACAGACCGAAGAAAGCTCTTACAAAGATATCAAGAACACAAGTCTGAGATTGGTAGCAGACATATGAAACAAGTATCAAAAATACATATCCGTGGTCGGTATCGGATACGCAAGAAAGAGATATCAAGAATACATATCCGTGGTCGGTATCAGATACGTACGAAAGAGATATCAAAGATACATATCCATGGTCGGTATCGGATACATAAGAAATAGATATCAAAGATACATATCCGTGGTCGGTATCAAATACGTACGAAAGAGATATCAAAGATACATATCTGTGGTCGGTATCAGATACGTACGAAAGAGACATCAAAGATACATATCCGTGGTCGGTATCGGATACGTACGAAAGAGACATCAAAGATACATATCCGTGGTTGGTATCAGATACGTACGAAAGAGATATCAAGAATACATATCCGTGGTCGGTATCGGATACGTACGAAAGAGATATCAAAAATACATATCTGTGGTCGGTATCAGATACGTACGAAAGAGATATCAAGAATACATATCTAGGGTCGGTATCGGATACGTACGAAAGAGATATCAAAAATACATATCCGTGGTCGGTATCAGACATGCAAGAAAGAGATATCAAAAATACATATTCGTGGTCGGTATCGGACATGCAAGAAAGAGATATCAAAAATACATATCCGTGGTCGGTATCGAACATGCAAGAAAGAGATATCAAAAATACATATCTGTGGTCGATATCGGACATGCAAGAAAGAGATATCAAAAATACATATCCGTGGTCGGTATCAGACATGAAAGAAAGAGATATCAAAAATACATATCCGTGGTCGGTATCCGACATGTAAGAAAGAGATATCAAAAATACATATCCGTTGTCGGTATCGGACATGCAAGAAAGAGATATCAAAAATACATATCCGTGGTCGGTATCGGACATGAAAGAAAGAGATATCAAAAATACATATCTGTGGTCGGTATCGGACATGCAAGAAAGAGATATCAAAAATACATATCCGTGGTCGGTATCGGACATGCAAGAAAGAGATATCAAAAATACATATCCGTGGTCGGTATCGGACATGCAAGAAAGAGATATCAAAAATACATATCCGTGGTCGGTATCAGACATGCAAGAAAGAGACAGGCCGAAACAAGCTCTTACAAAGATATCAAGAACACATGTCTGGGATTGGTATCAGACACATGAAGTAGGTATCGAAAATACATATCTGTGGTCGGTATCGGATATGCAAGAAAGAGACAGACCGAAGAAAGCTCTTACAAAGATATCGAGAACACATGTCTGGGATTGGTAGCATACATATGAAACAGGTATCAAAAATACATATCCGTGGTCGGTATCGGATATGTAAGAAAGAGATAGACCGAAGAAAGCTCTCACAAAGATATCAAAACACATGCCTGGGATTGGTAGCAGACATATGAAGCAAGTACCAAAAATACATATCAGTGGTCGGTATCAGATATGTAAGAAAGAGACAGACCGAAGAAAGCTCTCACAAAGATATCAAGAACACATGTCTGGGATTGGTAGCAGACATATGAAGCAAGTATCAAAAATACATATCCGTGGTTGGTATCGGATATGTAAGAAAGAGACAGACCGAAGAAAGCTCTCACAAAGATATCAAGAACACATGTCTGGGATTGGTAGAAGACATATGAAGCAAGTACCAAAAATACATACCCGTGGTCGGTATCGGATACGTAAGAAAGAGACAAACCTAAGAAAGATATTACAAAGATATCAAGAACACATGTCTGGGATTGGTAGCAGACATATGAAACAAGTATCAAAAATACATATCCGTGGTCGGTATCAGATATGTAAGAAAGAGACATACTGGAGAAAGCTCTTACGAAGAAACACCAATCGAAGGCGAACTTACTGAGGGAAGAGACCAAACAAATGGGACTCCTGACAAATGATACCAGTCGAAGGTGGATTTAAAAGAAATGACACCATCCGGAGCGGGATTTTAACATAGGATACCAGCCGAAGCGAGATTTTAACAAAGGATACCAGCCGAAGCGTGATTTTAACAAAGGGTACCATCCGAAGCGGGATTTTAAAGAAGGATACCAGCTGTGATGCGGTGGGAGAACTGACTTGAGGTTTTGCGTTTGTGTTCGCAAATGTTTCGGTTTAGCAAGAGTCGCCACGACTTTTATTTTATCCAAAAGGAAAGGTCAAAAAGCACAGGCAAGACCTTTGAGATTGTTTATGGGTTCGGGGGGTAGATTATGAAAAGGGAAGGTGCTAGCACCCTTTTCATCCATGGTTTTCCATGGGCTCTTAGTTACTTGTTTTAGATCACTTGCTTTTGCTTTTTCATTGTTTGAAATGGTGCTTTTGTGTGTGGTTTTGAAAGTATTTTGAAAAGAGGCCATCATTGTGGCAACCTTTGTAATGATTCTTGTTTGAATGTATACAAAGGTGTTTGTCTTTTGAAAAATGTTTCAATGTTTGAAATTTTGTTTTGGGAAAATGTTTTGAAATTGTATTGTGTGTTTTTGAAAATAGCAAGGATGTTTGCAAGTTTGATCAAGTAACTAGGAGTTGTCTACCCTACTCAAAGATCTTTCCTACACATTTTTAACCCTTTGACATTGTTGTTTTACCATTGTATTTGGTAAACAACCCTATCTTTGGATGTTAAACGGGACAGGTGCGGGTCATCGTATGACCATGATAACAATATTGCCAAGTATCTTAGCAAGTTTTTTGAGGGACTAGATCATTTTTGTATAGGCAACCAAGATAGCGTCATCGAGGGACTATGATCTTTTTGTTTTTGTTTGATTTTTGCCAAGATACCTAGCATGCATACCATGGACATTTTTAAGGAAACAAGTGGATGAAACCCTAGGGGTGTTTGTGTGCATTGTGTTGTCATTTTTCATGCATTTTTGTCTTGTGTTTAGTCATGCTATTTGTTTTGATTTTGGTTTTTGCAAACAAACCCTAATTTACTAATCATGCATATAAAAGCAATAAAATGCATAAAAGTAAATCTAAGACTATTACAACATTATTATGGGGAGGGGGTACAAGTTTGAATAGGGGATATTGCTCAAAATAAAACCCTAAAACTATTATTACAACCAAATTGAAATATTGCACAAATAAATAAATGGACAAATATTTAAATGTACAAATAAATATAAATATGCAAAGGATGTTTTTTTTTTGTATTTATTTTATGTATGTAAAATAAATTATTTATATCTCAAAAATAAGAAAAAATATTAATGATTATTTTTTTGGAAAGGGTGGAAACACTAGTTTTGATTTAAAAGAAAATATATTTCTATTATTATTTTATTTGATTTATGTACAAGAAAATAAAATAAAAATATATATAAAAATGTTAATAAATAATATTTGTGAGAAAATAATATTTTAAGTGTATAAATAATAAAAATAAAAATATATGATATTTTTGTATTATTTACAAATTTTATTTAAGAAAATAAGTTAATATTAACCTAATAATTATTTATTATGCAAATAAAAATAAAAAAATATGATAAAATTCCAAAAATAAAGAAAATATTTTTTTGTGATTTTAAATGTTCAAGAAAAAATAATAAAGTCAGAAAATAAAAAAAGAAATGAAAAATATGCAAAAATAAAGAAATGGGCCAAGGGGGTGCAAAAAGCAGAGTGGGGGGTGTCAAAAGCAAGAGGCCCAAGACGCCTGGCCCAAATACACTTCGTCCCTGTACTCAGAACGCGCGCGCTGTAACACCCCGTTTTCAATTAATTGATTTATTAAATTTGGGAATTTATTTTATTAGAATTAATAAAATAAAAAGAATTATTTATTTTGGAGTATTTGAGGAAAATAAAAGAAATAAGGAATATTGGGATTTTTTTTATGTTATTGGGCTAGATGTTGTTAGTAAAGAGTGGGGGTGCAGAGAAATAAAGTTATGTTTGGGACTTAGGCCATTTTCTCATTTTGGTTTTCACGTAAGAACAGAAGTTGGAATTTGGGAAAATAGAGCTCTGAAGAACGGAGAACGAAGAACATCGCTCAAGAACTCAAAGCTGCTAATTGATAAGGTAAGGGGGGTTTATACTCGATTTATATTTGTTTATGGGTTTATGTACGGTTGATTCGGGTAATTGTAGGAAAATCCCAATTGTTAGATGTTTCTAGGGATCGATAACCGTAGGACTGAACCTTGTTAGAAAAGGGTTAGGTTCCCAATTTTTATGAATCGACTAAGAGTTTTAGGTCCCAAATGAGGAATTGGGAGTATATATCTAATGATCGTGAATTTACCTTGGAAGTTGTAGGGATAACCTCAGAGTCAGTAGAATTCCCCAAAAGGACGGTTAATCCCCGATTAAGGTTATTATAATAATCGTTGGTAACTTGGATATTGTGGTGTTGCTGTGAATTGTACAAACTCGATGCGTTAGGTACTGAAATGCGCGTTTTGGCGGACGTTTTCCCCGCGTTTGGACTGCTGTTTCTGAGCTGCTGCAGGTTCAGGAAAATCCTGTACGCGCTCAGCAACACGGGCCGTGTTGCACAACACGGGTGCCCGTGTTGCTCTTCTGTGTTGGGAGATGGTGTGCTCTGGTTGCACGACACGGGCCGTGTTGCACAACACGGGTACCCGTGTCAGATCCCCTGTACTGATAAAAATAAAACGTGCATTTTTCTGGACGTGCTGCACAACACGGGCCGTGTTGCACAACACGGGTACCCGTGTTGCTCTGCTGTGATGATTTTCTGAATTTTTGGTTTCAGTGTTTCGATGTTGGATTTTTATTGCCATGCTTTTAGATATGTTATCGAGCATGAATTATGATATAATTGATGTGATTGGTTGATGTTCGAATAGTATGTTGAGTGATTACATGCTATTCGTAACTTGATATGATTGATGTTTAAATAGTATGCTGAGTGATTACATGCTATTCATATCATGTTATGTTTGATATTGTTGATGTGCATGATATGTTGATCGATGTTCATAGTATGCTGAGTGTTACATACTTACATATCATGTTGCATTTGTTAATTCCCATTGTGTGGAATTAACATGGTGGCCAATATACGTGTCCGCGATTTAATGGAACGTTGAGGTGGTAGCCGTGTCCGCGATATAATGGAACGGTGAGTTATCCGTGACCCGCGATTTAATGGGGCGGTGAAGTGGTACCACATGCATGGGTGTGTTGCATTACTCGAATATAACATGAATGGATGATTTTTCCAATGTTATATTTGATTGTTTGTATGCACGTATGATTTGATAAATGGTTGATGATGTTTGATGAGTAATTGCAAATATGAAAGGCAATATGTCATGGATATATGAATTGTAAAGGTTTTGTAAACTATGAAATATGCTATTGATTGGGTGATGCTTGTGATTTCGTGAATTGATTGTTATGAATGTATAACCAAATGTATATTTGAGAAGCTCACCCTTACTGTTGAATATTTCAGATTGAGGAGCTTCGCTCAGGTGCTTGGCGAAGGCTTATCGTGTCTAGTTTAGTTTCGTTTTAGTATGTCCGGGTCATGCTCTGATAGTTGTAACTCCGGGAACGTTTGGTTGTCGAGCTGCTTTAGTCAGACTCGTTTATTTTCTTTTAATTGTTATAATATGACGTTGACTTTCCCAGGTGTTAATCCCTGATGATTGAAAATATTATAACTTGGTTTTATTAAATAAATTATTCCGCTGTGTAGACATGTATGAGTTACCACTAAAATTATGCATGACAGGAATTTATTTTATTAAAAGAGAATTGTAGCATTCCTCGATTATTACATGTACTCTGAGTTGATAATTTTTAATATTTGCGAAAATTATATGCGGGGTTTTAGAGGGTGTTACAATAGTGGTATCAGAGCATAGTCGGTCGTTGTGACCAGAGTCTTGAGTCAGTCATCCCTTTTGTATGCGATTAGTGTAAGGCAACACTGTCGATACTGTATTCTAATGTGGAGTATGTTTTAATTCTCAGGAATATGGCTGGAAGAGGTAATGGACGAAATGATGCTGCACTAGCTGAGGCTTTGGGGATGTTAGCTGGCGTACTTGCTGGAAACCCAACTGGAGGCGTGATTGGTGCTGATAGGCAATTGGGAAATTTCCAGAGGAACAATCCTCCGTTGTTCAAAGGTACACATGACCCCGAAGGTGCTCAGAAGTGGCTGAAGGAAATCGAAAGGATTTTCCGTGTGATCGATTGTGCTGAAGATCTGAAAGTCAGATATGGTACGCATATGTTGGCAGAAGAGGCCGACGACTGGTGGGTTGCCACAAGGATCGAAATGGTTCAGGATGGAGAGGCACTGACTTGGGCTAACTTCAGAAGGGCTTTTCTGAGGAGGTACTTTCCTGAAGATGTTCGGGGAAGAAAGGAAATTGAGTTTTTGGAGCTTAAGCAGGGCAATCTGACTGTTAGTGAATATGCTACTAAGTTCACTGAGCTGGCAAAGTATTATGCACACTACAACAATGATGAGGCTGGAGAATTCTCTAAATGTATCAAATTTGAGAATGGTCTCCGAGATGAGATTAAGCAGGGAATCAGGTACCAGCGTATTCGTAGATTTTCTGATCTGGTGGATTGTAGCAGAATCTTGGAAGAAGATATTACCAAGAATCGGTCGTCTCACTCTCGTGGGGCTGTTGATAAAAGAGGAAAGCAACATATGGACCGTGGCAAGCCATATGGTAGAGATAACCAGAGATCAGGCGGTTGGAAAAGGCCTAGTGGGGGAGATTCTAAGGCTCCTATCAGATGCTACAGGTGTGGTGAGTCTGGTCATCACATTCGAGATTGCAAGAGTGATGAGAAGAAGTGCTATAAATGTGGAAAGGCTGGTCATTTGTCTATTGACTGCAGAGGGAAGTCTATTACTTGTTACAATTGTGGCGAAGAAGGTCACATTCGTCCGCAGTGTCCTAAGCCTAGGAAGGATCAGTCAGGTGGAAAAGTGTTCGCTTTGTCTGGATCTGAGACTACTCCAGAGGATCGATTGATTAAAGGTACGTGTTTTATTCATGGCACACCTTTAGTCGCAATTATTGATACTGGTGCAACTCATTCTTTCATTTCTTTGGATTGTGCTGAGAGGTTGAAACTGGACATATCTGGTATGCGAGGTGGCATGGTTGTTGATACTCCTGCATCGGGTTCAGTGACAACTTCACTCGTATGTAGGAATTGTCCTATTGAGATTTTTGGTAGAGGTTTCGGTATGGATTTAGTGTGCCTACCGCTTGAACAAATTGATATTATCCTTGGGATGAACTGGTTGGAATTTAACCGGGTTCATCTGAACTGCTTTGCTAAGACGGTGATTTTCCCAGAAGCAGTTGGTGTCGAGAATTTGACTATGACTGCTAGGCAGGTGCAAGAGGCAATGGAAGATGGTGCTAATGTGTTTATGTTACTTGCTTCGTTAGATGCGACAGGAAAGGTCAGGAGTAGTGAATTGCCAGTGGTGTGTGATTTTCCAGAAGTCTTTCCGGATGATGTTGGCGAGTTACCTCCTGAGAGAGAAGTGGAATTTTCTATAGATTTAATTCCTGGTACGAGACCGGTGTCGATGGCGCCATATCGTATGTCTGCGTCTGAATTGGCTGAATTGAAGAGTCAGTTGGAAGATTTACTGGAGAAGAAGTTCATTCGTCCAAGTGTTTTGCCTTGGGGTGCTCCGGTATTGTTGGTTAAGAAGAAAGAAGGTTCTATGAGACTGTGTGTTGATTACAGGCAATTGAACAAGGTAACCATTAAGAATCGGTACCCGTTACCGAGGATTGATGATTTAATGGATCAGTTAATTGGAGCCAGTGTATTCAGTAAGATTGACTTGAGATCTGGATATCATCAGATTCGTGTGAAAGCGGAAGATATTCAGAAGACTGCTTTTCGAACGAGGTATGGGCATTATGAATATTCTGTTATGCCGTTCGAAGTTACTAATGCACCTGGTGTTTTCATGGAATATATGAATAGGATTTTTCATCCGTATCTGGATAAGTTTGTTGTGGTTTTTATTGATGACATTCTGATTTATTCCAAGAATGACAAAGAGCATGCGGAACATCTCCGAATTGTGTTAGAGTTGTTGAAAGATAGGAAGTTGTATGCAAAGTTGTCCAAATGTGAGTTCTGGCTGAATGAAGTTAGTTTTCTTGGACATGTGATTTCTAAGAATGGTATTGCAGTGGATCCCACAAAAGTACAAGCAGTATCTCAGTGGGAAGCGCCGAAGACTGTTTCTGAAATCAGAAGCTTTCTTGGTCTTGCAGGTTATTACAGAAAGTTTATCGAAGGATTCTCAAAGTTAGCATTGCCGTTGACGAAGTTGACTCGTAAAGGACAAGCGTTTATTTGGGATTCTGATTGTGAGAAAGGTTTCCAAGAATTGAAGCGGAGATTGACAAGTGCTCCTATTCTGATTTTGCCGAATCCGGTGGAATCTTTTGTGGTCTATTGTGATGCATCTCTGTTGGGTTTAGGTGGTGTTTTGATGCAGAATCAGCAGGTAGTTGCGTATGCTTCGAGACAGTTGAAGGTTCATGAAAGGAACTATCCTACTCATGACTTAGAGTTGGCAGCAGTTGTGTTTGTCTTGAAATTGTGGAGACATTATCTGTATGGTTCGAGATTTGAAGTGTATAGTGATCATAAGAGTTTGAAGTATCTTTTCGATCAGAAAGAGCTCAATATGAGGCAAAGAAGGTGGTTGGAATTTCTCAAAGATTATGATTTTGGTTTGAATTACCATCCTGGTAAGGCAAATGTGGTTGCAGATGCTTTGAGCAGGAAATCCTTGCATATGTCTATGATGATGGTTCGTGAATTGGATTTAATTGAACAATTCCGAGATTTGAGTTTAGTTTGTGAAGGTACTCCGAAGTGTGTTCGTTTGGGTATGTTGAAACTTACTAGTGGTATTCTAGAAGAGATCAGGATCGGGCAAAAATCTGATGTTAATTTAGTTGATAAATTGACATTGATCAACCAAGGTCAAGGTGGTGAGTTTAGAATTGATGAAAATGATGTTATGAGATTTGGCGGTAGAGTTTGTGTTCCTGATGTCGCAGAAATCAAGAAGAGTATATTAGAGGAAGGACATCGCAGTGGGATGAGCATTCATCCGGGTGCCACGAAAATGTATCATGATTTGAAGAAATTGTTTTGGTGGCCGGGAATGAAAAAGGAAATAGCTGAATTTGTGTATGCATGTCTAATCTGTCAGAAATCGAAGATTGAACATCAGAAGCCGTCTGGATTTATGCAACCAATGTTTATTCCAGAATGGAAGTGGGATAGTATTTCTATGGATTTTGTATCTGGATTGCCGAGGACTCCTATGAATTGTGAAGCGATATGGGTCGTTGTGGATAGGTTGACTAAGTCTGCTCATTTTATACCGGTGCGAATGGATTACTCGATGGAGAGATTGGCACAGTTGTATATTGAGAAAATAGTGAGTTTGCATGGAGTTCCTTCTAGTATTGTGTCAGATAGAGATCTGAGGTTCACTTCGAAATTTTGGGAAGGATTGCAGAAGGCTTTGGGTACTAAATTGAGGTTGAGTTCAGCTTACCATCCTCAGACTGATGGACAGACGGAGAGGACGATTCAATCATTAGAAGATTTATTGCGTGCTTGTGTTTTGGAGCAAGGTGGAGCTTGGGATAGCTATTTGCCATTGATTGAATTTACTTATAACAATAGTTACCATTCGAGTATTGGTATGGCCTCGTTTGAGGCATTGTATGGTAGACGATGTAGGACGCCTTTGTGTTGGTATGAATATGGAGAGAGTTCGGTAGTTGGGCCAGAGATTGTTCAGCAGACTACTGAAAAGATCAAATTGATTCAAGAGAAGATGAGAGCTTCTCAGAGTCGTCAGAAAAGTTATCATGATAAGAGGAGAAAGAATTTAGAATTCGGTGCTGGAGATCATGTGTTTATGAGAGTTACTCCGATGACGGGTATTGGTCGAGCGTTGAAATCTAAGAAGTTGACTCCGCGTTTTATTGGCCCGTTTCAGATTACGGAAAGAGTTGGAGAAGTTGCTTATCGTATTGCTTTACCTCCGAGACTTGCGAATTTGCACGATGTTTTTCATGTTTCTCAGTTGAGGAGATACATTCCAGACCCATCTCATGTAATCCAAATAGATGATGTACAGGTGAGAGATAACCTGACAGTAGAAACATTGCCTATGAGGATAGAAGATCGGGAAGTGAAACAGTTAAGAGGTAAAGAGATAGCATTAGTGAAGGTTGCTTGGGGAGGTCCAGCAGATGGAAATATCACTTGGGAGCTGGAGAGCCAGATGAAAGAGGCTTATCCGGAGCTGTTCATTTAAGGTATGTTTTCGAGGACGAAAACTCTTTTAGTGGGGGAGAGTTGTAACACCCCGTTTTCAATTAATTGATTTATTAAATTTGGGAATTTATTTTATTAGAATTAATAAAATAAAAAGAATTATTTATTTTGGAGTATTTGAGGAAAATAAAAGAAATAAGGAATATTGGGATTTTTTTTTATGTTATTGGGCTAGATGTTGTTAGTAAAGAGTGGGGGTGCAGAGAAATAAAGTTATGTTTGGGACTTAGGCCATTTTCTCATTTTGGTTTTCACGTAAGAACAGAAGTTGGAATTTGGGAAAATAGAGCTCTGAAGAACGGAGAACGAAGAACATCGCTCAAGAACTCAAAGCTGCTAATTGATAAGGTAAGGGGGGTTTATACTCGATTTATATTTGTTTATGGGTTTATGTACGGTTGATTCGGGTAATTGTAGGAAAATCCCAATTGTTAGATGTTTCTAGGGATCGATAACCGTAGGACTGAACCTTGTTAGAAAAGGGTTAGGTTCCCAATTTTTATGAATCGACTAAGAGTTTTAGGTCCCAAATGAGGAATTGGGAGTATATATCTAATGATCGTGAATTTACCTTGGAAGTTGTAGGGATAACCTCAGAGTCAGTAGAATTCCCCAAAAGGACGGTTAATCCCCGATTAAGGTTATTATAATAATCGTTGGTAACTTGGATATTGTGGTGTTGCTGTGAATTGTACAAACTCGATGCGTTAGGTACTGAAATGCGCGTTTTGGCGGACGTTTTCCCCGCGTTTGGACTGCTGTTTCTGAGCTGCTGCAGGTTCAGGAAAATCCTGTACGCGCTCAGCAACACGGGCCGTGTTGCACAACACGGGTGCCCGTGTTGCTCTTCTGTGTTGGGAGATGGTGTGCTCTGGTTGCACGACACGGGCCGTGTTGCACAACACGGGTACCCGTGTCAGATCCCCTGTACTGATAAAAATAAAACGTGCATTTTTCTGGACGTGCTGCACAACACGGGCCGTGTTGCACAACACGGGTACCCGTGTTGCTCTGCTGTGATGATTTTCTGAATTTTTGGTTTCAGTGTTTCGATGTTGGATTTTTATTGCCATGCTTTTAGATATGTTATCGAGCATGAATTATGATATAATTGATGTGATTGGTTGATGTTCGAATAGTATGCTGAGTGATTACATGCTATTCGTAACTTGATATGATTGATGTTTAAATAGTATGCTGAGTGATTACATGCTATTCATATCATGTTATGTTTGATATTGTTGATGTGCATGATATGTTGATCGATGTTCATAGTATGCTGAGTGTTACATACTTACATATCATGTTGCATTTGTTAATTCCCATTGTGTGGAATTAACATGGTGGCCAATATACGTGTCCGCGATTTAATGGAACGTTGAGGTGGTAGCCGTGTCCGCGATATAATGGAACGGTGAGTTATCCGTGACCCGCGATTTAATGGGGCGGTGAAGTGGTACCACATGCATGGGTGTGTTGCATTACTCGAATATAACATGAATGGATGATTTTTCCAATGTTATATTTGATTGTTTGTATGCACGTATGATTTGATAAATGGTTGATGATGTTTGATGAGTAATTGCAAATATGAAAGGCAATATGTCATGGATATATGAATTGTAAAGGTTTTGTAAACTATGAAATATGCTATTGATTGGGTGATGCTTGTGATTTCGTGAATTGATTGTTATGAATGTATAACCAAATGTATATTTGAGAAGCTCACCCTTACTGTTTAATATTTCAGATTGAGGAGCTTCGCTCAGGTGCTTGGCGAAGGCTTATCGTGTCTAGTTTAGTTTCGTTTTAGTATGTTCGGGTCATGCTCTGATAGTTGTAACTCCGGGAACGTTTGGTTGTCGAGCTGCTTTAGTCAGACTCGTTTATTTTCTTTTAATTGTTATAATATGACGTTGACTTTCCCAGGTGTTAATCCCTGATGATTGAAAATATTATAACTTGGTTTTATTAAATAAATTATTCCGCTGTGTAGACATGTATGAGTTACCACTAAAATTATGCATGACAGGAATTTATTTTATTAAAAGAGAATTGTAGCATTCCTCGATTATTACATGTACTCTGAGTTGATAATTTTTAATATTTGCGAAAATTATATGCGGGGTTTTAGAGGGTGTTACACGCGCGCCATTGTTCTGCACTTGAATCCTGTTCTCTCTGTTCTTTGCTTGAAATCAAAAACTCATAACATGAAAATTATAAAGCTTTAAACGAACATTCTAACCATATAAAACTTGATCTAACTCTAAGAAACCAGGGAGAATTTTATCACCCCCAATTTCTGACCTAAAAATGTCAGCAATTTCCGCATCCAAATTCTCCTAGCTCAGCTAACATAAATGAATTCTATGCATATGTACAGTTCAAGGACATTAAGGGCTACATTTTTGCTTCACAAACCTAAGCCTAATGATTCCTAAATAAGGAGATAGAAGTTTAGAAAATACCTGTTTTAGCCAAGTTTGGATAGGGCAATGTAGGAGTTTTGGATGAGGCCTGAAGGTCGTGTTAGCTTGCCTGAAGTTCACTCAACCTTTCCCAATGCTTGGCTTGCCTTGAACTTGCCTGAATGTGCTTGTAGAACTCAACCTGCAAAGCTTCAAAGTAAAAATGGTGAAGCTTGAAAATGAAGTTACAGTTGCTTGAGAAGGGCTGGGATAGTTGAGATGTATTGTTTAGAATGTGTTTGAAATGGTTTGGGATAAAACGCACGAGTGGATTTGGTTTTGGCTATGGTTCTGCAGGGCTTTCCCTGTTTTGGGCAGAAATGGAGTGTTTGGTGTATTTTGGTGTTTGAGAGGATTGTAACTCGTGTATTATGCTTGCTACAATGTGTTGAGGTTGTTTGAAATGAGACTTAGACTTGCTCTTATCTGATTACAAAGTTGTGTGGACTTTTGCAAGTTACTTGCTTTTGAAGCAAAAGTTGAAGTTGACAATGCCAAGGCCTGTACAGGCCTGTATTCTAGCTGCATATAGTTGGTGAACTTTTCCTGATATTAGTGAACTTTGTTTGCAGCAAAAGGCTTGGTCCATGGCTCAAGATAAACAATTTGACGTAAATCATGCTTTATCAAAGTGGCAATGTTACCTTTATGCCGTTTTTGGATTAAACCTTTGTATAATGCTTCATAGATCAGAACAATGCCATAATCCAATGTGTTTGCATTTAATTTATGAGTGTAGAAAGGATTAGAACCTGTAAACCAAGTACAAGCATGCTTTGGACAGAATTGCAAGTTGTAACATGGTGCAAAATGCCTTGGACAAAAGTGATGATTTGCCATTTTCAAACTTTCGATTCTCCCTAAGCACAAATTATCTTGGAGAGTTATTGGATATTTTGGAAAGCTTGTAACATGCTCTACAATCCATCTTTGAAATGAATTTTAAGATTCCACTTGGAACTATGTGAAAAATTGCCATGAATATAGGTTAAAATCCCGCCTAAACTAGGGCAAAATTTCACTAAGTTAGAAAGTTTTCGGACCCTTGTTCACAAAATCATAACTTGAGATCCAAGAATCTTTGTGGAAAACTTTGTGAATCCAAGTTTTATATTTGCTGTAGGACTACAACTTTCATGTTGGAAGTTTTCTTTGAATCCAATTTCATCATGGTGAAAAAGTTGGGCAAAGTTGGGAAAAAATAAGAAATTTTCATAACTTAGAAAATTTCGAAGTTATGAAAATTTTCCATATTAAACCCTAATTTTCAAAATTAGGTTTCTTGGTGAACAAGTTTCATGTTTTGACACATCTTGATGAAAAATGACCCTTGGCACTTGATTTTGACCAAAAAGTCAAAGTTTGACTTTTCAGTGTACAGTTGATTTCTGATCAGTTGACTGGGAAATTCTTCTGTCAATCCAATGCATTTGAGATCTTTTGAACCTTGTGATTAGGTCAATATGATTCCATTGAGTCCTTGAATCCATGCTTGAACCCAATTTTCCATTGGCTAGGTGAAAAATCAGAAATTGTCCTTCTGCAGTCAAAACCCTAAAAATGACCATTTTGCCCTTTTGATGATCTGATCAAGTTTCTTGAGGAGTTATGGTCCAAACATGATCAAATGGTTCATATGAGTCTATAATGTTGTTGTGGATCAAAAATTATGAGGTTTGACTGTAAATTGGCCACAGTTGACTTTTTCCCCATACAACTGATTTCTAGGTCAACTGTCCAATTGACTGGGCAAAAATTTGATTCAAAGCTTGAAACATGGTATGGGAAATCTTAGGAGTCCAAAATGAAGTATGAAAGTCACATGAGGAATTGGAAGTCCAAAAACCTTTGTGCAAACTCAAACCCTAATTTCAGGTCATCAGTGCAAGGAGATGTCTTGAGCAAAGCAAACCCTAATCCTTTCTGGAGTCCAAAGAGTCTTGTGAGGGTAAATCTTGATAAAATGAGAGGGAAAATTTTGGGGTACAACAGCTGCCCCTGTTCAATCTTCTTGAACCTGAAGAGTTATATTGGCGAGTTTATCGTTCGTGACTCGAAGGTAAAAGATGATTGGACACTAGAGTGCCCGTAAGTTTGCACTTGTCAAAATGTAGTTGAGGAAATGGGCTTAAAGATGCCATTTGGAGATGATAGAATCTTGTTGGAGACGGGCTTAAAGATTCCATCCAAGAATCTTTGTTGAAAATCAGGAGAATGAACATCAGAATGGTATCCGTATCTGGAACATATCTGAGTTGTATCTAGAGATTGAATCTGAATGAGCAATAGAATAACATCCGCATCTAGAGCATCTCTAAGCTATATCTGAACTTTGTATTTGAATAAGAAATAGAATAGAATCCGTGTCTGGAGTATCTCTAAGCTGTCTCTAGAAGTTTGAATCTGAATAAGCATAGAATATCATCCGTGTCCGGAGCATCTCTAAGTTGTCTCTGAAAGGAAATATGGAATAACTATCAGGATGGCATCCGTGTCTGGAGCGTATCTGAACTATCTCTAGAAGGAAATATAGAATAAGCAATAGAATAACATTCGTGTCTGGAACATCTCTAAGCTGTCTCTAGAAGTCTGAATCTGAATAAGAAATAGAATAACATCCGTGTCTGGAGCATCTCTAAGCTGTCTCTGAAAGGAAATCTGGAATAAGTATCAGGATGGCATCCGTGTCTGGAGCGTATCTGAACTATCTCTAGAAGGAAATATGGAATAAGCAATAGAATAACATCCGTGTCTGGAACATCTCTAAGCTGTCTCTAGAAGTCTGAATCTGAATAAGCAATAGAATAGAATCCGTGTCTGGAGTATCTCTAAGCTGTCTCTGAAAGGAAATATGGAATAAGTATCAGGATGGCATCCGTGTCTGGAGCGTATCTGAACTATCTCTAGAAGGAAATCTGGAATAAGCAATAGAATAACATCCGTGTCTGGAACATCTCTAAGCTGTCTCTAGAAGTCTGAATCTGAATAAGCAATATAATAGCATCCGTGTCTAGAGCATTTCTAAGCTGTCTCTGAAAGGAAATCTGGAATAAGTATCAGGATGGCATCCGTGTCTGGAGCGTATCTGAACTATCTCTAGAAGGAAGTCTGGAATAAGAAATAGAATAGCATCCGTGTCTGGAACATCTCTAAGCTGTCTCTAGAAGTCTGAATCTGAATAAGCAATAGAACAACATCCGTGTCTGGAGAATCTATAAGCTGTATCTGATTGTATATTGGTAGCTTGTTAATCTTATCCTGAAAAGGGTAAAATGTTAGCTGAAACACAAAGTTATGTTGCATGAAATGTATGATGCAATATATGTGTTTTATCAATGTTTATGATACATGAATGTAATGTATGCGCATGTAAGCTGATTCGCTGTATTGCTGAGGAAAATAAATCCTGGGTAGCTGGGGATAATAAAATTTCGACTGCTGTCGGGGAAAATAAATCCTTGACCGCTGCTGGAGATTCAAAATCTTTAATTGCTGAGGATGAGAAATCCTTGCTGACTAATGTTGGGGATAGAAAATCCTTGGCAACTCGCGGGGATTATCAAAAACTTTGACAACTTCTGTGGGGATGTGAGAATCCTTCATGACTCTCCTGGGGATATAGGGATCCTTCAAGTCTACTTAAGAAACCTGCTTGGGGAATCCAGAGATTTTTCACGACTATGGTTGGGGATTACACCATGGGAATCCTTACTCGGCTGGGGAATAGGGAAAACTCTGGCGATCTCTACCAAAGATTATACAAAAGAAAAACCTTGATCAACTGGAGAATAAGGAGAACTCTGATGGCTTCTGCGGGGAACTGAGAATGAGAATCTTCATTCTGCTAGGGGAATTTGAATCCTTGGGGACTTCAAGCTGAGGAGTCAAGAATGAAAATATTTGATCTGCAGGGGATTAAAAATTCTGACAAATTCATGCTGGGGAGTAATGAAGACTCTGGCAATTTCACTGGGGAATCAAGAATGAGAATCTTCATTCTGTTGGGGAGTTAAAACACTGGGGAGGAAGGTTTCCTGCTGGAGAGTAAGTGAAAACTCTGGGGGAGTAGCTTAGACTACTGGGGAGATTAGGAGTTTGGGTTATATTCCAATCTACTGGGGAATTATCCTAGTTTGGGGATAAGACAAAAGGTATCTGTTATCTGGTTGATTCTCAGACTTTAAGACAACTTGCTGGGGAATCTGGAGAAACTGGATGGTTTCTGCTGTAGATTGATAGTTGGAAATTTGACTCCGTTGGGGAAGAAGGTTTCATCTCCGCTGAGGGTCTGTAGTTCAAAGTTTTTTCTCCGCTGGGGATTAAGAATTTGAAAACTTAACTCTGATGGGAATTAAAGGTTTGAAAATATAACTCTGTCGGGGATTGGGAGTTTGAAGTTTTGACTCTGGCGGAGATTTTGAAATTTAACTCTGCTGGGGATATGTATTTCAAGGTTTTAGCTCCGCTAGGGATCTAGATGATTTACTGCAGGGGATTTCTATTGGAATAGCCTAAAGACATTTCCCTATACTTTCAACCTGTCAGTAATTATTCTTTCCCACTTCGTTTATTTGTAAACAGTGATTATATTCAAATGCATATGCTCATTAATAAATCATTGGACGTTTTCAAATAAAACACAAGTGTAAAGAAAAAGAAAAGGCAAATAGTTTTCTGCACTTTGAAGTATCTTTGTATTAACTTTGTGTAAGTATTTTGTACAAAGGAGACAGACATCCTAGTAAGAGGACGTTGTCATAAAAAATGAGAAAAATTTATACAAAGAAAGATGGCTATGTGTAAAAATTCCATGGGGTTCCCATTCTGCTATAGCCTTCGTAACTCTGAATATCTTGTCCATTCGCTGCTTCGTCCGAAGATGATTGAGTTGATCAGAAGCCCGGAGCTTGTCTGTGAAGAGATTATCCTTAAAGTGATCCGACGAGACATAGTCATACGCTTTAATTCCCTAACTTTTGCCTGGACCGCCCTTTCGGGTTTTCGATCCATCGGGAAACCCTTTTTTGCCCAAGTCCACCTTTCGGGTTTTCAACTTTCCGGGTGTACATATTTTTTTTATTTATCCCTAATTTTTGCCTGAACCGCCCTTTCGGGTTTTTGATTCACCGGGATGCCCATTTTTGCCCAAATCGCCCTTTCGGGTTTTCAACTTGTCGGGTCATTTATGCGTAGTATCTTTTGACTATGTCTGCATTTGCAGGGTGCGGCAGGTCATCACCGTCCATGGCGGTTAAGATCATTGCCCCACCAGAAAATATGTTTTTGACCACAAATGGTCCTTCGTAGGTAGGAGTCCATTTTCCCCTGGGATCACTTTGCGGCAAGATGATCCGCTTGATTACAAGGTCCCCAACTTGATATATCTGGCGTCTGACTTTCTTGTTGAAAGCTTTGATCATCTGTTTTTGATACGTCTGACCGTGGCAAACAGCAGTAAGTCGCTTTTCATCAATCAAGTTAAGTTGATCAAGCCGGGTCTGAATCCAATCGTCTTCACTCAAACCATCATCTTTCATGATTCTCAAGGAAGAATCTGAACCTCGATAGGTAAAACAGCTTCCATTCCATATACCAAAGAATAGGGTGTTTCCCCAGTTGAAGTGCGTGTCGTGGTACGGTACCCATGCAGAGCAAACGATAACATCTCATGCCAGTCCTTGTAGGTGACTGTCATATTTTGTATGATCTTCTAGATATTTTTGTTCGCAGCTTCGAAAACACCGTTAATCTTTGGCCGATAGGGAGATGAATTGTGATGTTGAATCTGGAACTGCTCGCATAAGGAGGTGATCATAGTGTTTTTAAGGTTCATACCGTTGTCAGTGATGATCCTTTCGGGGATGCCGTACCGACAAATGAGGTTCTGCTTGATGAAGCGGGAAACAACATTCTTTGTAACAGATGCGAAGGAAGTTGCTTAGACCCACTTGGTGAAGTAACCAATGGCCACCAGAATGAAGCGGTGTCCATTGGATGCTGTAGGCTTGACCTCTCCAATCATGTCGTTTCCCCACATAGCGAACGACCAAGGAGCTATTAAGACATTGAGAGGAACTGGAGGTATATGTACCTTGTCTGCATAGATTTGGCATTTGTGACAAGTCCTGGAATGTTGAAGGCAGTCAGCTTCCATGGTAGACCAGTAATAGCCTGCCTGCAGAATCTTCTTAGCCGTCGTATGTCCGCTAGAGTGAGTGACAAAGGTACCATTGTGCAGTTCAACCATGATCTGCTCAGCTTCAACCTTGTCCACACAACGGAGCAGAATGAAATCATGATTGCGCTTGTATAGGATACCATTGCTCAGGAAGAACTTGGCAGAGAATCTCCTCAAGAACTTTTTGTCATTGACTGAAGCTCCTTTAGGGTATTCTTGCGCCTCGAGATACCTTTTGACTTCATGAAACCAAGGTCGGTCCACTACTTCTTCGGTATTAATCTCGTGACAATATGCAGGTTCGTCCATCCATTCAATGGTGATTTGGGGAGCCTCATTATCCCAGTTAAGTTTAAACATGGATGACATTGTAGCTAGAGCATCTGCTAGCTGATTTTCTTCTCACGGGAAGTGCTCGAAGGTAATCTGCTCGAAATGTGGTAACAATGTCAAGACATGTTCTTTGTAAGGGATGGGGTTTAGATGTTTAGTATCCCACTCTCCTTTGATCTGACTGATGACCGAAGCTGAGTCTCCAAACACAATCAAAGATTTGATTCCCAAGTCAATTGCAGCCTTGAGACCAAAGATACAAGCTTCATACTCGGCCATGTTGTTGGTGCAGCTGAAGCAGAGTCTAGCAGTGAAAGGTGTATGGCAACCTTCTGGAGAAATGAGTACCGCACCGATACCGTTGCCAAGTGCATTGAAGGCACCATCAAAGTACAGGGTCCATCGGGATCCTTGTTCCGGTCCGTCAGATGGTCTGAAATCTTCAATGTTGTCCAAAGTCATGATATCCTCGTCGGGGAAGTCGAACCTCATGGACTGGTAATCTTTGACAGCTTGATGGGCCAGATGATCGGCTAGTACACTTCCCTTTATAGCTTTTTGGGTCGTGTACCGTATATCGTATTCCGTTAGGATCATCTGCCATCTAGCGATTCTTCCGGATAGAGCAGGCTTCTCAAAGATGTACTTGATCGGATCCATCTTAGAGATCAGCAAAGTGGTATGAGTCAACATATACTGCCTTAGCCGGCGAGCAGCCCAAACCAAAGCGCAGCAAGTTTTCTCGAGCAGTGAGTATCGGGTCTCACAGTCGGTAAACTTTTTGCTAAGGTAATAAATGGCATGCTCTTTTCGGCCAGACTCGTCATGTTGGCCCAATACGCACCCCATTGAATTCTCTAGGACAATCAGATACATGATTAGCGGTCTTCCTTTGACGGGAGGCATCAAGATAGGAGGTTCTAGCAAATACTCCTTGATTTTATCAAAAGCAACTTGACAGTCATCATTCCATTTAACCACCTAATCTTTCTTCAACAGCTTGAAGATTGGTTCACAGGTAGATGTTAGGTGAGAAATGAACCTTGCAATGTAATTTAGGCGTCCCAAGAAACCTCTGACCTCCTTCTCAGCGCGAGGGGTAGGCATTTCTTGTATAGCTTTGACTTTGGCAGGATCAACCTCGATGCCTTTGTTACTGATAATGAAACCCAAGAGTTTACCGGACCTGACTCCGAAAGTGCACTTGTTAGGGTTCAGTCTGAGCTTGTACTCTTTCAACCTGACAAACAGCTTTTGCAGATGGTCTAGGTGTTCTTCTTCAGTTTGTGAACGGGCTATCATGTCGTCTACGTAGACCTCTAACTCATGATGTATCATATCATGAAATAAAGCTACCATGGCGCGTTGATAGGTTTCCCCGACATTTTTCAGTCTGAATGGCATCACTTTGTAGCAGAACGTACCCCATTGTGTAACAAAAGTAGTTTTCTCCATGTCTTTAGGGGCCATTTTGATCTGGTTGTACCCTGAAAATCCGTCCATGAAAGAAAATACCTTGTGCTGAGTTGTATTGTCAACCAAGATATCAATGTGCGGAAGTGGAAAGTCATCTTTAGGGCTAGCCCTGTTTAAGTCTCTGTAATCCACACACATTCTCACTTTGCCGTCCTTCTTAGGCACGGGCACAATGTTAGCAACCCATTGTGGATATGAAGTAACAGCAAGAAATCCATCATTAAACTGCTTCATAACTCCGACTTTGATCTTTTCAGACATGTCGGGCCTCATGCGGCGAACTTTCTGTTTAACTGGTGGACAATCTTCTCTCGTGGGGAGACGGTGAACCACAATGTCTGTATCAAGTCCCGACATGTCTTCGTAAGACCAGGCGAATATCTCAACATATTCATTCAACAACTGAATTAAGCGCTCCTTAACACTTGGCTCTAGGTTGGCACCCAATCTAACTTCTTTTCTGTCTTCCTCTGTACCCAAGTTGATTGTCTCTAACAACTCCTCATGAAGTAGAATATCCCTTTCTTCCTGTTGTAGCAGTCTAGCCAATTCTCCCGGAACTTCACAGTCTTCATCACCTTCGTATTCGGCATGGTAGACCAGATCTTCAGAGTCACTGAAGGTCATAGCAGAATTGTTACCCATGGAATCCGGAATGGAAGGGTACCTACATTTGTGAGTGTGGGTGTGTGTAAGGGATAGCCACATTTAAACAAATAAAATGTAAAAAAGAAAGATAATTAACACAAAAGTTTATATGTGAAAACGTCCATGATTCATTAAAATGGCATATGAAGATGAAAAATCAAACCCTTACAAATGGACCTATGTACCTCGGGTAAGGCACAAGGTTAAAAGTGTACGAATTGTATAAGAATTATTACAAACCAACAAAAATGTTTGAAAGATAAATTACTGATTGATGAAAGTAATGGGAACAAATTCCTTTGCCTCCCAATTGCATAGTCCTCCTTCAACAGTAGGGAAAATTCAGTCTTCCAGGTTGCTCTCCTCTTCACTATCCTCCAAAGCATTGACTCCATGATGAGTGATCTTCACTGGTGGCCCTCCAGCCCGGGAGCAATGCAAAGCCTTCTGAGCAGAAGCAGTGAAACCCAAGCCGAATTTATCAGATTCAAAGGGAAAGTCTGGAAGTTTCCCCCAGATTGTGCTTCCTCCTTCTTCAATCACAGTCTTTGCATCTTTTAAAGAAGACATCTGAGGCGGAGGTCTGGTAATCATGGGTACAGAAGACACTGTCTTGGTTGCCGCAATCTCCTGAGCTACCTCTTCAAAATGCTGAAAGGGGGTTTCGATGAATTCACCATCCAATTCTACATAGCAGAAAGAATTTAGATGGCTTATCATGTATTCCTCTTCGCCGTGAACAATTACAATTTTCCCCTGGACAGGGTACTTGAGCTTATGATGCAGAGTAGAAGTAACGACTCCAACATGATGAATCCAGGGTCTTCCCAACAAGCAAGAATAGGAAGGACGGATGTCCATCACATAAAATATGGAGTTGAAGGTTTCCGTTCCCACTTTAATCGGGATGTCCACCTCCCTGTGGACCATCCTTTTAGAACTATCAAAGGCTCTGACAATGATGTTGCTGGGCTTCAAAACTAGACCTTCATAATCCAGCCTATCCAATGCTTTCTTTGGCAAGACATTCAGCGAAGAACCAGTTTCTACCAGGACGTGTGCTAGAGTAGTCCCTCTGCATTCAACCGAGACATGCAAGGTGTCATTATGCTTTCTCCCTTTGATTGTTAGATCAGCGTCGGAGAATCCTAAACCATTATAAACTGTTAGGCTAGCTACACATTCTTGGAACTGGTCCGTAGAGGTTTCCTGTGGCACGTGGGCCGTATTCAGAAATCTGATAAAAGCTTTGGCATGAGCTTCTGAACAAAGCAGCAAGGCCAACATAGAGATCTTTGAGGGGGTTTGCCCCAGTTGTTCAACAACATTATAATCGCTTTTCTTTATTATTTTCAAAATCTCTTCCATTTCTTTTTGAGAGGTTTCAGGGATGATCAACGGCTGAGCCCTCGTCTTGATGGGATCTTCTTGGATCCCTTTCCCTCTATCATCAGCAGCAACAGAGGGGACAACCACAAGAATCACAACTTCTTCAATAATCGGAGTTCTTGCAGATATGTTGACCGGTACAAGGGTAACCTTAGGAGCAGTTGAGGGTCCATAGATTTCCTTTGGAGGGGCAATCTCTGGAGAGAAAATTCTTCCACTGCGGGTGATTTTGCTCGTTCCAGCAATGTTTCCAATGTCAGAAGTCTCTTCATCAGAACTCTCTTCAGTTGATTCAATTTGCTTAATACCATGGTAGAAGATCTCTCCCCCATAGTTCCACGGTATTGATTTGTTGGACTTGTACGGGATAGGCTCCAGCATGGTTATCTTCAAAGGTACAATATTCGGATCGGATGTGTTGTACCCCAAAATTTTCCCTCCCATATTTCTCAAAATATTGCAAGAAAAATCTCCAAGTTGCTCAAGGTTGCTCAAGGATTGACCAGACAAGCTATCTCCTAAGGCAGTCTATCCCAAATTAGGGTTTTGTGTTGCATCAATATCTTTGAGTCCAAATGACCTCAAGTTCTCCCCAATGTCCTAATATGTTATCAAGATCATCCATGCCAAATTTCAAGCCTTGAAGAGGAAGTTTGCTCAGTCAATTGCTCAAAAGTCCAAAAATTGACTGTGCTAGGTCAAAAGTCAACTGTGACCCAAATGCAGTCAAACTTCAAGATTTTTTGTCAAATTATCATTTTGAAGGATATTTCGTCATTTGATCAAGGGTTGATGATGATTCATCAAGGATTAGGGTTTTGCAAGAAAAGTCAACTAAACTTTGACCAAGCATAACTTTCTCATACTTTATGAGAAATGACCCATCCAAAGCTCATTTTGAAGAGGATGCAATTCCTTACAATCCATATTCATACCCCAAGTTGAAAATATGCACTCACAAGAAGTTATGAATTTGGACATTTTAAGTTATTTTGAAAAGTCATCAAAAAAACCTTTTTTACCAAAGCTTATAACTTGAGCATGGAATATCAAAATGAGATTAGACCAAAAGGGTTGGTTAGAGGACATCTCAAGCTTTCTAAAAAGTCAAATAACATCTCCAAAAGATCAAAATTGAATAATTTATGCATTGTTGAAGTTGGGCTTTTTTTGCAAAATTGCCAAAAGTCAACTATCCCTAAAACTTCAAATTTTGCCAAATGGGCCCATTCTTTTCCACTTGATTTGAGTTTGCATTACTTCCCACGTTCCCTAGCTCCAGCCATGTATCCATATCATTTTTTTAATTAATTATTTTGATTTTATTTGAATTAATTTGATTTAAATCAAAATAAATCAAATAAAAATCAAAAGGCATTGATAACCAAGATCTTGTGTTGATTTCAGGCTCCAAATACAGCTATTGTCATCATCAAATTCGTATCAAGTGAATCATGTGCAAGAAGATTTGAATTAAGCAAATTTGGCAAGTTTGTAAATGGAGATCAAATCAAATATGCAAGCATTGATAAGGCAAGATTTGGACCAAGTTTGTAAACCTAATGCACTGACTAATACATAAGAAAGCTAAAGCACACGAAATAAGGGTTGAAAATCAGGGGAAGAGGCAGAACCACTTTGCAAAAATTCACAAAAAAGTTGGAGATCAAAGTCCAGGTTAGAGGCAGTTTCAGGATGCGAGAGTTGTCTCAATCGATTCCTGGCCATTCACACAAGCTACCTAGATCCAAACCAAGTATTATCAAGTCCTCAAACGCGTTGTAAGTCTCACGCTATTCACCCCTATTCTTGATTTCGATTTGAATCATTCTGGCATCTATTGAACAAACTAATGGCATATTTGTGATCACAAGAACATTTGCAAACTGATGGTAATAGCCAATTTCATTTATGTGCCCTGTATAGAAAATCACCATAGCTAGGGTTCCTTGTTCGTGTTTAGGGCTTTCTGTTTCAGGTATAATTGGCTCATAAGAAGAACATGGTTGTGACCAGGAGATCATGACGAACTCAACCATAGCCTTGAAAGTTGTTTTTATTGCCTGAGGGAGATTTTAGAACAAGGCTGCATTTTTTGCTGCGGAAGAAAAGCCGCAGGTAATTTTTACAGGGGTCTGAGGACAAGGACGATGAGGTGTCCTCCGTCCATTGGGTCATTCAAAATCGCGCGCGTTTTTTTATTTTGTTCTGGAATATGATTTGTTTTTTCATATAATGTATTATTTGTATTATTAATAAACAAACAACAACACGCCCCAGCGGTTGCCATGTAAGCATTAAAGCATTCCAAGGCTGGAGGTCAGGGGTTCGATCCCTGCCTCCAGCAATTTGTGTTTTCTTCATATTTTTCAGTTATTCCGGTGCGCGCTCAAGCTTGCAATCCACCATATGCCCTCACCAATCCAAGTGCCAGATGGCCAATGGCCAGATCTGATGGTCAGCAATCAAAGGAGCACCATGAGCCAGGTCAGCATGCACGTACTGGATCAGAAAAAGTCCAAATGGGCCAGCAAAAATTGTTCCTTACACCCTCAAATCAGGCCCATTACCTCCTTTCTCTTATATTTTTCTATTTTATTTATTTAGTTATTTTATTTCATTTTAATTAATTACCAACCAATCATTTTTTTCCTTTTTATCAAAAACATCAAAAAATATTTTTTATCCAATAAAATTTCAGAATTCTTTTTTTAATAAATACTAATTAATTAATTTAGGTTTTTTTTAATTCTAGAATAACTTTAACCTAATTTGTAAATAAATAAAATTAATTAGATTTAATTAGGTTTTAACTACTAATTTAATTAATTTTATTTTCTTTCTTAAAATAACAAAAACCCAAAAATATGTCATTATTTATTTTTCATTAATTAATTTATTAACTTAATTTGGTCATTTAATTTAGGTTTAATTTCTTTCCTTAAATAAAAACAACAATAAAAACAATTTTCTTTCAAAAGGGTCAAAACCCTAAATTTCACACTCGATTTAATTTCTTGTGCGTTGTATTTATTTTTATCCAATAATGTACCTGCTTCCGGATTGTAATAGTTAAATAGGACATTTAATTATTTTTATTGCTTTACTTTATTTTTCAAAGGGTTTGTCTTTGGCGATGTAAATACCCGACGCCTTGTAATTTAAATTCCGCATTTTATTTCCGCAAATTATAACTGCTAGATGTTTGATAATAGGGTTTGCATGACAAGACTGAATGTTAATCTTAAAATCAAATTAGATCACCTTTAACATGTATAAAGATAAAAATAACTGAAAACGAAACACTCGCACATGCGCACTCTTAGGGTACACCCCACTTGGTTGCCTTCGTACACGGTCATTGAGTATAGGTCTCTTTAGAGGTCGCCCTCTTGTCTAAAAGATCCTAGTCGCCTCAAAACGGTTGCCTCAGATATTGTTGCCTCAAACAAATGATTTAAGACTTTAGGGTTACCGCTAAGGCATCATAACATTGCTTTAGTGACCATATGTCCCTCATTCAAATTGACCCTTAAACTCCAACGACGGTGCTACCCACTCATTAATAGTGGTATAGCATTGTCTAAAGGAAATTAGCATAGAATGATTCCTTTTTCGAGTAGGTAGATGGTTCTTAGATACTTGCTCTTTCAAAATAAAACTCTTCACACTTACACTTTTCGAACAAAGTTTTCAAAACACTTCATTACACTCTTGAGGACAGAAACAAGAGTTAAATCGAAGTTTCAAACAAAAACTATTTTCAAACCCACAAGCACAAAGAAAACAATTTTGAAAAAAAATTGAGCAAGTACCTAAGAGCCCGTGGATAACCACAGATAGAAAGGGTGCTAACACCTTCCCTTTCTATAATCTACCTCCCGAACCCGAGAAATATCTCGAAAAAGGAATTTTTCTGTGCTTTTTTCCTTTCCTTGTTGGATAAAATAAAAGTCGGTGGTGACTCTTGCTTACCGCGACATTTTGCGAAAACAAACGCAAAACGCAAACCAGCATTCCAAAAAACAGTCAGTTCTTCCCACTGTATCACAGGATGTAATCTTAACAGGTCTTTTGGAGACCTTGGAAAGATTGGAGGATATGGTAATTATTGAAATATCATTGACAGGAGTCGGTGTAACAGGAGTCTTTTCAAAAAGGATTTCTTGGTTATCCATTAGGCGCTGGATTCCTAACTTTAACAATGTACAGTCGGTTGGAAACGATGAACAAAGGTAGCAATCTTCTTCACATCCTGGGAAAATCCCAGCCTTCAGCAAATTCAACTTGATTATCGGTAGCAGAGTCATCAAATCATCAACATTAACAACAAAAATATCTTCTTCAACAGCATGGGCATTGTGGCCATGCTTTGGCATTGGAGCAGAGATCACATTTGGCTTTTCAGGGGTGTCAAATTCAACTTCTTTAGCATCTATCAAATCCTGAATCTTATTTTTGAGGGCCCAACAACTGTTGGTGTCATGCCCCAGGCTGTCTGAATGATAAGCACACTTGGAATTGGGATGGTAGTGTGGTGACGTAGTGTTAGGGTTTTTAGGGGCCTCCCTCAAACTGGCAAGGTTTAACTTCAAGAGATGGGGTAAAACCTGAGCAGGTGTCATATTGATCCGGGTGAATTGTCGTGCAGCCCTTTCCACCCTTGCTTTGTTGGTTCTGGGTTGATTATTTCTAGGCTGATCAGCTGCAGACTTCTGAATCATTACGGCCCCCACCGCTGGCCGACGCTCAACTCTTTCTTGACCTCTTTGGGAGTAGACAACTGAGACTTCTTTCTTTGCTGGAAAAGTCTTTTTGATGGCAGTGGAAGCAGATGCATCCTTTTGAATTTTCCTGCTCTTTATGCCGGCTTCAACTCTCTCACTAGTTAGAATCAACTCGGTGAACCCCACATACGAACTTCCAATAAGGTGATTGAAAAAGGGGCCTGATAGTGTACCCAAGAACATATCTACCAGCTCCCTCTCAGATAGAGGTGGTTGTACTCGTCCTGCCAAGTCTCTCCATTTATGGGCATACTCTTTGAAACCTTCATTTGAGACCATGCCCATACTCTGTAATTGAGTACGGGTTGATGCTAAGTCCGCATTATATTGATACTGTATGTAGAAGGCAGCTGCCAAATCCTCCCAATTATGCACCTCAGACCTCTCTAGCTGGTAGAACCAATCTAACTGCGTCCTCGAAAGACCGTCCTGGAAGAAATGGACCCATAGATCCTTGTCAGAAGAATGCAGTTGGATTTTTCTGACGTAAGATCGCAGATGCATCTTTGGACAAGACAAACTATCGTACTTAGCAAATATAGGCACCTTAAACTTGGGGGGAATTACAATTCCAGCAACCAACCCTAGCTCTTCAAAGTCCAGCCCAGGCACACTTTGTACCTCCATGGCAGCCACACGCTCTTCCAGATTCTTGTATTTGTCATCTGCAGGATGGTACTGCTGTTCAGAATAGTCTTCATCCTCCTCCTCCTCTTCTTCCTCTAACTCAGATGGTACTGCAACTCCCTTTCCTTTTCCTACCCCTTCATCAGATGTTGAGGGGAAATCCAGGACCCTTCTAGCTTGACCTTCAAATCTTCTACCCATGGTAGCCACACAAACCCTCTTCTTTTTCTTTTTCTCTTTTTCCTTTTCTAGCAAGGTTTTGATCTCCTCTTGACCGTTAGCCAAAGTCATGAGTAGCTGTTGGAACTGTGAATTCTGCGCTTGTAAGTCTTTAACCGTTTGCTCAATATCCATCTTGCTGAAATAAACAACAGAGAGATAAGGAAACCTGGTGTGAAGACCTGCTTACGTATATGATGAATGATATGTATTCATGTAATGCATTCAAGGATTCAGAAATTCAAAGTTGTTTTAAACAAAAAGGAAAACACGTCATATTAATAAGATAGAATTCGTTAGTACATCAATGCCCCATGGGCAAAATAATACAAAATTCTAATGTAAAAAGACGTTGCGCAACCTCTTTGGTGAAATGTAGGTGTTGAGAGTCTGCTCTTCGTGAAGTTTGTGAGTAAGTTCCAAAACCTTCTTCTCACTTGCGTAGAATTGGGCTTCGAAAGTATCACGCTCTCCCTTGAGTTGTATCCAACTCCTTTGTAAATCTTCAAGTGATGTTGGCATGTCAGGATGTAGGAGGGTGTATGGAACCCCTCCTTCCATAACAGGCTCTCTGATCATAGGGAGAATGTAGGGGTAAGGCATCATAAGACTTTGGGCGCGGGTTCGTACCCACTTGAGGTAAGGCTCAAGAGGGATGGAATTCTTGTGTCCCAAGGTCTTACTGTCCACCTTGTTGGGCATCCTCCAAGCTCGGATAAACCTTTGTCGAAGCCCTTGATCGTCGTTGTCGAAATCAAAAACCAAGTCTGGAATCAGCATGTCATGTGGGACATCCCTTCGGGCATACCCAAACTGTCTCAGAGCCAAGCAGGGGTTGTAGGTGATGCCTCCCCTAATTCCAAGTAGTGGGACATTAGGGAATTCCCCATAATGATCAATGATGATAACATTTTCTCTGGATCGAGAACACCAATGAACATCTGAATGTGTAAGAGTCATCAATCGTTGTGACCACCTTAAACCTTGCTCATTCCTCAAAACTGATGGGGGAAGATGAGAAATAAACCATCTTACCAGTAAAGGAGTACAACACATGAAAACACCTCTTTTCCTCATTGTTCGAGTGTGAAAAGAGTGGAGGATATCCCCGAGCAATGTAGGCACCGGGTTGCGAGCCATGAAGATTTTGACAGCACTGACATCTATAAGCTGGTCAGGGTTTGGGCACAAGACCATCCCATAGATGAGAAGAGCTACAATCTCCTCAAAAGCTTGTAAGTCCAATGAATTCCAGCAGCTTTGGGCCTTCTGAAACAGAAACTTTGACAAGAAGCCTTTGACACCACTTCTAGTTTCCCAATGGCCTATGATATCAGATGGTTGCAAGTGTAAGGCTTGAGCAACATCTTCAGGCTTTGGATCTCTTTCTGTACCATTGTAGGGTAGTTGATTGAGAATAGGAATCCTCAAGAGTTGAGAAAATTCCTCCAAAGTAGGCACAAGCTGGTAATCAGGAAATGTGAAGCAGCGGTGTAGGGGGTCAAAGAACTGGAAGAGAACTTTCACCATGTCTTCCTCAGTGTTGGTGTTGACTAAGTTGAGAAGACGACCATGCCTCTCGGTGAATGGATAATTCTCAAGAATCCTTGAATCTAGCTCCTTGAGTTGAGGAGGAAGTCTTACAAGGTTGACTTGTATGGTTTTCCTGCGAAGTGATTCCATTACCTACAAAATAGGAACAAAGATGAAGATCCAAATCCTTGAAATGGTTAGTGGATGCATATGATGCTTCATGATGTTTATGATGTTATGTACAAGTATATATGTACAAACAAGTCACACAAGTTCCTTGTTTCAGGCTTGCATGAGGTTTCATAGGTAAGTACCCTCTTGAAGTTTAGTTGGCTCAACTTGTCCTATAAATAGTGACCGGGTTCTAAGGAGCTCAATATCACTGGATTATTTTCTGTGTTCATTGTTTCAGTTTAGCCACTTTACTGGCGACCGAAATATTCCAAGAAAATAACCCTCAATGAGTGTAGTATCGAGTATCTACCAATTTCAGACTGCACCAAAGCCGGTCATCTCACTACCCCTAAAAAGGCCAAGTTGGTCAAGTAAAGGTTCTAAAAGTCCATTAGTGCTTCATGACATCACTCAGCGGCCCCGTATTCTCTTTAATTAACTCAAAGGCTACTGATATCCACAAATATGTCGCACTAATATAGTTATTGCTTCAACCGTGTCGGTATACCCCACACAGTTTCCACAACGTATTGCTATTTACCTATGAATGTTTCCCAAATCCGGGTAGAGGATTCAAACCCAAACAATAGAACTAAATGTAAAGCAATCAAGTCAAGCAAGATAAGCATGTAAAGGTGATCTAAAACCTAAGGTAACCCCACTTTTAGATTAGTCCCCAACAGAGTCTCCAGTTCTGTGATGCGGTGGGAGAACTGAGTTGAGGTTTTGCGTTTGTGTTCGCAAATGTTTTGGTTTAGTAAGAGTCGCCACCGACTTTTATTTTATCCAAAAGGAAAGGTCAAAAAGCACAGGAAATACCTTTGAGATTGTTTTTGGGTTCGGGGGGTAGATTATGAAAAGGGAAGGTGCTAGCACCCTTTTCATCCATGGTTTTCCATGGGCTCTTAGTTGTTTTAGATCACTTGCTTTTTCTTTTCAATTGTTTGAAATGGTGCTTTTGAGTGTGGTTTTGAAAGTATTTTGAAAAGAGGCCATCGTTGTGGCAACCTTTGTAATGATTCTTGTTTGAATGTATACAAAAGTGTTTGTCTTTTGAAAAATGTTTCAATGTTTGAAAGTTTGTTTTGGGAAAATGTTTTGAAATTGTATTGTGTGTTTTTGAAAATATCAAGGATGTTTGCAAGTTTGATCAAGTAACTAGGAGTTGTCTACCCTACTAAAAGATCTTTCCTACACATTTGTAACCCTTTGACATTATTATTTTACCATTGTATTTGGTAAACAACCCTATCTTTGGATGTTAAACGGGACAGGCGCGGGTCATCGTATGACCATGATAACAATATTGCCAAGTATCTTAGCAAGTTTTTTGAGGGACTAGATCATTTTTGTATATGCAACCAAGATAGTGTCATCGAGGGACTATGATCTTTTTGTTTTTGTTTGATTTTTGCCAAGATACCTAGCATGCATACCATGGTCATTTTTAAGGCAACAAGTGGATGAAACCCTAGGGGTGTTTGTGTGCATTGGGTTGTCACTTTTCATGCATTTTTGTCTTGTGTTTAGTCATGCTATTTGTTTTGATTTTGGTTTTTGCATACAAACCCTAATTTACTAATCATGCATATAAAAGCAATAAAATGCGTAAAAGTAAATCTAAGACTATTACAACATTATTATGGGGAGGGGTACAAGTTTGAATAGGGGATATTGCTCAAAATAAAACCCTAAAACTATTATTACAACCAAATTGGAATACTGCACAAATAAATAAATGGACAAATATTTAAATATACAAATAAATATAAATATGCAAAGGATGTTTTTTTTTGTATTTATTTTATGTATGTAAAATAAATTATTTGTGTCTCAAAAATAATAAAAAATATTAATGATAATTTTTTTGGAAAGGGTGGAAACCCTAGTTTTGATTTAAAAGAAAATATATTTCTATTATTATTTTATATCATTTTTGTACAAGAAAATAAAATAAAAATATATATAAAAACGTTAAAAAATAATATTTGTGAGAAAATAATATTTTAAGTGTATAAATAATAAAAATAAAAATATATGATATTTTTGTATTATTTACAAATTTTATTTAAGAAAATAAGTTAATATTAACCTAATAATTATTTATTATGCAAATAAAAATAAAAAAATATGATAAAATGCCAAAAATAAATAAAATATTTTTTTGTGATTTTTAAATGTTCAAGAAAAAACAATAAAGTCAGAAAATAAAAAAAGAAATGAAAAATATGCAAAAATCAAGAAATGGGCCAAGGGAGTGCAAAAAGCAGAGTGGGGGGTGTCAAAAGCAAGAGGCCCAAGATGCCTGGCCCAAATACACTTCGTCCCTGTCCTCAGAACGCGCGCGCGCCATTGTTCTGCACTTGAATCCTGTTCTCTCTGTTCTTTGCTTGAAATCAAAAACTCATAACATGAAAATTATAAAGCTTTAAACCACGATTCTAACCATATAAAAAACTTGATCTAACTCTAAGAAACCAGGGAGAATTTTATCACCCCCAATTTCTGACCTAAAAATGTCAGCAATTTCCGCATCCAAATTCTCCTAGCTCAGCTAACATAAATGAATTCTATGCATATGTACAGTTCAAGGACATTAAGGGCTACATTTTTGCTTCACAAACCTAAGCCTAATGATTCCTAAATAAGGAGATAGAAGTTTAGAAAATACCTGTTTCATCCAAGTTTGGATAGGGCAATGTAGGAGTTTTGGATTAGGCCTGAAGGTCGTGTTAGCTTGCCTGAAGTTCACTCAACCTTTCCCAATGCTTGGCTTGCCTTGAACTTGCCTGAATGTGCTTGTAGAACTCAACCTGCAAAGCTTCAAAGTAAAAATGGTGAAGCTTGAAAATGAAGTTACAGTTTCTTGAGAAGGGCTGGTATAGTTCAGATGTATTGTTTAGAATGTGTTTGAAATGGTTTGGGACAAAACGCACGAGTGTATTTGGTTTTGGCTATGGTTCTGCAGGGCTTGCCCTGTTTTGGGCAGAAATGGAGTGTTTGGTGTATTTGGGTGTTTGAGAGGCTTGTAACTCATGTATTCTGCCTGTTACAATGTGTTGAGGTTGTTTGAAATGAGACTTAGACTTGCTCTTATCAGATTACAAAGTTGTGTGGACTTTTGCAAGTTACTTGCTTTTGAAGCAAAAGTTGAAGTTGACAATGCCAAGGCCTGTACAGGCCTGTATTCTAGCTACATATAGTTGGTGAACTTTGCCTGATATTAGTGAACTTTGTTTGCAGAAAAAGGATTGATCCATGGCTCAAGATACACAATTTGACATAAAGCATGCTTTATCAAAGTGGCAATGTTACCTTTATGCCATTTTTGGATTAAACCTTTGTATAATGCTTCATACATCAGAACAATACCATAATCCAATGTGTTTGCATTTAATTTATGAGTTTAGAAAGGATTAGAACCTGTAAACCAAGTACAAGCATGCTTTGGACAGAATTGCAAGTTGTAACATGGTGCAAAATGCCTTGGACAAAAGTGATGATTTTCCATTTTCAAACTTTCGATTCTCCCTAACCACAAATGATCTTGGAGAGTTATTGGACATTTTGGAAAGCTTGTAACATTCTCTACAATCCATCTTTGAAATGCATTTTGAGATTACACTTGGAACTATGTGAAAAATTGCCATGAAAATAGGTCAAAATCCTGCCTAAACTAGGGCAAAATTTCACTAAGTTAGAAAGTTTTTGGACCCTTGTTCACAAAATCATAACTTGAGATCCAAGCATATTTTGGGAAAACTTTGTGAATTAAAGTTGTAGATTTGGTGGAGGACTACAACTTTCATGTTGGAAGTTTTCTTTGAATCCAATTGCATCATGGTGAAAAATTGGACAAAGTTAGGAAAAAATAAGAAATTTTCATAACTTAGAAATTTTCTAAGATGAAAATTTTCCATTTTAAACCCTAATTTTCAAAATTAGGTTTATTGGTGAACAAGTTTCATGTTTTGACACATCTTGATGAAAAATGAACCTTGGCACTTGATTTTGACCAAAAAGTCAAAGTTTGACTTTTCAGTGTACAATTGATTTCTAATCAGTTGACTGGGAAATTCATCTGTCAATCCAATGTATTTGAGATATTTTGAACCTTGTGATTAGGTCAAGATGATTCCATTGACTCCTTGAATCCATTCTTGAACCCAATTTGCCATTGGCTAGGTGAAAAATCAGAAATTGCCCTTCTGCAGTCAAAACCCTAAAAATGACCATTTTGCCCTTTTGATAATCTGATCAAATTTCTTGAGGAGTTGTGGTCCAAACTTGATCAAATGGTTCATATGAGTCTATAATGTTGTTGTGGATCAAAAATTATGAGGTTTGACTGTAAATTGGCCACAGTTGACTTTTTCCCCATACAACTGATTTATAGGTCAACTGTCCAATTGACTGGGCAAAAATTTGATTCAAAGCTTGAAACTTGGTATGGGCAATCTTAGGAATCCAACATGAAGTATGAAAGTCACATGAGGCATTGGAAGTCCAAAAATCTTTGTGCAAACTCAAACCCTAATTTCAGGTCATCAGTGCAAGGAGATGTCTTGAGCAGAGCAACCATAATCCTGTCTGGAGTCCAAAGAGTCTTGTGAGGGGAAATCTTGATAAAATGAGAGGGCAAATTTTGGGGTACAACACCATCCTAAGTGGGGTTTTAAGGGACGCCAGCCGAAGGTGGACTTCAGGATAAAGAAACCAGCCGAAGGGGAATCTTCATCGAGGAATACTATGCCGAAGGTAGATTCCTAGGAAAAGAACGTTGGTCGAAGGTGAACTTACAACTGCAAAGAGACCAGCCGAAGGGGTCTCTCAACAAATGATACCAGCCAAAGGTGGATTTTAAGGATGCCAGCCGAAGGTGGACTTTAAGGGAGAAGAAACCAGCCGAAGGGGAATCTTCATCAAGGAATACTATGCCGAAGGTAGATTCCTAAGAAAAGAACGCTGGTCGAAGGTGAACTTACGACTGCAAAGAGACCAGCCGAAGGGGACTCTCAACAAAGGGTACCGGCCGAAGGTGGATTTTAACAAAGGATACCAGCCGAAGCGGGGTTTTAAACAAATGATAAAGATATGAATGCCTGGTTAGAGTTATACACACTAGAGCGAAATTGAGCATCAAGAAACAAATGTTTAGAGTTGATAGTGAACACAGGAACGAGACTAACCAAAGAAAGCCCCAATAAAAAGGACGCATTCGCCTGAATAAGGACGCCATACAACTGGACTTCGAAGAGACACTGAAGGACTCTTAACATAAAAGGTTAGCTAAGCTACAAAAGGAGGACCCGACTAACACGGATAAACCAAAATATGGAACCGACTAAGCAGGACCTTTAAAGAGCACTGATCGAAGTTGAAATCTACAAGAGAAAGAGATTGGTCAGAGCAGACTCTAACAAAGATTGCCAAAACACGTTGGGCTTTCGATAGGTTGCAAATACGCAAGGACTACAAAAATCCATCAGGCCAAAGGCGGGGTGTAATTCTTCAAGAGTGGAAATTATCTGAATTACCACACACCAAGTATGGATACTCAAACACTTGAGAAGCAAGAAAGGTTATACACCGACTCTTACTCACACTCTAATGGCAAAGCAAACACGGGTAAAATAACCAAAGGCTTGCAAAGGCAAGCGCAAACCACAAACTTACTGGGGAAATGGAGAAATACCAAAGACCCGACTGGTGGTGAATCAAAATAAACTCTGCTGGGGGAACATAATCGAATTACCCTAGGCTTGTTGTAGAGATAAATCAAATCTGAGTGCATAACAATCTGGTTACTACAATTAAACATAATTGGCTTATACTCATGCATGTTTAAATTTTTATAGCGTAATGCTCCATATAATGGAAATGCAACGCGTTTTAGTAGATGCAATGTGTAATGATACATGTTTAATAATGCACTGGAAAACATATCAATAATTGGCTGCTGAGAAGACAATGAACTTTTGAATGATTATTCTGGCACATCTGATCCTCTGTAGGGAACAAGCAATATGAACTTCAATGGGGGAACTGAGATTTGAAACCATCAACCTTCGAACGATTGATCTTACTAGGGAAGTAAATTCCTGGGGAGAACACTACAAAAATAAAATTGTAGTTCAGAGAAAATCTTGAATTCTGATCAGACCCTCAACTTCACGGGGAACAAATTCTTTATCCTCTGTTGGTAAAAAGAAAGGGATTTGCTAGGAATCGAAACTTCTGGCATAGAAATCCTTTGATGAAGATAGCTTCTGTTGGGGAATATAGAAATTCTTAAATAAAAAGAAATCTACTCAGGCCACACCGGGGATAACGTTGCTGGGAGGTAAAAGATCCTCACTTGGGGAAGAAACGAACATCCCGGGATAGAAACTCCACTGGGGATATCTTAACAAAAACTTCTACCATTGGTAACGAAAGAGTTATGACTGGAATTCTCCTGTACACCTCACCAGAGAGATAAGGCACTCGCTCTATTACGGAAAGAAGAATAGTTCCACTGTGGAACATGGATCTAATTATATGAAAATCCTCACGCTATCCTTCTTGATTCATTTGTTGGTATGCATCTTATCATAAAAGACCAACAGTACTTGCAAAAACAGAAGTTGGGGCGACATGCCCCTGTTTGGAATGGAAAACCTTACCTAAGAATAGACAATTTGAACTACCAATCACCGGGAAAAAACCGTGATGCAAGATTGCAACTTCAACACGTCGACTCCGAGGAGAAATGCAACTAAAAAGTGGACTTTAGAGAAGATGCTGCAAAATTAATTGTAGTCCAATGAAAAGGAATCAATCTAGGCTTTACAGAACTTCTACATTTCCAGGAAGAAAGAACAGTCTCCTTCTGCAGAGAAGTGAGGATGCTTCACTGGGGAGAAACTATCTCAGAAGAGAAACCCCTTGGTAGACAGATCTTTGTCAAGTAGCAACAGGTCTTTTAATGGGAAGTGGCGCCCCCCTAGGGAGTGATACTTCCATCACGTCGTGTACGAGTAAACAACCCCAAATGATCATTGTATTACTGCTTATATCCTACTGAGGATAACAATCCAAACTTCAACTAGGGATAATATCCTTGACTTAGGACAAAGGATATTAGTAGATAGACTTAAGTCTCTGATAAGTCGAAGATAACAATCCTGACTTCTTGGCATGATTTTCAAATTCATAGGTCATTTAGCCTGCGTATGGACTTGATCTGATCAACTACTGAAGAAGAGAGAAAGCCCTTACATAAAATCTTGCCCCAGTCTGTAAGGCTTTTGCGGAAAATTGCATTGAGAGGACTTCTTGAGATATGTACCACCAAGATAAACTGCCCCCAGTGTTATGAACTTTTGAACAAGATGTTTAGATAAAACAAAATTGGAGAGGATCCCAACTATGCTTGAGTGAGTGCCCATACATCTCCAAATTATGGAAAGATTCTCCTCTAAACAATGCATTCTCAGAGAGATTTGTCAAATATTAGCATAACTGCCCCAGCTTGACTGCCTTGAGGGATAAAATCCCGACTTGAATGCCTCAAATTGGCTGAATACCTACTCGACGGAGTATTCAACATGCTTGCCCCTGCTCAACAGAATCTCGACAAATATTTTCTTTGTCCCATGCTCACAGAGAGATGAAAACTTGAGGATTTTCGAAGGCAACAAAACCTTAGAGTAGTTTGATCATATCTTGAAAGTAGGCTACTTCACAACCATACCTCTCGACTTGAACTGCTTCAATATCTAATCAGCTACTTGACGAAGTCTTCCCCTCGGGACCAACTGAAAGTAATGCACCACTGCTTGACAGAGACTTTGGGAAACCAACTTTTGCAATCTACTTCAGATCATTTCCTAAACTGGTATTATTTTACTCAACAGAGTCAATAGAAGCTTTTCCCCTAATTAAGACGATTCTCACAAATGATTCACCTGTAAACGGTATCCTGAAGAAATTTGTCCCTTGAGATAATGAAATTTTCATCTGATGCTCATTATGCAAGCTTTACTTGATGTCTAAGCACTTGCTCATACGCAAAGAATGTTTATTCTAATAATGATAATTCTAATGCAAAACTCATGTTTGTCTTGAAGTTTAAAAACCTTTATTGGAAAGATTAAACAGAAAAAAAATTCGTATGGAAGAAAATTAAAAAGATAGCGTGATGCCAACTCAAAAAGTTTTTGCAAGCCTCCTAGGAGTCAGATTACCGTATTTTTTGTTACAGTGTGCTTTAGAATTACCCCTTGCTTCAGTTAGGACTTTTAAGGGTTGTAACGTGGCCTGGTTCATGGTTTTAGAAAAAGGATTTAAGGCTCAAAATATTTGGTGCCCACCCATTCTCCATGATGTTCTCTAGTCCTACATTCAGTTAAACCAATATGAGCACTCATCCCTCAAAAGGAGTTTACCATGGTTGAGGAGGATATGGCAGTCACTCACCTCTTTCATTCTTGGTATTTTATCACACGACTTTATTCTTTGTGGAGGATCATTATTTGGTAATCCCCTTTTTCTCTTTTCGCGCTTTTTGCTTTCTTTTTGTATTCCCTAACTTTTGCCTGGACAAATTCCTTTTGAGTTTTACTTTGAATTCCAGCGGGAGGCCCTGACTTTTGCCTAAGCGACTTGTCTTTTCAAGTTTCGGCTTAGCGGGGCTTTTTGTCTCTTTCTTTTATTTTGAACCAGTCGTGTGATTTCGAGTCGTTTTTGACTTCCTTAGAAAGCGCGACTACCTCACTGCTTAGTTGATGAGGAATAACCATTACGGTATCGTCATTTTTTGACCTCTTGGTGTCTGAGAGGTACTCTTTGGGATATCATTCTCGTTGATGCACGTTGCTGATAGATGTGGGTTAACCATTGTGGTTTTGTTCTTTCTCAACCTTCTTAAGGATAACCTTTGTTGTATCCTTTGATGCGCACTCTTAATGAGTTTTAAACGCCCAATCAGATTAACTAAAATCCTACCCTACCCCGGGTTAAAAATGTGGTTTTTCTGAACAGAAAAGAAACTCCTACTTCAAGGCTCAAAGGGGTTGACGAGGGTTTCACTCCCTTATATCTCTGGTGTTTGGGGATTTTAAACAAGGCCTGTACATCATCGGCAGGGTCCTATTCAAAAGTACACCGTTTGAACTTTTTGGTATATTACTCATCATCCTCCCTTCAGGAGGTACCTTGCTTTATTTAACAAGAGTTAAGTATTAAAAAACAAAGATAAACATTAATGAGTGAATACGAATGGATTAATTCAAGACAAACATATTCAATGCATTGTGATTAGTATTCAAAAATAGGCAAGTTTTGCATACAAGAAAGTAACTGAACCAAAACAAGAAAGATTACAAGTGAGAATGCAAATGTAATTTGAACATGCCATGTTGATGAGACTAGTCTCCATTCGGACTTGTTGCTTCAAACGATGCACTATAAGTCTTGACATTCACTGAGTCAAAGGAGTCTTCAAATCTGACTGACTGACCCGAAATTAATAGCCTTTGAATCCAGCAGGTCTTGCATATTTTCTTTGAAAGCCCAACAATCTTCAATGGAATGGCCTAGTGCCCCAGTATAGTAATCATATTGAATTCCTTCACCATATGTGATGAGGGCTTTATCACGCGAACTTGCATAAATTGCATCACAAAGTATCTTCTACCATAGAGAAGAAATGCCAACCATCTTCTTTCACACAGAAGAGAAATCCAGCCGCTGAATTCCAGAGCGTCTCCCACTACACAAAAGAAGCGACGTCTTCTATTACATAGAAGCGACATCCAGCAACCATACCAAAGAAATCTTCTACTACATAAAAGATAGTAAACTTCATCTCCTACTTCACAAGAGAGAGGTTTTAGCAACCGAATTACGGAGAATCTCCTACTTCACAAAAGAGTCTCCATCTTCTACTACACAGAAGCAGAATTCAGAAGCTGTAACAAAGAATCTTCTACTACAGAAGAAACTAAACTCTGAATATAGCATTTGATCTTTGAGGTATTTTTCTTCTACAGAACAGCAGATATCCAAGAACTCGATATCTTATACTTCCTTATCACAGAAGCATCACCCATCTCATATTTACACATAAGAAGCGTTCAACTGAGGAAAAGAGTCTGAAATGGTTTTCTGAACATGGACTGAACCTTGGAAAAGAATCGAAACAAGTACCGAACTTCATACTTCAACCCCTTGCGGTATTCAATGTCCTAACTAAGTGCCCCAGAATGGGATACATATCTAGGATTTTGCATCAAAATTAGGGGAGAAATTTGTTGGAAGATGACCCAAAGCCCGAAGCTTAATCAACTGAGCTTCCCACATGCGAGGAAGTAACTGGATACAAGGCATTGGGATTTTATCAACCTGCTTCTCAAGCTTTTTCTGTCTCTGCTGGTAAGTTTTACCCCATGGGTTCACTTGGAGACCAGAAACTAGCTGCTAGCAAGAAAATCCGGGAACACGAAGCTTTGGGTGAGACCCACAAAGTATCTCATGATTTGAAAAAAAAAGTCCCATAGGCTGGGGATGAATGACAAGCTTCAGTGGCTTGGGTTCTACCAAGGAACGCTTGAGCAACTGAGAGAACAAATGGCCATAAGTCATGGGAACAATATCGAACACCCTCTTTGGCTTTCTATCTCTTTGCTTATCTTGTTGCATACGTCTCCGTTGATGGGTTTGCTGCTGAGGAGTACACCGAGCTGGATGAACATGAGGAACATTCTGCTTTTGATTAACCATCTGATTTCCAGAATTTGTAAACGGTTGTTGGTGAGAACTATTTGAGAGTATAGGTTATGGATGACGTGACTCAAGTCGTGAGATTGAACTTTAAAGAAGAGAAGGCGTGACCCTAATCTTTGTAGCAGTCAACGTAAGATTGACTTACATGCTCAGACCTTTGAGAGTGAAGAGAATTATACCTATACCGAGTAGATCATGGACTTGGTGCTCAAAAGCTATGAGATCTTCAGTATCATGGTCGGGTACCCTAGAGTGAAATTCACATCTAATAGTATCGTCAAAGCCATGAGGGAGCCTTTCATGTGTAGTGAAGATTCAGAGTTTGACCAAATGAATTCCTAGCAGGGGAGGAAGCAATTATGCATACAATATTGGAATAGGATCAAATTATCGTTCAGGCTGTGTTGGCCTTTGCTGACGGACTTTATCTTTTGGATCCTCGTGGAAAATGACAACTAGTTGTGGATGGGAAGATCCTGGAACACAAGGCGGTGGAGGAGATTCTCCCTGACTTGAAAGAGTCCCTAAATTATAGGGAGGAATGGTAACTCCTATTGTAGCAGGTATGGAAACATCTTCTTCCTTCAACACTGTCCCCAGAATTTCCATAACCAAATTCAATTGAGTCTTCAACTAAGTGTTCTCTTCTTTCAAGAGTTCTTGTCCGCAGACCAAATCCTATATGTTTAACATCAAGAACCCCATCTGTTCTTTCATCTTGTCCAATTCCCCACGAAGTTCTTCCATAACTTGAATCTGATCACGGAGCGGCGAGAAGTCAAGATTTGCAGTTCTGAACCGAGTCTGAATAAGGATTCCTCATTCTGACTACCTTATGATTACCTGCTATGGATGCATGAAGATACATGAGGATGCACGAGGTGAGTGAGAGAATTCCTCTTCTGATGTGATTTGGACACCACAGTCTCCGGATTGATCTCGTCTTGGGCCTTGTCTCTAGATGACGTACCATCTTCAATCGAATGATCAATTGCCCCAGGATAATATGCATAGAGGATTCTTTCAGGAGAACAAATTAATGTTTCTCCAAGCGCATCGATATAAACTGCATCATCAGGCATACTACGCCACAAAAAACTAGTACAGTCTGTCTTCAATCAAAACAAAAGAGACATCCACCTGGTGATAAAGAATGTGGCAATTGGCCAAAAGGGAATTGGACCTTTGGAAGAGACGCCAAATAGGTGTTGGGCTTTATATTTCAACCCCTTTGTAGTCTTTAATATCAAAACCGGGTACCCCAGAATAGGGGATTTATCTAGCATACATATCGTAATTAGAAGAGATGTTTGTGGGAGGAAGACCCCAAAGATCTGAGCTAGGAAGAACTGGGAATAATAGGATGTCATGCATTAGGCTCGCATCAACATGCTCATCAGGATTCTTGTGTCTTGGCTTAAAAACTCTGCCCCATGAATTCAGTTGGGGAATAGGGACTGGCTCTTGTTGAACAACAAAGTTATGGAGGATGCCCCTGACTAAAAAGTCGGATGCCCCGGTGTGGCAACCACATCTAACGTTGGTTAATAAGAATGAAGCACTGATATAAGATCACATAGTAAATGGGAACCATCTGTTGATAAGATGTTCTAAGAACTTGAGATTATGTAACACTCCATGGTTGGAAGCAATTCTCAAAAGATGAGGAAAAGAGAGAACCTTTATTGTCATATTAGGTGCAAGATTGTTGATATCGTCATCAGCTTCCATGACCTGACTTATATGAGTCCTTAATTGACTATCTCCATACTCGAAGAAATTTCTGACCGCGGGCCAAAGCTTGCATGTATATCACACAAAGTTGTTCCATAACTGATCTCTGAACAAGTGTAGTAAGAAGTCAGGCCGAACCTCTGAGAGAGCATCATGTTTGAATAAGGATCCCCAATCTTCGAGTACCTGTTATGAATGCATGAATATGCATGGGGTGCATGAATGAATGCCATGTCATGTTCTGTCATTCCCAAGGAATTTACGTGCTTTGATTTTGATTTTACGTAAGTAAGGATAGAAAAGTTCGGCACTAGGCTCACAAATACGATTCCTTGGAAATCACAGAACATGTATGTTAAGTATGTGGTTAACTATGTTGTGTATGCATAGGCACGAGATCAAATGGGATCAAGGTTCCATCATCCCTGAATATGATTGTTGCACTATCCTGAACCATGCGAGTGTCACCAAGTCAAAGGTTCGTCATAACTTCTGCACATATAAGAACCAAGTACCATGTGGATCACTGATTGTACGGGATCGAGGCTTCTAGAACATCGGATATTTCTGAGCATTTTCTGAATATGCCGGGAATACTAAGATCGAAGGCCTGAATGAACCTCCAAGTATACAAATCAGGAACTCAGAAAATAAATCTGAGAACCATATAGTCACCAACAGGATATAGCATCTGAATAAGGTCATCAACAGAAATCCAGAGCATAATCATTAGAACTAATAATCACTGTTTGATCATATCCTCCATCTAGGCATGAGTAACCATCTGAACATAGTCACCATCTAAGCACGAGTAATCATTTGAACATAGTCACCAACTGTACCTGTAATAAGAATTCCCTCCCCGCTCACGGGTGAAGACTAGGTCAGGGTAAGGCAATGGTAACTCGAAAATCACGGGTCCGCCTGAAAGTGCTATGGGCTTACCGACAGACGTGGGTGCCGATAGAAATTCATTTGAACCTCATCCGAGCATGGTATATGACATGACTGCACTAATCGGACCACGTCCTATAGCCGTCATGCCCCCACTCTATTCCTAGTGTCCTAGTGCACTCTGGCCTGGGTACTGGGCCTTTTACCTCAATAGTAACATTCTCGCCCAAACAAGAAGCAGATCCAGCATAATAGATAACCAAAAGGGTAAGCAATAAAATGCAATGCAAACTTATGCTCAGATAAACATGTACAAATGAGTAAACTGAAAGCATAAAAATAAACACCCAAAGAAAAGAAAACAAGAGCTAGGATCGACTCCGGGATAGACCAGCATTTGGTCAACCTATCCCCAGTGAAGTCTCCAGCTGAAACAACCGGCTGAAAATCATCAAACAATGAAGTCGCCATCGAACGTCTTTTATCCCACATGAAGGGAAACGTAAACATCGAGTAAACCTGAGAAGGGGGAAATCAAGGTCGAACGACCAAGAGATAAGGGTAAGGGAGTCTGTTACGCGAGGGGAAGGTATTAGCACCCCACACGCCCGTAGTACTCTACGGTATCCACTCTTATTATCTATCTTATGGGTGTGTTTAATCTATATCTAAGTTGTACAGGGTATGCATGAAAAATAAAAGAGAACATAATGTAGGGAAAATAAAAGTTGTGCTCGTTCGAGCCCTATCCCGATGCCTACGTATCCCTTTTAAGGAATCAGAGCAGCCGTAGTTCGGCTTATGTTTTTGTTTGTTTGTATTTTTTAATGAACAATATTAATTTCGCCCTCTGTCGCAACTCGACCTTTGGAGATTTACGCGTCAGCACATAAGTGAATTAACATATTCTTTTGAAAAAAGTTTGTAGAAAAGGTGCTTGGGCGCACAAAAAGGTTTGAATTTGATTGTGTTTTTGACGAACAACATTAATTTCGCCTTCTGCCGCAACTCGACCTTTGGAGACTTACGTGTCAGCACATAAGTGAATTAACTTGCTCTTTTGAAAAGAAGTTTGAAAGAAAGGCCCGAAGGCAAAAGGAGCTTGCATTGATTGGTGTTTTGCTTGTAGATAACAGCTATTTAATCTCAAGAGAGAGATTTTAGTCATTTATCCATTTATTCATGAAATAAGTCTTTGAGACTTGAACCACACCAAGTCTTAAAAATGGAAAAACAATAAGATCGAGAAGAGACCCGCTTATCATCTCTCACGTTCAACAAAGGCATGATTCTCGTCAGCAATTTTTTTTAGTATTTTTGAAGTTTGTAAGAAAAAGAAGTTTTAGTTTTAAATGCATATGCAAAAAGGGAAGAAAAGTCACAGGGAGACTAGCCTATTTCTAAACCTAATATTATCATGCGTTGTTAGACCTAAGTCAAGGATGAATGAAAGGGAAACGTCTACCTAATGTTAGCATGCATATGGTTTGCGGTAAAGCCCCTACTTCTCATGAAAAGCGGTAAGGAAACGTGATAAAGTGCGGAAATGAAGGATAAATTGAGGTCGCGATGATAAAAAGGATACTAAAAATTTTCTTGGCAAAAATAAGAACAAAATGGTTACCGCACGTGAAAAGAATAATTAAAAATTACAAATAAAATTCTAAGGAGAAATCCTAAAGAATAATTATCCTTTTATTGTTTTTATCATGTTTATCATGACATCCCTATCACAATTTATATTATCAAAGGTAATGAAAATAAAAATGGAAAACATCTATTGAAAAGAAATCAAATAACCAACATAAGGGTGTAAATTTTATATTGGTGTGTAACCAGCATATGCCCAGGCGGATGGCGCAAGCTGTAGTCCATGATTCAGCATTTTTGTTCAATATCCAACTTCCAAAAACAGGCCTAATGCACTGCGATTTTAGCTGAAAACACTAAAAGTCAGCCAAATAATCACACAAGCATCACCAATTATTATTTAATTGAAATCTATATTTAATATCAGATAAAAATGAATAAATTAAAAGGAATAAAACATAAAACAATGTTTAGAGGTGTGTTTAGGGTTGAAGGACAGAAACGAGACGCTTCATCTCCTCAGTCACAACTCTTCTTCGTCTTCTTCCCAAACGCGGCGGATGTGAATTCCCTCCGTCCGTATCCGATACCAATGTCCTCGTCCTTCGTCTCTGTCTCATCTATCTCTCTCTCAATCGCGCATCTCTCTGTCCTCCAACATCATCCACTTCGCGATGGCTCTACCGGAGAACTCCGGTGGTTCTTCATTGTGACGACAAACGTGAAAATCAGAGAAAATATCTCCAAGTATGATTCTTCTTCTCTGATTCCTCATTTAATTCTCTCAATCTAAACTCACAAACCTAGAAACCGAAATTAGGCGGTGACGATGAACACATTCGAACCAGAGGCATGGGGAAAATACTCGGAGAGTCGAAGGTTACGTCGTGTTATCAAGAAAAGTAGTAGAATTGAGAGAGAAAAGGTGATTTACCAGTGAGAACGACGACGTTGACGATGAGTCTCCAGTGATTTTATGATCTCAGGTAATGTTTTTCTTCACTACTTTTTTCTTCTGGTTTTAAAATTTCTTTCTCTTCTCTTGAATTTATGTGTTTCTTGTTATTCTGGCGATGGTTTTGGTGATGAAGAACTGTTGCAGAAGGTGATGAAAGGAGAATATTGATGTTTGAAGAATCATGGATGAATTTCAAATTGATGCGCTTGGGGTGTTGACGTCGCAGGAAGAGGAAGTAAGTTGATGAAGAGGTTTAGAGAGAAAGATCGACAATGTTGCTTGAAGATGATGCAAAGAAAAACTCAGATTTTCAGAGACTGCATAGAGAAACTTGATATTTTTTGGTGAGTTTCTTGATACTTTTCTGTGTGTTGAATAACTGTAATGAATTTGAACTGAATGATGATATATGTCTCCATTTGCAATCTCTGAATTTCTATTATATAGAGGTCCGAGAGTTGGTTATGGATTTTGTTAGCAATTAGGAAGTTAGTAAATCTGTTAGAAAGCATTTAGAAAAGTTTGTTTGGAGTTATGGATTTTCTGTTAGCAATTGGTTATGACAGTTAGGAGTTTAGAGGGCTGTTTAGAGGTTGTTAGGGATTGGAAAAAAATCTGTTAAAAAACAGTAACATATTACTAGAATGGTTAGAGGTTGGTTATCAATTAGTTGGCTTGGTAATAATAGTATAAGCTATTAGCAAATTCTATTTTTGAAGTTGGGATGCTGCAGGTCGGGAGTTAGGTGGAAATTCTGTTATATGGATTCAGTTAGGCTGTCTACTCTGTTATGTTTTTTGTTATAAGTTTGTTAAGATTGTGAAAGTTAGTTACAGTGCTATTAGGAAGTTTGTTGGAAGTTGATTAAGTTGTTGGGGGAAATTAGAGGAATTGGTTATTTACTACTGTTACTTAGAAGTAGTAAGTGAAGGTAGGAACTGTTAAGTTAATAGTTAGTATGGGTAGTTTATTAGTAGTTCTGGTTATTTGGTTATGAATGGTGAGTTGCTGGTTATTGGACATTGGTTTTTTCTATTGGATTCATTTGAACTGGATTCAAGAACTTGTGGTGTAAACAATTAGCTTGCTAACTGCATAACTGTTTTCCTGTTTTCTTCACCTTGAGATTCATTTCTTGATTCTTTTTGGTTTATTGAATTGTACATGGCTGCACATTTATTGATAAAAGTTTCTGAACTGGTTTTTTGGTCTGATTTTTCTGCAGGGCTGGGATTTGGTTGCGGGAAGAAACCTGAGCACATTTAGGCCGTCAAGTTTCCTTCCATTGAAGTTAAGGTATGTTGATAAAGACCGGTACGAAGCAGTAGATGCACATTTTTGTGAAAGCATGGAGTTTTGGCCTTAAGAATTTAGAGCTTTAGGCTTAGAAACATAGAACCGAATTCCTTGTAATTACTTCTTTTGTATACTTCAGGCATGTAATGGCACCATGTACTTGTAATAGGATAAACCTTGTAAATAAATTCGTTCCATCTTGACTTTCTAGTCTGAGCTTCTTTTCTTTTCCAATCTTTAAAATATTTCAAGTCTTGAATGATAAGAAGTTGGTTTAAGCATGACTTTGTAATAAGCTACATGACACCTTGAACTTGTATTTGAACTTGCGTGACGAAATGCACTTGAATGGATTCATATGTATTTTGAATGGGATTTGAAGAAACGTTGATTGAAATCTCGAATGATAGATAATATGAACGAAACTCGAATGATCATATGGAACCTGGCTTGATGTGAATGAACGAAAAGCATGGTCGTGAATTTGATGAATTCCTTCGTAACTTTGATGACTTGGCCTTATAATTTGTTCTTTATCTCTCGAGAAATCCGTATGACCAATCTTACTGTGTATGCATCCTAAGAACATTGATCTAATTAACTAATTTTGGACACACTAAAAAGCTTGAATGAATATTTCCAAAGAATGAATTCCAATCTGTTCTCACTTCTCGGAGAAACCACAATTTTCGAATCTTAAACCCTCATTATAAACAACAATCAATTGAAAGAATAGTGTTGACGCCTTGGTGAATGTAACGAGACAATCCCTCGGGATAGACTTTTAATTTGCAATAAACTTTGAATCAGAGGTGAACTTGAACGAACCATGGCGGTTTTTGAAATCTGCAACTTGTATTCCATATGAATTTCCTTCAAATCTTAACTTGGAACATAAATGAAACTTGGATGAACAATTCTAAACCAATCTTCAATTAACAAAACCAATCAATTAGTAACCGTTTGCCTTGTGAGCAACAAGCATAACAATGAACCCACCGAAATTGTTCTTTGAATCAAGATTTAGTGTTTTGCGATCCAAAGCTTTGTCTTGGTAACCAATGATCTCGTAAGATGCCATGTCTCATGCCTTATCGTCCCCTGAACCTCCATTAAAGATGTTGATAAATCCGAGTATGATAGGATATAAACGCTAAACTTCCACACAAAGCTTTTAGATTTTGATCTTCAAAACATTGAAATGAAATCTGAAGAAAATAGATTATATCGTAAGTAAGCCAATCGACCGGATGAAGAGCTTTGCATTATAAGGCATACAAACCCTAATTCGTGAAGAAGGTCCAACTAAATCTTCTTCTCTAGAATAGAACTGTTTCCCGTATAACTAGAGATTCAAGCAACGCTTTCCTCCTTATTTGCCAAAGATATATCAATTGAAACCCTGATTTTTCATGGACGATATCCCTTGATTATAGCCTTGCCTGATAATCACCACTTCCCAGAGAAACCTCTCTTGAATGATACATGATTTAGAGAAATAAACCCTAATCAAAAGGATGATGTTGAGCACAAGGACATGATGAATGCCTGATTTGGTAGCCCTTAGGTGACCTCGCAGAACCACTTGGAAATGAAAATGGGAATACAGAAAGAAATATGACTAAGATGGTCATGACTTAGAAAACCTAATGAACATCGGTTGATGAAATGCTGACAAGCACAAACTTGGTGGAGAAAAACTCTGACTCTTGTCTTGAAGGTATCTGAATGATTAATAACCCCCTTAACTTGAAGAGGACGGAACCCTCAATAAGCATAAGTTGTGATCCTAATCCCACATTTCACTGCTTAAAGGATAATCAGAAGAATCAGGCTTTATTGGATACGAACACCTTAACTGTTGCGAAAACCCTAATATCGCACATCCACTGAACTTTGAACCTCCAACGCTTTATTGAATGCAAATGTTTGTTAATGACCTAATGGAATATATATAGATGAATGCAAGAGTCTAAGCCAGATAGAAGAAATTAGGAGGGCAAATTTTGGGGTGCAACACCTACGTACCACCTTCCGTGCAATAGGGGATCAGGGTACACGTAGTTCCTCTTTAAAAAGTTCGAAACACAAGTGTGTTGGTTGATTTTAAGAAATAATATATCATTGTCACTGTACGTGTGGAAAACGTACTTACTACCCACAATCATGAGAAAGGAGAATTTGCATCATCTCAAAGTGGAGGATATGGCTTGGATTTTAAAATCAACAATTCCTCACTCAACACCCAAGTGGAAAATATCTCTCTCCACTACATATTGTAGAAGTATAGTTGTTTTCATCACTACAAGGATTGGCAAGAGTCTAACCTTTTGAAAAAAAGTTTAAAGGTAAAAACCAAAGTGGTAAAATGGTTTGAAATGAGATTAATTGACTTTTAGTCTTCTCACAAAAATGTCAAGATATTATTAAATTGATTAGAGTTTATTTATGAAAATGTTTTGAAAATACATGGACCTAAGTCCAAGTTTATTATGAAAGTGGTTTAATTTTAGAAATGAGAGGAGTTTTCAAAAAAGAAGGGCGAAGAAGATTTTTAAAATTAAAGAAGATGGGAGGAGGATAAGAGGCTATCCTAAAGCATAAGGTAAAAGCTAAGGATAAGAACCATCTAACCAACAAGAAGCCAAAACTTGACATTATGAGCCAAGATAGAATTCCCATTCTTTGGAGTGAAACCAAGCAAGCAAAGATACTAGACCTCTTCAAGTGTATTAAGTCTTCACAAAAATTGGACAGAGTAACGGCTGTATACGGGTGAATTCCAGATTACAGACAAAGGATGTAATCACAAAACCTGCACACAAAAAAACAAATAAGCAACCCAATGTCTTGAGGTAAACCTCAAGAACTCCAGACAAAATAATCAGATAAGATCACAAGGTATCCAAGATAGGCCAAGGTTTCTAATCCTAAGTCCAAGAAAAGTCCACTGCTCCATCATGCCAAGGATAGTAACCAAATAATCCAAATGCCATTAAGAGTTTTTTAGGGTTTAAGTTGGTTATTAAGTATTTTGAGAAAGAAAAAGAAAAGCTAAAGTGAGCAAAGTAAAAATGGCAAGAAAATAAAGGCTCAAATGAGCAAAGAAGAAAATGGCATGAAATGTAAAATGCTAAAAAAAATAAATAGTACATAAAACATAAAAAGAATAAAGCATAAAATAAACAAGTCAATAATTAGTGATTAGTTGGATGACCATCTTGAAACTTGCATTTGGAACTCATTAGAGGATTGGTAGAACCAAAGCCTCCACACAACAAGTTGCATTTGCTTTTTGTCAAGTATATTATCCATTTGGAATTCTCATAAGTACCATTTAATGATCAACGATGTTTAAGTGATCCGCGTTGATCAAAGGTGTTGTAGATACATTAGAGGATTGGTAGAACCAAAGCCTCCACACAATGAAGCTCAAGGTTATTGGATCAAAGAGATCAAATTAACATACTTGGGCTTGCAATCATAAGTTTGGACCACGAATGAGCATTTATTCGAATCAGGACAAAATTTAGCGCTATGTTAAGCAATCGTAAATGGACTTATATAGAAGTCACACCTATTTTGAGGCCGGTCAATAGCAATCTATGCACCATTTGTTTTTGAGACATGATATAGAGATCATGCTCCAACAACATTTAATTCAAGGAGAAAGGGATGAGATGAAGAGGAATTAGGGTAAAACAAGAAAACCACATTTGAATTAATATTTAATCAAACTATTATTAAAATCATTCATCCATTTTTGTGGAGTTAAACTCAACACCATGGATCCAATGATGTTAATAAAGCCATGACCAAAACATCAACCCAAGACAGCCAGAAAATATTCACAAAATAATAATATAATTAATATATACATTAAAGGGTTTAAGAAATGTAAAAAAAAAGAAAAATAATGAGGAAAATATCAATTATATTCAAATTAATCAAGAAATAAAAAATAAGACCATGTAAAAATCAGAAAAAAGGGCCAAGTAATTTTATGAACTTTTTGGGAATTTTTAAAAGTCAGAAACTATTTTTAAAAATTAAAATAAATGGGAAAAACAAACAAAAATAGTAAAAAATAGTAAAGTCAGAAACAAAAATAAAATAAGGTCACCAATATTTGTCCCAATATCATTGGATCATTCTATAATTTTTTTAGAATTTAAAAATGTGTAAAAGTATTTTTAAACATTTTAAACAAATCAAATAAGTGTAAAGTTCATAAAAAAAATACCAAAACAAAAAATAAATTGTGAAAAAATAAAAATCAGAAAGAGAATAATCAAAAATATTTTTCATAATTTTTTCAGATTTGTTTGACTAAAAATGAATTTTCTATGATTTTTTGAAATTTAAAACAATTAAAATATAAAAATCAGAAAAAGAAAATAAAATAAAAAGATGTGGACCATTGGATGAGAGTTAAAATGCGTTAGTAATCAAATCCAAAGGATCTGGCGCGCTGTGCATATCATGGTCTTTACTGAATAAAGTACTGAATCAAATGTAAAATCAGAAATTCAAAAAATACAAATGGCACGCTTTCATTGGTTAGAAGGTGACACGTTGGTCATCTTCAACCTCCAGCCTCACGAATTGCAGGTCTCTCAAACTGTAAAATCAGAAACTCAGACCTATGCCATTCACTTCATCACTTCAAGACAAAGACAACCACACATTCGCGCCCAATTTATAAATTGTAACTCAATCAATTTGGAAAGAAAGTTTTGAAAGGGGATTTGAAAATTCATGGTCAAAACGTGCTTTCAGATGAAAGTAAATCTTGCGACTAGAACCAGGGCAATGAGAGCAACACAATGATACCAAAGTTTTGAAGAATTGATGAAGGAGTCTACCTATTGAAGTTGAGTTGCAGAGCTCTGAAACTGGACTTCTATGGAGCAATGTAGGGCACGATTCTTGAATGTAATTATATGGTTAGGTTCAGGGAAGATCAAGGAAGGTGAATTGATGAAAAAGATGGATTGAAAAAAGCTTGAGAATAGGATTCGAAGTAGCTGAATTATGAGTTGTGAAGAAAGTTTGGTAAGGTGATTCTGGCTATCTAAGCTTGGGAAATTGAATGGGGGATGACCCTCTATTTATAGGGAATCAAATGGAATGCTCAAGCGTGTGGAATGATGCAAATTGGAGGGAAATCGTGTGAACCTGATACACGAGCAAAGTGTGATCTGATTTGCATCAAAACTCATCAAATCCTTGTGTTTCAATGCTCTAATCCACTTTGGAAACTTGGTTAAATATGTTTAGATCACAAACGCGCGCTAATTTGATGTTTAAAGGCCAAAACATGGATTTCAAATTCTGACTTATGGTGAAACTTCAGTTCCAAGTTACCAAGTTCAATCCAATGGCATTTCCACCTCAGGGGGTCTTAGGACAAAATTCTTAATGCTTTGGAAAGATGAGGTAACAAGCTTTGCAAAGGAAAAATAATGGAATCAAATGGAGGCTTGAGCTGAAAATTACATGGAGTCAAAGTTGAAGAAAAAGAGTTGACTTTCCATACATAGAAATATCACAAATTCTTCTTTAAAAATGACCTATAATCTTTTGCATCCAAACATGGCCTTCCACTTAGAATTTGCTCTTGACCAAAAAAGATGGAATGAAGTAGACCTCTTGAATGACATTTTGAAATTTTAACCACTTAAAATCTCCAAAAATTGAGCAAGTTATCACTTGTTGAAGTTGGCCAAAAATCATGAAATTACCTATAATCTTTTGCATTCTTAAGGAAACTTCCATCCATTTTCTTATTTTTCACATAAAAGAAGGCATGAAGTACACAACCTTAGGATCATCATGAAAAAAGAATAGGCTCAAGGTGATAAAAATTGACCAAGTTATGATCATTTGAAATCACATTATAGAAAATTAGGGATTCATCTGGATGACTTGTAATCTTTCTTCTTCACCAAGTTCTTTCCACATGAAAACTCCTTGGAACTTTTGAAGTGATTTGTTGGTAACTCATTGAAGAAAAGAATGTTTTTGGAATCACTCAAAAATACCACAAGATGAGCAAGATATGCCCCTCTGAAGTCCAAAATCCTAGCCTCTAGATCAAGAGAATGCTTGGTGGAACTTTGCCAATTTTGAACAAACTTTTTGTGCCAATATTCTTCCTTTTGTAATATAATTTGTTTAGGATGATGATGAGGACTTATGGCCACCACAACAAATTTCATACCAACTTCAAAACAACTTCAATGGTGAGGTTTAAATCTCTCAAGCTTTTGACTAGGGCATGGAAAGAAACTCATGAACCCATGATACAATTTGCTAATCCTCATTGCCTTTACCTACATTATCAACAAGTGAGACAAACCAACATTGCATTTTGTTAATTAGAGAGAAAAATCAAAGTACAACATCTATGATCACAAAAGAAAACAAATCAAGGTGCTTGGTAACTCCTCAAAGATAAAAGTTAAAGATAGGGAGAGGAACCAAAAGCCCTAATGTGATTTTGTGGTGATTGAAACAATATGGTATGATGAAGGGATCTTAGGGGCAAAAATTAGGGTACAACAGCTGCCCTTATTTAAGTTTCTTCTATCCGGAGATACGAAGGTTAAAAATCTTCGTGTCGACGTGATCGAAGATACTTAAATATAAAACAAACCCTGTTTTTGGCCCTAAGATGCCATGCAAACATTTATGCATATGAATGGAACAAAAGAGACGCAAAGTAGTATTGGGGATGCAACATGAAATGTAGCAACAAAAGAGCAATCCCACCAGGAAAATAAATCACTGGTAAACCACAAGAAAAGAATCGGAGAGGAGGATAACAAGCATCGACGTTCACTGCCGATGGTCTGACAACGCTCACTGAAGGTAGAAAGAGAAAATATGTCCTATCATCGCCGTTCACTGACGATGAACTATCAACACTCACTGAAGAGAAAAAGAGAAAACCATATTATCGTCGTTCAATGAAGATGAACTATCAACATTCACTGAAGAGAAAATACATCATATCATCGACGTTCACTGACGATGAACTATCAATGTTCACTGGAGATAACAAAAAGATAAGAAGCACCGACGTTCATTGTCGATGTACTACCAACATTCACTGAAGGGAAAAGGAGAAAATCATATCACCGCCGTTCACTGACGATGAACTATCAACATTCACTAAAGATAGAAATAGAAAATCATATCACCTCCGTTCACTGACGATGAACTATCAACGTTCACTGAAGATAGAAAGAGAAAATCATATCACCGCCGTTCACTGACGATGAACTATCAACGTTCACTGAAGATAGAAAGAGAAAATCATATCACTGCCGTTCACTGACGATGAACTATCAATGTTCACTGAAGATAGAAAGAGAAAATCATATTATCTCCGTTCACTGACGATGAACTATCAACGTTCACTGAAGATAGAAAGAGAAAATCATATCACCGCTGTTCACTGACGATGAACTATCAACGTTCGTTGAAGATAGCAAAAATATAACAAACACCGACATTCACTGCCGATGTACTACCAACGTTCACTGAAGGTAGAAAGAGAAAATAATATTAAGTTTTCCAAGATTCGGGTGTTTTGCCAAAAACGGGTCTCAACCTCTTCTTTAACCAAGGAAATTTGCCTGGAAAGGGTAATACGTAATCTGTCTCAAATAAAGAGACTTCCACTTATTGTCAAGGGGAATTGCAAAGAGAAATGACTTTCTGGGAATAGTAATATGACTTCTCGGGGACATGTCATGATATTCCTGCTGAGGAGATAAAGTCTTCCTGTGCAAAATAAATGCACGAACCAAAACTCAAAGTTTTCAGAAATCCATAAATCCAATTCAGAAATAAACTGGAGCAAGACGGACAGTGTAGATACATCCTTTGAGAAATAAACTCAAGAGGGAAAACCAAATTCAACTAAGCAAAGAGCGCTGCAGGAAAAGGTCAGAACATCATGTTAATGAATAATGGTTTTTAGCAATGCATGATGTATGTATGAATGTATGAGTGCTACCGTGCATATGCTGGTAAAAGGATACATAATCAGTACAAACAAAACCGTCTCAGGTGCTAACAACAAATGGGATAAACTTCAACCAGAAAGATCAATCCAAGAAAAGTAAAAGCAACTACGGGAACCAAACCCATTGCCCGCCTTAACTTTACTGAGGAGAAACATAATCCGGATGTAGCCAAATCAAACAAATATCGGGATAGAACATCTTTCTTCCAGTTTCATCGGGAAAAATGGTTCTTTTGAAAAGCAACATGCCTACTGGAGATTTGTGAGACCAGCCTCAAATAAAGCAGACTGACACCGACACAACTGAACTTTACTGGGGAATTCAAGCCTAACTCCCCGAAGATAAATTTCATCACAAATTCTCATTGCAAGCAAGAGATTCCCTAGGATAACCTTCCTGGGAAATCAAGAAGTCAATATTAATACCAAAACTTTCATCATATGAGGGAAAACATGCTGGGGAATCTGAGACGGAGACTTCTGATCATGCAAACCCGAAAAGAAACAAGACTTGGCTGGGGATAGTGGGGTCACGAACCCAATACTGCACCTTGTACCCACTGGTATTATCTTTAACTATCTGAGAAACACACCAAGATTGCGCACACCAGCAAAATGACCTGAGAAAACTTTCATGAAGGGAGTAAATCTTCTTAAAACAAGTGGAGTTTGTTCATTCTTGGGACCACCATTCTTGTTGTCATTTTTTCATCACAAATCCCAAAGTAAATTAAATTGGTAAAGATCTCTTCTATTTTGAAAAGTTAATATTTATTTTTAATCCTTTTTCTTTAATAATTATTATCAGCAATAAATGATGTCTTTGCAAGCTAAATAAAAATAAGAACACAAAAAGTTGGGCAAAAGCTCAAATTTTATTAATAGAATGGTAGTCTGCGAATGGCGAGACTCCATGGATGATTACAAAGTTTGGGAAATGGTAATACATAATCTGCTTTAGGACCTTCTCTTTGATCTTTACTGCAAATATTCGGGTGGGTTCTTCTCAATTTTTGTTTAACTGGCGAACACTCTGGCTTCAACGGCAAACGATGCTCGACAATATCTGTATCTAGACTAGGAATATATTGATAAAACCAAGCAAAAATATCCACATACTCTTTCAACATCTCAATCAACCGCTCTTTACATCAGGATGCAACGATGCTCCAATCTTGACTTCCTTCAGATCTTCCTCTGAACCCAAATTAACCACTTCCAAAGGCTCTTTATATGGTTGAATGGTATTTTCCTCGTGCTCAAGCAACCGTGAGACCTCTTCTAGAATCTCATCATAATCTTCTTCTTCATCCCCAAACACAGGACATTCAAAGTTGGGAGAGGGTGCAGGGTTATTGTATTCAACGGGTTTTTTAATTAATCTGCACATGTGATTTATGATTGCTTTTAGAAACTGACACACATATAACAAGTGATCATGCAGATTAATTTTCAGTTATTATTTATTTCGAAAGCTTTTTTATTTATTTTGATTATTACCATTTCCCAAGAAAAAGGCAGAAAATAAAAGACATAATTTGGAAGCAAAGACAACTTTTATTAATGATCTTATCAATTATAGCAAACAAATAAGTCGTACAACATTAATACTTTCACCTTGGGCAGAGTGAAAGTTTTTCAAAAGAAAGAAGCAGATTAGCAAACAAATTACATTGAAACATGTATGCAAGAAGGAACATCAATGGTGACCCAGTTATGAACTCGGACTCCATGCGTCACATAATTCGGTGCTTCCTGCTCTGCGTTATCCTCTTCAACAACATTAATTCCAGAACCAATTGGATAGAGGTAGCCTCCACTGTGGAAAACATCATAATAACTGTTCACAGAAGACTTTGACTTTAAACTCTCGCCTTTTCCATTCCTCGAAGAGAAACCCAAACCAGTTATGTTCTTGTTCACGGGTGGATCCACAAGTCGTCCCCACATTGCATTATGACCATTGCGCACAACCTACTGCGCAACCTTCAGGGAAACCACAAAATTCTCATTCTTCCTTATATTGTCAATGGATAAGGCTTTGAACTGGGTCCCAACAGCAGCCTCATCCGCTTCTACAATACTGAAAGAGGATAGATGGTATATCAACAACGCTTGCTCCCCATTTATGATCACTACCTTCCCTTCACGCACAAATTTTAACTTCTGATGTAGAGTTGAAGTGACTGCCCCTGCTTCGTGTATCCATGGCCATCATAGAAAACAACTATATGCGGGAATAATGTCCATTACCTAGAAGTTTATCAAGAACAAATGTGGTCCTATATGGATGGGTAAGTCTACTTCACCGATGATTGATTTCCTCGACCCATCAAAAGCCTTCACAATGATACCACTCGGGCGCATAGGTGTTCCCTGATACTTTAACTTCATGAGATTACTTATCAGTATAACATTCAACGCGGATCCGTTATCAATTAGCACATTGGACAGTGAATCCTTCTTATAATTCATAGATATGTGGAGGGCCAGATTATGATTCCTCCCTTCATCTGGTAACTCATCATCGCAGAAACTCAAGTTGTTACATGACGTAATGTTTCCAATTACGCTGCTGAATTGATCTAATGGCATGTCATTCTCTACAAAAGCTTGATCTAGTACTCTCATCAGTGATTTTCTATGAGCGGAGGAATTCATCAATAAAGCTAAGATGGATATCTTTGAAGGAATCTGCAATAGCTGATCTACAATTTTGTAGTTGATCATTTTAATTATCTTCAAGATATCATCCACTTCTTTCTCCAATGTAGCTCCACTAGTCTCTCCTGCAACCTTCTTCGGCTCATTATTCTCAGCAATTTTCTTTCCAGCAACAACATCTTTTCAAATAACCGGCGCAAACACACGACCACTACGAGTCACCCTGCTATTATCAGCTATATTTCCAACATCTGGCATTGGCTGGATGGGAACTTCCACCCCATCTTCCAAGATTGTAGCGTTGTATTTATAAGGCACAACCTTATCTGATTTATAGGGAACAGGACCTGGCAGACTAATTACCAATGGGGTAACAGCTGGTTTGCTATGGTACCCCACCTCAAGGTGAGCGGGTGCACCAAATCAAGGTACAATGACATTTACACCTTCCTCGACACAATCAGCCCTCAAAAGATCATTTCCAATAAACAAATCTTTGTCTGAAGAGAAATACTCATCCGCAGAGGCATATTCTTCTTCTGACTCTTCTCCCATCAAACAAACTTCAACCATATCAATCTCGTGATAATCATCTCTCTGACCTATGATCTTGATAGTTCCATTGTCCAACAACAATTGAACACCCTCTCTCACAATAGAACATCCTCGGAGGTTTCGACAACAAACTATGAAAGATCTATATTGGTGTTCCACCTGACCAGCAGTACGACAGAAGGTAGCATGCAACTGTACGAGATCTTCATTCAAATTCTCCATATCAAAAATTCTGAATTCACCCGGACATCCAGAAACCATATTAACTTCCTCTTCATACTCTTCCATAGGCCTGATTATGTTAATTAGGCCTTCATCCACCATCTCCTGTAAATCAGCCTTTATCTTCTCGCAACCCTGTATGTTTGTACTGCTAATAGCACAACCGGCGTGGTCATGCATATAATAACTGAATTTACAGAGGTCTGCGTGCATTTTCACCAAATCCCCTCTAACCAGATAAATGTCAAAAGTCGGGAAGTCGCCTGGACAACCGGCCACCATATTCACAACATTCACTCCCCCGTGTTTGGGCAGAGGATTGTCTTTCACATTAGGTCCCATGTCTTTGAAAGATAAAATTCCAGATTTCACCAACTTTTGCACTTCAGTCTTCAAAGGATAACAATTCTCAACACTATGCCATGGTTCTCCTTGATGAAAAGCACATGTCTGGTCTGCTTTGTAATACCAAGGCAATGGTGATGGTATTGCTGGAGGTGGTCGTGTCTGGACCAACTTCTTTTGGATCAATGCTGGTAGTAGCTCTGCATAACTCATGGGGATAGGGTCATATTTCTCCCTTCTCTGATTATTCCCTTGGTTCCCCTGTTGGGACTGTCTTTGATAAGCAACGGTAGTCAGAGCAGCACTTATTACAGGAGTAACTGAGGCGACTTGCTGGTGACGTTGATAATTCCTTCTAGGAGCGTTTGCCCTCCTCTCTTGTATAACAGCATTGGTATCCCCTTCTTTATTCTTTGTAAACCCATAAGCTGGCTTTTTCACACCTCCAAATCCTTCACCCTTTGTCAAATGACCTTCTCTTACTGCCTCTTCTAGGCGGACACCCATTCCTACCATCTCTATAAAATCACTCGGGGAACTTGCTACCATTCTTTCGTAGTAGAAAGAGCTTAACGTCTTCAGAAAAATTTTAGTCATTTCCTTCTCCTTTATGGGAGGAATCACTTGTGCAGCCACTTCGCGCCATCTCTGCGCATACTCTTTGAACGATTCTCTGTCTTTCTAAACCATGGCCCTAAGCTGGTCACGATCGGGTGCCATGTCCATATTGTACTTGTATTGTTTTATGAATGCTTCTCCCAAATAATTAAAGGTATGGATGTTGGCACTGTATAAACTCATGTACCACTTCAACGCTGCTGTGATACGGTGGGAGAACTGACTTGGGATTTTGAGTTTATGTTCGCAAATGTTTCGGTTTAGCAAGAGTCGCCACCAACTTTTTATTTTATCCTAAGGAAAGGTCAAAAAGCACAGGAAATACCTTTGAGATGTTTTCTTGGGTTAGGGGAGTAGATTATGAAAAGGGAAGGTGCAAGCACCCTTTTCATCCATGGTTACCCACGGGCTCTTAGTTACATGTTTAGATCACTTGCTTGTGCTTTTCAATTGTTTGAAATGGTGCTTTGTGTGTGGTTTTGAAAGATGTTTTGAAAAGAGGCCATCGTTGTGGCAACCTTTGTAATGATTATTGTTTGAATGTATACAAAGGTGTATTTGTCTTTTGAAAAGATGTTCAATGTTTTGAAAGTTTTCTTTGGAAAATGTTTTGAAATTGTGTTGTGAAGTGTGCTTGAAAATAGCAAGGATGTTTTGCAAGTTTTGATCAAGTAACTAAGAGTTATCTACCCTATTTTACTCAAAGATATTTCCTATATGTTTTTAACCCTTTCGACAGTGTTGCTTTACCATTGCATTTGGTAAACAACCTTGTATTAGGATTTTAAACGGGGCAGGCGCGGGTCATCGTATAGACCATGATAGCAATTGTGTTAAGTATTTTTAGCAAATTTTTGAGGGACTAGATCATTTTTGTATAGGCAACCAAGATAGAGTCATCGAGGGACTATGATCTTTTGTTTTGCTTTTGTTTTGCCAAAGTACTCAACATGCATAACATGGCCCATTTTTAAGGCAACAAATGGATGTAACCCTAGGGGTGCAAGTGTGCATTGTGTTTGATTTTCATCCATTTTTGTCTTTGTATTAGGTCAAGCTACTTGTTGATTTTGGATTTTTGCATACAAACCCTAATCTCTAATCATGGCATAATTGAAAGCGTAAAGGCGTAAAATAAATCTACCACTATTACAACATGATTATGGGGATGGGGATACAATTTTTGAATGGGGATTATTTGACAAGAAATTAAAACCCTAGTTTTACTATCACATCCAAATTGAATCAAATGCATAAATAATAAATGGACAATATTTAAATAAACAAATTAAATAAATATACAAAATAATATGAAGATGCAAAAAATGTTTTTTATTTATTTTTATGTATGTAAAAATATTTAATGCAAGAAAGGAAGAAATAAATGAAAAGAATTTTTTTTTAAGGGTAAAACCCTAATTTTTAAGAATATAAATATATTGACTACATTATTTATATACAATAAAATAAAAATGGTGTATATACAAAAAATAAAATATATTTAGAAAAAGTATTTTTTTTAAGTATAAATAATAATAAAAATAAAAGTATAGTATTTTTATGTTTTTATTCTCAAGTATTTATAAAATAAAAGCATGTATATATTTATTAATTATATTAATCATGTACAAAAAATAAAATAAAATTTATGCAAAAATAAAAGTATATTAGAACAATATTTTTTAGTGTGAATAAAATAAAGAATAAAATAAAAGTATGATTTATATATTATTTTTAAGTTTTCAATAAATAAAACATATACTAATTAAATTGTTTTCATGTTAAAAATAAAAATAAAATACAAAATAAATGTAAAAAATTTATAAAAATATTTTTGGGTATTTTTTATATTTAGAAATAATAAAATAAAATCAGAAATGGAAATAAAATACAAAAATATAAAATATAAAGAAATTGGGCCAGGGGGGTGCATTCAGCAAAATAGGGGTGTCAATAGTGAGCCAGGACCAAGCCCAACCCACCACACTTCATCTTCAACCTCTGTCTTTCAAAAAACGTGCGCGCCTGTACCAAACATGAATATCCTGCATACGAGCTCTATTACAAAAACACATAACATCAAAGTTGTAGAGCTTTTCAAGACGAATCCAACCATATAAAAAACTTGTCCTAACTCTCAAAGACCAGAGAGAATTTCTCTGGCCCTAAATCTTAACCTATTTTTTTCAGGATGTTCATGGACCAAATTCTCCTAGCATGCTTAATTAAAATGAAAACTGAGCATATGTACAGCTTCATGGCTATGAATACTACATTTCTTATTCACAAACCTAAGTCTAAATGTTCCTAAATAGAGAGATAGGAAGTTGATAAAAACCTATTTCAGCTGACTTCGTGTATGGCAATGTGGAGCTTTTCAACAAGGCCTGAGATGTCTGGGAGTTTGCTTGAACTTCACTTGACATTCTCCATTGCCTAGCTTGCCTTGAAGGTGCTTGAACAAGCCTACAGAACTTAACCTGCACAAGCTGAAATTGAAAATGGAAAACCCTGTAAATGGAGTTACACCTTGTGTTTAAGGGTTGGGATAGTTTAGATGGGTTATGTGGAAGATGTTTGAACCAATTTGGGACAAAACGCACGAGCAATTTATGTTTTGGAACTCAAACTGCAGGGAATGCCCTGTTTTGCCAATGATATTTGATTTTGTGCTATGGGAAGTTTGAAGGCTCAAAGGGTCGTGTTTCTGGCTCAAAGGGATGTGAGAAAGATGTTTCAAAAGCTTGCACTAGTTTTGGCTGATGTTCCAGTTCTAGTGTTTTGGACATGTTTCTTGTATTTTAAGCAAAAATGCACAATGATGTAATACAAGCCTGTACAGGATATATATCAGCCTGCTTCTTCTGATCTTGGCCCCTCAAGTTGATGTATATGCTTTGCTGCACAAGATTTGGCTCTATGCTCAAGCATTATGGTTTTGACATAAAGCAAGATTTGGCAAAAAATGGAAATATTGTTTTTCTACTTAGGGATTAATCTAATGTGCAATGTTCTAATGACCAAAACAATGCCTTAAACCAATGGATTTGCATTTAATTAATGAGTGTGAAATGGTTTTGAGGCTTGTAATCTAGTGCAAAGCAAGCTGATTTGAATTTGCAACATGTATGAACATGAACATGCCATGGATGAAAAGTGAGTTTTTGCCAACTTCAAGCCTTCGATTCTCCCTAACCACAAATGATTTTGGATATTTCTTGGACATTTTGGAAAGCTTGAAATATTATCTACAATCCATCTTTGAAATGAAATTTGATATTCCAAGTGGAACTATGTGAAAAATGGCCATGAAGATAGGTAAAAATCCTGCCTAAACTAGGGCAAAATTTCACTAAGTTACAAGTTTCATGGTCCCTTGTTCCAAAAATCATAACTTGAGATCCAAGATTAATTTGAGAAAACTTTGTGTATAAAAGTTGTAGAATTTGTGGAGGAATACAACTTTCATGTTAGAAGTTTTGTTTGAATCCAATTTCATCGTGGGGAAAATGTTGGGGTTAGGAAAAATTAAGAAAATTTCATAACTTAGAAAAATTCTAAGTTATGAAATTTTTCAACTTTAAACCCTAATTTGCAAAAATGGGTTTCTTGATGAACAAGTTTCATGTTTTGACACATCTTGATGAAAAAATGACCATTGGCACTTGATTTTGACCAAAAAGTCAAAGTTTGACTTTTCAGTGTACAGTCAAATTTTGATCAGTTGACTGAAAAATTCATCTGTCAATCCAATGCAATTGAGATCTTTTGAGCTTTGTGAATATTTCAAGATGATTCCCTTGAGTCCTTGAGTCCATGCTTGAACCCCATTTGCCATTGGCTAGGTCAAAAGTCAGATATTGCCCTTGTGCAGTCAAAACCCAAAAAATGACCATTTTGCCCTTTTGATGATCTGATCAAATTTCTTGAGGAGTTGTGGTCCAAACTTGATCAAATGGTTCATATGAGTTCATAATGTTGATGTGGGTCAAAAATCATGAGGTTTGACTATAAATTGGCCATAGTTGACTTTTTTCCCAATACAACTGATTTCTAGGACAACTGTCCAATTGACAGGGCAAAAATTTGATTCAAGGCTTAAAACTTGGTATGGACAAACTTATGAGTCCAACATGAAGTATGAAAGTCATTTTGAGCATTAGAAGTCCAAAAATACCTGTGCAAACTCAAACCCTAATTTAGGTCATCAGTGCAAGGAGATGTCTTGAGCAGTGCAAACCCTAGCTTGGTCTGGAGTTCAAAGAGTCTTGTGAGGGGGAAATCTCGATAAAAGGAGAGGGAAAATTTTGGGGTACAACAGCTGCCCCTGTTCAATCTTCTTGAACTTGAAGAGTTAGATTGGCGAGTTTTCCTTTCGTGACTCGAAGGTAAAAGATGATTGGACACTAGAGTGCCCGTAAATTTGCACTCGTCAAAATGTAGGTGAAGGAATGGGCTTAAAGATTCCATTTGGAGATGGTAGAATCTTGCTGGAGATGGGCTTAAAGATGCCATCCAAGATTTGTTTGTTGAAAATCAGGAGAATGAATGTCAGAATGGTAACCGTGTCTGGAGCGTATCTGGACTGTATCTGAGGTTGAGATTTGTATGAGTAGCAGAATGACTTTCGTATCTGGAGTGTATCCATACTGTAACTGGGATCTGAATAAGTGATAGAATGACTTCCTTGTCTTCGAGTGTATCTGAGCTTGAAATTGATAGTTGAATCTGAATGAGAAAATAGAATGGCTTCCGTGTCTGAAGCGTATCTAGTCTGTATCTGATTGCTGAAGTCTGAATGAGTAGTAGAATGACCGCCGTGTCTGGGGTGTATCCATACTGTATCTGAAATATGAGACCTGAATGAGTAGCAGAATGACTTCCATGTCTTGGAGTGTATCCGTACTGTATTTGAGATTTTTGAATATTTGTTAGAGGTAGCTTTTAATCTTATCCTGAAAAAGGTAAAATGTTAGCTAAAACACAAAGTTATGTTGCATGAAATGTATGATGCAATAAATGTGTTTTATCAATGTTTATGATATATGAATGTAATGTATGCGCATGTAAGTTGAGTGGCCGTCTTGCTTAGGAAGATAAATCTTTGATAGTTGGAGATAATGAAATCTTTAACTACCGCCGAGGAAAATAAACCCTTGACTGCTGCAGGAGATTCAAAACCTTTGATTGCTGAGACTGAGAAATCCTTTGGACTACTGTTGGGGATTGAAAATCCTTGGTGACTTATGGGGATTAACAAAGGCTTTGACAACTTCTGCGGGGAATTAAGAATCCTGCATGACTTTCCTGGCGGATAAGGAAAACTCTGACGATCTCTACTGGGGAATTAAAACCTGGGAGGCTTCAACTAGAGAAATGAGAACAAGAATCTTCGTTCTGCTGGGAAAACACTCTGTGGGGAGAATGTTTATCCTGTTGGAGAGTTTTCAAAAGCTTGGGTTGTATGCCAATCTATTGGGGATTTATGGAGGGAATTGGAATGTGGTCCACCGGGGTTTAAGATTTGGAGTTTTGGACTCTGTTGGGGAAGAAAGTTTTATCTTCGCTGAGGGTTTGTCATTCAAAGTTTCTGGCTCCGCTGGGGATTGGGAGTTTGGAAACTTAGTTCTGATGGCGATATGTATTTAACTCTGCTGGGGATATGTATTCCCAGGTTTTAGCTCTATTGAGGATCTGAATGACACACTGTAAGGGATTTCTTCTGGAATAGCCTAAAGACGTTTTCCTATACTCTCAACCTATCAATAATTATCCTTTCTCATTTCGTTTTATTTGTAAGCAGTGATTATATTCAAATGCATATGCTCATTTAATAAATCATTGGACGTTTTCAAATAAAACACAAGTGTGAAAAGGAAAACAAATTTATGTACTTTGAAGTATCTTTATATTAAATTTGTGTAAGTATTTTGTACAAAGGAGACAGACATCCAAGTAAGAGAATGTTGTCATAAAAAATGAGAAAAATTTATACAAAGAAAGATGGCTATGTGTAACAATTCCATGGGGTTCCCATTCTGCTATAGCCTTCACAACTCTGAGTATCTTGTCCATTCGTTGCCTCGTCCGCAGATGATTGGAACGATCAGAAGCTTGGAGCTTGTCTGTGAAGAGATTGTCCTTAAAGTGATCTGATGAGACATAGTCATACGCTTTAATTCCCTAACTTTTGCCTGGACCGCCCTTTTGGGTTTTCATCCCATCGGGAAACCTTTTTTTGCCCAAGTCGCCCTTTCGAGTTTTCAACTTGCCGGGTGTACAGATTTTTTATTTATCCCTAATTTTTGCCTTAACCGCCCTTTCGGGTTTTCGATTCACCGGGATGCCCATTTTTGCCCAAGTCGCCCTTTCGGGTTTTCAACTTGTCGGGTCGTTTTATGCGTAGTATCTTTTGACTATGTCTTTGTTCGCAAGGTGTGGTAGGTCATCGCCATCCATGGTGGTTAAGATCATTGCCCCACCAGAAAAGATGTTTTTGATCACAAATGGTCCTTCGTAAGTAGGAGTCCATTTGCCCCTGGGATCACTTTGCGGCAAGATGATTCGCTTGATTACAAGGTCCCTGACTTGATATAATTGCCTCTTGACTTTCTTGTTGAAGGCCTTGATCATACGTTTCTGATACGTCTGACCATGGCAAACAGCAGTAAGTCGCTTCTCGTCAATCAAGTTAAGTTGATCAAGCCGGGTCTGAATCCAATCGTCTTCACTCAAACCAGCACCCTTCATGATTCTCAAGGAGGGAATCTGAACTTCGATAGGTAAAACAGCTTCCATGCTGTACACCAAAGAATAGGGTGTTGCCCCAGTTGAAGTGCGTGTCGTGGTACGGTACCCGTGCAGAGAAAACGGTAACATCTCATGCCAGTCCTTGTAGGTGACTGTCATTTTTTGAAGGATCTTCTTGATATTCTTGTTCGCAGCTTCAACAACACCGTTCATCTTAGGCCGATAAGGAGATGAATTATGATGTTGAATCTTGCACTGCTTGCACAGAGCGGTAATCATAGTATTGTTCAAATTTGTACCGTTGTCCATAATGATCCTGTCGGGGATACCATACCGGCATATGAGGTTCTTCTTGATGAAGCGGGCAACCACATTCTTTGTAACGGAGGAGAAGGAAGCTGCTTCGACCCACTTGTTAAAGTAATGAATGGCCACCAGGATGAAACGGTGTCCATTGGATGCCGTAGGCTTGATCTCTCCAATCATGTCGATTCCCCACATCGCGAATGGCCAAGGAGCTGTTAAGACATTGAGAGGAATTGGGGGAATATGTACCTTGTCAGCATAGATTTGGAATTTATGACAAGTATGGGAGTGTTGATGACAATCAGCTTCCATGGTAGACCAGTAGTAGCCTGCCCGCAGAATCTTCTTAGCCATCATATGACCGCTCGAGTGGGTGCCAAAGGTGCCATTATGTAGTTCAGCCATAATCTGCTCAGCTTCAACCTTGTCTACACAACGGAGTAGGACACAATCAAGACTGCGCTTATATAGGATACCATTGCTCAGAAAGAACATGGCTGTGAACCTCCTTAAGAACTTTTTGTCGTTGACTGAAGCTCCTTCAGGGTATTCTTGTGCTTCGAGATACCTTTTGACGTCGTAAAACCAAGGTCGGTCCACCACTTCTTCGGTATTAATCTCGTGACAATGAGAAGGTTCGTCTATTCGCTCAATGGTGATTTGAGGTGCCTTATTGTCCCAGTTAAGTTTAAACATGGATGACATTGTAGCTAGCGCATCTGCTAGCTGATTCTCTTCTCGCGGGAAGTGCTCGAAGGTAATCTGCTCGAAATGTGGTAACAATGTCAGGACATGTTCTTTGTAAGGGATGAGGTTAGGGTGTTTAGTATCCCACTCTCCTTTGATTTGACTGATAACCAAAGCTGAGTCCCCAAATACAACCAGAGATTTGATTCCCAGGTCAATAGAAGCCTTGAGACCAAAGATACAAGCTTCATACTCGGCCATGTTGTTGGTGCAGCTGAAGCAGAGTCTCGCAGTGAAAGGTGTATGGCAACCTTATGGATAGATAAGTACCGTGCCGATACTGTTTCCAAGTGCATTTGAAGCACCATCAAAGTACAGGGTCCATCGGGATCCTTGTTCAGGTCTGTCATACGGTCTGTTACCTTTAATGTTGTCCAATGTCATGATATCCTCGTCAGGGAAGTCGAACCTCATAGATTGATAATCTTCGACGGCTTGATGAGCTAGATGGTCAGCTAATACACTCCCTTTTATAGCTTTTTGGGTTGTGTACTGGATATCATACTCAGTCAGGATCATCTGCCATCTAGCGATCCTTCCGGATAAAGCAGGCTTCTCGAAGATGTACTTGATCGGATCCATTTTAGAAATCAACAAAGTGGTATGTGTCAACATATACTGCCTTAGCCGGCGAGCAGCCCATACCAAAGCGCAGCAAGTTTTCTCGAGCAGTGAGTAGCGAGTCTCACAGTCGGTAAAAGCTTTGCTAAGGTAATAAATGGCATGCTCTTTTCGGCCAGACTCGTCATGTTGGCCCAGTACGCACCCCATTGAATTGTCTAAGACAGTCAGATACATGATTAAAGGCCTTCCTTCGACGGGTGGCATCAAGATAGGAGGTTCCAATAAATACTCCTTGATATTATCGAAAGCAATTTGACAGTCATCATTCCATTCAACCACCTGATCTTTCTTCAATAGCTTGAAGATTGGTTCACATGTAGATGTTAGGTGAGAGATGAACCTTGCGATGTAGTTTAGGCGTCCCAAGAAACCTCTGACCTCCTTCTCAGTGTGAGGGGTAGGAATTTCTTGTATAGCTTTGACTTTGGCAGGATCAACCTCAATGCCTTTGTTACTGACGATGAATCCCAAAAGTTTACCGGACCTGACTCCGAAAGTGCACTTGCTAGGGTTCAGTCTTAGCTTATACTCCTTCAACCTGACAAACAGCTTTTGCAGATGGTCGAGGTTTTCTTCTTCTGTTTGTGAACGGGCTATCATGTCTTCAACGTAGACTTCAATCTCATGATGTATAATGTCATGAAACAAAGCTACCATGGCTCGCTGATAGGTTGCCCCGACATTCTTCAGTCCGAATGGCATCACCTTATAGCAGAAAGTACCCCACTGCGTAACAAAAGTAGTTTTCTCCATGTCTTCGGGGGCCATTTTGATCTGGTTGTACCCTGAAAATCCGTCCATGAAAGAGAATACTTTGTGTTGAGTTGTGTTGTCAACCAAGATGTCAATGTGTGGTAGTGGAAAATCATCTTTAGGGCTAGCCCTGTTCAAGTCTCTGTAGTCCACACACATTCTGACTTTGCCGTCCTTCTTAGGTACGGGCACAATGTTAGCAACCCATTGTGGATAGGAAGTAACAGCCAGAAAGCCAGCATTGAACTGCTTCATCACTTCAACTTTGCTCTTTTCAGACATATCGGGTCTCATTCGGTGGACTTTCTGTTTGATTGGTGGATAGTCTTCTCTTTTAGGGAGACGATGAACCACTATATCTATATCCAGCCCTGGCATGTCTTCATAGAACCAGGCGAAGATCTCAACATATTCATTCAACAGCTGAACTAAGCGCTCTTTGACACTTGGCTCCAAGTTGGCACCCACTTTAACCTCTTTTCTGTCTTTGGCAGTACCCAAATTGATAGACTCTAACAACTCTTCATGGGGCAGAATAGCCCTTTCTTCTTGTTGCAAAAGCCTAGCCAACTCTCCAGGAACTTCACAGTTTTCATCACCTTCGTATTCGGCATGGTTGACCAGATCTTCAGAGTCACTGAAGGTCGTAGCAGAATTGTTACCCATGGAATTCGGAGTGGATGGGTACCTGCATTTTGTGAGTGTGGATGTGTGTAAGGGATAACCACCTTTAAACAAAATGAAATGTAAAAAAGAAATAAAAATGAACACAAAATTTTATAGATGAAAACGTCCATGATTCATTAAAGATGGCATATGAAAATGAAGAATCAAAGCCCTTACAAATGGACCTATATGCCCCGGGTAAGGCATAAGGCAAAAAGTGTACGAATTGTTTAAAAGTTATTACAGACCAAACAAGAAATGTTCAAAAGATAAATTATTGATTGATGAATGTAATGGGAACGAAGTCTTTCGCCTCCCAATTGTTCAGTCCTCCTTCAATAGTTGGAAAGATCCAGTCTTCAAAATTGCTTCCTTCTTCATTATCTTCCAAAGCATGAACTCCATGATGAGTGATTTTTAGTGGCGGTCCTCCAGCCCGGGAGCGACGCACAACTTTCTGGCTAGCAACAGTGAAACCCAATCCGTGCTTATCTATCTTGTAAGGAAAATCTGGCAGTTGACCCCACACTGTACTTCCTCCTTCCTTGATTACAGCCTCCGCATCTTTAAGGGATGACATCCGGGACACAGGCTTTGTAATGATGGGCACATCAGTTATTGTCTTGGCTACCGCGACTTCAGGGGAAACCTCTTCAAAGTGTTGGAAAGGCGTTTCTATGAATTCACCATCTAACTCCACGTAGCGGAAAGAGTTAAGGTGGTTTATCATATACTCCTCCTCACTATGAACTGTTATGATCTTACCCTAGACCGGGTATTTGAGCATCTGGTGTAGAGAAGAAGTGACTGCCCCAGCATTATGGATCCATGGCCTTCCCAACAAGCATGAATATGAAGGACGGATGTCCATCACATAAAAAGTAGAGTTGAAAATTTCCGTTGCCACCTTAATTGGGATGTCCACTTCTCCATGAACCATCCGCTTAGAACCGTCGAAGGCTCTAACACTGATATTACTGGGCTTTAGGGTCAAACCTTCACAGTATAATCTGTCTAATGCTTTCTTTGGTAGAACATTTAAAGATGAACCGGTATCAACCAGAACATGAGCAAGTGTGGTCCCTCTGCACTCTACCGAGACATGCAGCGCATCATTATGCTTTCTTCCCTTAGACGTCAGATCGGCATCAGAGAAGCCAAGACCATTGTCTGCTGTAAGGCTGGCTACACACTCTTGAAACTGATCCACAGAAGTTTCTTGAGGCACGTGCGCCGTCTTCAGTAATTTGATCAAGGCTTTGGCATGAGCCTCGAAGCAGAGCAATAGAGCCAGCATAGAGATTTTTGAAGGGGTTTTCCCCAGCTGCTCTACGACATCATAGTCGCTCTTCTTAATTTTCTTTAAAATCTCCTCCATCTCCTTTTGGGTGGTCTCGGGGATAACCAAAGTCTGAGCCCTCGTCCTGACGGGCGTTTCTTGGATTCCCTTACCTTTATCAGTAGTAACAGCATAGGGTACAACTTCGGGAGCAACAATTTCTTCAATAACCGGGCTTTACACAGATATCTCGACAGGCACAGGAGCACTTGAGGGTCTAAAGACTTCCCGTGGAGGAGCAATCTCCGGAGAGAAGATTCTTCCACTACGAGTTATCTTACTTGTCCCTGCAATATTCCCTACATCAGGAGTCTCTTTATCAGAACTTTCTTCAACTGATTCGATCTGTTTCACACCGTGATAGAAGATCTCTCCTCCATAATTCCACGGTATCATCTTATTGGACTTATATGGGATAGGCCCCGGCATGGTAATCTTCAGCGGTACAAACTTTGGATCAGGTGTAATCTTAACAGGCCTATTGCAGGTCTTGGAAAGATTGTCGGAAATGGTGATTATAGCAACATCATTGATTGGAGTAACAGAAGTAACATGGGCAATGGGAGTAACAGTAGCAACAAGAGTTTTCTGAAAGAGGATCTCTTGAGTATCCATCAAGCGTTAGATGCCTGATTTCAACAACGGACAGTCGGATTGCAAGGTTGAACAAAAGTAACAATCTTTTTCACAGCCCGGGAAAATCCCGGCTTTCAACAGATTCATCTTGATCATTGGCATCGGAGTCATTAAGTCATCAACAGTAGTAACATGAAGATCTTCCACAATAGCATGGATATTATGACCATGTTTTGGCATAGGAGCAGATATCACATTAGGTTTTTCGAGAGCATCAAACTCTACCTCCTTGGCATCTATTAAATCTTGGATCTTGTTTTTAAGGGCCCAACAGTTGTTGGTGTCGTGCCCCACACTGTCCGAATGATATGCACATTTTGCACTGGAATGATAATAAGGAGAAGAGGTATTTGGATTCTTTGGCGCCTCTTTTAAGCTTGTAAGGTTTAACTTTAACAGATGAGGGAGGACCTGAGCCGGTGTCATATTGATCTGGGTGAATTGTCGTTGTGGCCTTTCTACCCTTTGCTGGTTTGCTCTGGGTTGACTGCTTCGAGGTTGATCGGCTGAGGAGTTCTGAATCATCACAGCCCCCACCGTTGGTCGGCGCTCTATTCTCCCTTGATTTCTCTGGGTGTGAATAGCATAAACTTCCTTCTTGGCTGGGAAGGTCTTCTTTATAGCAGTGGAAGCGGAGGCATCCTTCTGAATCTTACCTGTCTTAATGCCAGCTTCGACCCTTTCACCGGTCAGAATTAATTCGGTGAACCCTGCAGATGAGCTCCCGATCAAGTGATTGAAGAATGGACCTGACAGGGTCCCCAAAAATATGTCAACCAGCTCTCTATCTGAGAATGGTGGTTGCACCCTGTGATCGGTGGATCTGGAACTGACTGTTTAACGCTGGTTCGCGAAAATGTCGCGGAAGCAAGAGTCGCCACCGTCTTTTATTTTCTCCAAATGGAAAGGACAAAAGCACAGAAAAATTCCTTAAAAGAGATTGCTCTCGGTTCGGGAGGTAGGTTATAGAAAGGGAAGGTGTTAGCACCCTTTCTATCCATGGTTATCCATGGGCTCTTAGGTACTTGCTCATTGTGTTTTCAAAATTGTTTGTTTGCTTTTCAATGTGGGTTTTAAAAGTTTCTTTGAAAAATTTCAGTTCGACTCGTACGTCAGAGTGTTTGAAAAATTTGCTTTGAAAGCTTTTGAAAAGTGTTGGTGTGAAAAGTCTTTGAATTTTTGTTTTGAAGAGAGCAAGTATCCATGAGTCGTCTACCTACCCTAAGGAATTCGTCTGTGTAAATGTCCTTAAAGTAGTGCCATCCCACCATTGAGAGGTAGGTAGCACCACCGTTGGAGGTGTTCGGGTCAATTCGAGTTTGTAGGGACATGGTGATCACCAGAGCAATGGGAAGACACCTTAGAAGCTACCCTCATGCCAGGTTCCCGGATCATGAGGACTTACTAAAACATCCTCTACTCGACGATCACCTTTCGAAAGGCAACAGTGAGGCGTACCCTAGGGGTGGTGTGTGCGATTCATGTGTCGTTTTCATTGATATTTGTCTTGTCATGTTCATTGTGATCTACGCTTGATTTTAATTAGGGCCATTCATTCTTGCATGCTTATTTAACAGTTAATATTTGCGAGGAAAATAAATCTAAACTATTACAAATGGCGCGGGTCCACATCGCCAAAATTAAACCGGACTCGATTTAACGGAAAGATAAATAAAGCGAATAAAAGTGCGAGCAATTGTTTACACGGCTTTGGGAGAGATACATAATTATTTGAGCGAAATAAATAAATACACGAAATAAAGGAATTAAAAACAAAACTAGGGCGTTGGACCCTTTTGCAAAATATTAAAATTAGTAATGGAATTAAAATTAAGAATTAAAAGAAAACAATTTTGGTATTTTTGTGTTTTTTAAGATTTGATAGAAAAAAAATTAATTGAAAAAAAGTAAACTAAAAGGCAAACCCTAATTCTAATGGCTTTTAAATTTATTGTGAAAATGTTAAGTTTTAACCTAAATTAAATCTAAGTTGATCTATATACAATTTAACTATAAAAATAAATAAATAAATAATATTATGATAAGAGGAGAAATTAAAAAGGATTATGAAAAGAATTAAAATTGCAAAAATCCTAATTAAAACTAAATTCATTACATGTTGATTTATTTACAAGAAAAATATTAAAATAAAAATTATTTATTATATTTTGTCTTTTCTGATTTTTAAACCTTTTTTTGTATTTTGTAAAATAATAATTACTTTAAACAAATAACAAAATAAAATAACAAAAAAAGTAAAAATAAATATAGCAAAAGCAAACCAGGGGGGGTGAGAGTCCCAATTTGGAGGTACAGGCCTTAGAATTCTGGCCCAATTAAGCTTGGAATTTGTTGACTTTTCCAGGCCACGTATGGGACCTTTGACTGAGGCCTATGGTACACCTCTGAGCATGGCTTTCTGATTGATTCTCTTAGGCACGTGGACGTCTTGATGATGGTGGTGTACCATGCGCTCCACCTTTGAAATTGCACAGGAAGACGTTTGGAAAAATAATATTGGAATTATGCAAGACCTGGGACTTGAACCCAGGTCATGAGGGTTACCAGTTAACACCTATACCGCTGCACCACTACCACATATTCGTTAATTAAATAAACAAGAAATATAATGAAAGCAAACAACGCGTTAGTGACTGAAGCGCGCGAAATTCAAAAACAACGTATCACATGTTGCCACGCTTCATCGTCTCCACCAACCTGAAAAACAAACAACATAAGCAACGGTTTCTTAAGCGTGGTTCTAGGGGACTTTTGGAAAAATAGCGATTAAGCCTCAGGGCTCTATAAATTGAGCGCGAACATTCATTCTTCTTCGTCCAAGCTCGCTGATTTGAATGGTCATGGTTTCGTGGGCTAATTTTGCTTGGTTTTAGAAGCCCTAAATTCAAGCTTGGAAAACCCTAAAGATTGATCATGGTGAAATCACATACATGGCATAAAAACGAAATTAATCATATCAGTTAGCTTGGAAACTTGACAAGGAACATGAATGTACAATTAAAATGCCATGGGGATGTCTAAAATTGAAAACACGATCATCACTTTCTTGCTGTACAGGGAGGGTTCTATGTACCAATTCCTGGAGTTTGAGTGGATGTTAGGGATTGTAATGTGATCAGGAGGGCTTGAGGAAGCTATTAGAAAAACTTTTATGCCTTGAATCCACCTCTAGTAGTGATTTCAGAATTGAGTTTTTAAGTTAAAATTCCAAGTTTTCAATGAGCTTTTGAGCGCAGCATTTGGTGTGTTGTGGTTAGGGTTTGACTTAGCACTTATGAGGGAAGAGAATTAGGTCATTAGCTGGCCTTGATTCATGCCCATGAGAGAACTAGTCCTAGGGTTTTCACCATTAACCAATTTTCCCTTTTTTTTAAGCAAACCAAGACTTGGTGTGCAATTTAACCCTAGCATGAGTTTGTGAGCTGGCCCATGATATATGGAAGCTATCCAAATTCAAATGACACTATTCCATTGGTTTTTGAATTTTATTTGAATTTTTAAAGATTTAAAATGAATTAAATTATCAAAAATTAAATAAAATAGAAAAATCAATGTTTGATCTTGAAATTGATCATGGGACACGTGTGTGGCATGACAAGGCTGAGTCAAGTGGAAGAAAGTGGGCCCTTTTTTCAAAAATTGAAATTTCAAGGATAGTTGACTTTTGCCTTTTCACAAAAATTTCCCAACTTCTACAAGGCATAACTTGCTCAATTTTTAAGCTTTTCTCATGTTCTTGGACATTTTGGAAAGGTCTTTGAGTCCTTTAACCAATGCCTTTGGTCCCATGTCATTTTGATTTTCCAATCTCAGGTTATGGCCTTTGACTTAAAGTCCCTTTTTGTTGACTTTTGAAAATGACCTATAATGTTGAAATTGATAACTTTTTGTGAGAGCATTTCTTGGACTTGAAGTATGAAGATGAGTTGTAGGAAATGTCTTTCTCTTCAAAATGAGCTTTGGATGGAATTTTTTTGATAATCCATGTGAACGTTATGCTCTGGTCAATTTCAGTTGACTTTTTCAGCTGTCCAAATATAGCAACTTTTGCATCTTTGATGATTTCTGAGCCAAATTTTGAGAATCATGATCAAGCATTGATCAAATGATGTTTGTGGCTTCAAAATGATATGTTGACCAAAAATTTGAACTTTCGACTGTCAAATGACCATTTTGCCCCTACAGTTGACTGTAGTGCAATCTAGGGTTTTGACTGTGCAATCTTGAGCTGAATGCCTTGAAACTTGATATGAGGATGCTTGACCATGTTTGTAAGCATATGAGACTTGATTGGACCTTTGAAAACTTCATTTTCTTGATCAGAACACAAACCCTAATTTTGACTGTATAGGAGACAGTTGGACTGTGCCACCCTTGGGGGAGTTTTGTGACTTGGCTGGGCAATTTCTTGAAGAATATGGGAGGGCAAATTTTGGGGTGCAACACACCCTTCCATCAAAATCCCGCCACTTCTGGGCATACTCCTTAAATCCCTAATTAGAAGCCATACCCATACTCTGTAGTTGAGTACGAGTAGGCACTAAATCTGTGTTATATTGGTATTGTCGGTAGAAAGCAGCAGCCAAATCTTCCCAGTTATGGACATCAGATCTCTCAAGTTGATAGAGCCAGTCCAATTACGTACCCGACAAACTATCTTGAAAAAAGTGGACCCACAGATCCTTATCAGAAGAGTGAGGTTGGAATTTCTGACGTAGGACCACAGATGCATCTTCGGACAGGACAAACCGTCGTATTTAGAAAATGTAGGCACTTTGAACTTGGGATGAATGACGATCCCAACAACCAATCCTAGTTCTTCGAAATCCAGTCCAGGTACCCTTTGCACCTCCATGGCTGCTAGCCGGTCTTCAAGATTCTTATACTTATCATCCACCGGAGGGTACTGCTGTTCGAAGTAATCTTCATCCTCTTCCTCTTCCTCCTCTTCAGCTTCAGACTCGGAAGGTACCGCAGATCCTTTTCCTTTACCAATCCCTTCGTCAGACGTCGAGGGGAAATCGAGGACCCTTCTAGCCTGGTTCTCAAATCTTCTTCCCATAGTGGCCACACCAATTCTTTTCTTTTTCTTCTTTTCCTTTTCCTTCTCTTTCTCTAACAGTGCTTTAAGGTCCTATTGACCCTTTGCCAAGGTCATGAGGAGTTGCTGGAATTGCGAATTTTGTGCTTGCAGATCTTTAACCGTCTGCTCTATATCCATCTTGCTGAAATAAACAGCAGAAAGATAAGGAAACCTGGTGTGAAGACCTGTTTATGCATATGATGTATGACGTGTATTCATGTAATGCATTCAAGGATTCAGAAATTCAAGTTTGTTATAAACAAAAAAGAACACACGTCATGGAGTCGATGTAAAAAGACATTGCGCATCCTCTTTGGTGCGATGTAAGTGTTGAGATTTTGCTCTTCATGGAGTCGACGGGTAAGTTCCACGACCTTCTTCTCACTGGCATAGAAGTTGGCTTCAAAAGTATTCCGTTCTTCCTTGAGTTGTATCCAACTCATTTGCAAATCTTCCAATGATGTTGGCATGTCTGGATGCAGGAGGGTGTATGGAACCTCTCCTTCCACAACAGGCTCTTTGATCATAGGCAGAATGTGAGGGTAAGGCATCATAAGACTCTGGGCGCGGGTTCGTACCCACTTGAGGTAAGGCTCAAGGGGGATGGAATTCTAGTGCCCCAGTGTCTTACTGTCCACTTTGTTGGGCGTCCTCCAAGCTCGAATAAACCTTTGACGAAGTCCTTGAGCATCGTTGTCGAAGTCAAAAACCAAGTCCGGAATCAGCATATCATGAGGGCCATCCCTTTGGGCATACCCAAATTGTCTCAGAGCTAAACAGGGGTTGTAGGTAATGCCTCCCCTAATGCCAAGTAATGGGACATTAGGGAATTCTCCGCAACGATCAATGATGATGACATTTTCTTGGGACCGAGAACACCAATGAACATCAGAATGTGTGAGGATCATTAATCGTTGTGACCACCTTAAACCCTGCTCATTCTTCAAAACTGACTGGGGAAGGTGAGAAATAAACCACCTTACTAGAAGAGGAGTACAGCACATGAGAACACCTCTTTTCCTCATTGTTCGTGTGTGAAATGAGTGGAGGATATCCCCAAGCAATGTAGGCACATGATTTCGAGATATGAAAATCTTGACAGCATTCACATCTATAAGCTGATCAGGGTTTGGGAACAAGACCAACCCATAGATGAGAAGTGCTACAATCTCCTCAATAACTTGTAAATCTAGAGAATTCCAGCAGTCTTGTGCCTTCTCAAACAGAAACTTTGCTAAGAAACCCTTGACACCGCTTCTGGTTTCTCAATGACCTTTGATATCAGATGGTTGCAAGTGTAAGGCTTGAGCAACATCTTCAGGCTTTGGTTCTCTTTCCGTATCGTTGTAGGGTAGTTGATGGAGAATAGGAATCCTCAGGATTTAAGAAAATTCCTCCAAAGTAGGTACTAGTTGGTAATCAGGAAATGTAAAGCAATGGTGTAGGGGGTCAAAGAACTGGAAGAGGACTTTCACCATGTCTTCTTCAATGTTGGAGTTGACCAAGCTGAGAAGTCTACCATGTCTTTCACTGAAGAGAGAATTCTCTGGAATCTTGGAAGTAAGCTCTTTGAGTTGAGGAGGGATCCTCACAAGGTTGACCTGGATTGTTTTCCTGCGAAGAGATTCCATGACCTACAAAACAGGAACAAAGATGAAGATCCAAACCCTTGAAATGGTTAGTAGATGAATATGATGCTTTATGATGTTCATGATGTATGCACAAGTATATGTACAAGTAAGTCACACAAGATCCTAGTTTCAGGCTTGCATGGGGTTTCATAGGTAAGTACCCTCTTGAAGTTAGTTGGCTCAACCTCTCCTATAAATAATAACCGGGTTCTAAGGATCTCAATATCACTGGATTATTTTCTGTGTTCATTGTTTCAGTTTAGCCACTTAACTGGAGACCGAAATATTCCAAGAAAATAACCCTCAATGAGTGTAGTATTGAGTATCTACCAACTTCGGACTGCACCAAAGTCGGTCATCTCACTACCCCTAAAAAGGCCAAGATGGTCAAGTAAAGGTTCTAAGAGTTCATTAGTGCTTCATGACATCACTCAGCGGCCCCGTATTCTCTTTGATTGACTCAAAGGCTACCACTACCCACAAATATGTTGCACTAATATAGCTATTGCTTCAACCATGTCGGTATACCCCGCACAGTTTCCACAACATATTGTTATTTACCTATGAATGTTTCCCAAATCTGGGTAGAGGATTTCAAGCCCAAACAATAGGACCAATTGTAAAGCAATCAAAGCAAACAAGATAAGCATGCAAAGGTGATCTAAACCCTAAGGTTACTCCACTTTTATATCTTTCCCCAGCAGAGTCTCCAGTTCTGTGATACGGTGGGAGAACTGACTTAGGATTTTGCGTTTGTGTTCGCAAATGTTTCGGTTTAGCAAGAGTCACCACCGACTTTTTATTTTATCCTAAGGAAAGGTCAAAAAGCACAGGAAAGACCTTTGAGATGTTTTCTTGGGTTCGGGGAGTAGATTATGAAAAGGGAAGGTGCAAGCACCATTTTCATCCATGGTTATCCATGGGCTCTTAGTTACTTGTTTAGATCACTTTGCTTTTGCTTTTCAATTGTTTGAAATGGTGCTTTGTGTGTGGTTTTGAAATATGTTTTGAAACGAGGCCATCGTTGTGGAAACCTTTGTAATGATTCTTGTTTGAATGTATACAAAGGTGTATTTGTCTTTTGAAAAGATGTTCAATGTTTTGAAAGTTTGCTTTGGAAAATGTTTTGAAATTGTGTTGTGAAGTGTGCTTGAAAATAACAACGATGTTTTGCAAGTTTTGATCAAGTAACTAAGAGCTATCTACCCTATTTTACTCAAAGATCTTTCCTATATGTTTTTAACCCTTTTGACAGTGTTGCTTTACCATTGCATTTAGTAAACAACCTTGTATTAGGATGTTAAACGGGACAGGCGCGGGTCATCGTATAGACCATGATAGCAATTGTGTTAAGTATTTTTAGCAAATTTTTGAGGGACTAGATCATTTTTGTATAGGCAACCAAGATAGCGTCATCGAGGGACTATGATCTTTTGTTTTGCTTTTGTTTTGCCAAAGTACTCAACATGCATAACATGGCCAATTTTTAAGGCAACGAGTGGATGTAACCCTAGGGGTGCAAGTGTGAATTATGTTTGATTTTCATGCTTTTTTGTCTTTGTATTAGGTCAAGCTACTTGTTGATTTTGGATTTTTGCATACAAACCCTAATCTCTAATCATGGCATAATTGAAAGCGTAAAGGCGTAAAATAAATCTACCACTATTACAACATGATTATGGGGATGGGGATACAATTTTTGAATGGGGATTATTTGACAAGAAATTAAAACCCTAGTTTTACTATTACATCCAAATTGAATCAAATGCATAAATAATAAATGGACAATATTTAAATAAACAAATTAAATAAATATACAAAATAATATGAAGATGCAAAACATATTTTTTTTATTTATTTTTATGTATGTAAAATATTTAATGCAAGAAAGGAAGAAATAAATGAAAAGATTATTTTTTTTAAGGGTAAAACCCTAATTTTTAAGAATATAAATATACTGACTATATTATTTATATACAATAAAATAAAAATGGTGTATATACAAAAAATAAAATATATTTAGAAAAAATATTTTTTTAAGTATAAATAATAATGAAAATAAAAGTATAGTATTTTTATGTTTTTATTCTCAAGTATTTATAAAATAAAAGCATGTATATATTTATTAATTATATTAATCATGTACAAAAAATAAAATAAAATATATGCAAAAATAAAAATATATTAGAATAATATTTTTTAGTGTGAATAAAATAAAGAATAAAATAAAAGTATGATTTATATATTATTTTTAAGTTTTCAATAAATAAAACATATACTAATTAAATTGTTTTCATGTTAAAAATAAAAATAAAATACAAAATAAATGTAAAAAATTTATAAAAATATTTTTGGGTATTTTTTATATTTAGAAATAATAAAATAAAATCAGAAATAAAAATAAAATACAAAAATATAAAATATTATGAAATTGGGCCAGGGGGGTGAATCCAGCAAAATGGGGGTGTCAATAGTGAACCAGGACCAAGCCCAGCCCACCACACTTCATCTTCAACCTCTGACTTTTAAAAAACGTGCGCGCCTGTACCAAACATGAACATCCTGCATACGAGCTCTATTGCAAAAACACATAACATCAAAGTTGTAGAGCTTTTCAAGACGAATCCAACCATATAAAAAACTTGTCCTAACTCTCAAAGACCAGAGAGAATTTCTCTGGCCCTAAATCTTAACCTATTTTTTTCAGGATGTTCATGGACCAAATTCTCCTAGCATGCTTAATTAAAATGAAAACCGAGCATATGTACAGCTTCATGGCTATGAATACTACATTTCTTATTCACAAACCTAAGTCTAAATGTTCCTAAATAGAGAGATAGGAAGTTGATAAAAACTTGTTTCAGCTGACTTCGTGTATGGTAATGTGGAGCTTTTCAACAAGGTCTGAGATGTCTGGGAGCTTGCTTGAACTCCACTTGACCTTCTCCAATGCCTAGCTTGCCTTGAAGGTGCTTGAACAAGCATACAAAACTCAACCTTCACAAGCTGAAATTGAAAATGGAAAACCCTGTAAATGGAGTTAGAGTTAGTGTTTAAGGGTTGGGATAGTTTAGATGGGTTATGTGGAAGATGTTTGAACCAATTTGGGACAAAACGCACGAGCAATTTGTGTTGTGGAACTCAAACTGCAGGGAATGCCCTGTTTTGCCAATGAGATGTGATTTTGTGCTATGGGAAGTTTGAAGGCTCAAAGGGTCGTGTTTCTGGCTCAAAGGGATGTGAGAAAGATGTTTCAAAAGCTTGCACAAGTTAGTTTTGGCTGATGTTCCAGTTCTAGTGTTTTGGACATGTTTCTTGTATTTTAATCCAAAATGCACAATGATGTAATACAAGCCTGTACAGGCTATATATCAACCTGCTTCTTCTGATCTTGGCCCCTCAAGTTGATGGATATACTTTGCTGCACAAGATTTGGCTCTATGCTCAAGGATTGTGGTTTTGACATAAAGCAAGATTTGGCAAAAAATGGAAATATTGCTTTTTCTACTTAGGGATTAATCTAATGTGCAATGTTCTAATGACCAAAACAATGCCTTAAACTAATGGATTTGCATTTAATTAATGAGTGTGAAATGGTTTTGAGGCCTGTAATCTAGTGCAAAGCAAGCTGATTTGAATTTGCAACTTGTATGAACATGAACATGCCATGGATGAAAAGTGAGTTTTTGCCAACTTCAAGCCTTCGATTCTCCCTAACCACAAATGATTTTGGAGATTTCTTGGACATTTTGGAAAGCTTGCAACATTCTCTACAATCCATATTTGAAATGCAATTTGAGATTCCAAGTGTAACTTTGTGAAAAATGGCCATGAAGATAGGACAAAATCCTTCCTAAACTAGGGCAAAATTTCACTAAGTTACAAGTTTCATGGTCCCTTGTTCCAAAAATCATAACTTGAGATACAAGCTTATTTTGAGAAAACTTTGTGAATCAAAGTTGTAGACTTTGTGGAGTACTACAACTTTCATGTTGGAAGTTTTGTTTGAATCCAATTGCATCATGGTGAAAATGTTGGGCAAAGTTAGGAAAAATTAAGAAAATTTCGTAACTTAGAAAAATTCTAAGTTATGAAAATTTTCAACTTTAAACCCTAATTTTCAAAAATGGGTTTCTGGATGAAAAGTTTCATGTTTTGACACATCTTGATGAAAAAATGACCCTTGGCACTTGATTTTGACCAAAATGTCAAAGTTTGACTTTTCAGTGTACAGTCAAATTTTGATCAGTTGACTGAAAAATTCATCTGTCAATCCAATGTAATTGAGATCTTTTGAGCTTTGTGAATATGTCAAGATGATGCCCTTGATTCCTTGAGTCCATGCTTTAACCCCATTTTCCATTGGCTAGGTCAAAAGTCATATATTGCCCTTGTGCAGTCAAAACCCTAAAAATGACCATTTTGCCCTTTTGATGATTTGATCAAATTTCTTGAGGAGTTGTGGTCCAAACTTGATAAAATGGTTCATATGAGTTCATAATGTTGATGTGGGTCAAAAATCATGAGGTTTGACTGTAAATTGGCCATAGTTGACTTTTCCCCAATACAACTGATTTCTAGGTCAACTGTCCAATTGACTGGGCAAAAATTTGATTCAAGGCTTGAAACTTGGTATGGACAAACTTATGAGTCCAACATGAAGTATGAAAGTCATTTTGAGCATTAGAAGTCCAAAAATCCCTGTGCAAACTCAAACCCTAATTTAGGTCATTAGTGCAAGGAGATGTCTTGAGAAGTGCAAACCCTAGCTTGGTCTAGAGTTCAAAGAGTCTTGTGAGAGGGGAAATCTTGATAAAAGGAGAGGGAAAACTTTGGGGTACAACAGCTGCGCTGGTCAGACTATCCTGGAAAAAGTGAATCGCAGACGCTGATCATCGGTGTGGGTAGACATTCTCCTTACATACATCACCAAGTGAGCACGAGGGCAAGTGTTGCCCTTGTACTTCTCAAATTCCGGGATCTTGAACTTAGTAGGCAATTTAACATTCGGAACCAAACACAGCTCATTCACATTCTACCCAAATAAATCTTTTCCCCTGAGATCCTTCATCTCTCTTTGCATTCTATCAAACTGCTCTTGGAAATCATCCATTCTGTCATAAAGACCCAAATCTTCACTCGGCGGAGGGAAAGGACGACACACATCTTCATTAACAATCAGAACCAGATTCACCGAAGGAGGTGCAGCAGGAACAGTATGCACCACAGGAGGTGCTGGGATAACAACATTTGGAACCACTGGAGCATCTTAGGGGCCCAAATTGAAACCTTCATGTGCAAAATTCTCCGGCATTCCCCACGGATAACCCTGAGGCATATGGTTTTGAACAACATTCGGAGTAGCAGATACATGAACAGTAGGAATTTCAGCATTTTCCCTTGTTGGTTGAGGTTGAACACTCGGTGGCTGATTCAGAGCAACCACCAGAGCTTCCATCAGAGTAGTCAAATTAGCCAAGCCAGCCTTCAAAGCAGAAACTTCTTCGCGTAGCTCGCGATTCTCCTGTTCTAAGTTGTCCATCTTCTTTTTGAAATTAGCCCGAGATTTGTAGTGATGAGTCAGCTTGCTGAATGAAGTAAAAAGTTGGGTAAGGCACCTGGGTATGCATAACAAATGCAAGAAATATGTGCAATATGATGCATGATATGCAATGTATATGATTTTTTTACTTTATCATTTAATATTTCAAGGGATTTAACGTTTATAGACATATTGCAAACATCAAAATAATAACGCACTTGAAATACTGAAAACTTTTATTATAATAACTTCGAAATGGGTTACAAGTTTCAATGATCCCAAGTACAAGATGAAAATACAATCTAAAATCCTGAGAAAAGGAACTGATGAAGATCAATCTGTACGATGGCGCTTCCCTGTGAGCCTGGTAATCTGAGCTCTCAACCTCTGGTTTTCTTCCACATGTCTGATGGCAACCTCCTTCCAATCATCTGAAGCAGGAAGTGAACAAACAGCACCTGTTTGAGGCTTAGGGGAAAATAAATCCCCTTGCCTCTCCATAGACTCCACAGCTCGACTCTCAAGGATCTCGATCAAATCATCTTTCTCCTTCAACTCTGCTCTATAGGAACTCTCTAAAGTCTGGAACTTGTTCTTCCAAGCATCCCTTTCCTGTTGCATCCTAACCAAAGCGAGTTGCATCTCTTCTAGATCATCTAATAAGGGAGGAGTGGTCTTCACAAATAGATCAGGCACGGGTGTCTCCCGAGTATACGGCATCTTCAACTGGATGGCTCTCAATCGGACCCACTGAAGATATGGCTCCAAAGAAACAGCACCCATATGTCCCAAATCCTTCCTACTTTTCTTATGAACGCGACACCAGGCCTTCGCAATCTGCTCCCTAGCTTCCCTGTGGTCTTCTCCTTCCTTCAGAAAGAAACTACTCAAATGAATATTGTTCGGTTTATCCCTAATTGGATAACCAAGCTGTCGTCGTGCAAGAACAAGGTTATAGTTAATTCCTCCCTTTGTACCAAGAAGAGGTACATTGGGGAAACTACCACAACTATCAATAATCTCCACATCCTGATAAGCTCGATGATACCAATCAATATCCGAGTGAGTATGTGCCATGATCTTAAGAGCCCAACGAGGTTCCTTCTTGACATCCTAAAAGGCATCAGACTGAGGCATATGAGAGATGAACCACCGGTACAACAAAGGCGTGCAACAGATAATCATTCCCCCGTGATAAGAACTCTGAAGATGAACAGAGTAATACGCATCACCCAACAGTGTAGGAATTGGGTTTCCAATCATGAAAATCCTGATAGCGTTAATGTCGACAAACCTGTCTACATTAGGAAATAAGAATAAACCATAGGCAAGTAAAGCAAAGATGGCCTCAAAAGAAACCGTACTCTTCATTCTGGAAAAGTAAATAGCTTTCTCCAATAAGAACTGGGCTGGTAATCCTCTAATCCCTCCTTTGGTAGTCATATGGGCTTCCACCTCAGACTTCCCCAGATGAATCAAAGCAGCAATCTCATGTGGTTTTGGCTCACCCTCCAAACCAGTAAAAGGAACACGATCGGTGACAGGTAAATATAATAGATAAGAATATTCCTCCAGTGTAGGCATCAACTGATAATCGGGAAAAGTAAAGCAGTGATACATCAAATTATAGAACTGGACCAAGGTCGAGAGAATACCCTCCTTCATCTTCAGCTTCATGAGAGGAAAGATGGATCCATACTTCTTCCGAGAGTCCACAGGACACTCTGTTGTACCCCAAAATTTTCCCTCCCATATTTCTCAAAACATTTCAAGAAAGATCCTCAAGTTGCTCAAGGAAGTCCAAGGGTTGACCATACATGCTCTCTCCTAAGGCAGTCTACCTTAAATTAGGGTTTCATATTACATCAAGATACTTGAGTCCAAGGGATCCCAAATTCTCACCATTGTCCTAATATGTTATCAAGATCATCCATGTCAAGTTTCAAGCCTTTCAGAGGAAGTTTGCTCAGTCAATTGCTCAAAGGCCTGAAAATCGACTGTGCTAGGGCAAAGGTCAACTGTGGCCCACATACAGTCAAACTTCAAGGTTTTTTGTAAACATCCTAATTTTTAAGTATCATTCATCATTTGATCAAGGTTTGATCATGATTCATCAAGGATTGCTCATAATTCATCAAGAACCAAAAGTTGCTAAATTAGGGTTTTGTAGGAAAAGTCAACTCAACTTTGACCAAGCATAACTTTCTCATACTTTATGAGAAATGACCCATCCAAAGCTCATTTTTAAGAGGGTGCAATTCCCTACAATCCATCTTCATCTCCCAAGTTCAAAATATACACTCATAAGAAGTTATGAATTTGGACATTATAGGTCATTTTGAAAAGTCAACAAAAACACCTTTTTTCAAAGCTTCATACATGAACATGGAATACCAAATTGAGATGAGACCAAAAGGGTTGCTTAGAGGACATCTCAATATTTCTAAAAAGTCCAAGAACACCTTCAAAGAGTCAAAATTGAGGAAGTTATGTATTGGTGAAGTTGACCCTTTTTGCAAAATTGCCAAAAGTCAACTATGCCTCAAATTGGAATTTTTGCTAAATGGGCCTAACCTTTTGCACTTGTTTTGAGTTGGTAGCACGGTCCACGAGCCCTAGCTCTTTCCACTTGTCATTATCTTATTTTTATTATTTATTTTTATTTTTATTTGAATTAAATCAATTTAAATCAAAACAAATCATGGAAAAATCTAAAACATTGAAATCTCAAGATCTTGTACATGTTCTAGGTCCTATATCTAACTGGCAAGTGATTGAATTCGTGCAAGGCCTTTGAGTGCATAAAAAGATTGGTTTTAGCCTATTTTTGGAAGGATTTTTAATTGAATCAAATCAAGATCAAAATCAATAATTGGCAAAGATTGAGATCATGTTTGCAACCCTAATCCAATCCTCAATACATAAGGAACATTTGCAGACAAAAATCAGAAGTTTTGGAGGCGTGAGAAGGCAGGAACAAACTTGAAAAAAACAAAGAAAAGTGGTAATTCGTTTTGCTATTTCCAGACATTTTCAAGACCCTCTAGCCATATCATTCGCTTCCTGAGATCACAAGCAAGCCATACCAATCAAGAACAAGCACTTTCAGGCGCCAAATCCCACTGTAAGTCAGCCACGACTTTGGTTTGTTCTTGAAATCAAATTGCATAATCCTGACACTTATAGCATGAAATAATCATATATTCTTGTTCCTTAACACATTTCCAAGCTATCTGTAACATTTAATTTCGTTTTTATGGACTGTATGAAGACTTGCCATTATTAGGGTTCTTGGTCTCGTTTTAGGGTTTCTGTGTGCAGGTAAAATTGGGACATAAAAGGGGCATCATCATGTTCAGCAGGCCAAGGCGAGTTGATCCATGGCATTAAATGTTATTTATCATGCCCATGGGAGATTTTGAGATAAGCCAGAGTTGTAGTGACGGACACACGTCCGTAGGTAAAAGTTTATGACTTTTACCAACGGAGCAAGGTCAGGGATGACTGGCGTGGCACCATCTCATTTGCTGATTTGTATTATGGCGCTTTTTTTCCATTAACTTGCATATATTTTATATTATCTTTTATTATTATTCTATGTACAAACAAAGCATGCAGCGCAGTTGGTAGTGGAGTGAGTGGAAAAGGCTTCAGGACTTGGGTTCGAATCCCAGGTCCCCCCTATTATTTCTTGTTATTTTCATTCAGGTGATCCAGTGTGCACACAAGCCAAGAGACCACCATGTGACCTCGTCATCCAACCTGCCAAGTTTCTAGGAGGCCAGATCTAAAGACCATCAGATGAAGGAGTATCATAGGCCATGGTCAATGCATCACAGGAAAGCTGGGAAAGTCAACGTGGATCACTCATTTTGGGCCCAGAAGTTGATACTCACACCCCCCAAATTGCTGGTTTCAGGCCCAATTTCCTTCTTCTTTTCATTTATATTTTCTTTTATTAATTTATTTATTTATATTTATTAACACAAAATAATAATTGTTTTTATCAAAAAATCACAAATAATATTTTTCACCCAATTAGATATACGATTTTTATTTTTTTTATACAAAAATTAATTTAATTAGGTTATCTAATTTTAGGTAACTTAAATTATTTTGTAAATAAATTAAAAAACAATTAGAACAATTAAGGTTTTGTTTCTAACTCAATTATATTTTCTTTTTCTTAAAATAACCAAAAACACAAAAATAGGTTAAATTTAATTATTTTCTTTAATTAATTTAATTAACTAATTAATTTTGTATTTAATATAAAAACCTAATTCTTTTTCTTAAAAATAATTAAAAACAACAAAAACATTTTTTCTGTCAATTAGGTTAGAAGGGGTCAAAACCCTGGTTCTCTCCCGTTCTTAATTTCCTCGCGCGCGCTTTATCATTTATGTTTACCATATTAATGTAATTGCTCACAAGTTGTAATAGATTAATTAGGATCTTTTACTTTCATTTATCGCTTTTTTTTACGGGTTTATTTTTGGCTATGTAAATACCCGAAGCCTTGTAATAGTGTAGCTTATTTTCCACACTTTAATTTCCGCAAACTATTAACTGTTAGATGTATGAATAATTAGGGTTGCATGACAAGAATGTATGATTGACTTTAAAACGGTTAGCTAACCCTTAATGTGCAAAGATAATAAACTTGAAATTGAATCACTCGCACATGCACACTCCTAGGGTACACTCCCACTTCGGTTGCCTTCGGTAAATGGTCATTAAGTATAGGGTATTTTAGTGGTCGCTCTCTTGTCTAAACAAAGATCAAAGTCCCGTTCGGAAAATTTGTCTCAGAATGGTTGCCTCGGAATTGTTGCCTCGAATATTGATCTTAAGCATTAGAGTTATTACTAAGACGTCCTAACATTGCTTTAGTGACGGTACATCCCTTTCGAATTGACCCTCAAAAATCCGACGACGGTGCTACCTACTCACTAATAGTGGGATAGCGATGTCTAAAGGAAACAAGAATAGAACAATTCTCTTTTTCGAGTAGGTAGAATCTTAAGTACTTGCTCAATCCAAACAAACTTTTTCACACCAAACACTCTTTTCAAACAAAGCTTTCAAAAACACTTCGTAACACTCTTGAAGACAGAAGCAAGGGTTAAATCGAAGTCAAAAACTTTTTCAAATCAAACACACCCAAGCAATTTTGAAAATGATGAGTAAGTACCTAAGAGACCGTAGAAAACTACGGATAGAAAGGGTGTTAATACCTTCCCTTTCTATAATCTACCCCTCGTACTCAAAATCTTGAAAAAGGGAATTTTTATGTGCTTTTTTCCTTTCCTGTTGGATAAAATAAAATCTGGTGGCGACTCTTGCTTACCGCGACATTTTGCAAACACAAACGCAAAACGCAAACCAGCATTTCCTAAAACAGTCCCGGTTATGGCCACCGTATCACAGAACTGGCGACTCTGCTGGGGATTAATAAGTGGGGTATACCTTAGGATTAGTTCATCATATTGCTTCTATTGTTTGATTTGATTGCTTTATCTTTGTGGGCTTTGTATCGGAGTTACTATAGATCCTAACCCGAATCTGAGGGACACCTTTTAGGTAAGTAGCAATAAACTTTGAGGGAACTGTACGGCGTAGACCGATACGGTTGAAGCAGTAGCTACATTGATGTGGCACATTAGTTGGTATCGGTATCCCTTGTGGAGGAACAAGGAGAATACGGGGCTGCTATATGGGTCGTTAAGCATCAAATGACCTTAGAACCTATAATTGACCAACTTGGCCATAGGAAGTAGTGAGATAGCCGGCCTCGACATGGAGCTGAGAACTGGTTGATAGTCGATACTACACTCATTGAGACCATACTCTCGAGATAGTTCCGACCTCAAGAAAAGATTGTGTGAGCTGAAACCATGACCGATGGAGGATGGTCAGTGATATTGAGAACCTCTAGAACCCGATTACTATTATTAGGACAGGTTGAAACCAACTGAACTTCAAGAGGGTAATACATAGACCCCATGCAAGACTGAAACTTAAGGGTTATTGTGTGACTTGTTTGCCTTTACCATGTTTTCTATCTGCCATACCTGTTGTGTGTTTTTATCATGACATCATGCATCATGACATAGCATGCATATTTCATTAGACTAACCATTTCAAAGGCCGAGGGGATTTATCTTTGTTCTGTTTTGTAGATCATGACTTCTATGCACAGAAACACCATCTGAGTTAACTTTGTGCAAATACCTGCTCAGCTCAAAGATTTGGCCTCGAGAATTTCTGATACTTCTTCATTCATTTGAAGACATGGTCAGCTCCTTAGTTTGGTTACCTCCATGTTTGATGAGCAAATGATGAGTGTGTTATTACAGTTCTTCGATCCGTTGCATCATTGTTTCACCTTCCCGGATTATCAGCTAGTTCCTACTTTGGAGGAATTTTCTCATTTGTTGGGTATATCTATCCTCGAGAAGATGCCCTTCACAGGTTTAGAAGAGACTCCTAGGTCAGAGGACATTGCTTCAGCTTTACACTTGAAAAAGGCTGATGTAGTGTCTAATTGGGAGACACGGAGCAGGGTTAAAGGTTCTTGGCCAAGTTTCTAATGGATAAAGCTCAACAGTTCTGGGATGACTTGGACTTTCAAGCTTTTGAAGACATCTTGGCTCTCCTCATCTACGACTTGGTTCTTTTCCCAAATCCAGATTCCTTTATAGATATGAATGCGATCAAGATCTTCTTATCTCGTAATCCAATGCCTACTCTTCTGGGTGATATTTTACATGCTCTCTATACCCGTACTGTGCGAAGAAGGGGGACCCTCATGTGTTGCACGCTGCTGCTGGCGAGGTGGTTTATTTCGCACCTCCCAAAGTCTGTATTAAAGAATGAGGAAGGTGTAGGTTGGGCTTACAAAATCATGTCTCTTTCTCATACGGACATTCTTTGGAGTTCTAAGGATATGGAAAGAGTAGCTGTCATTGATCGATAATGTCTCGTTGCTTGGAATTAGAGGGGGAATAACCTATAGTTCTTGTTTGGTTTGAGACAGTTTGGTCGCGCTCGGAGAGACGGTCCCCATGAGCTGCGTCTTACAGATATTGTCTTTGACTACAAGGGGGACGTGGATGAGCATCACTGAAGGTTTATACGAGCCTGGAGCATGGTGAACAGGTCTGACCCTCAAGAGCTAGGATTAAAGACTTATCTCCCAATGCAACCTTATCTCCAGTGGGTTAGAGCCCATGCTCAAAAGCTGGGGATGCCTTATGAAGCGGTTTTGCTAGTGATTATGGAGCATACGAATGAAGAAGGGGTTCATTATACCATGCTTTATCCCTACATGCCTACTGATCTTGGGGCATTAAAGAGATCCTGGATTCAACTGAAGGAAGAAAGGGATACCTACAGGGAGAAGTATCATGAGCAAGAGAGGAAGATCTTGAAGCTAACAAGGCAGCTTGAGAATAAAAGGATAATCAATGATTATGTCAGCACAAAGGGAAAGCGACCATGGGATTTCTGATTTCTGCTTGTTTCTAGTTTAGATTTATTTTCAGTTATTTCTTTTGTAACGCCTTAAAGGAATTGTTAAACATTTTACAAGTTTGAATCTAATAAAGTTTGTTTATTTCTTGGTTTACAAATTTAAATCTCCCAAAGTCTTTGAAATCATTTCATACGCATTCCATTATCATGCACCTCATTACAGGTACCATTACAGGTTTCTTATCTTCTTCGCTGTTTATTTCAGCATAGAATGTCTTCTGAAACACCTACTGATGAAGCCATCAAAGCTCTCCAAGCGCAGAATGCTCAATTCCAAGAGTTATTTTTGAACTTGGCTAAAGGACAACAGGATTTGAAGACTTTCATCCTGAAGGAGAAGAAGAAGAAGAAGAAGAAGAAGAAGGTGGTTCTGCTGAATATGGGTCACAGATTTGGGAATAGGTTGCGACAGGAAACTGATTTGTCTCATTCATCTGGAGGAGGAGAGAATCAAGAAGAAGGAAAGGGTCCTAGTCATGTGATCTCTGATAATGACACTGATTTTGATAATGACACTGATTTTTGAAGATATAGAAAGGTGCTTCATCAAGTACAGAAAAGAAGCTAGTGCAGTTTACAGCTCGAGGAGCCAGAATCAACTTGAACACCGCCAAGCGGTTAATGCGGTAGTAATATCAAGCCCCGCTGTTGCCCCACAGCGCAACAATCAGCAAAGAGTAGAGAGACCGCAAAGGCAGTATACTCGGCTCAGTATGACCTTGTCTCAAATTCTGCCGCAATTGTTGAAGACTAACCTGATAACTCTGAGGGAAGCCCCAAAGAATCCCAGTACTACATCACCGCAGTATAATCCAAATGCCCGTTGCGCCTATCACTCTGATAGCCCAGGGCATGATACAAACAACTGATGGGCCTTGAGGAATAAGGTGCAAGATTTAATTGAAGCTAAAGAGATTGAGTTTGACGCACTGGAAAAGCCTAATTTCATGACTGCTCCTATGCCCAAGAATGGAGTAAATGTTGTGGATGATGATTCATTTGTGACCTTTGTGGAAGACGTTTCTACTCCGTTGACGACAGTGAAGAAGAATTTGTTTGAGATGTTTCCATTGATTCCGTTGGTTCCTGTTGAAGATGTTTCCATCATAACCATTTCCACCAATCCTTCCAAGGCTTCCTCAAGAAAGCCTGTTAGGATTACATTTGTTCCGAGAGTTGCTCCATTGATCATTACTATTCCTGGTCTTATCTCGTACACTTCGGATAAGGCTATTCCGTGGCACTATGGGGCCGATGTGTATTATCATGGGATCAAACAAGAATTGAAGGTTGAAGAAGCTGATACTGATGTCAGCAATATTGTCGGGTCTAGCAAGGTCACCCGAAGCGGAAGACTTTTCTCTCCCGAGATTTCCCCTCCAACTGTTTAAAAGCCTGTTGTTATTCCATTTTCTAGTACATCAGCTACTGTCCCAGTTCATATTCCAATTATCACCCCTGTCGCCGAGTCATCTGATGCTCGGGGCAAAGAGATCACAGGTGAGCCTTCCCGGGCGGAGGCACCTAAGAAGATTATTGTAGAAACCTCTAGACAGGAGATAGAGGAAATTATGAAGATTATTAAAAAGAGCGACTACAACGTAGTCAAGCAGCTGGGGCAAACCCCATCGAAGATCTCCATGTTATCTTTATTGTTGTGCTCAGAAGCCCATGCAAAAGCTTTAATTGCTTTCCTTAAAATTGCGCATGTGCCGCAGGAAACATCTGTTGATCAATTCAAAGACTGTGTAGCTAGTTTGATCGCTGACAACAGGTTGGGTTTCTCCGACGCAGATCTGACTGCCAAAGGAAGGAATCACAATGACGCTCTGCATGTTTCGATCGAGTGCAGGGGCACTACTCTGGCCCATGTACTGGTGGATACCGGGTCCTCATTAAATGTTTTACCCAAGAAAGCATTAGATCGGCTGGACTGTGAAGGGTTGGTTCTGAAGCCGAGTAATATTGTGGTTAGGGCCTTTGACGGGTCCAAAAGGATGGTGCACGGGGAGGTGGATGTCCCTGTTAAAGTTGGCTCTCAGACTTTTGCATCTACGTTCTATGTGATGGACATCCGGCCATCTTATTCTTGTTTGATGGGTCGCCCGTGGACTCATAAGGTTGGGGCAGTGACTTCTACGCTCCATCAAATGTTGAAATATCCAGTAAAGGGGAAGATTGTTACAGTACCAAGAGAAGAGGAGTACATGGTAAGCCGTCTTAATTCTTTTCGCTATGTGGAGATGGATGGGGAGTTCATCGAAACCCCGTGTCAGAACTTTGAAGAGGTCTGCCAGACTCTGGCATCGACTGAAGTTGCTGTTAAAGAACCTCCAATGAAGATGGCTTCCCTCAAGGATGCCCGGACTGTAATAGAAAAAGGTGGGTGTGCAAATTGGGGTCAACTCCATGACTTCGCACACAAGACTAACAAGTTTGGTTTGGGTTTTACCGCAGAAGCTCAATGGGTTGTTCGGCGTGCGCGGATTGGAAGACCTCCCCTGCGTATCAGTAATCCGGGAGTGAATGCAATTGAAGACGACAAAGAAGAGTCATAGTTTGATAGCTGGATTTACCCGACTACCGACGGTGGATTGAACAATTGGACGGCGAAGGATTTCGTGCCCGTTTCTTTAATTACACAGTAATAGACTTTTGTTTTGAGATTTGTAACATACAGTTTGAAACTTTACAGCCCGGTGCCTTACCCGAGGCACCGTGGCTTTGTTTGTGAGGGCTTAATGTTTGTCGTTTCCATATATCATCAATAAAGCATTGGACGTTTTCTTGAATTACAAATTTTGTGCTCCTTGTTTTTCTATCGTGCACTTTAGTAAAACAGCTATTGTCTTACACACACTCACATATCATAATGCAGATCCACATCCACTCTGGATCCCACTGATAACGACTCTGCTACTGCCAGTTATGACTTCGAAAGTCCGATCAACCAAGTCGAGGACGAAGGTGAGGATGATTGTGAAGTGCCTGGGGAACTTGCTAGATTGTTACTACAGGAAGAGAGGGCCATACATCCCCATGAAGAGCCAGTGGAACCAGTAAATCTGGGTACAAAAGAAGACAAGAAAGAGGTCAAGATCGATGCAAATCTGGAGTCTAGTGTCAAGCAACGGCTAATACAGATGTTGCGTGACTATGTTGATATCTTCGCTTGGTCTTATGAAGATATGCCTGGGTTGGATACCGATATTGTGGTTCACTGCTTGCCAACCAAAGAAGATTTTCCTCCAGTGAAGCAGAAAGTTCGCCGAATGCGCCCCGAGATGTTTGAGAAAATCAAAGCTGAGGTCATGAAACAGTTTGATGTCGGTTTCTTAGCTGTCACCTCTTGCCCACAGTGGGTTGCCAATGTGGTTCCGGTGCCCAAGAAATATGGTAAGGTGCGAATGTGTATGGACTATAGGGATCTGAATAGGGAAAGCCCCAAGGATGATTTCCCACTCCCTCACATCGATGTTCTGGTCGACAACACCGTGCAACATAAAATTTTCTCCTTTATGGATGGTTTTTCTAGTTACAATCAGATTAAGATGGCTCCCGAGGAAATGGCGAAGACCACATTCGTTACGCAGTGGGGCACCTTTTCCTACAAGGTCATGTCGTTCGGATTGAAGAATGTAGGGGCATCGTATCAGCGCGCCATGGTCGCTTTGTTCCACGACATGATTCATCATGAGATTGAGGTATACGTTGATGACATGATTGTAAGGTCCCTGACTGAAGAGGAACATCTTGACCATCTCTAGAAACTATTTGACAGGTTGAAGATGTACAAGCTGGGGTTAAACCCGAACAAGTGCACCTTCGGGGTAAGGTCTGGTAAGCTGCTGGGTTTCGTCGTTAGTGACAAAGGTATTCAAGTGGATCCTGCCAAGGTAAAGGCAATACAGGAAATGCCAGCTCCCCAAATGGAAAAAGAAGTCAGAGGCTTTTTGGGACGTCTGAACTACATTGCCTGATTCATTTCACACCTAACTGCTACTTGTGAGCCAATCTTCAAGCTGCTGAAGAAAGATCAAGTGGTAAGATGGAATGATGAATGTCAGGCCGCTTTCGAAAGGATCAAGGAATATCTCCAAGAGCCTCCTATTTTGATGCCTCCAGTTGAGGGAAGACCCTTGATCTTATACTTGACAGTACTAGACAATTCGATGGGGTGCGTGCTGGGGCAGCATGACGAGTCTGGCCGAAAAGAGCATGCTATTTATTACCTTAGCAAAACGTTTACCGACTGTGAGACCTGATAATCACTGCTTAAGAAAACTTGTTGTGCTTTGGCATGGGCTGCTCGTCGGCTGAGACAGTATATGCTGACTCACACCACTTTATTGATATCAAAGATGGATCCAATTAAGTATATCTTCGAAAAGCCTTCCTTGTCCGGAAGAATAGCGAGATGGCAGATGATCTTAACTGAATATGACATCAAATACACAACCCAAAAAATAATTAAGGGGAGTGTGTTAGCAGATCATTTAGCACATCAGGCAGTGGATGATTACCAGTCTATGAACTTCGAGTTTCCGGATGAGAGCATCATGTTGGTGACTGACTGTGAAAAACCTGGACCGGGTGAAGGACCTGAGGAAGGATCCCGATGGTCTATGTATTTTGATGGAGCTTCAAACGCTTTGGGTAATGGCATTGGCGCCGTGATCATATCTCCTGAAGGATGTCATACTCCATTTACCGCCCAATTATGTTTTAATTGCACCAACATGGCGGAGTATGAAGCATGCATCATGGGCCTTCGAGCAGCTATTGACCTAAGGATTAAAATCTTGAGTGTGTTCGGAGATTCCGCTCTAGTGATCAGTCAGATCAAAGGCGAGTGGGATACGAAGCACCCAAATCTTATTCCTTACAAAGAGTATGTATTGACGTTGCTTCCATATTTCGAGGAGATAACCTTTGAACATTTCCCTAGGGAGGAGAACCAGTTAGCGGACGCGCTAGCTACTTTGTCTTCTATGTTCAAGGTCAGGTGGGACAATGAAACTCCCCAGATTACCATCGAGAGGTTGGACGAACATGCACATTGTTGTGACATTGAGACTGAAGAGGTAGTAGATAAACCCTGGTTCCACGAGGTAAAGCAATATCTTGATACTCAAGAATACCCAGAGGGTGCATCTGTTAATGATAAGAAGTTCTTGAGGAGGTTCGCGACAAAGTTCTTCATCAACAACGGTGTACTTTACAAGCGTAACCATGATTCAACCTTACTGCATTGTGTGGATAATAACGAGGCAGAAAAGATCATGGCAGAGTTACATGAAGGTACTTTTGGGACTCATTCCAGTGGACATACCATGGCGAAGAAAATCCTTCGGGCAGGATATTATTGGTCCACCATGGAAGCCGACTGTTATCAACATTCTCGGACTTGTCATAAGTGCCAAGTCTATGCTGATAAAGTACACATACCTCCAGTTCCTCTGAACTTCTTGATAGCTCCTTGGCCTTTCGCAATGTGGGGCATCAATATGATTGGCGAAATCATACCTACTGCATCCAACGGGCATCGTTTCATTCTGGTAGCAATTGACTACTTTACAAAGTGGGTTGAGGAAGCTTCCTTTGCTACAGTGACCAAGAACATTGTGGCACAGTTCATTCGGCATAATTTGATTTGTCGATACGGTGTACCCGAGAGGATCATTACAGACAATGGTACAAATCTAAACAACACGATGATCACCGAGCTCTGCAAGCAGTTCAAGATACAGCATCACAACTCTTCTCCCTACCGCTCAAAGATGAATGGGGCTGTAGAAGCGCTAATAAGAACATCAAGAATATTGTGCTGAAGATGACGGTGACATACAAAGATTGACACGAGATGTTACCTTTTTCTCTTGATGGGTACCGAACCTCAGCGTGGACTTCAACAGGGGAAACACCCTACTCTTTGGTATACGGCATGGAATTAGTCTTACCCATTGAAGTCCAGATACCCTCTCTTCAGATTATGAAGGATGCAGGTTTGAACGAGGACAACTGGATCCAGACCCGACTTGGTCAGCTGAATTTAATCGACGAAAAGAGACTTACTGCTATTTTTCATGGTCAGGCGTATCAAAAGCGGATGATCAAGGAATTTAACAAGAAAGTTAGACGACAGGAATATCAAGTCGGGGATCTGGTGATCAAACGCATCATACTGCCACAAGGTGATCCCAGGGGAAAATGGACCCCTATGTATGAAGGGCCATTTGTGGTTAAGAACATTTTCTCAAGAGGAGCTATGATTCTAACCACCATGAATGGTGACGACCTTCCTCACCCCGTCAATGCAGACATAGTGAAAAAATACTACGTATAATCAAAGACCTGCTAGGTTGACTGGCCTAGGCAAAAATAAGGGCTTCCCGGCGAACCAAAAGGGTTCGGGCAAAAATAAGGGATGAAAATGAAAATTTTGTACACCCGACAAGTCGAAAACCTGAAAAGGCGGCTTGGGAAAAAAAGGGTATCCCGGTGGACTGAAAACCCGAAAGGGCGGTCCAGGAAAAAATTAGGGATTAAAGTGTAACACTATGTCTCGTTGGATCATCGTGCAACCACACTTCGGTACCAACTATCAAGCTCGGACGACACTAACCAATCTGATCTACCTTCAACCAAGTAGCAAAGTGATGAGATGCTCGAAAGACATAAAGGCAATAGCAGAGTTGGAACCCAGTGGGATTGTTCACATAGCTGTTTTTCTTTGTTTTACACAAATTGTATAAATTCTATTGTTCGGCAGCATTCTCTTACTAGGATGTCAGCCTCTTGTACAAAAAATGCCTATTTACAGGCCAACTTCAAAATCAATACAATTCATTTTCACAAAGAAATTTCAAACTATTTTTCTTTTTCTGTTTTGTTTTGCAAGAACATCCAATTGTTCATTTTTAATATATGCATTTGACAAAAATTGTTGCTCATAAATATTTACATGCGAAACAAAAGACGGTTACTTGTAATTTCAGGAACAAGGGCGAACAAAATGTCCAAACCTTACGGTTGCTCTATCCACCAGGTATAGGGATAGACCTAGCTGGAGAATACGTTTAAAGGTACATTCACTCCTCGTAGAGCAAAAGGTATATAAAAATAGTGATTTTCCCCAAGCAGAGTTTATCTATCACCAGCACTAGAAGATTATCCCCAGCGGAGTTTATTTCTTCCACAAGCAGAAACTCAATCCCCGAGAGGATTCATTATCGCCAGCAATGGTAATTCATCCCCAGCCGAGGTTATTTCTCCAAATCAATAGATCTTCTAGCAGAGCATCTCTTCCCCACAGAGTCATTTTCTCGTCAGTTTCTTCTCCAGCAGGAGTATTCTCACAGTCATCTTCATTCACTATCCCCAGCGGAGAACGAAGAATTCAACTTTTTTTTCTCCAGCAGTAATCCGAGATTTATTTTCCCCAACTAGAGAACATCACAAAAAACATTGCATATCCATACATCATGACATACGCATAAGCATCATACAACACAATCTCATTTATTTTGAGAACATCATTGCTTGATACATGTCATGTATTACATACGACTAACCTTTACCTTTCAGGAAGGATACAATCAAATTCTCACAAACTTCAAGCTATGAAGCCCGGATCCGACCGGATAGTATCTTGATTTCTACAGCATATTGTGAAGCCCGGGGAATGACTAGATAACAGTATCAAACACCGTGAAGCCTGGATTCGACCAGATAGTGGTTTATCTTTAAGCTATGAAGCCCGGAGAACGACCGGATAATAGTTTAATCCCCAGCAAGCCGTGAAGCCCAGATTACGACCTGATAACAGCTCAGCCAATTACTATGAAGCATGGATTATGACCAGATAGAAGTCCGAGACACCATGAAGCCTGGATTCGACCAAATAGTGGTTTATCATAAGCACAAGCCGTGAAGCCCAGATTACGACCGGATAACAACTCAGCAAGTTATTATGAAGCCTGGATTACGACCAGATAGCAATACAAGTTTCTGTGAAGCCTGGATTACGACCAGATAGTAGCCAAATACACCGCGAAGCCTGGATTACGACCAAATCGTGGTACATCTGTAATACAAGTTATGAAGCCCAGATTACGACTGGATAATATCTTGATTTTCTCCAAACATCGTGAAGCCTGGATTCGACCAGATAATGGTATGAGACATCGCGAAGCCTGGATTACGACCAGATAACGGTAAGAAACACTGAAGCCTGGATTACGGCCAGATAATAGTGAGGGACACTGTGAAGCTTAGATTACGACCAAATAGCAGTTTACCTGGCCAATTACTATGAAGCCTGGATTCGACCGGATATTAGTAGGCCCAAAAGTCAAATGGAAAGCCCGGATGCAATCGGATAACCACTTGATTTCTTCTGAAGCCTGGATTACGACCAGATAAGAAGTAAGGTATTGTGAAGCCTGGATTATGACCAAATAGCAGTACAGGACACCATGAAGCCTGGATTCGACCAGATAATGGTACAAAGCATCGTGAAGCCTGGATTACGACCAGATAACGATAAAAGGACTGAAGCCTGGATTATGACCAGATAACAGTACAAGACACTGCGAAGCTTGGATTTAGACCAAATAGCAGTTTACCTGGACAATTACTAAGAAGCCCGTAGTAGACCGGATATTAGTGTGCCCTAAATTCAAGTTGAAGCCCAGATGCGACCGAATAACAACTTAATTCCTTTTGAAGCCTGGATTACGACCGAATAAGAATCGAGAAATTGTGAAGCCTGGATCACGACCGGATAACAAGTTTAATCTCATCTCCCCAGTAAGTCACTATGAAGCCTGGATCAAGACCAGATAGTAGTTCTTTTTCACCTCTTTGAACAAGAGACGATTTCCCAGTAGAATAACGGACGACCGAAGCTCCTAAAATTCTATTTCTCTCAAGACAGAGATCAGCATCCCCCAAAGGAATCTTCCTCAACAACAGGTATACAAGCTCTCGCTAAGGAATCTCTTATGCGATCGACACTCCTTCGGATGGCATCTTTAAGCCCATCTTCCGTCACCAATTTCCAAATGGAATCTGTAAGCCCATTCCATACATCACAAGGCAATTACCACTTCATGCGAGTGCAAATTCTCGGCACTCTAGTGTTTAATCATCTTCCACCTTCGGATCACGAAAGGCACGCAAGCCAATCTACATCCTCAAGTTTAAGAAGATTAAACAGGGGCAGCTATTTTAACCCAAAATTTTCCCTCCCATATTTCTCAAAACATTTCAAGAAAGATCCTCAAGTTGCTCAAGGAAGTCCAAGGGTTGACCAGACAAGGTCTCACCTAAGGCAGTCTACCTCAAATTAGGGTTTCATATTGCATCAAGATACTTGAGTACAAGGGATCCCAAATTCTCACCATTGTCCTAATATGTTCTCAAGATCATCCATGTCAAGTTTCAAGCCTTACAGACGAAGTTTTCTCAGTCAATTGCTCAAAGGCCCGAAAATCGACTGTGCTAGGGCAAAGGTCAACTGTGGCCCACATACAGTCAAACTTCAAGATTTTTTGTCAAAATCCTCATTTTGAAGTATCATTCATCATTTTATCAAGTGTTGATCATGATTCATCAAGGATTTCTCATAATTCATGAAGAACCAAAAGTTGCTAAATTAGGGTTTTGTAGGAAAAGTCAACTCAACTTTGACCGAGCATAACTTTCTCATACTTTATGAGAAATGACCCATCAAAAGCTCATTTTGAAGAGGATGAAATTCCATACAATCCATATTCATCTCCCAAGTTCAATATATACACTCACAAGAAGTTATGAATTTGGACATTATAGGTCATTTTGAAAAGTCAACAAAAACACCTTTTTTGTCAAAGCTTCATACATGAACATGGAATACCAAATTAATATGAGACCAAAAGGGTTGCTTATAGTACATCTCAAGCTTTCTAAAAAGTCCAAGAACACATTCAAAGAGTCAAAATTGAGGAAGTTATGCATTGGTTAAGTTGACCCTTTTTGCAAAATTGCCAAAAGTCAACTATGCCTCAAATTGCAATTTTTGCTAAATGGGCCTAACCTTTTGCACTTGTTTTGAGTTAGTAGCATGGTCCACGAGCCCTAGCTCTTTCCACTTGTCATTATCTTATTTTTATTATTTATTTTGATTTTTATTTGAATTAAATCAATTTAAATCAAAACAAATCATGGAAAAATCTAAAACATTGAAATCTCAAGATCTTGTACATGTTTCAGGTCTATATCCAACTGGAAAGTGATTGAATTCGTGCAAGGCCTTTGAGTGCATAAAAGATTGGTTTTAGCCTATTTTTGGAAGGATTTTTAAGTGAATCAAATCAAGATCAAAATCAATAATTGGCAAAGATTGAGATCATGTTTGCAACCCTAATCCAATCCTCAATACATAAGGAACATTTGCAGACAAAAATTAGAAGTTTTGGAGGCGTGAGAAGGCAGGAACAAACTTGAAAAAAACAAAGAAAAGTGGTAATTTGTTTTTCTATTTCTAGACATTTTCAAGACCCACTAGCCATATCATTCGCTTCCTGAGATCACAAGCAAGCCATACCAATCAAGAACAAGCACTTTCAGGCGCCAAAACCCACTATAAGTCAGCCATGACTTTGGTTTGTTCTTGAAGTTGAATTGCATAATCATGGCACTTATAGCATGAAATAATCATATATTCTTGTTCCTTAACACATTTCCAAGCTATCTGTAACATTTAATTTCATTTTTGTGGATTGTATGAAGACTTGCCATTATTAGGGTTCTTGGTCTCGTTTTAGGGTTTCTGTGTGCAGGTAAAATTGGGCCATAAAAGGGGCATCACCGTGTTCAGCAGGCCAAGGCGAGTTGATCCATGGCATTAGATTTTATTTATCATGCCCATGGGAGATTTTGAGATAAGCCAGAGTTGTAGTGACGGACACACGTCTGTAGGTAAAAGTATATGACTTTTACCAACGGAGCAACGTCAGGGATGACTGGCGTGGCACCATCTCATTCGCTGATTTGAATTCTGGCGCTTTTTTTCCATTAACTTGCATATATTATATATTATATTTTATTATTATTCTATGTACAAACAAAGCATGCAGCGCAGTTGGTAGTGGAGTGAGTGGAAAAGGCTTCAGGACATGGGTTCGAATCCCAGGTCCCCCCTATTATTTCTTGTTATTTTCATTCAGGTGATCCAGCGTACACACAAGCCAAGAGACCACCATGTGACCTCATCATCCAACCTGCCAAGTGTCCAAGAGGCCAGATCTAAAGGCCATCGGATGAAAGAGTATCATAGGCCATGGTCAATGCATCACAGGAAAGCTGGGCAAGTCAACATGGATCACTCATTTTGGGCCCAGAAGTTGATACTCACACCCCCCAAATTGCTGGTTTCAGGCCCAATTTCCTTCTTCTTTTCATTTATATTTTCTTTTATTAATTTATTTATTTATATTTATTAACACAAAATAATAATTCTTTTTATCAAAATATCATAAATAATATTTTTCACCCAATTAGATTTAGGATATTTATTTTTTTTATACAAAAATTAATTTAATTAGGTTATAAAATTTTAGGTAACTTAAATTATTTTGTAAATAAATTAAAAAACAATTAGAACAATTAGGGTTTTTGTTTCTAACTCAATTATATTTTCTTTTTCTTAAAATAACCAAAAACACAAAAATAGGTTAAATTTAATTATTTTCTTTAATTAATTTAATTAACTAATTAATTTTTTATTTAATTTAAAAACCTAATTCTTTTTCTTAAAAATAATTAATAACAGCAAAAACATTTTTTCTGTCAATTAGGTTAGAAGGGGTCAAAACCCTAGTTCTCTCCCGTTCTTAACTTCCTCGCGCGCGCTTTATCATTTATGTTTACCATATTAATGTAATTGCTCACAAGTTGTAATAGATTAATTAGGATCTTTTACTTTCATTTATCGCTTTTTTTTACGGGTTTATTTTTGGCTATGTAAATACCTGAAGCCTTGTAATAGCGTAGCTTATTTTCCGCACTTTAATTTCCGCAAACTATTAACTGTTAGATGTATGAATAATTAGGGTTGCATGACAAGAATGTATGATTAACTTTAAAACTGTTAGCTAACCCTAAATGTGCAAAGATAATAAACTTGAAATTGAATCACTCGCACATGTGCACTCCTAGGGTACACTCCCACTTCGGTTGCCTTCGGTAAACGGTCATTAAGTATAGGGTATTTTAGTCGTCGCTCTCTTGTCTAAACAAAGATCAAAGTTCCGTTAGGAAAAGTTGCCTCGGAATGGTTGCCTCGGAATTTTTGCCTCGAATATTGATCTTAAGCATTAGAGTTATTACTAAGACGTCCTAACATTGCTTTAGTGACGGTACGTCCCTTTCGAATTGACCTTCAAAACTCCAACGACGGTGCTACCTACTCACTAATAGTGGGATAACGCTGTCTAAAGGAAACAATAATAGAACAATTCTCTTTTTCGAGTAGGTAGAATCTTAAGTACTTTCTCAATCCAAACAAACTTTTTCACACCAAACACTCTTTTCAAACAAAGCTTTCAAAAACACTTTGTAACACTCTTGAAGACAGAAGCAAGGGTTAAATCGAAGTCAAAAACTTTTTCAAATCAAATACACCCAAGAAATTTTGAAAATGATGAGCAAGTACCTAAGAGCCCGTAGAAAACTACGGATAGAAAGGGTGCTAATACCTTCACGTTCTATAATTCACCCCCCGTACTCAAAATCTCGAAAAAGGGAATTTTTCTGTGCTTTTTTCCTTTCCTGTTGGATAAAATAAAAGTCGGTGGCGACCCTTGCTTACCGCGACATTTTGCAAACACAAACGCAAAACGCAAACCAGCATTTCCTAAAACAGTCCAGGTTCTGGCCACCGTATCACACACTCAATCTCTGGAATCAGATTGATCAGCTCATCAACCTTGGGATCCTTGAAACTGGATTTCCCGGTCTTTCTCTTTCCAGAATCCATGGTTAAAAGTACTTGAGATATTCACAAATAGTCAACCTTTAAATCCCTTGAAATATTACTTTCTCCAAAAGATGCTTTATGAGTTCATGAATGCATGATGCAACAATCACACACAAAATCACACATATAGGGTTCATAGGTTCAACGTCACGAGCATGAGGTTGAAGGTACTACCCATAAGGTGTTGGTCTAAGAGTTATCACATGCCAAACAAGGTTTTGCCACCGTATCACAGACGGTAACAAAGACAGTGCATATTTGTGGACATCATAGTGGCAAAGTTTGAAGATTGGATCAAAGGGAAAAGTTCAAACAAGATAAAGCTTAGAATTTGTAACTTGCAATTTTTTTACTTAAAAATGCAGCCTTGTTGTTTACTTGAAAACTTGTAACAACTTGAATTATCTTGAATTGTGGTGAAAATATGTCATGAAGTAATGGAATTAACATGTATAAAAAACACTTAGAAAAATGTCTAAGTCTTGCAAAGTTTGATTTTTGACTTTCTTGATTTCTTGATGATCAAATTTCATATTTTTGAATGTCTTGATGAAATGTGATCTTTGAAACTAAAATTTGATCAAAAAGTCAAAGTTTGACTTTTCAGTGTACAGTTGACTTTTTTTTTCATCAGTTGACCAAATTTCATCTATTAATCCACTGATCTCGGGAGATGAATTGAAATATGAAAGGTCAAAATGATGTACTTGAGTCCTTGAGATCATGTTTCAAACCAATAAGTCATGTAATAGGTAAAAAGTCAAAGATTTGTCATTCTCAGTCAAAACCCCTAAATTTGACCATTTTGCCCTTTTGATGATTTGAACAATTTTCTTGGAGAATTGTGGTCCAATCTTGATAAAATGATACATATGACTTCAAAATGTTGATATTGGTCCAAAATCTTGAAGTTTGACTATAGGTTGACCATAATTGACTTTTTTCCAATACGGCTGATTTTAGGCCATCTGATCAATTGACTGAGCAATTTTGTGATCCAAGACTTGAAACTTGACAGGAGCAATCTTGAGGGTCCATAATGATCCATGAAAGTCATTTAAAATATTATAAGTCCAACTATCCTTGTGCAAACTCAAACCCAAACTTGAGGCATTAGTGTTGAGGAGATGGCTTGACCTAGTCAATACTTGTGCAAGCTTGAATCACTGAAGATCTTTGTGGGAAATATCTTGATAAAAAGGGAGGGAAAATTTCGGGGTACAACAGCTGCCCCTGTTTAATCTTCTTGAACCTGAAGAGTTAGATTTGTGGGTCCATCATTCGTGACTTAAAGGTGGAAGATGATTGAACAATAGAGTGCCCAAAAATGTTAACTTGATGATGTGTTGGTTGATTGTGTTGAGAATGGGCTTAAATATGCCATTTGGAGAGGTGATAAAGAATCCGTCGGAGATGAGCTTACATATGCCATCTAGAGTGACTGTTGGTAGAAATTAGAAGAAGTATCAGAATAAATCTTTGGTCGATTTATACTGAAACTGTAGATGTATTTTTCCTGTTTTTAAATGGAAGAGATAAATCTAAACAGAAGAGGTTTGTTGTTTGGCGACTTCACTATGGAAATAATCTTAACCAGAAGAAGTGTGTTGATTTCCTATTATTAACTGGTAGAGATGAACCTAACCAGAAGAGGTCTATTGAATACTTGTCATTAACTGGAAGAAACAAATCTAACCAGAAGAGGTTTGTCTATTTGCCTATCATTAACTAGAAGAAGTAAATCCAATTAGAAGAGGTCTTATCCGTCCTGTCTTTAGTCTGGAAGAAATAAATCTAACCAGAAGAGGTCTTCGTTCGCCTGTCTTTAATCTGGAAGAAATAAATCTAACCAGAAGAGGTCTATTGAATACCTGTCATTTACTGGAAGAAACAATTCTAACTAGAAGATGTTTGTCTGTTTGCCTATCATTAACTAGAAGAAGTAAATCAAACCAGAAGAGGTCTTCGCCTACCTATCTTTAATCTGGAAGAGATAAATCTAACTAGAAGAGGTATTTGTTCACCTGTCTTTAATCTGGAAGAAATAAATCTAACAAGAAGAAGTCTTTGTTCGCCTGTCTTTAATATGGAAGAAATAAATCTAACCAGAAGAGGTCTTTGTTCTCCTGTCTTTAATCTGGAATAAATAAATCTAACTAGAAGAGGTCTTTGTTCGCCTGTCTTTAATCTAGAAGAAATAAATCTAACCAAAAGAGGTCTTTGTTCGCCTGTCTTTAATCTGGAAGAAATAAATCTAACCAGAAGAAGTCTTTGTTCTCCTGTCTTTAATCTGAAAGAAATAAATCTAACCAGGAGAGGTCTTCGTTCACCTGTCTTTAATCTGGAAGAAATAAATATAACCAGAAGAGGTCTTCGTTCGCCTGTCTTTAATCTGGAAGAAATAAATCTAACCATAAGAGGTCTTCGTTCGTCTGTCTTTAATATGGAAGAAATAAATCTAACCAAAAGAGGTCTTCGTTCTCCTATCTTTAATCTAGAAGAAATAAATCTAACCAGAAGAGGTCTTTTGTTTTGTTGATTGACCTTTCCTGCAAGGAAGAGGATTAGTTGCATGCAGATGTATGCATGGCTTGATTATGTTCTCAAAATAAATGAGACTATGCTATATGTATTAGTCATGTATGTGCTATGATGTATGAATGTGAAATGTTTACTGACGTGTATCCTTCTCTAGGAAAATAAATCCTTGACAGAATGCTAAGGAGACTTGGGAAGTTAAATCCTGGACTGTTGTGGGGAATGAAGAGTATGCACATCTTCGGACCTTATTTTGAATGTTTCTGCTGGGGATTCCTGTTTTGTTTTTTGAGTAGAAATCTGATGGGGAACATTGATTTTGGCTCTTTGCTTGAGGAAACTCTACGGGGAGTGTTGATTTCTACTTGGGCAAATGAGTTCATGAGTTATCCATTACTCTACTGGGGAATTATATTTGACTGGGGAGAGTGAAATTTAGTTGTTATCTGGTCGAAATCCAGGCTTCGCAGCAACTTTCAACTTGCTGGGGATGATAAAGTTAACTGTTATCTGGTCGTATTCCAGGCTTCGCATCAACTTACTGGGGAAGACGGAGTTAACTGTTATTGGTCGGATTCTAGGCTTTGCAGCAACTTACTTGGGAGGATGAAGTTAACCGTTATCTGGTCGGATTCCAGGCTTCGCAAGAACTTTCGGGGATAGTAACGACTCTGTTGGGGATTAGAGGTTTTGTCCATTAATTTGTAATGATCTCAGAGAAAGACTTGTATTGGGGAATTTGTAGTTTGTTAGGGGAAATAAACCTTGTTGAGGAGAATATTTTGAAGACCTTATTGGGGAGATGAATTCTTTTGGGGAGAACTCTGCAAGGTTTCTTTTTCAGTTTAGACCAACTCAGCTGGGAGAGAGTTTTTTTAGGAAATTACACCTGGTGGAGATAATCTTATTGAAACAACTCTGTGGAGATATCCCAAATCCTTATTTCATGCATTTGTTAATATTTAATCAAGTTCATATGCATATGTTCATTCAATTTTAGTCATTGGACATTTTTGCATTCAAAGAAGAAAAAACAGAAAGTTTGTACTTCAAAGTATATTTGTATTGATAATTTGCCTATAAACATGCATTTTTTGTACAAGGAAACAAAAATCCTAGTAAGAGGAAATCCTCGGAAGAATGCAAGGAATACAAAGTGAAAATAAATAATAATAGCCATGTGGAAGTGATCTCATTGGGTTCTAACTCCGCTATTGCCCTTATGTCTTTGAACATCATCCCTTGTCATTGAAAGAAGTCGATTGAATTGATCTTATACCTTTTGAATTCGGACCTTGGTAATAAAGTTGGCTGCAGAGATCCAACGGGACATAGTCGTACGCTTTAATCCCCGACTTTTGCCTGGACCTCCCTTTTGGGTTTTCAGTCCACCAGGATACCCATTTTTGCCCAAGTCGCCCTTTCGGGCTTTTGACTTGCCAGGTGTACAACTTTTATATATATCCCTAACTTTTGCCCGAACCCTTTTGGTTCGTCGGGATGCCCTTATTTTTGCCTAGGTATGTCAACCTAGTGGGTCATTCTTTATGCGTAGTATTTTTTGACTATTTATGCATTCACAGGATATGGGAAATCTTCACCGTTTATAGTTGTTAGCATCATGGCACCTCCAGAGAATACTTTCTTGATAGAAAATGGCCCTTCGTAAGTGGGAGTCCATTTTCCCCTGGGATCACCTTGTGGAAAAATAATGTGCTTTATTTCCAAGTCACCAGTATGATACACTCGAGGCTTGATCTTCTTGTTGAAATCTTTGATCATACGCTTTTGATACATTTGACCATGACAAATAGTAGCAAGTCTCTTCTCGTCGATCAAGTTCAACTGATCCAATCTAGTCTGAATCCATTCATCTTCGCCTAAGTCTGATTATTTCATAATCCTTAGAGAAGGAATATGAACTTCGACAGGTATGAAAACTTCCATTCCATAGACTAAAGAAAATGGGGTTGCCCCAGTTGAAGTTTGTGTCGAGGTATGGTAGCCGTGGAGAGCAAATGGTAGCATCCCATGCCAATCTTTGTAGGTCGCCACCATCTTTTGCACAATCTTCTTTATGTTTTTATTGGAAGCTTCCACTGTGCCATTCACCTTAGGTCTGTATGGGGAAGAATTGTGATGCTTGATCTTGAACTTTGTACAGAGTTCAATTATCATAGCATTGTTGAGATTGGTTTCGTTGTCGGTGATGATCCTCTTAGGGATACCATATTGGTAGATGAGGTTATTCTTGATAAACCGGGCTACAACGTTCTTAGTGACTGAGGCAAATGAAGCAGCTTCAACCCATTTTGTAAAGTAATCAATGGAAACAAGGATGAAACGGTGTTCATTGGAGGATGTGGGCTTGATCTCTCTAATCATGTCAATGCCCCACATTGCAAATGGCCACGGAGTAGTAATGACATTCAAAGGTATTGGAGGCACGTGAACTTTGTCGGCATAGATTTGACACTTATGGCAATTCCTTTAGTGGTGGTGACAATTAGTTTCCATATTCGACCAATAGTAACCAACCCTTAGAATTTTCTTGGCCATAGTGTGCCCACTAGAGTGGGTTCCGAAGATACCCTCATGCATGTCTTCCATGGTCTTCTCTGATTCTCTCTTGTCCATGCAACAGAGGGAGTAGAATCATGATTTTGCTTGTACAAGATCCCATTGCTTAGGAAGAATTTGGATGAGAACCTTCACATGAATTTCTTGCCGTTGATGGAAGCTCTTTCAGGATACTCTTATGCTTCAAGATATCTCCTTAATTCATGGTACCATGGCTTCTCTTCATCAGTGTCAAGCTCATAACAGTGCACAGGTTCGTCAAATCTTTCGATTGTAATTATGGGAGCTTCATTGTCCCAATTGACCTTGAACATGGATGACATTGTTTCTAAAGCATCTGCCAACTGATTTTCCTTTCTCGGGAAGTGTTAAAAAGTAACCTCCTAAAAGTGTGGGATCAGGGTTATCACAAGCTCTTTGTAAGGAATTAGGTTAAGATGCTTGGTATCCCATTCTCCTTTGACTTGACTGATTACCAGAGCAGAATCTCCATACACGTTTAAGAACTTGATCCTTAGGTCAAAAGCAGCCGTTTGACCCAAAATGCATGCCTCATATTTGGCCATGTTATTCATACAGTTGAAGAACAGTCTGGCAGTGAAGGGCGTATGGCCACCTTCGAGGGAAATGATTACAACACCAATTATGTTACCCAAAGCGTTGGAAGCTCCACCAAAAACCATAGTCCATCGGGATCCTTGTTCAGGTCTGTCATACGGTCCAGGATTTTCATAATCAGTTATCAACATAATATTCTCATCCGAAAATTCAAAGTTCATGGATTGGTAATCATCGACAGCTTAATGGGCCAAATGATCTGCCATCATACTTCCCTTGATTACCTTTTGTGTAGTGTATTGGATGTCATATTCAGTCAAAATCATTTTCCATCTAGCTATTCATCCATAGAGAGCTGGCTTCTCGAAGATATACTTGATAGGATCCATCTTAGAAATCAATAGAGTAGTGTGAGTCAACATATACTGTCTTAGCCGGTGAGCAGCCCATGCCAAAGCACAGCAAGTTTTCTCGAGTAGTGAAGTTCTGGTTTCACAGTCGGTAAATTTTTTGCTAAGGTAGTATATTGCATGCTCTTTTTAACCAGACTCGTCATGTTGGCCCAACACACACCCCATTGAATTATCTAATATAGTCAAGTACATAATCAGAGGTCTTCCTTTAACTGGAGGCATCAGAATGGGAGGTGTTATGGACTGGATCGAAAGCTTGAGTGGGCCCAGTCTAAGGCATCTCATGGGCGCCACCTACCAGCCGCGACCAGTCTGTCGGGCAATACCACCCTCTTGCCCTTCTGATCCAGCTCCGATCCGAGATGCCCATCGAGTATCTTCTCAGGTTGCCCAACTCCAGCGTCGTGCAGAACACCAGGGACCAACTAGAGAGATGTCCGCAATCAGCCTCCTCACCGGAACCAACGGCTAGTTGCAGGCACATATGCCCGGTTTGACGAAGTTCTGGCAGTTACCTAATTTTTCGGACCCACATATCTAGGCGGGAAATTATGAACCAATGGCCACGTGCCAGGGGCAGTATATAAACCCTCACACCTGTGAGGGCCAGGTATCACATATTCACTACTCACTACCTGATATTTTGCTAGTACCTTCTTTCTCCAACTCTTACTTGATCATTGGAGTACCTTGCAGGTATAACCCCCTCTCTCCTCTGCCCGGCTGAAGATCATCCTCCAGCCACTCTCCAAGTTCTGATCAAACGCAAGATCAGTGGTACCGTCTGTGGGAAGCTGCTATCCCCGTCTTTCTTCCCTCAGAACCTAAGATCAAAGCAACTCTTCTTTCAATATCCATCTCTTATATCATGGCCGACTATAATGATCTCTACCTGTCCGGAAAGACCGTCCTTTCCCCTTCTCGCAAGACTGGTGGAGGCCAGAAACTCCCTCACATTGAGGAAAACCTGGGCCCCCGTGATGGACAAATTGCGTCCCCTGATTACGCTAATGCTCGACGTGGTGACGATCAACTCTTGGACGAAGGGCGTTCCGAGAATCCTTCTGAGGAACTCCCAGAAATCTTGCAACCGGTCCTTATCCCTGAAAACACTGATCCGGCCATGGCAGCACTGCTCGCTGCCCTAAATCATACCAACGCCATCATCCTTCAACAAAATCAGAGGATATGGGCCTTGGAAAACAGGCGTTCAAGATCTCCTCCCCGGAGAGCCCGAAGACGAAGTTCCCCCAGTGCTTCACCACCCAAGCGTGGTCCACCACCCAAAAAGGAAAGGCACGACGTTTCTTTCTTCAAGAAACGCAGCCGCACACCTTCTGCCCGAGATCAAGACTCCCCTTTGTTTAAGTGGAGAAAGGACAACAGGCAAATCGACCATGCTCGATTTCCCTCTCTTAGGCTAAAGCAAAAGCGAAGGAGCCCATCCCCTCGGCGGGACCGCGAGGACCGACAGGGGAGAAACTACCACTCTCCTTCTCCATCTCCCATCAATAGTGAAGATGACGAGCCCCACGAACCACTATCGAGGGAGATCACTGAAGCTGCACTTCCTTCCGGCCTAGAAAAGCTGTAACACCCCAATTCTACCCCGGCAAATTATATAGATAAATCAGAGTTATAAAATTCAATCATGCAAAAGAATGGGGACGTCACAAATTCTTCTATCAAAAATTCATTGCATTCATCATGGATATATAACACTTTTAAAACAATGGACGAACCATCATCATAACATCTTTAATTAAATAACTTAACATCTACGCAGCGGAATTCTGAATAACATCTCTAACAACAAAACAATAACTTTGAAACATCACATATTTAATAATAATCAATTTAAAGTTCAACAACTGAAAATCAACAATTAAAAACAGCAAGCGTTCATCCCCCCGAGTGTTACATATCAGAGCAATGACACTGACTCGAACTATTGAAGGAATACAACCTTCACTCTCGATTACCTGCATGTTACCAACATAAGGGCAACATTCAAACAGAAGGGGTGAGATATCTAACAATATAATAAAGCGCATGATAATTAATATATTAAATTAGATCAATAAACATCACCACTTCTCACCTCATAATCAACAATAATTACAACGTATATACACATTCATCAACATCAGAATACACTTCTTTATGAAATCATATAATGAGACTCAATACTATGCAAATGCATGTGGTATCATTGGAGCAGAACTCCCATCTAAAAAATTTGCCAATTAATAGAGGCATCAACAAGGCATAGCCTTCATCTCAAAATTCGCCAATACAGGCCATCTCAACGAGCATAAGCTCCATCTCAAAAATGCAATGTATGAGACACAACCATGAATGTAATAACAACACCCAAGTTAACAACATCACAAATTATCTCAAAAACATCTCAATTAACATCTCAAAAGCATCTCAAAATAACAACATCTCAAATGCATCTCAACGTCTCGTCATCAACATCTCATATCATCAAAATAATTTATTAAACATCATTTATTTATTATAAATCATCAAACATCATTTATTTATTATAAATCATCAAACATCATTTATTTATTATAAATCATCAACAGAACATCATGAATAACTTCTCACTAACAACTCAGCTGAACATTAATTCCACAGTAAATCAATACTGCTATTTTGTAACTCAAACGTCATCACTGTCACTATTCCTATTGTTATAGTTCAAACAGCAACTTCTAAGCATCTAACTTTCCTCATTATGTACAAAAACAATGCAAAGGCCAACACAACTTCTGGCTAGCACAACCTCTAACATCACAACCTCTAACCAACATAACTTCTAATAACGCAGCTTCTAATAACACAACTTTTGACCAACACAACTTCTGACAACATAACTTCTGACAGCATAACTTCTGACAGCACAACTTCTGGAAGCACAAATTCTGACAGCACAACTTCTGACAGCACAACTTCTGGCAGCACAACTTCTGACAACACAACTTCTGACAGCACAACTTCTGACAACAAAACTTTTGACAGCACAACTTCTGACAATGCAACTTCTGACTAACCCAACTTCTGACCAACCCAACTTCTGACTAACACTGTTTCTACCATCAGAACTTCTACTCTCTAATAATTCAACGCAACTTCTAACCACCGTAGCTTATACCATCATAACTGCTACTTTTTACCAATCCTACTATTTTAATTCTTAGCCTGATATCAACCTAACTAAGAACAGTATGAAAAATTCTATCTCCAATTTAATTCATTATTCTAATACGGCAACTTCTTATATTCTTCACACAAAGTTTTGCGTTTTCTCTTCCCTACATAATTCTGCGTTTTTCATTACTGCAACTCACTACGAAATTCATACCTAAAGCCCTAAAACTTAATATAATCATGGATAATCATCAATCATAATTTACCTTATAATTATACATCAATTAAACAACATCATGACATCAATATTCATCTAAAATTCATCAATTCTCATCATACAACAATCATGTATTTTCAATTCAAGAACAAGACAACAATCACCTCTAACCCCACATACCAATTATCATAAACCCAATTATAGAGTCAGAACCCCATCCTTACCTTGGATTGATGGTCGCTCTATAATTTCTGGTTGAACTCTCGTGCTTGTCGTTCTCCACTTTCTCTAGCAGCTTGCACGTTCTTTCTCACTCCTTATTCTTCTAATGCCTCTTCTTTCTATTCTATTCCAACAACAATAAAATAACCCTATTATTATATTTACTCCTTAATGGGCTTAAAACCAATACACCCCTTATTATTTCTATTCCTTCAAAATAAGCCCACATGAAATAATTTTATACTTCAAATATTATTTCACCACATAATATTATATCTCTAATATTATTTCTTCACTTAAAAAAATAATTAAATCCTATTAATTATAACACATCTTCTCAAATATTCCAAAAATAATTTAATTAAATAATTAATTAAATTACGGGCGTTACAACTCTCCCCCACTTAGAATATTTTCGTCCTCGAAAATTTACCTCAATCAAACAATTCAGGATAGGAGTCTCGCATCTTTCTCTCCAACTCCCAAGTCATGCTTTCACCAGCAGCTCCTAGCCAAACCACTTTAACCAAGGAAATCTCTTTTCCCCTCAGAGTCTTTATTTCACGATCCGCGATCCGTACAGGCATCGTTTCCACCGTAAGATTATCCCGTACTTGCACATCATCCATATGAATCACATGGGATAGATTTGAAATATACTTCCGAAGTTGCGACACATGAAACACATCATGCAAATTCGAAAGATTAGGCGGTAAATCCACTCTATAAGAAACATTCCCCACTCTCTCCGAAATCTGATACGGTCCAATAAAACAAGAAGTGAGCTTCTTAGACTTCAATGCTCGCCCAACACCAGTCACAGGTGTAACTCTCAAAAACACATGGTCACCAACTTGGAATTCTAAATCCTTCCTTCGCTTGTCATGATAACTCTTCTGTCTACTTTGTGAAGCTTTCATCTTTTATCGAATCAACTTCACCTTCTCAGTAGTCTCATGAACAAGTTCAGGTCCAAGTACTACACTTTCACTAGATTCATGCCAACATAACGGAGTTCTTCATCTTCGACCATACAATGATTCAAAAGGTGCCATCCCAATACTAGAATGGTAACTGCTATTATAAGTGAACTCTATCAATGAAAGATAAGTATCCCACGAACCTCCCTTCTCTAGAGAACATGCCCTCAACAAGTCTTCCAACCATTGAATAGTCCGTTCAGTCTGACCATCTGTCTGAGGATGATACGCTGAACTCAACCTCAACTTAGAACCCAACGCTTCTTGCAAACTCTTCCAAAAATCAGAAGTAAATCTTGGATCTCTATCTGACACAATGCACAAAGGAACACCATGCAACTTCACAATCACACTAGTGTAAATCTCAGCCAACTTCGACACTGGAAAACTGATGTTAATAGGAATAAAATGAGCCGACTTCGTAAGCCTATCAACAATCACCCAAACCGAATCATGTCCTCTTAAAGTATTAGGCAACCCTGTCACAAAGTCCATTGAAATGCTATCCCATTTCCATTCTGGAACTTCCAACGGTTGCATCAATCCTGCAGGCTTCTGATGTTCAACTTTCGACTTCTGACAAGTCAAACACGCATACACAAAATGAGCCACATCACTCTTCATCCCAAACCACCAAAACAAGCCTTTCATATCTTGATACATCTTTGTAGCTCCTGGATGAATACTCAACTTACTTCTATGGCTCTCTTCAAGTATCACTTTCTTCATCTCAGCATCATCAGGAATACAAATCCGGTTACGAAATCTCAACACACCTTGCACATCTAGCTTAAAATCATTATTCTCAGACTGGTCAATCCCAACCATCAAATCTACCAAATTCATGTCCAACTTCTGAGCTTCTCGGATACTGTCTAGAAATTCATTATTAATCTTCAACATACCCAACATAACACTCTGCGGAGTAACCTCGCAAACTAAGCTCATATCTCTGAACTGCTCAATCAATTCCAACTCTTTAATCATCATTGTTGACATCTGTAAAGTCTTTTGACTCAACGCATCAGCTACCACATTTGCTTTTCCTGGATGGTAATTCAAACCGAAATCATAGTCCTTTAACAATTCCAACCATCTTCGTTGCCTCATATTCAACTCCTTCTGATCAAATAAATACTTTAAGATCTTATGGTCACTAAACACTTCAAATCTAGAACCATAAAGATAATGCCTCCAAATCTTCAATGCAAAAACAACTGCAGCAAGCTCTAAATCATGCGTAGGATAGTTATTCTCATGAGTCCTCAACTGCCTTGACACATAAGCAACTACCTTACCATTCTGCATAAGCACACCTCCTAAACCCATCTTAGAAGCATCACAATGCACCACAAAAGGCTCTCCTGGATTAGGCAACATCAAAATCGGAGCCGATGTCAACCTCTTCTTCAATTCTGTAAAACTTTATTCGCATTGAACATCTCACACAAAAGCTCTACCTTTACAAGTCAACTTAGTCAACGGGAGTGACAACTTAGAAAACCCTTCGATAAACCTCCTATAAGAAACAGTTAATCCCAAGAAGCTTCTAATCTCAATAGTTGACTTTGGAGTTTCCCATTGCAACATAGCATCAACCTTCGATGGATCTATAGCAATGCCACTACCATAAATCACATGACCAAGAAAACTAACTTCTTTTAACCAAAATTCACACTTGGACAACTTTGCATACAACTTCTTCTCTTTCAAAACTTGTAATACTACTCTTAAATGTTCAGCATGCTCTTCTTCTGACTTAGAGTAAATCAAAATATCGTCAATGAACACCACTACGAACCGATCCAAATAAGTATGAAAGATACGATTCATATATTCCATAAATACTCTCGGCACATTAGTAACACCGAAAGGCATCACTGAATACTCATAATGTCCATAACGCGTTATGAAAGCCGTCTTTTGAATATCTTCATCCTTCACTTTAATCTGATGGTAACCCGACCTCAGATCAATATTACTAAACACACGAGCATCTACCAATTGGTCCATTAAGTCATCTATTCTTGGAAGCGAATACTTGTTCTTAATTGTCACCTTATTCAGCTGTCTATAATCAACACAAAGCCTCATACTTCCATCTTTCTTCTTTACTAACAACACTGGAGATCCCCACGGTGATACACTTGGTCTTACAACATAAACAACGATTAGAACTCAAATAACAATACTCGATTGTTAGACAACTAAGACTCGACAACAAGGTCGGACCAACCTTTTGCTTTGATACCAACTTTGTAACACCCCAATTCTACCCCGGAAAATTATATACATAAATCAGAGTTATAAAATTCAATCATGCAGACGAATCGAGACGTTACAAATTCTTATATCAAAAATTCATTGCATTCATCATGGATATATAACACTTTTAAAACAACGGACGAACCATCATCATAACATCTTTAATTAAATAACTCAACATCTACGCAGCAGAATTCTTAATAACATCTCTAACAACAAAACAACAACTTCGAAACATCACATATTTAATAATAATCAATTTAAAGTTCAACAACTGAAAATCAACAATCAAAAACAGCAAGCGTTCATCCCCCCGAGTGTTACATATCAGAGCAATGACACTGACTCGAACTATTGAAGGAATACATCCTTCACTCTCGATTACCTGCACGTTACCAACATAAGGGCAACATTCAAACATAAGGGGTGAGATATCTAACAATATAATAAAGCGCATGATAATTAATATATTAAATTAGATCAATAAACATCACCACTTCTCATCTCATAATCAACAATAATTACAACGTATATACACATTCATCAACATCATAATACACTTCTTTATGAAATCATATAATGCAACTCAATACTATGCAAATGCATGTGGTAACATTGGAGCAGAACTCCCATCTCAAAAATTTGCCAATAAATAGAGGCATCAACAAGGCATAGCCTTCATCTCAAAATTCACCAATACACGCCATCTCAACGAGCATAAGCTCCATCTCAAAAATGCAATATATGCGACACAACCATGAATGTAATAACAACACCCAAGTTAACAACATCTCAAATCATCTCAAAAACATCTCAATTAACATCTCAAAAGCATCTCAAAATAACAACATCTCAAATGTGTCTCAACGTCTCGTCATCAACATCTCATATCATCAAAATAATTTATTAAACATCATTTATTTATTATAAATCATCAAACATCATTTATTTATTATAAATCATCAAACATCATTTATTTATTATAAATCATCAACAGAACATCATGAATAACTTCTCACTAACAACTCAGTTGAACATTAATTCCACAGTAAATCAATACTGCTATTCTGTAACTCAAACGTCATCACCGTCACTATTCCTATTGTTATAGTTCAAACAACAACTTCTAAGCATCTAACTTTCCTCATTCTGTACAAAAACAACGCAAAGGACAACACAACTTCTGGCCAGCACAACCTCTAATATCACAAACTCTAACCAACACAACTTCTAATAACACAGCTTCTAATAACACAACTTCTGACAGACACAACTTCTGACAGCACAACTTCTGATAACATAACTTCTGACAACACAACTTCTGGCAGCACAACTTCTGACAGCACAACTTTTGACAGCATAACTTCTGACAACACAACTTCTGACAGTACAACTTCTGACAGCACAACTTCTGACAGCACAACTTCTGACAGCACAACTTCTGACAGCACAACTTCTGACAATGCAACTTCTGAATAACCTAACTTCTGACCAACCGAACTTCTTACTAACACCGTTTCTACCATCAGAACTTCTACTCTCTAATAATTCAACACAACTTCTAACCATCATAGCTTCTACCATCAGAATTGCTACTTTTTACCAATCCTACTATTTAAATTCTTAGCCTGATATAAACCTAACTAAGAACAGTATGAAAATTCTATCTCCAATTTAATTCATTATTCTAATACAGCAACTTCTTATATTCTTCACACAAAGTTCTGCATTTTCTCATCCCTGCATAATTCTGCATTTTTCATCAGTGCAACTCACTACAGAATTCATGCATAAAGCCCTAAAACTTAATATAATCATGGATAATCATCACTCATAATTTACCTTATAATTCTACATAAATTAAACAACATCATGACATCGATATTCGTCTAAAATTCATCAATTCTCATCATACAACAATCATGTATTTTCAATTCAAGAACAAGACAACAATCACCTCTAACCCCACATACCAATTATCATAAACCCAATTATAGAGTCAGAACCCCACCCTTACCTTGGATTGAAGGTCGCTCTACAATTTCCGGTTGAATTCTCGTGCTTGTCGTTCTCCACTTTCTCTAGCAGCTTGCACGTTCTTTCTCAATCCTTATTCTTCTAATGCCTCTTCTTTCTATTCTATTCCAACAACAATAAAATAACCCTATTATTCTATTTACTCCTTAATGTGCTTAAAACCAATACACCCCCTTATTACTTCTATTCCTTCAAAATAAGCCCACATCAAATAATTTTATACTTCAAATATTATTTCACCATATAATATTATATCTCTAATATTATTTCTCCACTTAAAAAAATAATTAAATCCGATTAATTATAACACATCTTCTCAAATATTCCAAAAATAATTTAATTAAATTACGGGCGTTACAAAAGCCGCCCACTCTAGGGACCTACGACGGCACTACAGACCCTGACGAGCACATCTAGAACATCGATGCCCTCCTCGACTACATAGGGGTCAGGGGCGCCATCAAGTGCAGACTCTTCCCAACCACTCTCAAGAAGGGGTGATGGCGTGGTACAAAAGCTTGCCCGACGAATCCATCACCTCGTGGAAACAACTCGAGAGAATGTTCTCAAGACATTTCACTGCCTCCTGCCGACACCCTAAATCAGAAGCTTCGCTCGAAGCGATCATACTGGGCAGTGACGAATCTCTGCAGGCATATATTGAACATTTCAACAAAGAAGCGGTTCAAGTTCCGACAATGGACAACATGAAGAAATACCTACTCGAGTTCGGGCTCCATCCCCGTAGCGACTTTTCCAAGGCTGTAGGCATAGAAACACCAGCCGCGCTTGATTCCCTTCTCCTAAAGGCCCAGGCGTACATACAGTACGAGGAGAAGGAGGCAGCCAACAGCCCCCGAGAATCCAGGCACAGGGAGAGTGCCAGACCCTCGAAGAATGACGAACCCTCGACATCCCATCGAGGGGAGAAGAAACGGAAGGACAAGTCCCATGATCCTAAACACTACAAGGGGTCGGCCGGTCATTTCCATGACTACACCCCCCTGACAACCTCAAGAGAGCGTATTCTTTCCGAATGCGCTAATTCAGAGTTCAAGCAAGTCGGGGTGCGCTTCCCCCGACAAACATCGTCGAAGCCAGGAACCAACAAGAGCAAGTACTACAGGTTCCACAAGAGACACGACCATAACACAGAGGATTGCATCTATCTCAAGGATGAAATCTAAATATTAATCAGAGACGGGAACCTCAAGCAGTATAAGAAAAAAGAAGCCGCCCATGACGAAGCACCAGAGACAAAGAATGTCGAAGAAGGGAAGAAATCCCCTAACCTCGACACCATTTCAGTCTCCTTGAGCATCTCACGGCCAGAATACTTCTACTTTCCGGACATGGAGGACGTCCCCCTATACTTCTCCACCCACAGTCCATGGGAATCCTTCCTCGCAGCCATGGTTATTTCTGGTAGAGGGTTCAACAGGCATACAGTCGGATTGGTGAAGAGAAGGTTTAGGGGTACGTAGAGCTGATTATCACCTTTGGGAAGGGGATAACGACCAGAGCCATTAAGACCCAATTCTTGGTGGTGGACTGCCCATACCTCTATTAATGCATCTTCAGGAGACCCACTCTCGCCGAGCTCATCGCGGTCCCCTCCACCGTTCATCTCAAGATGAAATACTACACGACCGAATGTTTGGTCGCCAATCTTCACGAGGACATCCAAGCAGCCAGGAGATGCTTCGAAGATTCTGCGAAGGGCCTCAGCTGCATCGACGCCCAACCTCGAACAGCCACTCGAGCCACGCTGGCCTCTAGCTCTGAGGAATCCAGGCCACTGCCAAGGGTTGACACCATTGATCTCAACAGTCGCTTCTCCATGGAGGACAAGGTTGAGCAAAGGAAGAAGGGGAAAGAGCATATGGTTGAAGATGAAGGGTCAACCTCCTTTGCTGGCCACAACGAGCTCTCAAGTCACACACGACCTATCCCGAACAGCGACTTTGAGCTGGTTCCCCTTGGAGAAGACCCCACCAGGGGAATAAAGATCAGAGCGGACCTCCCCGACCTGGCGAAAAGGCAACTCAAAGCTTGCCTGTGGGAGAATGTTGATCTCTTTGCTCGGAGTGCAGCCGAGATGCCTAGTTTAGACCCTAAGGTCGCATGCCATCACCTGACCATTGATCCCACCATCAAGGCGGTCATGCAGCGCAGAAGAAAGCAGTCGACCAAGAAGTCACACACTGGTGAATTAGCTGTAAAAGACTTCCTAGAGGCACATTTTATTTCTGAAGCCCAGTACACAACTTGGATCTTCAATATAGTCCTCATTAAAAAATATAATGGAAAATGGCGAATGTGCATTGACTATTGTTGTACCCTAAACTTTTTCCTCTCATTTCTCAAAGGATCACCCTGGATCCCCGGGTTTTCTTCCATCCATTTCCCAGCCTTGAACTACAAATTTTTCAAGAAAGTTATTCACAAGGGTAAAATGGTCATTTGCACACTGAAAAGTCAAACTTTGACTTTTGGATCAAAATCAAGCTTCAAGAATCATATTTCATCAAGACATGTTGGAATGTGAGATTTGTTTCGTCAAGAAATTCAAAAGTCAAATTTTACTTTGGAAAAGTCAAATTTCTAAATACTTGGAATTTTTCTAAGTGTTTAAGAAACATGACAAACTCAAAACTTCTGATCAGATTATCACCATAATGCAAGCTGGTTCTGGAAGAACTTCTGATATAATAGTTATAGATTTCAGTGAGATCTAAAACATTGCAGAACAGAACTTCTCCTAGAAATGCTGGGATTTCAAGTTATAACTCCTCAGAGACACGTCCTTGAAACTAAAGCACTCAGCAAATTCTGGTCACCTTCAAGACAGAGTTTGGTCAGAACTTCTGGGTCAGTTTTCATAAAGGATCAGTCAGAGTTTGCAAGGGTATGTCAAAGAAGGTTACAAAGCATGCTGCAAGCTTCCTGGAAAGTCTGAGAGCTCCTTCAGAACATGTTGGAGCCAGAAGATAAAAGGATCAGAAGATTGGATGCTACGCTGAAGCAGAACTTCTGATCCAGAATTAAGAAATGATGCAGAGTTTCACATGGCAGGATTTCTGATTTGATAAATCTCATCATCATTTAATGCTCATTTAATGCTCACAACCACTTTTAAGTCTTTATCCAAAGGATTTCCCCCACGCGTACCTCTACTATCTTGGGAAAGCAAACTTTTGTGCAAAAGTGTGCTAGGCACATGTGCTGCTCTTGCTTTTCCTTAATTCATGCTGACAAATCCAGCTTAGGCGCTGCTAAACCTGCTAACCATCCTACTTTGTGCATTGAACCATGCTTGTTTAAGCTTACTTCAAGAGTAAGTCAGCGTCTAGCGTATGACGTTGGTGCCACTTGACCTCTCCAAACTACAAAACCTTTGCCTATAAATTGAACTTCATTGGACACTGTGAAAAGGAGAAAAAATTTGAGAAAGAAAAACCTTGAACCCCTACAAAAATTCCAAGAGTCCAAAAAACTGTAAACACAAAAATATAAAACCTGTTAGCTTTTTGATTCTTGTATTCAAACTCCATTTTTTTTCTCAAGTGCTTACCAAAACCACCCATACAGTTTCTGATATATATTCAAAATCCATCAAAAATTTTGTAGTCAAACTGTCACACATTCTCCATCAATGTCCACCTCAAAAAGTCAGAACTTTATCCCTTGGTTGTTCCAGAATTTTTGATCATTTACAGCCCAAGTTGAAAGTTTCCAGCCTGCTGAACACGTGAGGAAGCTGTTCAGAACATCACAGGTGGCCAGAACCAGGTTCCAGCTCACAGGGTATTTTCCAGCTGCAAGGTAAGCTTCTGCTGACTCTCATCATATTACTTAGGCATTGTCATATTTGCACGTTTAAAAATACAATGTAGACATTCTGATTCTGATGATGTACATATTCTGAGATTTCATGCATCTGCCTGCCTAAGTAGAGGGAATTCCAGTTCAGAGCTTCTTAAAGAAATTAGAACTCAGAATTAGGATTAGCAAACTCATTCTTGCTTCTGATTTATATTTCTGATATCTCTTGTTTCTGAAACACTATGAAACTTGTCATACCTGTTATATGTGCAACTTTTGTTCTGTTAAGAAATGACTAAGTTGCAGATGTTCTGACTAGCATGGAGAGGGAGGCGAAGTTCTGTCAGTGGCATCAGAATTCTGAAAACTTCTTTGTTCTCAGCGGATCCAGAACTTCTGACTTTCCCTATTTCTATTAACGTTGTTTCTGTTTGTGCAGCGTGCCAGAGTCAGAACTTTTGACCTCTTCTTTTCAGCATTTGCACTGATTCTGTCTTCTCACCCTTTATTATTTTTTCTTTTTACCATCACTTTTATTTTTTTTCATTAACCAAAAAAACACCAAAAATATTTCATATTCACATATTATATTTTATTCCTTTCAACACAAAAAGACCAAAAAATATTCTCTTAAACAAAACTTATTTCATTTCTTAAACAAATAAATATTTTACATTTTTCTTGTAAATTCTTATCCATTTCAATGTGGTTGTAATAGTAACTTAGGATTTAATTTGCATTCCCCATTTGTAAATATGTACACCCCATCCCCCTAATGATTGTAATAGCGTAGAAACTTTACTTTTCCGCATTTTCATTGCTTTCATTTATTGTTAGTAATTAGGGTGTGTGTGGCAAGACTAAAACCAATGTTTAGAAAACCCTAATTCATGACAAAATTATGCATACAATCAAATACACTTGCACACTAGCACCCCTAGGGTTATTCCACTTGTTGTCTTACAAAAATGGCCATGTTATGCATGTGGGATATCTTAGCACAAACAAATCAAAGAAAAATACAAGATCATAGTCCCTCGATGACGCTATCAAAGTTGCCTTTCGAAATGATCTTAGTCCCTAAAGAAAAATGCTAAATCATCTCACAACATTGCTATCATGGTTATACAGTGACCCGCGCCCGTCCCTTCATATCCAACGATGGGGCTTTTTACCAAAACAATGGTAAGATAGCAACGTCTAAAGGAGGAGGAAAAGAACACCTAAATACCTTTTTGAGTAGGTAGAATGCTCCTAATTACTTGCTCAATTTCAAAAACAAACATCCTTGCTATTCTCAAAAACAAACACCAACACTTTCCAAACATCTTTCAAAACATGAAAATATTTTCAAAAGACCAACACTTTGTATACATTCTTACGAATGAGAATCATTACAAATTTTGCCTAAACGATGGCGCCTTTTCAAAATACTTTCAAAAACCACACAAAGCACAATTTCAAACAAAAGCAAGTGATCTAGCAAGTAACTAAGATCCCATGGAAAACCGTGGATGAAAAGGGTGCTAACACCTTCCCTTTTCATAATCTACCCCCCGAACTCAAGAAAAACATCTCTAAAGATCTTTTTTGTGCTTTTTTCACCTTTCCTTTTGGATAAAAGAAAATTCGGCGGCGACTCTTGCTAAACCGCAACATTTGCGAATACAAAATGCAAAACCTCAAGTCAGTTCTCCCACTGTATCATAGAAATGACGAATCTGCTGGGAAATACTTAAAAGTGGGGTTACCTTAGGGTTAGATCACATTTACTTGCTTTCATTGTTTGAGTTGTATGCTTTACATTATGGTTCTCTGTTTGGGCTTGCTTTGAACCTCTACCCGGATCTAGGACACCTTTTAGGTAAGTAGCAATAGATTGTGGAAACTTTACGGCATAGACCGATATGGTTGAAGCAATAGCTATGTTAGTGTGACGCATTTGTGGGTACCGGTATCCCTCGTGGTGAATCGAGGAGAATATGGGGCCGCTGAGTAGCGTCATGAAGCACTAACTGACTTTAGAACCCTAATTGAACAAACTTGGCCATTAGGATGTAGTGAGATAACCGGGTTCGGTGTAAAGCTGAAAATTGGTTGATACTCGATACTACACTCATTGAGGCTGGACTTTTGGGATATCTCGGCCGCAAGAAAAGATTGATTGTACTGAGACAACGCCTAAAAGAAAGGTCGGTGATATTGAGATCCTTTAGAACCCGATCACTATTACTAGGACAGGTTGAGCCAACTAAACTTCAAGAGGGTACTTACCTATAAAACCTCATGCAAGCCTAAAACATAGGGATTTGTTTGCTTTGTGTGTATATACTTACTTGTACATAACATCATAAACATCATAAGCATCATACGCATACTCACTAACCATTTCAAGGATTTAGAAATTTATCTTTGTTTTGTTTTGTAGGTCATGAATTCCAGCCGAAGAAACACCATCTGAATCAGCTTTGTAAAAGCACACCCTCGGCTTCTAGAGTTAGCCTCAAGAGTGCCCGGGGATTCTCCTTTTACCAAGAAATATGGTCGACTCTTCTGTTTGGCTACATCCAACTTCCAAGAGGAGATGATGTGTGTGCTGTTCCAATTCTTTAATCCCGTACATCATTGTTTCACTTTCCCGGACTATCAGTTGGTACCTACACTGGAAGAGTTCTCTCTACTCTTAGGGGTGCCCGTGCTTGATCAGACACCGTTCACCGGCCTAGAAGGGATTCCAAAGCCTGAAATCATCGCTGAAGCTTTACATCTGAAAAGAGCTGACGTCATAACCAATTGGGAGACAAGAAGCGGGGTCAAAGGTTTCCTAGCCATGTTTCTATTGGAAAAAGCTCGTTCATTCTGGGACGACATGGATTTTCAAGCTTTTAAAGACGTCCTGGCTCTTCTCATTTATGGTTTGGTTTTGTTCCCCAATTCGGACCAATTCATAGATGTTAATGCCATCAAAGTCTTTCTCTCTCGCAATCACGTACCTACCTTATTAGGAGACATCTTGCATTGCCTTCATACCCGCACCATGAAGAAAAGAGGAACTCTCTTGTTTTGTATTCCCTTACTCGCTAAGTGGTTCACTTCACACCTACCTCAATCAGCACTGAAGAACGAGCAAAGACTGACATGGTCTCAAAGGATGATGTCCCTCACCCATTCTGACATCCGTTGGTGTTCAAGATCCTTGGAAGACGTCTCTATCATTGACCACTGTGGGGAATTCCCTAACTTCCCTTTGCTTGGTATTAGGGGAGGTATCACCTACAATCCCTGCTTAGCTCTTCGACAGTTTGGGTATGCCCGAAGAGACGGCCCTCATGAGATGCTCATTCACGGTCTAGTGTTCGACTATGACAAAGAAGACCAAGATTACCGCCAGAGGTTTACACGAGCTTGGAGAATGGTAAACAAGGTGCACAGTAGGACTTTGGGACACAGAAGATCTATCCCTCTCGAGCCTTACCTTAGGTGGGTACGGGCTCGTACTCAGACACTTGTATTGCCTTATCCTTCCATTTTACCAGTCATCGTGGAGCCTGTGGTCGAAGGAGATATTTCCTACACTATCCTCCATCCCGGCATGCCTACCTCTCTCGAAGACTTACAAAAGGGTTGGATCTAGCTGAAGGAAGAATGAGATACTTTTGAGGCTCAGCTCTATGCTAGTGAGAAGAGGGTCTTGGAGCTTACAAAACAGCTACAAGAAGAGCATAATGTGAATGCTTATCTCACGCCAAAGAGGATGCGTGTGGTCTTTTTATCGTAGAAAGCTATTTTATAAGCCCAAGGGGCATAATGTAATCTTTCTTGTTTTGACTAATGAAAGTTAACGTTTGTTCATTCTTTTGTCTAGACAAATTTAAATTTCATTAATCCTTGAAATCATTTGTATATACATATTCCATGCATCATAACATGACAGGTTGTCACATAACAGGTTTCCTTATCTCTCCGATGTTTATTTCAGCAAGATAGATCTAGAGAAAACTGTGACGAAACTCCAAGCCCAGAATTCTCAGTTTCAGGAAGCTTTACTCGCCTTGGCCTAGGGGAAGCAAGATATGATGGCTTTGTTGGCCGTTAAGAAGAAGCCAAAGAAGAAAGCTCTACTCAAAATGGGTAGAAGGTTCAAGGAGACAGTCCATCAAATCCTAGTAGGAGAAGACTCATCTAAAGAGGATGAGAACTAGGTTGGCAAGGTCAAGAGTACTCAGGCTGAGTATGCCAATGATCAAGAATCAGATGATGATTATTTCAACGAACAGTATCCACCCGCTGACATCAAATACAAGCAGTTGGAAGACAAGTTGAAAGCTATTGAAATCCAAGTCGTCCTCGGTTTGGATTTTGACGATTTGGGCTTAATCTCTGGGGTAGTCATTCCCAACAAATTTAAAATACCAATATTTTCCAAGTATGACGGGATTTCTTGTCCAAAATTCCATTTGAAGTCTTATGTGCGCAAGATACAACTGCATACTGCCGATAAGAAACTATGGGTTCAATTTTTCCAAGAAAGTCTGGCTGGAACACAACTTGATTGGTTTTATCAGTTAGATGATTCACGTATCAACACTTGGGAGGATCTAACTACTGCCTTCTATCATCAGTATCGATACAATGCCGACTTGGCACCGACGAGGTTTCATCTGCAAGATATGACCATGGGAAAAAACGAAGGATTTAAGGAATATGCACAAAAGTTGAGAGACCTTGCTAGTAGGGTACAGCCTCCCCTGACTGATAGGGAGCACATCGACATGTTCATGGGTACTTTATCTGGTCCTTTCTTTAATCTGTTGGTTGGCTTCTCTTCTTCTGGTTTCACCGAATTAATATTAACCGGTGAAAGAGTTGAAAGTGGCATTAAAAGTGGGAAAATCTCTGTGGCATCTACCTCCACTCCCAATCCTATCAAAAAAACCTTTTTCTGCAAAGAAGGAATTTAATGTTGTGTATGGGGAAAGGGCCCATACCAAGAAGAATAATCATCCATCTGTCAATGCTTTCCGAATCTCCAATCCAACTCCTACTCCAAGACCATCTGCAAATCATCAACATTTTGAAGCTCCAAGAAGACAGTTTACAAGGTTAGGCATGTCACTATCTCAAGCCCTTCAACATTTGCTCAAGGCTAATTTAGTGACATTGTGTGATCCTCCTTCCAACCCTGACACCTCGTCACCAAAATATAATCCAAATGCAAAGTGTGCTTACCACTCAAACAGCCCCGGGAACGAGACTGACCAGTGCTAGGCCTTGAAAAACAAGATCCAGGATTTAATTGACAACAAGACTATTGAATTTGATCCTCCTCCGACGCCGAATGTAATTACCACTCCAATGCCGAAGCATGACAAAGGTGTTAATGCTGTCGAAGATACAATTTTCATTGCTTCCGTTGAAGATTTGACTACTCCGCTAAATATAATCAAGAACAATCTGTTGAAAGCTGGGATTTTCCTTGGCTGTGAAAAAGACTGTGTGTGTTGTACGAAATAATACAATGGTTGTGAAAGGCTGAAGAAAGGTATACAATGCCTGATGGATAGCCACGAAATTCTTTTTGAAAAGACTCCGCCTGCCAAGAGTTTGGTTAACAAATGTGAAGACCTCTCCATTATTACCATCTCCAACAAACCTACTAGGATCACCTCCAAAGGTCCTATTAGGATTTCAAATGAACCCACTGTTGCTCCCTTAATAATTACCAATCTCGGACCAATTCCCTACTCTTCAAATAAAGCGGTACCATGGAATTACGGTGCTGAAGTGTTCTATCATGGGATTAAACAAGATGCCTGGGTTGAAGAGGGAAAAGATGACAATATTGGCAACATAGTTGGCTCAAGCAAAGTAACTAGAATCGGGAGGATATTCTCACCCAATATGTCGCCTCCAGTAGTTACGAAAACGCACATCCGCATTACTGCTGCCAAGCCAAATACTGATACCAGAGGGAAAGGGAAGGTTGTTGAGCCCGATGTGATTGAGGTACCTTCCAAAGATATAGCTGACAAAGAACCTTTTGCCCGTGAAATGGACGAGATTTTAAAAATCATTAAGAGAAGCGACTTCAAAATTGTAAAACAGTTGGGGCAAACTCCCTCTAATATTTTGATGTTGTCATTGCTGCTTTGCTCCAATGCCCATGCTCGGACATTAATCAAGTTTCTGAAAAAAGCTCATGTCCCCCATGAGACAACAATAGAGCAATTTGAGAATTGCGTGGCTAGCCTGACAGCTGATAATGGCCTGGGTTTTTCAGATGCTGACTTAACACCTCTCGGGAAGAATCACAACAAAGCTTTACATGTTTCTATCGAGTGCAAAGGGATTACCTTACCACATGTGCTAGTCGACACTGGCTCTTCTCTGAATGTATTACCCAAGGGGGCATTATACCGTCTCGACTGTGAAGATTTGATCTTGAAGCCAACTGATATCATCGTAAGGGCGTTTGATGGATCAAAGAGGAATGTTCATGGGGAAGTAGATCTTTCAATCAAAGTGGGCTCCCAAACCTTCAAATCCACCTTCTATATTATGGATATTCGTCCGGCCTATTCTTGCCTGTTAGGTCGCCCGTGGATTCATAAGGTTGGGCCAGTGACCTCAACCCTCCATCAGGAACTCAAATACCCAGTCAAAGGCAAAATAGTCACCGTATGCGGGGAAGAAGAGTTTATGGTAAGCCACCTTAATTCTTTCAAGTACGTAGAGATGGACGGAGAATTCATTGAGACCCGATGTCAAGCCTTTGAGGTTGTACCACCGATGATTGCTGCTACTAAATGTTCTTCTGATGAGTCTAAAGCTGTTAAGGCCATGCCAAAGATGGTTTCAGTCAAGGATGCCTGTGCGGCAATTGAAAAAGGAAACTGTGATATTTGGGGGCAACTCCTCGATATCCCTTTTAAAGCAGACAAAATTGGTTTGGGCTTCACCGTCAAAGCACAGAAGGAAGTGAGGCGTGCTCATGCTGGAAAGCCACCTCTTCACATTGGAAGCCACGAAGTCAACACCGTGGGTGATTCTGAAGAAGAAGTTGCATTTGAGGAATGGGTGTACCCAACTACAACGGAGCTGAAGAATTGGCATACAAAGGACTTTGTGCCCATATCCTTCATTGAGGAGTAATCTACTTGTTATTACTTTTCTGTCAATTCAAGAACCTGTTGTCTGTAATATTTTGATAATGACTTTTAAAGCCATGTGCCTAGCCCGGGGCACTTTGGTCCATTTGTCAAGGGTTTTATTTATGTTCATCTAATCATATGACCATTCAGTACGTTGGAATCTTTTGCATTCAAATATTTGTGTTCATTGTCTTTCCTTTCTTCCAAATACATTTTCAAAAATAGCCATGTATCTTACATGCACACACACACACTCTTGCAGGTCTACATCAACTCTGGATCCTATTGCCAATGACTCTACTATTGCCGACTATGACTTTGAATATCCTATCAACTAAGCCAAATATAAAGGAGGGGAAGATTGTGACATACCAGGAGAACTAGCCAGACAACTATTACAAGAAGAAAAAGCTATTCAACCACATGAAGAGTCAGTTGAGGTTATCAACTTAGGTACTGAGTCAGATAAGAAGGAAATCAGGATCGGCGCTAATTTGGAAAGCAGTGTTAAGAGCAGGTTGGTTCAGATGTTGCATGATTATGTGGAAGTATTTGCTTGGTCTTATGAAGATATGCCCGGATTGGATACCAACATCGTAGTTCACCGGCTACCAATAAGAGAGGACTTCCCTCCTATTAAAGAAAAGGTTCGTCGCATGAGGCCTGATATGTCTGAAAAGATCAAAGCCGAAGTAATGAAACAGTTTGATGCGGGGTTCCTAGCTGTGACATCCTATCCTCAATGGGTGGCCAATATTGTGCCAGTGCCAAAGAAATACGGGAAATTTTACATGTGCGTAAACTATAGGGATCCTAATAGGGGAAGCCCCAAAGATGACTTCCCTCTACCATACATTGACGTCTTAGTTGATAATACTTCTCAGCATAAAGTCTTCTCATTCATGGATGGCTTGCCAGGCTATAACATAATAAGGATGACTCCTGAAGATATGGAAAAGACTACTTTCGTTACGCAATGGGGCACCTTCTGCTACAAGGTCTTGTCGTTCGGATTAAAGAATGCAGGGGAAACATATCAAAGGGCTATGGTTGCCTTATTTCATGACATGATCCATCATGATATAGAGGTATATGTGGATGATATGATTGCCAGATCACAAACTGAAGAAGAACATCTCGATCACCTGCACAAACTATTCGAGAGACTGAAGAAGTACAAGCTGAGATTGAACCCTAACAAGTGCACGTTTGGAGTACGCTATAGGAAGCTTCTAGGTTTTGTTGTCAGCAATAAAGGCATTGAAGTTGATCTTGCCAAGGTAAAATCCATCCAAGAAATTCCATTTCCCCATTCTGAAAAAGAAGTCAGAGGATTCTTGGGTCGTCTCAATTACACTGCCTGTTTCATGTCACACTTAACTGCTACTTGTGAGCCACTCTTCAAACTCTTGAAGAAAGATCAGATAGTCAGGTGGAACGATGAATGCCAGATTGCCTTTGACAAAATCAAAGAATACCTACAAGAACCTCCTATTCTCATGCCTCCAGTTGAAGGAAGACCCTTGATCATGTACTTGACAGTACTAGAGAATTCTATGGGGTGTGTTTTGGGCCAACATGATGAGTCTGGCCGAAAAGAGTATGTTATTTATTACCTAAGCAAAAAGTTTATCTACTGTGAAACAAGGTATTCACTACTCGAGAAAACTTGTTGCGCTCTGGCATGGGCTGCTCGCCGGCTAAGACAGTATATGTTGACTCATACCACTCTGTTGATTTCTAAGATGGACCCTATCAAGTACATCTTCGAGAAACCTGCCCTCTCCGAACGGATAGCCAGATGGCAAATGATCTTGACTGAGTACGACATTCAATACATGACTCAAAAAGCCATCAAAGGAAGTGTATTAGCAGATCATTTGGCCCATCAAGATATGGATGATTATCAGTCAATGAACTTTGACTTCCCTGATGAGAACATCATGCTGGTAAACGACTGTGCGAAACCTGGACCGTATGACGGACCTGAACCAGGATCTCGATGAACTATGGTATTCGATGGGGCTTCCAACGCCTTAGGTAACAGAATTGGTATTGTGATCGTCTCTCCCGAAGGTTGCCACACTCCTTTCACTTCCAGACTATGCTTCGATTGCACAAACAATATGGCCGAGTATGAAGCATGCATCTTAGGTCTGAAAGCTGCTATTGACTTAAAGATCAAGCATTTGGATGTGATCGGGGATTCCTCCCTAGTGATCAGCCAAGTAAAAGGAGATTGGGACACTAAACACCCTAATCTTATCCCTTATAAGGAACTTGTGCTATCCCTGATTTCTCACTTCGAAGAGATCACTTTTGAGCACTTCCCCAGGGAAGAAAACCAGTTGGCTGACGCCTTGGCAACCATGTCTTCAATGTTCAAGGTCAGATGGGACAATGAAGCCCCTATGATTACAATTGAAAGATTTGATGAACCTGCACATTTCTATGAGCTCGACACCTATGCGGAAAAGTCATGGTACCATGAGGCGATGAGATACCTTAAAGCTCAAGAGTATCCAGAGGGGGCATCTATCAATGACAAAAAGTTCTTGCGAAGATTTTCAGCCAAGTTCTTCCTCAGTAACGGGATATTGTACAAGCGCAACCATGATTCAACTCTTCTCCGATGTGTGGACAAGAGGGAGGCTGAGAAAATCACGGAAGACATGCACGATGGTCTCTTAGGTACTCACTCAAGTGGACATACGATGGCTAAGAAAATCTTAAGAGCAGGTTACTATTGGTCAACAATGGAGACCGATTTCCATCAACATTCAAGAACTTGTCACAAATTCCAAATCTATGCTGACAAGGTCCATATGCCTCCTATCACTCTGAATGTCATGACCGCCCCATGGACATTAGCAATGTGGGGCATTGACATGATTGGAGAGATCAAGCCTACCGCCTCCAACGAACATCGCTTCATTCTTGTTGCTATCGACTATTTTACCAAATAGGTCGAAGCCGCTTCTTTTGCCTCAGTCACCAAGAATGTGGTAGCCAGATTCATCAGACACAACCTCATCTTCCGTTATGGTATCCCTGAAAGGATCATCACCAAAAATGGGACAAACCTCAACAATGCTATGATCACTGAGCTTTGCACTCATTTTAAGATCAAGCATCACAATTCTTCTCCGTATAGGCCGGAAATGAATGGTGTAGTCGAAGCGACCAACAAAAATATCAAGAAGATTGTGCAGAAAATGGTAGTAACCTATAAAGATTGGCATGAGATGTTGTCGTTTGCTCTACATGGCTATCGTACTTCATCTAGAACATCAACTGGGGCAACTCCCTTCTCCCTAGTCTATGGCATGGAAGTTGTTTTGCCAGTGGAAGTTCAAATTCCCTCGCTGAGGATTATGACTAAGGAAGGCCTAGGCGAAGACGAGTGGATTCAAACGAGATTGGATCAACTGAACCTAATTGACGAAAAATGATTAGCTGCTGTTTGCCATGGTCAGACATATCAAAAACGAATGATCAAGGCTTTCAACAAAAAGGTCAAAACTCGAGTATATCAAGTTGGTGACTTGGTGATAAAACGCATCATTTCACCACAAGGCGACCCCATAGGTAAATGGACTCCCACTTATAAAGGGCCATTTATTGTCAAGAGAGTTTTCTTTGGTGGTGCCATGATGCTGACTACCATGGACGGTGAAGATTTCCCACATCCTATAAACGCGAACATAGTTAAAAAATACTACGCATAAGAAACCCGCTAGGTTGACACACCTAGGCAAAGTAAGGGCATCCCGGCAAACCAAAAGGTTTGGGCAAAAATTAGGGATATATGCAAAAGATTTTACACCCGGAAATTTGAAAACCCAAAAGGGCTACTTGGGCATAAAAGGGTATCCTGGTGGGCCGAAAACCCGAAAGGGCGGTCCAGGCAAAAAATAAAGGATTAAAAGCGTACGACTATGTCCCGTGGAATCAACACAATCAATTTTATCACCAAGGTCCAAGTTCAAATGGTCCAAAATCAATCCAATCAACTTCGATCAATGGCAAGGGACGTTCGAATACATTGGGGAAATAGTAGAGTGGGAAGGCAATGAGATCATTTCACATGGCTATTTGTTTTCATTCTCAATTTTGTTTTCCTTTCGACGATTTCCTCTTACTAGGATCTCCGTCTCTCTGTACAAAAAACCCCAATTCATGGGCAAAATATCAATACAAATACACTTTCAAGTGCAAAATTTTTGTCTTTGTTTTGAATGCAAATTTGTCCAAATGACTAAAATTGAATGAACATATGCATATGAACATAATTAAAACTATTTGGCACATGTGTCCTGTTAAGCATCAGTAAGCATCTCTTTAATGTATATGAAATAGCCCTACAGAGTTATCTCATCATCATTATCCTCGCAAGGACGGCGGCAATAAACCTTTCCCCAATAGAGTTGCCCATAAAGTCTCTTTGCATAGGATAATCCCTGACCAGAGTTTCAATCTCTTGGCAGCTCTCTCTCCAGCTAAGTCAATTTTTACAAGTTAAAGCCTCGGGGATCTCTTCCTAAAGGAAATTCACTTCCTCAACATGGTTTATTTCGCAACAAGGTTATTTCCCCAACCGAGTTCAAATTTCTCAACATACAACAATCAAGACACCACGAAGTTCCCCAGCTGAGCCCATCATCCCCAGCTGAGCCTATCATCCCCAGTTGAGCATATCTTCCCCAGCCAAGACTATTATCTCCAAACAGAGTCTATCATCCCCAGTTGGGTGTATCCTCCCCAAGATGAGTTTTTCCTACTCAACTCGGTCGGCACTCTCCAGTTTGAATTTCCCTTTCAAATTATCGCAAATCACAGGGCCGCAACCCCTAATCCCCAATAAAGCCGTCAGCAAAGCCTTTACTATTTCCAAGATTCTATAAAGCCTGGATCCGACCAGATATTAGCACAATATTCAAGTTATTACTGAAGCCTGGACACGACCAGATAACAGTTTGACTTCTTCAATTACTGAAACCTGGACCCGACTAGATAACAGTTTGAGTATCTGAAACCTAGATCCGACCAGATAACCAGTTAATCTCAATTCCAAGATGCTATGAAGCTTGGACCCGACCAGATAATAGCGTAACTCTTCAAATATATAGAAGAACCTGAACTCAATCCGACCAAGGCTTAACTTCTTTTCCCCGGTAGAGTTGCCTCCATAACCCCAACAAATTGCTGAGAAACCTAGACCCGATCAGATATCAGTTTTCATTTCCATCTTCTCAAACGGTTTATTGTGAAACCTGGACCTGACCAGATAACAATCATCCTCAGAGAGTCTTTGTGAAACCTGGACCCGACCAGATAACAATTGACCTCATCAACCTCAGAAATCTGCAAAGCCTGGACCCGACCAGATGACAGTTTTTCAAACAGTTTATTGTGAAACTTTGAGCCCGACTAGATAACAATTAACTATGACCCCCAGAAAGACACTATGAATCCTGGACACGACCAGATAATAGTACAGCTTTCCAAAAACCATGAAGCCTGGATCCGACCAGATAATTATTCAATTTCAGGAATTTACTGCGAAGCCTGGATCCGACCAGATAGTAGTTACCATTTCAAGTTACTGCGAAGCCTGGATCCGACCAGATAGTAGTTACCATTTCAAGTTACTGAGAAGCCTGGGTCCAACCAGATAGTAGTCACCATTTTAAGTTATTGCGAAGCCTGGATCTGACCAGATAACAGTTAACTTCCATATCCCCAACAAATTGTTGTGAAGCCTGGATCCGACTAGATAACTATTCAATTTCAAGGAATTTTCTGCAAAGCCTGGGATCCGACCAGATAACAGTTAATTCGTCTCTTCCTCCGGTAAATTACTGTGAAGCCTGGATTCGACCAGATAGCAGTCAACTACTTCATCCTCAGCAACTGTGAAGCCTAGATCCGACCAGATAACAACTGACGTTTGAGTGATATTCCCCAGCAAAAGCATCCTTTCAACAAAATTTGAAGATATGCATATTCTTCATCTCCAACGACAATCAGGGATTCAACCTCCCAGAATTTCCTCAGCAGTAGTCAGGGATTTATTTTCCCGGACAAAAACATACACTTCACATTCATACATCATAGCATGTGCATACCATATGCATTTATCATAATACCACATCTGGTGAACATCATGTAGGCATCTGCATTTTACTAATTCTTTTTCTCACATGTAAAACATCAAGTTTTAGTATAAATCAACAAGAGATTTTTGCTGACACTTCTTCCAGGATTTACAAACATCCCTCCAAATGGAATCTATAAGCCCATTCACCATCCATCGTCGAGTGCAAATTTCTGGGCATTCTAGTGTTCAATCATCTTTCACCTTCAAGTCACGAATGGCGGATCTGCGAATCTAACTCTTCAGGTTCAAGAATTTTGAACAGGGGCAGATGTTGTACCCAAAAATTTGCCCTCTCATTTCTCAAAGGATCGCCCTGGATCCCCAGGTTTTCTTCCATCCATTTCCCAGCCGTGAACTACAAATTTTTCAAGAAAGTTATTCACAAGGGTAAAATGGTCATTTGCACACTAAAAAGTCAAACTTTTACTTTTGGATCAAAATCAAGCTTCAAGAATCATATTTCATCAAGACATGTTGGAATGTGAGATTTGTTTCGTCAAGAAATTCAAAAGTCAAATTTTACTTTGGAAAAGTCAAATTTCTAAATACTTGGAATTTTTCTAAGTGTTTAAGAAACATGACAAACTCAGAACTTCTGATCAGATTATCACCATAATGCAAGATGATTCTGGAAGAACTTCTGATACAATAATTATAGATTTCAGTGAGATCTAAAACATTGCAGAACATAACTTCTCCTAGAAATGCTGGGATTTCAAATTATAACTCCTTAGAGACACGTCCTTGAAACTAAAGCACTCAGCAAAGTCGGGACACCTTCAAGACAGAGTTTGGTCAGAACTTCTGGGCCATTCTTCACAAAGGATTAGTCATAGTTTGCAAGGGTAAGTCAAAGAAGGTTACAAAGCATTCTGCAAGCTTCCTGGAAAGTCTGAGAGCTCCTTCAGAACATGCTGGAGCCAGAAGATAAAAGTATCTGAAGATTGGATGCTACGCTGAAGCAGAACTTCTGATCCAGAATTAAGAAATGATGCAGAGTTTCACATGGCAGTATTTCTGATTTGATAAATCTCATCATCATTTAATGCTCATTTAATGCTCACTTAATGCTCACAACCACTTTTGATTCTTTATCCAAAGGATTTCCCCCACGCGAACCTCTACTATCTTGGGAAAGCAAACTTTTATGCAAAAGTGTGCTAGGCCCATGCGCTGCTCTTCCTTTTCCTTAATTCATGCTGACAAATCCAGCTTAGGCGCTGCTAAACCTGCTAACCATCCTACTTTGTGCCTTGAATCATGCTTGTTTAAGCTTACTTCAAGAGTAAGTCAGCGTCTAGCGTATGACGTTGGTGCCACTTGACCTCTCCAAACTACAAAACCTTTGCCTATAAATTGAACTTAATTGGCCACTGTGAAAAGGAGAGAAAAAATTGAGAAAGAAAAGCCTTGAACCCCTGTAAAAATTCCAAGAGTCCAAAAAACTGTAAACACAAAAATATAAAACCTGTTAGCTTTTTGATTCTTGTATTCAAACTCCTTTTTTTTCTCAAGTGCTTCTTGACCAAAACCACCCATACAGTTTCTGATATATATTCAAAATCCATCCAAAATTCTGTAGTCAAACTGTCACACATTCTCCATCAACGTCCATCTCAAAAAGTCAGAACTTTATCCCTTGGTTGTTCCAGAATTTTCTGATCATTTACAGCCCAAGTTGAAAGTTTCCAGCCTGTTAAACACGTGAGGAAGCTGTTCAGAATACCACAAGTGGCCAGAACCAGGTTCCAGTTCACAAGGTATTTTCCAGCTGCAGGGTAAGTTTCTGCTGACTCTCATCATATTACTTAGGCATTGTCATATTTGCACGTTTAAAAATACAATGTAGACATTCTGATTCTGATGATGTACATATTCTGAGATTTCATGCATATGACTGCCTAAGTAGAGGGAATTCCAGTTCAGAGCTTCTTAAAGAAATTATAACTCAGAATTAGGATTAGCAAACTCATGCTTGCTTCTGATTTATATTTCTTATATCTCTTGTTTCTGAAACACTATGAAACTTGTCATAACTGTTATATGCGTAACTTCTGTTCTGTTAAGAAATGACTAAGTTGCAGATGTTCTGACTAGCATGGAGAGGGAGGCGAAGTTCTGTCAGTGGCATTAGAACTTCTGAAAACTTATTTGTTCTCCGCGGATCCAGAACTTCTGACTTTCCCTATTTCTATTAACGTTGTTTCTGTTTGTGCAGCGTGCCAGAGTCAGAACTTCTGACCTCTTCTTTTCAACATTTGCGCTGATTCTGTCTTCTCTCCCTTTTTATTTTTTTTTACCATCACTTTTATTTTTTTTCATTAACCAAAAAAACACCAAAAATATTTCATATTCACATATTATATTTTATTCCTTTCAACACAAAAAGACCAAAAAATATTTTCTTAAACAAAACTTATTTCTTTTCTTAAATAAATAAATATTTTACATTTTCTTTGAAAATTCTTATCCATTTCAATGTGGTTTTAATAGTAACTTAGGATTTAATTTGCAATCCCCATTTGTAAATATGTACACCCCATCCCCCTAATGATTGTAATAGCGTAGAAACTTTACTTTTCCGCATTTTCATTGCTTTCATGTATTGTTAGTAATTAGGGTGTGTATGACAAGACTCAAACCAATGTTTAGAAAACCCTAATTCAAGACAAAATTATGCATCCAATCAAATACACTTGCACACTAGCACCCATAGGGTTATTCTACTTGTTGCCTTACAAAAATGGCCATGTTATGCATGTGGGATGTCATAGCACAAACAAATCAAAAAAATACAAGATCATAGTCCCTCAATGACGCTATCAAAGTTGCCTTTTAACATGATCTTAGTCCCTAAAAAAATGCTAAATCATCTCACAACATTACTATCATGGTTATACGATGACCCGCGCCCGTCCCTTCATATCCAGCGATTGGAATTTTTACCAAAACAATGGTAAGATAGCAACGTCTAAAGGAGGAGGAAAAGAAAACCTAAAGACATTTTTGAGTAGGTAGAATGATCCTAATTACTTGCTCAATTTCAAAAACAAACATCCTTGCTATTCTCAAAAATAAACACCAACACTTTCCAAACATCTTTCAAAACTTGAAAATATTTTCAAAAGATCAACACTTTGTATACATTCTTACGAACGAGAATCATTACAAAGTTTTCCTAAACGATGGCGCCTTTTCAAAATACTTTCAAAAACCACACAAAGCACAATTTCAAACAAAAGAAAGTGATCTAGCAAGTAACTAAGAGCCCATGGAAAGCCGTGGATGAAAAGGGTGCTAACACCTTCCTTTTTCATAATCTACCCCCCCCCCCGAACTCAAGAAAAACATCTCTAAAGGTCTTTTCTGTGCTTTTTTCACCTTTCCTTTTGGATAAATGAAAAGTCGGTGGAGACTCTTGCTAAACCGCAACATTTGCGAATACAAAATGCAAAACCTCAAGTCAGTTCTCCCACCGTATCACAACTATAATAATCTAAATTGGGCTTTCCCGAAATATGCTTATCCCCTCCCCAATATTGACAAACTGGTCGATAATTCGGTCGGTTTCAAACTATTATCTTTCGTGGAAGCTTACTCTGGTTACAACCAGATTACCATGGCGAAAACAGACAAAAAATATACCGCCTTCATGACCGAGCCGGACAATTATTACTACAACGTAATGCCCTTCGGCTTAAAGAATGTGGGCGCTACCTACCAGCGCATGATGAACAAAGTCTTTTGCAATTAAATAGGTCACATGATCGAAGTCTATATGGACGACATGATTGGCAAGTCCACCAAAGAGTTCGACCATGCCGCCCATTTGAAAAAGGTGTTCGAGCAAGCCCGAAAGTGTCGTATGCGATTCAATCCGGAAAAATGCACCTTTGGCGTACGGGGAGGAAAGTTCCCCGGGTTCTATCTGACAGAACGAGGCATCGAGGCAAACTCCAACAGATGTCGGGCCTTCTCTGAGTTTCCGACACCCATCTCGAAGAAATCCATCCAGATCTTAAACGACATGCTCACTTCTCTTTCCTGATTCGTGGCAAAATCCGCCCAGCATGCACTCCCCTTATTCAAACTCCTGCGCAAGGAAGTTGCTTTCGAGTGGATGCCCGAATGCGAGCAAGCCCTCACCCACTTGAAAAGATCACTCTCACAGCCGCTCGTCTTATCCCGGCCCGGGAAAGACAAAGTCCTCTACCTTTATCTAGTTGTCGCCTCCGAGGCAATAAGTGCGGCACTAATAAGGGAAATCCCGAAAGGACAAAGGCCAGTTTACTTCACGAGCAAAACCCTGCAAGGCTCGGAAGCAAGGTATCGGCAAATTGAGAGAGTAGCCCTGGCCCTCTTTAACACCGCGGGGAGGTTAAGACACTACTTCCTGGCCCATACCATAGTGGTCCAGACGTATCAGCCAATAAAACAACTACTCAGAAGACCAGACATGGCCGGAAGAATGCTGAAATGGTCTCTGGAACTCTTCGAATTAGATATCTAATACGAAAGTAGGAAAGCCCTTAAGGCTCAAGCCTTGGCCAACTTCGTAGCGGAAATGACCTCACCCGGGGATCCAGAAGGCTCACGCTGCTAGACGATCTTCGTCGACAGCGCCTCTAGTATGACCAGAAGCGGAGCGGGCATCATATTAGAGAACGAAGAAGGGACCCTGGTCGAAGTTTCCCTTGCCCTGTCTTTCTCGACCTCCAATAATCAATCCGAATATGATGCATTCCTCGCAGGATTACGACTAGCCGAAGATCTGGGAGCCAAGGAAGTAAAAATCTTCACCGATTCTCAGTTGGTCGCCTCTCAAGTCCGAGGAGAATATTAGGTCAAAAACGACCAACTCGTCGAATATTGGGACCTGGTCCAGGAGGCGAAGAAAAAATTCAGGTCTTTGGACGTTCAACACGTTCCTCGCGAGCACAACGCCCGTGTAGACGTTCTATCCAAACTGGCGAGCACAAAGAAGAAGGGAGGAAATAAATCTGTAATACAAGAGGTACTCCCTCGACCGAGCACCCAGAAACCATCTGCCACCCTAAGAATATTCTCCATCAGGGACAGCGATTTCTAGATGACCACCGTACACGATTACCTCACTAAAGGCAAACTCCCCAATGACCTGAAAGAGTCGATCGTCTTCAGACGAAGGTCCTACTCGTACGTATTGATCGAGGGAAAACTCTACAGAAGAGGATTTTCCATCTCACTCCTCAAGTGTGTCGACCGAAGCGCATTGGAATGCATACTACACAAAATCCATGAGGGTATCGGCAATCAACATTTTGGCGGAAGATCCCTCACGAGGAAAGTCTTGCGGGCAGGATACTACTATCTCACCATGCAGCATGATGCAAGAGAACACGTGAAGAAATGCGATAAATTCCAAAGACACGGGGACATGCATTTAGCTCCTCCTAGTGAGCTCAAATCCCTCTCCTCTCCCTGGCCCTTTTCCTGGTGAGGACTAGACCTCCTCGGCCCATTCATGGTCGGAACCAATCAGAACAAATATCTAATTGTAGCGGTCGACTACTTCACTAAGTGGATAGAGGCCGAAGCCCTGGCCAAAATCACTGCCCAGAACGTCCTTCGCTTCTACAAGAGAAATATTTTGGCTCGTTTCGGCATCCCAAAAGTGATAGTCACCGACAACGGGACCCAGTTCACAGATCACACCTTCCACGAATTCTTCACAAAGCTTGGTATGACCCAACATTTCGCATCCATCGAGCACCCCCAGACCAACGGCCAGGCCGAGGCTGCCAACAGGGTGATACTCAGAGGCCTCAAGTGAAGTTTGGACGAAACCAAGAAGCGATGGGTCGAGGAGCTGCACAGTGTGCTCTCGGCGTATCGAACGACCACTCACTCATCTACCAGGGAATCTCCGTTCCGGCTAGCATACGGGACGAAGGCTGTTATCCCCGTGGAGATCGGGGAACCTTCTAGACTAACTGAGGCACCTCTCGACAAGGAGATGAACGACGTCGCCCTCACAAAAGAGATCGACCTGGTGGAAGAAATCAGAACGGGAGGGGCCCTGCGAGAGGCCTTGCTCAAACTAAATATAGCCATGCGCTACGATGCCAGGATGATACGTCAAAAGTGTGAAGTCGGCAGCCTTGTCCTGAAGAGAAATCGCAAAGAATCTTGCAAGGGAAAACTCGCGGAAAACTGGGAAGGTCCTTATCGCGTCTATGCCAAAACGGGAACCGGAGCGTATTACCTAGAAAATTTACAAGGGGAACAGCTCGTTCGATCATGGAACACTGAAAAGCTAAAACAATACTACAGTCGAAAACACTAAGTTGTCGGCAGGTTCGGTCGACAAGACAGACCCGCCTGAACCCACCACGTGTGCGTGCCTAGGCACAAGCATAGCACCCAAAAGTATTTAGAAGTGGCGAGGTTCCACTTTGTTGACGAGCGTACCCTTATCCCAACGTGGACAACTCGACCGAGCTCCACAGTCTTTGTGCCACGATGGTAGAGCGCCCGACTCGAGACGGGAAGTTCATGCTGCCGAACCCGGGTCCCTAAAAAATGAGACATGGATTCTAGCTCTCGCCCGACATTCACCCTGGCAGCTCGATCGGATTCCCCCCACCAACGAGCATACAAAATGAACACATCCCCGATATAAACACTACAGAATATGAAAGTCCTAATCGGACTAACTTGTCAACAATCATGCAAATAACACATTAAATATTAAAAGCAAAACGACCAATGGCCGGAAAATAAATAAAACAACCACTTGGGCTAAAATTTTGCGAATATTACATAAACGGGAAATAGCCCAGGAAACAATAAATATTATAAAAAACGGCACGTAGGCCGAAACAAATGGACGGTCACCCCTTCGCTTCTCCTTCGATGATAGGCGACAGTCGGGCAGGATCCCCAACCGGTTGGTTAATGACATCCCTCATATAGTCAGGAACCAGAATCTGTCCGTCAGCCACATAGTAGTTGACCCTCATGCCCGAAGTGTTGAGCTCAACGCCGGGATTCAACACACGTATATGATTCATCGCATTACCGAAGCTCCCCTTGGAAGCAGCCTGAGCATCATCCACTACAAGCTGAAAATGAGCTACTAGCTCGGCCCGAGTCTTCAGATCCTTGATGTCCTCTGGATCGTCCTCAGTGGGCGCTAGCTCGGCAATCAAGGTCGCCACCTTCCCTTCAAGACTCTCGCTCTTGAGCATGAAAGTGTTGTGCTCCTCGGACAACTCCCCTGACTCTGCCTCGGCCAGCTTTAGGGCTTTGTCTTTATCGACCAAGGCCTTCTCAGTCGCTGCCAACTTGGATCGGAGGTTCTTGATTTCCATCTCCTGGGATGAACTCCCCTCGGTATATGCCACGGCCATCTCCAGGATCCGCATCAAGCCGTCCGCGTCTTGGGCCAGTGTCTCCCTCTTTTGCGGACGACTCGTTCCCTCGATGAGGAGAGATTCGGCCTTAGGAAGACAAAGTGTCGCGCTCTCGATAAAAGACCTCTCTAGCTAGCAAGGAGGAAGATCATAAGCCCTTTTTCCCGTCTCCCCAATAAGGTCAACGCTCCCCTCAGGTCGAGGCCTCTTCTCCTTCGAGGAAACAACAGACGGGGATAAAACAGCTATGGACAGGGTTGAGGATGACCCACCTGATCCAGGGGCAGGAACTGGCCCTGCGCTAGTCTGGGCATCCTTCTTGGCCTTTCTCGCCCGAGCGGCGAGTGTCTTGGCCAGACGTTCTTGGACAAGATTCATATTTTCTGCAAGATAGAAAAAACAAGAGTCAGTAAAACGACGATCACATACTAGAAAAAGAAAATTTATACCCAGATATCTAACGGGATCCTCGCTCCCAAGGAGCTCCCGAACGTTTATGAGACCCGGCTTAAACACGGTCTCCCCGTTTCTTTCCAGCACAGGCCTACCTTCTCGACCGACTCGCTGGACCATAGGAATTTGAGCAACAAACAAGGTCAAAGTGGTGAAGCTCGACAGGTCCTCAACCCAAATCTCCCTCTCTCTTTATACATAGGAGCCCAGCTCCTTCTCGAACTGTATGCTAGTTCATTGAAACGAGAACTTGGCGACCAGCATCGCGGTAGGCTCCCCCAGCTCATTAATACGAGGATTCCCATCCTCGTTGAGAGACAGCTGACTCTTAAAAACGTTCAGCAGCACCTTTGTCGATGTGGGCTGCACCAAAATGTACTTGTCTTTGAAATGGCGCATAGATTCCAAGTAGGCCTTGAACAACTTCCCGTTGCTCTGTTTGAGGGAAACCCATCCCCACCGCCCGTCAGTCCGGCTCCTCTGAATGTGAAAACAATAGAAGAACAACGAGATCGTGGCATCGATCTTCAGATAGTCGTACACTATCTGGAGTGCCTGCATGAATGCAATCCCGTTCAGATGCAACTGAGAGGGGGCCACATGCAGATGCAGGAAAACAACCACTTCAAAGTCAGAAAAAGGGAGACAGAGACCCATCTCCCAAAAAACTATGTCATACATAGGAATTCTCCTTGTTGTACCCCAAAATTTTCCCTCCCATATTTCTCAATACATGTCAAGTGAGGTCCTCAAATTGCTCAAGGAAGTCCAAGGGTTGACCATACAAACTCTCTCCTAAGGCAGTCTACCTCAAATTAGAGTTTCATTTTGCATCAAGATGATTGAGTCCAAAGGATCACAAATGCTCACCTTTGTCCTAATATGTCCTCAAGATCATCCATGTCAAGATTCAATCCTTGCAGAGGAAGTTTGCCCAGTCAAATGCTCAAAGGCCTAAAAATCGATTGTGTTAGGTCAAAAGTCAAATGTGGCTCACATACAGTCAAGCTTCAAGATTTTTGGTAAACTTCCTCATTTTGAAGTATCATTCATCATTTTATCAAGGGTTGATCATGATTCATCAAGGATTGCTCACAATTCATCAAAACCCAAAAGTTGTTAAATTAGGGTTTTATAGGAAAAGTCAACTCAACTTTGACCAAGCATAACTTTCTCATACTTTATCAAAAATGACCCATCCAAATCTCACTTTAAATAGGATGAAATTCCCTACAATTCATTTCAGTTCCCAAGTTCAAAATATGCACTCATAAAAATATATGAATTTTGACATTATAGGTCATTTTGAAAAGTCAACAAAAATACCTTTTTGGTCAAAGCTTCATACATGAACATGGAAGACTCATTTGAGATGAGACCAAAAGGGTTGCTTATAGGACATCCTAAGCTTTCTAAAAAGTCCAAGAACACCCCTCTAGGGTCAAAATTGAGAGAGTTATGCATTGGATAAGTTGACCTTTTTTGCAAAATTGCCAAAAGTCAAATGTGCTCAAATTTGCATTTTTTGCTAAATGGGCCCAACTTTTTATGCTTGCACTTTAATGATAACATAGTCCACGACCTATGGGACCCTCCATGGTTTATTTATTCATTTATTTTATTTATTTTGATTTTTATTCATTTAAAATTCAAATAAAATCAAATAAATCTTAATAAATCATATATTGTGTTTTAGGGATGATTTTTGCATTGAAAGAAGATCCTATATGCTGTCAATTGAGAATCAACTCGTGCAAGGCCAATTTGGTTGGAAAAATATTGGATTTGAGCAAAATTGGAAAGAAATCATATGCCATGAAAGACCAAATCAAATCTCCATGATGAGCAAGATTGAGGTCGTTTTTGTTGACCTAATAGGTTGTATTACATATATAGAAGGAAGCCATGGCATAAAGAGAGGTTAAGCAGTCGTGAAAGAGGAAAAAAAACTAAAAAAATTTCAAGAAAAGTGGTGATCCAATTTCCATATTAGAGACCAAATCGTGTCATTCTCACATTGCCATAGATTGCTGGACATCCCAGGAGCATATTCCAATCAATTTCAAGCCTTTGCACACCTAGAATTGTAAGTTACAGGTATCACGATTTGCTTCCAAACTCGTTTTCGTTTTCATCAATTTATACGCCATTTGCATGTTTTGACTGCATATTCTTATTCCTTAACATGTTTTCAAGCTAATAATCATATTCAATTGTGTTTTTGGTGATTGTATGACAAACTGCCATGGCTAGGGTTTCGTGTTGAGTTTTAGGGCTTTGCAGGATACGTGAAATTGGACTTTGATTCTGGTACCATGAGACTCGTGAGGATGAGGCGAGTTGATTGGTACCAGCCATGGCCATTTATATTGCTTGTGGAGAGTTTTTGAAATACACAGGGATATACCTTTAGTAAGTGTCTGTAGGTAAAAGTTTGCTACCTAAAACGAAGGTTTGGGAGGAAGACGACGATGCGTGTCATCCCCTGGTTGGGTGATTTGAATTTAGCGCGTTTTGAGTTTTAGTGTTTTGTTTTTATTATATTATAATTGATTTTGATTATATATACAAATAACAAGCGTAGCTCAGTTGGCAAGCAGGGGTAGAAGTATGCATAAGGACCTGAGTTCGATCCCCAGGTCCCAACCTTTCTTCACATTTTTCTTCAATAGGTAATCAAGCGCATAGCAAGTCAAGAAGTTCACCATACACCATCAGGATATGGCCATCCAATTCATCAATGCCTCAGATCAATATATCACCATTGGAGGACCACCATGTGCATCAAGTCAACAGCAACACTGGATCATGCAAAGTCAAACGGGCCTGGATTCTTTTGGGCTCGGAATTCCACAACACACCCCCCATAATTGCTAATACAGGCCCATATTTCTTTCTTTTTCTTTTAGTTTTTTTTTTAAATCTTTCAATATTTATTTTATTTATTACTAATTCACAATTTATTTTTCATAAAAAAACCATAAAATCAATAATTCACAAAACTAAGATTAGTTTTTTTTATTTATCAAAATCAATTTAATTTAGGTTTAACTTAGGAAAATTGTAATTTGTTTTTATAAATAAAATCAAAAATAGAAGTTAAGTTAACTTTTAATTTTATCTTGCTCTTTTTTATCAAATAAATAAAAATACAAAAAATAGGTTTTGGAAAATTAATTTATTTTTCTTAGTTTAAAATTAATTAGACTTAGGATTTTCCTTTAATTTAGCAATTCCATTATTTTCACAAAACAAAACAAAAACATTTTCTTTAGTTAATCGCAATTAGTTTTAGACAAGGGTCAAAACCCTAGTTGCCCCGCATACGATTCATCGTGCGCGTATTATTATTTTTACCAATATTTCTGTAAATGCTCATGGTTTGTAATAGTTTAGTCTAGGGCTTTTATTTACCGCTTTTTCTCGGGTTTTTGGCTATGTAATTAATCTCCCTCCCCGAAGCCTTGTAATAGCGTAGATTTACTTTCTCGCATTTTAATTCTCGCAAATATTTGACTGTTTAGGTGTATGCTAATAGGATTGTATGATAAGAATGCATGACTGATTAATCCAGTTAGAAAACCCTAATGTGCAAAGATAAATAACTGAAACTAATCACTCGCACATATCACTCTTACGGTATACTCTCACTTCGGTTGCCTTTGGTAAACGATCATTAAGCATAGGGTGTCTTAGTGGTTGCCCTCCTGTCTAAAAAAGATCAAACGTCCCATTCAAATGTTGCCTCCGAAATGTTGCCTCAAATATCATCTTAAGACTCTAGGGTTATTACTAAGGTATCCGAACATTGCTTTAGTGATCGTATGTCCCTTTCGAATAAACCCTTACAACTCCAACGACGGTGCTACCTATTTCTCAATAGTAGGATAGCACTATCTAAAGGAAACGAGAATAGAAACGATCTTTTTTCGAGTAGATAGATGCTAGTAGGTACTTGCTCAAAACAAAACTCTTCACACTTACACACTTTCAAAACAATTTTCAAAAAAAACTTTGTCACACCTTTGAGGACTGATACAAGGGTTATCACAAAGTAAAACTTTTCAAAAGCAAACACACACAAGCAATTTTAAAAGATGAGCAAGTACCTAAGAGCCCATGGAAAACCATGGATAGAAAGGGTGCTAACACCTTCCCTTTCTATAATCTACCCCCCGTACTCAAAATCTCGAAAAAGGATTTTTCTGTACTTTTTTTCCTTTCCGATTGGATGAAATAAAAGTCAGTGGGACTCTTGCTTACCGCGACATTTTCCAAACACAAAACGCAAACTAGAATTCAAACCGTCAGTTCTGCCACTGTATCACAGAACTGGCGACTCTGTTGGGACTTATAAGTGGGGTATACCTTAGGATCTAGGTCATCATAATTGCTTCTCTTGATTGCTTTGTTTGCTTTACTTTTAAGGGTTTTGTTTGGGGTTACTATATATCCTACACCCGGATCTGGGGATACCTTTTAGGTAAGTAGCAATAAATTGTGAGGGATCTGTACAGCGTAGACCGGTACGGTTGAAGCAGTAGCTACATTGATGGGGCACATTAGTTGGTACCGGTATCCCTTGTGGAGAAACGAGGAGAATACGGGGCCGCTGTGTGGTGTCATTAAGCATCAACTGACCTTAGAACCTTTAATCGACTAACTTGGCCATTAGAAAGTAGTGAGATAGTCGGCCTCGGTATAAAGCTGAAAATTGGTTGATACTCGATGCTACACTCATTGAGACCATACTCTCGAGATAGTTCCATCCGCAAGAAAAGATTGCGTGAGCTGAAACCATGACCGATGGAGGATGGTCAGTGATATTGAGATCCTCTAGAACCTGGTTACTTTTCTAGGACAGGTTGAAACCAACTTAACTTTAAGAGGGTACTACCTTTGACCTTATGCAAGCCTTAAACCTTAGGGCTTTGTGTGATTTGACTGTGTTTGCAGTACTTGTTGTTTGCTATACTTGTGGTTTATCATGACATCATGCATCATAACATGGCATTCATGTTTCATTACACTAACCATTTCAAAGACCAAGGGAATTTATCTTTGTTCTGTTTTGCAGATTATGGCTTCCATGCGTAGAAATACCATCTGAGTCAACTTTGTGCAAATACCTGCCCAACTTAAAGAGCTAGCCTCAAGAGTTTATGAGACTTCTATGTTCATTAAGAGACATGATCAACTTCTCATCCTGGTTACTTCAAATCTTGATGAGCAGATGATGAGCGTACTATTTCAGTTCTTTGATCTTGTGCATCATTGCTTCACCTTTCTAGCTTACCAGCTGGTACCCACCTTGGAAGAGTTCTCTCACCTATTGGGCATATCCATCCTTGAACAGGTACCCTTCACAAGTATGGAAGAAGTTCCTAGACCATAAGACATTGCCTCAGCTCTGCATTTGAAACGGGCTGATTTAGTATCTAATTGGGAAACACGAAGCGGGGTCGAAGGTTTTATAGCCAAATTTCTGATAGACCAGGCTCATCTATTCTGGGATAATTTGTATTTTCAAGCTTTTGAAGATATCTTGGCTCTCCTTATCTATGGTTTGGTCCTCTTCCCGAATTCAGATTCCTTTGTAGATGTGAATGCTGTCAAGATTTTCCTTTCTTGCAACCCTGTGCCTACCTTGCTTGGAGATATCTTGCATTCCCTCTATACTCGTACTGTGAGAAGAAGAGGGAATATTATGTGTTGCATGTCGTTGTTGTCGAGGTGGTTTATTTCTCACCTCCCTAAGTCTATGCTGAAGAATGAAGAAGGTTTGGGTTGGTCCTAAAGAATAATGTCACTTGCTCATACAGATATTCTTTGGTGTTCCTGGGCTATGGAAGACACTTCTGTTATTGACCGTTGTGGGGGATGGTGAACAGATCTGACCCCCAAGAGTTGGGACCAAAGACTTCCCTTCCTATGTAGCCTTACCTCCAATGGGTCCGAGCTCGTGCCCAGACGCTTGGGATGCCCTATGAGGCCGTATTACCAGTGATTGTGGAGCCCACTAATGAAGAAGGCATTCCTTACACGGTTCTCTATCCTTACATGCCCATCGATCCTGGGGAGTTGCAGAGGTCTTGGATTCAGCTGAGGAATGAGCGGGATACTTACCGGGAAAAGTACCATGAACAAGAAAGGAAGATTTTGAAGCTCGCCAGGCAGCTCGAGGAAGAAAGAGTGATCAATGACTATATCGGCACAAAGAGGAAGCGACCATGGGATTTTTTATTTTTCTTTTTCTAGTTTTGTTTTATTTACTTCTTTTGTAACGCCTTAAACGCATTGTTGAACCTTTTAAAAGTTAATCTAATAAAGTTTGTTTATTTTTGGTTTGCAAATTTAAATCTCCCAAAGTCTTTGAAATCATTACATGCACATCCCATTATCATGCACATCATTACAGGTACCCTTAAAGGTTTCTCATCTTCTTCGCTGTTTATTTTAGCAAAAATGTCTTTCGATCAAGCCATCAAAGATCTTCAGGCATAGAACTCCTAATTCCAACAGATGTTCATAAGTCTGGCTAAAGGGCAAGAGGATCTAAAGACCCTTATTCTGAAAGAGAATAAAAAGAAGAAGAAGGTTGGTATTCTAAACATGGGTAGAAGATTCAGAGAAAGATTGAGACAACCAGATGATCTGACCTCCTCATCCAAGGACGGGGAGAACCAAGAGAGAGCAAAGGACCCTACTCCTGCAGTTTCTAAAGATGATACTGATTATGATGATGAGAAATATCCTCCTACCGAGGATAGATACAAACAGCTAGAAGACCGTCTGAGCGCTATGGAGATTCAGAAAATTCCTGGTTTGGATTTCGAAGAATTGGGATTGGTATCAGGAGTGGTCATCCCTCATAAGTTCAAAGCTCCGGTTTTTTCCAAGTACGATGGAGTATCCTGTCCAAAACTTCATCTCCGCTCATATGTCAGGAAAATCCAACCCCACACTGCTGATAGAAATTTGTGGGTGCATTTATTTCAAGATAGTCTATCAGGGACTCGGCTTAAATGATTTTATCAGTTAGAAGAAGCCAGTGTCTGAAACTGGGAAGACCTTGCTGCTGCTTTCTACAAGCAGTATCAGTACAATGCCGACCTTGCTCCCACTCGTACTCAGCTCCAGGGTATGTCCATGGGTGCAAGTGAAGGTTTTAAGGACTATACTCAGAAGTGGAGAGACTTGGCTGGAAGAGTCCAACCCCCTTTGTCTGATAGGGAGTTGGTTGACATGTTTCTAGGGACGCTATCTGGTCCATTTTTCAATCACTTGATCGGCAGCTCATCATCTGGTTTTATTGAGTTGATCTTGACTGGAGAAAGAGTAGAAGCTGGTATCCGAAGTGGTAAGATACAGAAGGATGCCACTTCGAGTTCGGTAAAGAAGCCTTTCACTGGTAAGAAGGAAGCTAGTGCAGTCTATGGCCCGAGGGGCCAAAACATATCCTAACACCGTCAAACGGTAAATGTTGTAGTGATACCAAGACCCACAGTTTCTCCATAATGCAACAATCAACAAAGGGTGGAGAGACCACAACGGAATTTTACCCGCATCAACATGACTTTGGCTGAAGTTCTGCCTCATCTGTTAAAATCCAACTTGGCAACCTTGAAAGAGGCTCCCAAGAATCCAAAAACTGCTTCTCCCAGATACAAACCTAACGCGCGGTCCACTTACCATTCTGAGAGCCCGGGCCATGATACAAATGATTGTTGGGCCTTGAGAAACAAAGTGCAAGATTTGCTCGAAGCCAAGGAGATAGAGTTTGATGCTCCGAAAAGCCGAATGTTATAACTGCTCCTATGCCCAAACATGGTCGTGGAGTTAATGTTGTTGACACCGATTTGTTTGTGACTTCTGTTGAAGAAATTTCTACTCCCCTTATGATTTTTAAGAAGAATTTACTGTTGGCCGGTTTATTTACGGGTTGTGGTGAAGGTTGCCACATGTGTTCAACTCTGCCTTCCAATTGTTGTTTGTTGAAATCAGGTGTTCAGCGCCTGATGGATAATAAAGAAATTTTGTATGAGAAGACTACGACCCCTGTTGTTCCCAATGAAGATATTGCCATTATAACCATTTCCGCCTATCCTTCCAAGGTTTCCTCGAGAAAACCTGTTAGGGTCACACCTGTTCCAAGAGTTGCTCCGCTGATAATCACCGTTCTTGGTCCCATCCCATACACTTCAGACAAGGCTGCCCCATGGCACTATGATGCTAATGTGTATTACCATGGTATTAAATAAGACTTGAAGAATGAAGAAGTTGATACTGATGTCAGTAATATTGTCGGGTTAGCAAGGTCACCAGAAGTGGGAAACTCTTTTCTCTTGAGATTTCCCCTCCGACTGTCCACAAGCCTGTTGTCATCCCATCTACCAGTACATCAACTGTTGTTCCACTTCCTACTCCTGTTATCACCCCTGTCACCGAGCCATCTGGGACTCGGGGAAAAGAAATTCTAGATGAGCCTGCCCGGACGGAGGCACCAAGGAAAATCATTGTGGAAACCTCTAAGCATGAGATAGAGGAAATACTGAAAATTATCAAGAAGAGCGACTACAATGTGGTGGAGCAGTTGGGGCATACCCCATCAAAAATCTCCATGTTGTCTCTGCTATTATGTTATGAAGCCCACGCGAAGGCTTTGATTGCATTTCTCAAGATTGCGCGTGTGCCGCATGAAACTTCTGCATATCAGTTCAAAGATTGTGTGGCTAGCCTGACTGATGACAACGGGCTAGGATTTTCAGATGCGGATCTGACTGCTAAGGGGAGGAATCATAATGATGCTCTGCATGTCTCGATCGAGTGCAGGGGCACCACTATGGCCCAAGTGCTGGTAGATATCGGGTCCTCACTAAATGTTTTGCCAAAGAAAGCGTTAGACATCTGGATTGTGAAGGTTTGATTCTAAAGCAGAGTAACATTGTGGTAAGGGCTTTTGATGGATCAAAAAGAATGGTTCACGATGCTGTACCACAAAATTTTCCCTCTCATATTATCAAGATTTTCCTCACAAGACTTCTTGGACTCCAGACAGGATTAGGGTTTGCTCAGCTCAAGACCTCACCTTGCACTGATGAACTGAAATTAGGGTTTGAGTTTGTACAAGGATTTTTGGACCATCAATGCTTCATGTGACTTCCATATACCATCTTGGACCCCTAAGATTGCTCATACCAAGTTTCAAGCCTTGAATCATATTTTTGCCCAGTCAATTGGACAGTTGACCTAAAAATCAGCTGTATTGGGGAAAAAGTCAACCATGGCCAATTTACAGTCAAACTTCATAATTTTTGATCCACAACAACACTCTAGGCTCCTATGTACCATTTGATCAAGTTTGGACCACAACTCCTTAAGAAATTTGATCAGATCATCAAAAGGGCAAAATGGTCAAAATTAGGGTTTTGACTGAGAAAGGGAAATTTCTGATTTTTAACCTAGCCAATGGCCAATTGGGTTCAATAATGATTTCAAGGACTCAATGGCATCATATTTACCTAATCACATAGTTCAAAATATCTCAAATGCAAAGGATTGACAAATGAATTTTGCAGTCAACTGATCAAAAGTCAATTGTACACTGAAAAGTCAAACTTTGACTTTTTTGTCAAAATTAAGTGCCAAGGGTCATAATTCATCAAGATATTTCAAAATGTGAAACTTTTTGACCAAGAAACCTAAAATTGCAAATTAGGGTTTTAATTTGAAATTTTTCATAACTTAGAATTTTTCTAAGTTATAAAAATTTCTTATTTTTTCCCAACTTTCCACAACTTTTTCACCATGATGAAATTGGATTCAAAGAAAACTTCCAACATGAAAGTTGTATTCCTCCATGAAATCTACAACTTATATTCACAAAGTTTTCCCAAAATATGCTTGTATCTAAAGTTATGATTTTGTGAATAGGGGTCCATAAACTTTTTAACTTAGTGAAAATTTGCCCTAGTTTAGGCAGGATTTTGACCTAACTTCATGGACATTGTTCACCTAGTTCCAAGAGGTATATCAAGTTTCATTTCAAAGATGTATTGTAGAGCATGTTACAATATTTCCAAAATGTCCCAGAACTCTCCAAGATCATTTATGGTTAGGGAGAATCGAAGAAAGGAAAATGGCACTTTATCACTTTTGTTCAAGGCATTTTTACAATGGTTCAAGTTGAAAATTTGTCCTAGCATGCTTGTACTTGGTATTACAGGTCCTAATCCTTTCTACACTCCATAATTTAATGCAAATTCAATGGATATTGGCTTTATTCTGACCTTTGGATCTTTGCACAAAGAATTAATCCAAAAATGGCATAAAGTTCATAATACCATTTTGATAAAGCATGCTTTTTGCAACTTTGCAAATCTTGGGCCATGGACCTGATCTTTTGTTGCAAGCAAGATCCACAAACATCAGGTAAAGTATACCAACTCCTTGCAGCCCTAGATCAAGCCTGTATAGGCCTTTGGCATTGTCACCTCAAACTTTCTTCAAAAACAAGAAAACTTGCAAAAGTCAATACAAATCCATAGCATCCAAAACACCCTAAAACACCAAAATCACACTTTTCTGCCCAAACAGAGCATCCTCTACAAATCACTTGCCAACTTGAAACTTGCTCGTGCGTTTTTCCTTTCAACCCTTGAAACATCTTCCCTACATCACACCTAAACTATCCAGGCCTTTGTCTTGCAACTGTGTTCCCTGTTTCACACTTCACCATTTTCATTTTGCAAGGTTGCAGGTTGACTCGTGCAAGGAGTTTTAGCCATCTACAAGACCAGCTAAGCATTGGAAAAGGTTGAGGGAACTTCAAGGAAGCTCACATGATCTTCAGGCCTCACTCAAAGTTCCCACATTGCAATATCCAAACTCAACTGAAAAAGGTATTTTTCAAAGTTCTATCTCCTTATTTAGGCATCCTTAAGCTTAGATTTGTGAAGCAAAAATGTAGTCTTTAAATTGCTGAAGCTGTACATATGCATACTTTCCATTTATATTAATTGAGCTAAGAGTATTTGGTTGTTGAACATGCTGAAAAAACTAGGTCAGAAATTAGGGCCATTAAAATTCTCCCTGATCTTTGGGAGTTAGGTTATGAATTTTATATCATTGGAATCGTGAGTTAACAAGCTACACTTTTTATGTTATGAGTTTTTGATTTTATGCAAGCTAGAGCAAGATACCAGTTTGTACACAAATGCGCGCGTTTTGGAGAAGGCTGGAGGACAGGGATGAAGTCCTGGGCCTGGCGCGCCTTGGGCTTCCTTTCCTGACTTTTCACACCCCATTGTTTCCTATTTGCACCCCCTTGGCCTATTTTTTTTATATTTTGCATATTTTTCATTTCTTTTTATATTTATTGCTTTTATTTATTTTTCTGAACATGAAAAAATCTTGAAAAATATTTTCTTTATTTTTTGCATTTTATTTTATTTTTTTATTATTTTTTTAGCATAAAAAATAGTTTATTAGTAATAATATACTTTATTTTCTTAAATAAACTTGTAAATAATAATAAAAATACTTAAATATTTTATTTTATTATTTTATACATATTAAATATTTATTTGTCATACATATTTAATTTTTAAATATTTGTACATAATATAATTATTATTTTTCTTGTACAAAATGAATAAAATAATAATAGAAAACATAATTTTCTTTTAAAACAAAACTAGGGTTTCCCCTTTCAAAAATAATATTATTATTTTTTCTTATTTTTAGGACTTAGATAATTTTATTTCCTCATACATAAAACAATTACAAAAAACATTTTTTGCATATTTACATTTTTATTGCATATTTAAATAATTGTTTATTTATTTATTGTACAAATAAATTCAATTGGGTTGTAATAGTGAATTAGGGTTTTATTTTGGGCAAATATCCCCATTCAAAACTTGTATCCCCCCTCCCATAATATTGTTGTAATAGTTTAGATTTACTTTACGCAAATTATCGCATTATATACATGTTTAGTAAGCTAGGGTTTGTATGATAAGACGAAAATCAAACAAATAGCAAAGACCTAATACAAGACAAAATGCATGAAAAATGACAACACATTGCACACAACACCCCTAGGGTTTCATCCACTTGGTTGCCTTAAAACATGGCCATGGTATGCATGCTAGGTATCTTAGCAAAACAAAACAAAACAAAAGATCATAGTCCCTCGATGGCGCTAGACAAGTTGCCTAAAAACAAATGATCTTGGTCCCTCAAAACTTGCTAAGATACTTGACAATATTGTTATCATGGCCATACGATGACCCACGCCCGTCCCGTTTAACATCCAAAGATAGGGTTATCTACCAAAACAATGGTAGGTTAACAATGTCAAAGGAATGAAAATGTACAAGAAAGACTTTTGATTAGGTAGATGCTTCTAGTTACTTGATCAATTTGCAAACAATCCTTGCTATTTTCAAACACACATACATTTCAAAACATTTTCCAAACAACTTTCAAAACATTGAAACACTTTTCAAAAGACAAACATCTTTGTATACATTCTTACAAACAAGAATCATTACAAAGATTGCCTAAACAAAGGCCTCTTTTCAAAATACTTTCAAAACCACACAAAGCACCATTTCAAACAATTGTCAAAGCAAAGCAAGTGATCTAAAACAAGTAACTAAGAGCCCATGGAAAACCATGGATGAAAAGGGTGCTAGCACCTTCCCTTTTCATAATCTACCCCCTGAACTCAAAAACAATCTCAAAGGTCTTTCCTGTACTTTTTTACCTTTCCTTTTGGATAAAATAAAAGTCGGTGGCAACTCTTGCTAAACCGCAACATTTGCGAACACAAATGCAAAACCTCAAGTCAGTTCTCCCACCACATCACAGAACTGGCGACTCTGCTGGGGAATTTTATAAAAGTGGGGTTACCTTAGGGTTTTAGATCACCTTTACATGCTTATCTTGCTTGACTTGTATGCTTTACACTTTGGTTCTATTGTTTGGGTTTGAATCCTCTACCCAGATTTGGGAAACATTCATAGGTAAATAGAAATACGTTGTGGAAACTGTGTGGGGTATACCGACATGGTCTAAGCAATAGCTATATTAGTGCGACATATTTGTGGGTACCGGTAGCCTTTGAGTCAATCAAAGAGAATACGGGGCCGCTGAGTGATGTCATGAAGCACTAATGGACTTTTAGAACCTTTACTTGACCAACTTGGCCTTTTAGGATGTAGTGAGATGACCGACTTTGGTGCAGTTCGAAGTTGGTAGATACTCGATACTATACTCATTGAGGGTTGGTTCCTTGGAATATTTCGGTCGCCAGTAAAGAGGCTGAATTGAAACAATGAACAAGGAAATAATCTAGTGATATTGAGCTCCTTAGAACCCGGTTACTATTTCTAGGACAGGTTGAGCCAACTAAACTTCAAGAGGGTACTTACCTATGAAACCCCATGCAAGCCTAAACTAGGAACTTGTGTGATTTGTTTGTACATATATACTTGTGCATAACATCATGGACATCATGAAGCATCATATGCATCCACTAACCATTTCAAGGATTCTGGAATTTCATCTTTGTTCCTGTTTTGTAGGTTATGGATTCACTTCGCAAGAAAACTGTCCAAATCAACCTTGTAAGAATTCCTCCTCAACTCAAGGAGCTAGATTCAAAGATTCCTGAGAATTCTCCATTCACAGAAATACATGGTCGTCTACTCAACTTGGTTACCACCAACACTGAGGAGGATATGCTGAAAGTTCTCTTCCAGTTCTTTGACCCTTTGCATCATTGCTTCACATTTCCTGACTACCAACTTGTGCCTACTTTTCTCAACTCTTGAGGATTCCTATTCTCAATCAACTACCCTTCAAAGATACGGAAAGAGATCCAAATCCATAAGAGATTGCTCAAGCCTTACACTTGCACTCCTCTGATGTCACAACACATTGGGAAACTAGAAGTGGTGTCAAAGGTTTCTTGTCAAAGTTTCTGTTTGAGAAGGCCCAAAGCTGTTGGAATTCTCTAGACTTTCAAGCTTTTGAGGAGATTGTAGCTCTTCTCATTTATGGGATGGTCTTGTTCCCTAATCCTGACCAACTCATAGATGTGAGTACTGTCAAAATCTTCATGACTCGCAACACGGTGCCTACATTGCTTGGGGATATCCTCCACTCTTTTCACACTCGTACAATAAGGAAAAGAGGTGTTCTCATGTGTTGCACTCCTCTACTGGCAAGATGGTTTATTTCTCATCTTCCCCAATCAGTTTTGAAGAATGAGCAAGGTTTGAGGTGGTCACAACGATTGATGACTCTTACACATTCAGACGTTCATTGGTGTTCTCGATCAAAAGAGAATGTCATCATCATTGACTGTTGTGGAGAATTCTCTAATGTCCCTCTACTTGGCACTAGGGGAGGCATCACCTACAACCCTTGCTTAGCTCTGAGACAGTTTGGTTATGCCCGAAGGGATGGCCCACATGACATGTTGATTCAAGGTTTGGTTTTCGACTTCGACAACGACAATCAAGGACTCCGACAAAGATTCATCTGAGCTTGGAGAATGCCCAACAAGGTAGACAGTAAGACCTTGGGACACAAGAATTCCATCCCCCTTGAGCCTTACCTCAAGTGGGTACGAACCCGCTCCCAAAGTCTTATGATGCCTTACCCCTACATTCTCCCTGTGATTATAGAGCCTGTTATGGAAGGAGAGGTTCCATACACCCTCCTACGTCCTGACATGCCAACATCACTCAAAGATCTATAAAGGAGTTGGATACAGCTCAAGGGAGAGCGTGATACTTTTGAAGCCCAATTCTACGCAAGCGAGAAGAAGGTTTTGGAACTCACTCGGCTACTTCACGAAGAGCAGACTCTCAACACCTACATTGAACCAAAGAGGAAGCGCAACGTCTTTTTACCTTAGAATTTTGTATTATTTTGCCCATGGGGAATTGATGTACTAACAAATTCTATCTTATTAATATGACGTGTTTTTCTTTTTGTTTAAAACAAATTTGAATTTCTGAATCCTTGAAAGCATTACATGAATACATATCATTCATCATATGCATAAGCAGATCTTCACACTAAGTTTCCTCATCTCTCTGTTGTTTATTTCAGCAAGATGGATATTGAACAAACGGTCAAAGACTTACAAGCTCAGAATTCACAATTTCAACAGCTACTCTTGACCTTGGCCAAGGGGCAGGAGGAGCTCAAGACTCTACTAGAGAAGGAAAAAGAGAAAAAGAAGAAGAAAAGAGCTGGTGTGGCTATCTTGGGCAGAAGGTTTTAAGGACAAGCCAGACGGACTTTGGAATTCCCATCAACATCTGAAGAGGGGGAAGGAAAAGGAAAGGGAACTGCAGTGCCTTCAGATTCTGAAGCTGAAGAATAAGAAGATAAGGACTACTTTGAACAACAGTATCCTCCGGCCGATGACAAATACAAAAACCTGGAGGAACGTCTAGCTGCTATGGAAGTGCAAAGAGTACCTGGGCTGGATTTTGAGGAGTTAGGGTTGGTTTCTGGAATTGTAATCCCTCCTAAGTTTAAAGTACCTCTGTTTTCTAAGTACGATGGGGTGTCTTGTCCCAAGATGCACCTACGATCTTATGTCAGGAAAATTCAACCATATTCTTCTGACAAAGACCTGTGGGTCCACTTTTTCCAAGATAGTTTATCAGGGACGCAGCTGGATTGGTTCTACCAGTTGGAGAGGTCTGATGTCCATAATTGGGAAGACTTGGCAGCAGCCTTCTATAAACAGTATCAATATAATGTCGACTTGGCGTCAACTCGTACTCAGCTACAGAGTATGGCTATGGCTACCAATGAGGGCTTTAAAGACTACGCCCAGAAATGGAGGGATTTGGCCAGTAGGGTGCAACCACCTTTATCTGAAAGAGAGCTAGTGGACATTTTCTTGGGGACTCTGTCAGGTCCTTTCTTTAATCACCTGATTGGAAGCTCCTCTGCAGGTTTCACTGAGTTGATTCTAATTGGCAAAAGGGTGGAAGCCGATATTAGAAGCGGGAAAATTCAGAAAGATGCATCTACCTCTGCTGCTGCAAAAAATCCCTTCACGGGAAAGAAGGAAGTGTCTCTTGTCTATGCCCAGAGGAATCAGGGAAGAACCGAACGACGACCAACTATGGGGACCGTCATGATTCAGAAGTCCGCATCAGACCAACCGAGAAATAATCAGCCGAGAAATGATCAGTCGAGGAATAACCAGCAAAGGGTGGAAAGGCATGTAAGGCAATTAACCAAGATAAACATGACTCCCGCTCAAGTCTTACCACATCTCTTGAAGTTGAACCTGGCCATGCTAAAGGAGGCCCCTAAAAATCCTAACACTGCTTCTCCATATTACCATCCCAACGCCAGATGCACGTACCACTCAGAAATTCCAGGGCACGACACCAATAACTATTGGGCCCTAAAGAACAAGATTCATGATCTTATCGATGCAAAGGAAGTTGAATTCGAAGCTCCTGAAAATCCGAACATTATCTCCGCTCCAATGTCGAGGCATGATGTCAGTGCGCTAGAGGACAGTGAAGAAGAGGGTAGCTTGGAAGACTGGATTTTCCCTAATGTTGACAGAGGATTGTGCAACTGGTAAGCAAAAGACTTTGTTCCGATTACTTTCATACCGCAGTAATTTATCTTTTCCATTTATGTTGGATCTGTAATAATTCGCAAACAATTCGTACTTTTTCAACCTTGTGTCTTACCTGAGACACGTAGGTCCATTTGTAAGGGTTCTTATTTCATTTTCATATGTCATTTTAATGAATCATGGAAGCTTTTCATATTTAAACCTTTTGTGCTCATTGTCTTTCTTTTGCATTTTGTTGTTTTAAGATGGCTATGACCTTACACACACCCACACTCACAAATGCAGGTACCCTTCCATTCCGGAACCCATGGGTAACAATACTGCTATAGCCTTCAGTGACTCTGAAGATCTGATCAACCAAGCCGAATACGAAGGTGAGGAAGATTGTGAGGTGCCAGGGGAATTGGCCAGACTTTTACAACAAGAGGAAAGAGCAATTCAGCCTCATGAAGAGCAGTTGGACACAATCAACTTGGGAACTAAGGATGACAAAAAGGAAATCAAGATAGGTGCCAAGCTAGAGCCAAGTGTCAAAGAGCGCCTAATTCAGCTACTACATGAATATGTTGAGATCTTCGACTGGTCATACGAAGACATGCCAGGACTCGATACAGACATTGTGGTACACCGTCTCCCCACAAGAGAAGACTGTCCACCGGTGAAACAAAAGGTCCGCCTCATGAGACCTGACATGTCCGAGAAGATCAAAGCAGAAGTTATGAAGCAGTTCAATGCTGGATTTCTGGCTGTTACTTCCTATCCATAATGGGTTGCTAACATTGTGCCCGTGCCTAAAAAGGACGGCAAAGTCAGAATGTGCGTGGATTATAGAGACTTAAACAGGGCCAGCCCTAAAGATGACTTTCCACTTCTGCACATTGACATCTTGGTGGACAACACAGCTCAGCACAAAGTATTTTCTTTCATGGACGGATTCTCAGGCTATAACCAGATCAAAATGGCACCTGAGGACATGGAGAAAACTACTTTTGTTACACATTGGGGTACGTTCTGCTACAAAGTGATGCCATTCGGACTGAAGAATGTCGGGGCAACCTATCAACGTGCCATGGTAGCTTTGTTTCATGATATGATACATCATGAGATAGAGGTCTACGTAGATGACATGATAGCCCGATCACAAACTGAAGAAGAACACCTTGATCACTTGCAAAAGCTGTTTGTCAGGTTGAAGGAGTACAAGCTCAGACTGAACCAAAACAAGTGTACATTCAGAGTCCGGTCTGGTAAGCTCTTAGGTTTCATTGTCAGCAACAAAGGTATCGAGGTTGATCCTGCCAAAGTCAAAGCTATACAAGAAATGCCTACTCCTCGCACTGAGAAGGAGGTCAGAGGTTTCTTGGGACGCCTAAACTACATTGCTAGGTTCATTTCTCACCTAACATCTACTTGTGAACCAGACTTCAAGTTGTTGAAGAAAGATCAGGTAGTTACATGGAATGATGACTGTTAAGTTGCTTTCGATAAAATCAAGGAGTATTTTCTAGAACCTCCTATCTTAATGCCACCCGTCGAGGGAAGACCGCTAATCATGTATCTGACCGTCCTAGAGAATTCAATGGGGTGCGTATTGGGCCAACATGATGAGTCTGGCCGAAAAGAGCATGCCATTTATTACCTTAGCAAAAAGTTTACCGACTGTGAGACCCGATACTCACTGCTCGAGAAAACTTGTTGCGCTTTGGTATGGACTGCTCGCCGGCTAAGGCAGTATATGTTGACTCATACCACTTTGCTGATATCCAAGATGGATCCGATCAAGTACATCTTTGAGAAGCCTTCTCTATCCGGGAGGATAGCCAGATGGCAGATGATCCTAAAGGAATACGACATATAGTACACGACCCAAAAAGCTATAAAGGGGAGTGTTCTAGCTGACAATCTGGCTCATCAAGTTGTCGAAGATTACCAATACATGAGGTTCGACTTCCCTGACGAAGACATCATGACATTGGACAACATTGAAGAGTTCAGACCATATGACGGACCTGAACAAGGATCCCGATGGACCCTGTACTTTGATGGGGCTTCCAATGCACTTGGTAAAGGTAGCGGTGTTATGCTTATATCCCCAGAAGGTTTCCATACACCTTTCACCGCCAGACTTTGCTTCAACTGTATGAACAACATGGCAGAGTATGAAGCTTGCATCTTTAGACTCAAGGCTGCCATAGACTTGGGAATCAAATCCTTAGATGTGTTTGGGGACTCAGCTTTGGGCATCAGTCAGATCAAAGGAGAGTGGGATACTAAACATCCAAACCCCATCCCTTACAAAGAACATGTCTTGACATTGTTACCACATTTCGAGCAGACTACCTTCGAGCACTTCCCGCGAGAAGAAAATCAGCTAGCAGATGCTCTAGCTATAATGTCATCCATGTTTAAACTTGACTGGGATAATGAGGTTCCCCAAATCACCATTGAGCGAATGGATGAACCTGCACATTGTCACGAGATTAATACCGAGGAAGTAGTGGACCAGCCGTGGTTTCATGAAGTCAAAAGGTATCTCGAGGCGCAAGAATACCCTGAAGGAGCTTCGGTCAACGACAAAAAGTTCTTAAGGAGATGCTCGGCAAAGTTCTTCTTGAATAATGGCATCCTATACAAGCGCAATCATGATTCTATTCTGCTATGTTGTGTGGACAAAGCTGAAGCTGAAAGAATTATGGCTGAATTGCATGAGGGCACCTTCGGCACTCACTCTAGTGGGCATACGATGGCTAAGAAGATTCTATGGGAAGGCTACTACTGGTCTACCATGGAAGCTGACTACTATCAACACTCCCGTACTTGTCACAAATGTCAAATCTATGCAGACAAGGTACACGTGCCTCCAGTTCCTCTAAATGTCTTAACAACTCCTTGTCTGTTCGTTATGTGGAAAATCGACATGATTGGAGAGATCAAGCCTACAACATCCAATGGACACCGCTTCATTCTGGTGGCCATTGACTACTTCACCAAGTGGGTCGAAGCAGCTTCCTTTGCATCCGTTACTAAGAATGTTGTTGCCCGCTTCATCAAGCAGAATCTTATTTGCCGGTACGGTATCCCCGAAAGGATCATCATTGATAATGGTATAAACCTTAACAATACTATAATCACCGCTTTGTGCGAGCAGTTCAAGATTCAACATCATAATTCATCTCCCTACCGGCCAAAGATGAATGGTGTTGTCGAAGCTGCAAACAAAAATATCAAGAAGATCATGCAAAAGATGACAGTCACCTACAAGGAATGGCATGAAATGCTATCGTTTTCTCTTCACGGGTACCGTACCACGGCACGCACATCAACTGGGGCAACACCCTATTCCTTGGTATATGGCATGGAGGTTGTTTTACCTATCGAGGTTCAGATTCCCTCCTTGAGAATCATGAAGGATGCTGGTTTGAGTGAAGACGATTGGATTCAGACCCGACTTGATCAACTTAACTTGATTGATGAAAAGCGACTTACCGTTGTTTGCCACGGTCAAACGTATCAAAAACGGATGATCAAGGCTTTCAACAAGAAAGTCAGACACCAGACATATCAAGTCGGGGATCTGGTAATCAAGCGCATCATCTTGCCATAATGTGATCCCAGGAGTAAATGGAATCCTACCTACGAAGGACCATTTGTAATCAAGAACATCTTTTCTGGTGGGGCAATGATTTTAACCACCATGGACAGCGACGACCTGGCGCACCCTGCGAACACAGACATAGTCAAAAGATGCATAAATGACCCACTAGGTTGACACACCTAGGCAAAACAAGGGCATCCCGGTGAATTGAAAACCCGAAAGGGCAGTTCAGGAAAAAATTAGGGATAAACAAAAAATTTGTACACCCGACAATTTGAAAACCTGAAAGGGCGACTTGGGCAAAAAAGGGTTTCCCGGTGGACTGAAAACTCGAAAGGGCGGTCCAGGCAAAAGTTAGGGAATTAAAGCGTATGACTATGTCTCGTCAGATCACTTTAAGGACAATCTCTTCACTGACAAATCTGGAACTTCTGATCAATCCAATCATCTTCAGACAAAGCAACGGATGGACAAGATATTTGGAGATACGAAGGCTCTAGTAGAATGGGAACCCCATGGGATTTTTACACACATAGCTATCTTTCTTTGTATAAAATTTTCTTACTTTTATGACATCATCCTCTTACTAGGATGTCTGTCTCCTTTGTACAAAACACTTACTCAAAGTTAATACAAAGATATCTCTTTCAAAGTACAGAAAACTATTTGCCTTTTTCCTTTACACTTGTGTTTTATTTGCAAAAACGTCCAATGATTCATTGATGAACATATGCATTTGAACATAATTACTGTTTACAAATAAACAGGATGGAAAAGAACAATTACTGACAGACTGAAAGGATAGGAAAACGTCTTTAGGCTATTCCAAGAGCAATCCCCTACAGTACATCATCTGGATCCCCAGTGGAGCCAAAACCTTGAAATACATATCCCCAGCGGAGTTATGATTTCAAACCCTTAATTCCCATCAGATTTCAAACTTCAAACTCCCAAACCCCAGCGGAGCCAAAGCTTTGAGTTACAGATCCCCAGCAGAGCTGAAACCTTCTTCCCCAGTCGAGCCAAGACTTCTAATCCCCAGCGGAAACCCTCCAGTTTCCCCATTTCCCCAGCAAGTTATCTTGAAACCTAGAAATCAACCAGATAACAGTTAACTTTTATCTCTCCCCAACCTAGGATAACTTCCCAGTAGAGTGGCAGACAACCGAAAACTCCTGAACTTACTCTCCAGCAGTAAGCATTCTTCCCCATAGAGTTTTTACTCCCCAGCAGATTGAAGATTCTCATTCTCATTTCCCCAGTGAAGTCACCAAAGTTTTCATTACTTCTCAATAGAATGAAGATTACCATTCTTAATTTCCCGCAGAAGTTATCAAAGTTCTCCCTTTTCCCCAGCCGAGTAAGGATTTCCTTTGTATAACCCTCAGTAGAAGTCATCAAGTTCTCTGGATTTCCCAAGCAAATTTCTCAAGCATTTTGGCATTACCCTTACAACCGAATTTTTGTCAATACTCCAACTTCAAGACATGAAGGATCCTCACATCCCCACAGAAGTTGTCAAGGATTTTTAATCTCCAATAGTCGCCCAGGATTATCTTAATCTCAGCAGTCAAGGATTTATTTTCCCCTGCAGCAGTCAAGAGTTTTTATCCCCAGCCGTCAAGGATTTATTTTCCTCAGCAATACAGCAAATCAGCTTACATGCGCATACATTACATTCATATATCATAAACATTGATGAAAACACATATATTGCATCATACATTTCATGCAATATAACTTTGTGTTTCAGCTAACATTTTACCCTTTTTAGGATAAGATTAACAAGCTACCATTAACGGTATACAATCATGATACAGTACAGATACACTCCAGACAAGGAAGTCATTATGTTGCTCATTCAGATTCAGATTTCAGATACAGTTCAGATACGCTCCAGATACGGATGCCATCCTGATACTTATTCAGATTTCAACTATCAGATACAGATTGGATACGCTCCAGACACGGAAGCCATTCTATTTCTCACTCGTATTCAACTGTCAATTTCAGTACAAATACACTCCAGACGCGGAAGTCATTCTGTCACTTATTTAGATTTCAGATACAGTTCAGATACGCTCCAGATACGAATGCCATCCTGATACTTATTCAGATTTCAATTGTCAGATCCAGTTCATATACGCTCCAGACACGGATGTCATTCTGGCCCTCATTCAAGATTCAGCAATCATGATACAGTTCAGATACACTCCGACACGGAAGTCATTCTGTCACTTATTCAGTTTCATCTTTCAAACTTCAGATATAGTCCAGATACGCTCCAGACACGGTTGCCATTCTGTCACCTATTCACATTTTCCCCAGCTCGGATACGCTCCAGACGCAGATGCTATTCCTTGGCTCATTCAGATTCAGTCCCCATATACAGTTCATATACGTTCCAGACGCGGACACCATTCTGATACTCATTCTCCTGACTTACAACTTACAATTCAACAAACATTCTTGGATGGCATCTTTAAGCCCATCTCCAACAAGATTCTATCACATCTCCAAATGGAATCTGTTAAGCCCATTTCCTCAACTACATTTTGATGAGTGCAAATTTATGGACACTCTAGTGTCCAATCATCTTTTACCTTCGAGTCATGAACGACAAACTTGCCAATCTAACTCTTCAGGTTCAAGAAGATTGAACAGGGGCAGCTGTTGTACCCAAAAATTTTCCCTCTCATATTATCAATATTTTCCTCACAAGACTTCTTGGACTCCAGACAGGATTAGGATTTGCTCAGCTCAAGACCTCACCTTGCACTGATGACCTGAAATTAGGGTTTGAGTTTGTACAAGGATTTTTGGACCATCAATGCTTCATGTGATTTCCATATACCATCTTGGACCCCTAAGATTGCTCATACCAAGTTTCAAGCCTTGAATCACATTTTTGCCCAGTCAATTGGACAGTTGACCTAAAAATCAGCTATATTGGGGAAAAAGTCAACCATGGCCAATTTACAGTCAAACATCATATTTTTTTATCCACAACAACATTATAGGCTCCTATGTACCATTTGATCAAGTTTGGACCACAACTCCTTAAGAAATTTGATCAGATCATCAAAAGGGAAAAATGGTCAAAATTAGGGTTTTGATTGAGAAAGGGCAATTTCTGATTTTTAACCTAGCCAATGGCCAATTGGGTTCAAGCATGATTCCAAGGACTCAATGGCATCATCTTTACCTAATCACATAGTTCAAAAGATCTCAAATGCATAGGATTGACAGATGAATTTTGCAGTCAACTGATCAAAAGTCAATTGTACACTGAAAAGTCAAACTTTGACTTTTTGATCAAAATCAAGTTCCAAGGGTCATAATTCATCAAGATATGTCAAAATGTGAAACTTGTTGACCAAGAAACCTAAAATTGCAAATTAGGGTTTTAATTTGAAATTTTTCAGAACTTAGAATTTTTCTGTGTTATAAAAATTTCTTATTTTTCCCAACTTTCCACAACTTTTTCACCATGATGAAATTGGATTCAAAGAAAACTTCCAACATTAAAGTTGTAGTCCTACATGAAATATACAACTTTGATTCACAAAGTTTTCCCAAAATATTCTTGGATCTCAAGTTATGATTTTGTGAATAGGGGTCCATAAACTTTTTAACTTAGTGAAAATTTGCCCTAGTTTAGGCAGGATTTTGACCTAACTTCATGGACATTTTTCACCTAGTTCCAAGAGGTATCTCAAGTTGCATTTCAAATATGGATTATAGATAATGTTACAAGCTTTCCAAAATGTCTAATAACTCTCCAAGATCATTTATGGTTAGGGAGAATCGAAGAAAGGTAAATGGCAATTTATCACTTTTGTTCAAGGCATTTTTACAATGGTTCAAGTTGCAAATCTGTCCTAGCATGCTTGTACTTGGTATTACAGGTCCTAATCCTTTCTACACTCCATAATTTAATTCAAATTCAATGTATATTGGCTTTATTCTGACCTATGGAGCTTTGCACAAAGAATTAATCCAAAAATGGCATAAAGTTCATAATACCATTTTGATAAAGCATGCTTTTTGCAACTTTGCAAATCTTGAGCCATAGACCTGATCTTTTGTTGCAAGAAAGATCCACAAACATCAGGCAAAGTATACCAACTCCTTGCAGCCCTAGAGCTAGCCTGTACAGGCCTTTGGCATTGTCACCTCAAACTTTCTTCAAAAACAAGAAAACTTGCAAAAGTCAATACAACTTGTGTATCTGTTAAAGGGAAGCCTTAGGATCATTTGAAACAACTTCAGAACCTTGTAATAAGCCAATACACGAATCCATTGCATCCAAAACACCCTAAAACACCAAAATCACACTTTTCTGCCCAAACAGAGCATCCTCTGCAAATCACTTGCCAACTTGAAACTTGCTCGTGCGTTTTGCCTTTCAACCCTTGAAACATCTTCCCTACATCACACCTAAACTATCCAGGCCTTTGTCTTGCAACTGTGTGCCCTGTTTCACACTTCACCATTTTCATTTTGCAAGGTTGCAGGTTGACTCGTGCAAGGAGTTTTAGCCATCTACAAGACCAGCTAAGCATTGGAAAAGGTTGAGGGAACTTCAAGGAAGCTCACAAGATCTTCAGGCCTCACTCAAAGTTCCCACATTGTCATATCCAAACTCAACTGAACAAGGTATTTTTCAAAGTTCTATCTCCTTATTTAGGCATACTTTACATTTATATTAACTGAGCTAAGAGTATTTGGTTGATGAACATGCTGAAAAAACTAGGTCAGAAATTAGGGCCATTAAAATTCTCCCTGATCTTTGGGAGTTAGGTCATGAATTTTATATCATTGGAATCGTAAGTTAACAAGCTACACTTTTTATGTTATGAGTTTTTTATTTTATGCAAGCTAAAGCAAGATACCAGTTTGTACACAGATGCGCGCGTTTTGGAGAAGGTTGGAGGACAGGGATGAAATCCTGGGCCTAGCGCTCCTTGGGCCTCCTTTCCTGACTTTTCACACCCCCTTGTTTCCTATTTGCACCCCCTTGGCCTATTTTTTATATTTTGCATATTTTTCATTTCTTTTTATATTTATTGCTTTTATTTATTTTTTTGAACATGAAAAAATCTTGAAAAATATTTTCTTTATTTTTTGCATTTTATTTTATTTTTTTATTATTTTTTTAGCATAAAAATAGTTTATTAGTAATAATATACTTTATTTTCTTAAATAAACTTGTAAATAATAATAAAAATACTTAAATATTTTATTTTATTATTTTATACATATTAAATATTTATTTGTCATACATATTTAATTTTTAAATATTTGTACATAATATAATTATTATTTTTCTTGTACAAAATGAATAAAATAATAATAGAAAACATAATTTTCTTTTAAAACAAAACTAGGGTTTCCCCTTTCAAAAATAATATTATTATTTTTTCTTATTTTTAGGACTTAGACAATTTTATTTCCTCATACATAAAACAATTACAAAAAACATTTTTTGCATATTTCCATTTTTATTGCATATTTAAATAATTGTTTATTTATTTATTGTACAAATAAATTCAATTGGATTGTAATAGTGAATTAGGGTTTTATTTTGTGCAAATATCCCCATTCAAAACTTGTATCCCCCTCCCATAATATTGTTGTAATAGGTTAGATTTACTTTACGCAATTTATCGCATTATATACATGTTTAGTAAGCTAGGGTTTGTATGATAAGACAAAAATCAAACAAATAACAAAGACCTAATACAAGACAAAATGCATGAAAAATGACAACACATTCACACAACACCCCTAGGGTTTCATCCACTTGGTTGCCTTAAAACATGGCCATGGTATGCATGCTAGGTATCTTGGCAAAACAAAACAAAACAAAAGATCATAGTCCCTCGATGACGCTAGACAAGTTGCCTAAAAACAAATGATCTTGGTCCCTCAAAACTTGCTAAGATACTTGGCAATATTGTTATCATGGCCATACGATGACCCACGCCCGTCCCGTTTAACATCCAAAGATAGGGTTATCTACCAAAACAATGGTAGGTTAACAATGTCAAAGGAATGAAAATGTACAAGAAAGACTTTTGAGTAGGTAGATGCTTCTAGTTACTTGATCAATTTGCAAACAATCCTTGCTATTTTCAAACACACATACATTTCAAAACATTTTCCAAACAACTTTCAAAACATTGAAACACTTTTCAAAAGACAAACATCTTTGTATACATTCTTACAAACAAGAATCATTACAAAGATTGCCTAAACAAAGGCCTCTTTTCAAAATACTTTCAAAACCACACAAAGCACCATTTCAAACAATTGTCAAAGCAAAGCAAGTGATCTAAAACAAGTAACTAAGAGCCCATGGAAAACCATGGATGAAAAGGGTGCTAGCACCTTCCCTTTTCATAATCTACCCCCCGAACTCATAAACAATCTCAAAGGTCTTTCATGTGCTTTTTTACCTTTCCTTTTGGATAAAATAAAAGTCGGTGGCGACTCTTGCTAAACCACAACATTTGCAAACACAAACGCAAAACCTCAAGTCAGTTCTCCCACCGCATCACACACGAGGAGATGGACATCCCTGTCAAAGTGGGTTCTCAGACTTTTGGGTCCACCTTCTACATGATGGATATCAAACCATCATATTCTTGCTTGCTGGGTCGTCCTTGGATCCATAGGGCTGGGGCAGTTACTTCCACACTCCATCAAATGCTGAAATATCCGGTGAAAGGGAAGATTGTCACGGTGCAAGGTGAAGAAGAGTATATGGTGAGTCATCTCAATTCCTTCCGCTGTGTAGAAATGGACGGAGAATTCATAGAAACTCCTTGTCAGAATTTCGAAGAGGTCCCTCATATTTTAGCGTCAGCTGAAGTTACTACCGGCAAACCTCCACTGAAGATGGCTTCTCTCAAGGATGCCAAGGCTGTAGTTGAAGAAGGTGGGTGTACCAATTGGGGTCGGATCCCTGATTTTACTCACAAAACTGAAAAAATTTGGTTTGGGCTTTACTACAGGGGCTCAAAGGGCTGTTAGGCATGCACGGACCGGAAGACCTCCTCTACACATCAGCAATCGGGGAGTTAATGCAATTGAGGACAGTGAAGAGGATTCATACATCGATAGCTGGATCTACCCAACAACCAACCGTGGACTGAATAACTAGACGGCAAAGGACTTCATACCTATTTCTTTTATTCCACAATAATTGACTTTTGTTTTAAGATTTGTAATAAATAGTTCGAAACTTTATGGCCCTGTGCCTTTCCCGAGGCACCTTGTCTTTGCTTGTGAGGGATTATTATTTGTCATTTTCATATATCATCAATAAAACATTGGACATTTCTTGCATTATAAATTTTACGCTCCTTGTTTTTCTTTTCTATCTCTCACTTTATCAAAATAGTTATTTTCTTACACACACTCACGTATCATAATGCAGATCCATATCCACTCTGGATCCCATTGATAACGACTCTGCTACTTCCAGTTATGACTTCAAAAATCTGATCAACCAAGCCGAGGACGAAGGTGAGGATGATTGCGAGGTGCCTAGAGAACTTGCTAGACTGTTATAGCCGGAAGAAAGGGCCATGCAGCCTCATGAAGAGCCAGTTGAGTCAGTGAATTTGGGTACAGAGGAAGACAGGAAAGAGGTCAAGATAGGTGCGAATCTGGAACCTAGTGTCAAACAACGGTTAATACAGATGTTACGCGACTATGTTGAGATCTTCGCCTTGTCCTATGAAGACATGCCTGGTTTGGACACAGATATTGTGGTACACCGCCAGCCGACTAAAGAAGACTGCCCTCCGGAAAAGCAGAAGGTCCGCCGTATGCGCCCTGAAATGTTAGAGAAAATCAAAGCAGAGGTCATGAAACAGTTCGACATAGGATTCTTAGCTGTCACTTCTTATCCGTAGTGGGTTGCCAATGTTGTTCCAGTACCTAAGAAGGACGGTAAGGTACGGATGTGTGTGGACTATAGAGATCTGAACAGGGCAAGCCCCAAGGATGACTTCCCACTTCCTCACATTGAGGTTCTAGTCGAAAACACCGCACAGCACAAGATCTTCTCCTTCATGGATGGTTTTTCTGGCTACAACCAGATCAAGATGGCTCCTGAAGACATGGAGAGACAACCTTCATTACGCAGTGGGGCACCTTCTGTTACAAGATAATGCCTTTTGGATTGAAGAATTCTGGGGCAACGTATCAGCACGCCATGGTCGCTTTGTTCCACGACATGATTCACCATGAGATCGAGGTTTTTGTTGACGATATGATAGTCAGGTCTCAGACGTAGGAAGAGCACCTTGATCATCTCCAGAAACTGTTTGACAGGTTAAAGACGTACAGGCTGAGGTTAAATCCGAATAAGTGTACCTTCGGGGTGAGGTCTGGTAAGCTTTTGGGTTTTGTTGTCAGTGACAAAGGTATTCAGGTGGACCCTACAAAGGTAAAAGTCATACAGGAGATGTCGACTCCCCGCATAGAAAAGGAGGTTAGAGGTTTCTTGGGACATCTAAATTACATCGCCCGGTTCATTTCACATCTGACTGCTACTTGTGAGCCTATCTTCAAGCTACTGAAGAAAGATCAAGTGGTAAAGTGGAATGATGAATTCCAGACCGCTTTCGAAAGAATCAAGGAATACCTTCAAAAACCACCAATTTTGATGCCTCCAGTTGAAGGAAGACCCTTGATTTTATACTTGACAGTGCTAGATAATTCAATGGGGTGTATGCTGGGGCAGCATGACGAGTCTGGCCGAAAAGAGCATGTTATTTACTACCTTAGAAAAAGTTTACCGACTGTGAGACTCGATACTCATTGCTCGAGAAAACTTGATGTGCTTTGGCATGGGCTGCTCGCCGACTGAGACAGTATATGCTGACTCACACCACTTTGTTGATATAAAAAAAGGATCCAATCAAGTATATTTTTGAGAAGCCTGCCTTGTTCGGAAGAATAGCAAGATGGAAGATGATCTTAACCGAGTACGAAATCTAATACACAACCCAAAAAGCAATCAAGGGGAGTGTATTGGCGGATCATTTGGCGCATTAGGCTGTGGATGATTACCAGTCCATGAATTTCGAGTTCTCGGATGAGAATATCATGTTGGTAACTGACTGCGAAGAACCTGGACTGAATGAAGGACCTGAGGAAGGATCCTGATGGTCTATGTATTTTGATGGAGCATCAAACGCTTTGGGTAACGGCACTGGCGCTGTAATTATATCTCGTGAGGGCTGTCATACACTGTTCACCGCCCGATTATGTTTTCACTGCACCAACAACATGGATGAGTACGAAGCATGTATCATAGGTCTTCGAGCTGCTATTGACCTGAGGATTAACTTCTTGAGTGTATTCGGAGATTCTGCTCTGGTGATCTATCAGATCAAAGGCGAGTGGGATACGAAGCACCCAAATCTTATTCCTTACAAAGAATATGTGTTGACATTGCTCCCACACTTTGAGGAGATAACCTTTGAACACTTCCCAAGAGAGGAGAATCAGCTGGCGGACGCGCTAGTTACCATGTCTTCTATGTTCAAAGTCAGGTGGGACAATGAAGCTCCCCAGATTACCATCGAGAGGTTGGACGAACCCGCACATTGCTGTGACATTAAGACTGAAGAGGTAGCAGATAAACCTTGATTTCACAAAGTAAAAAGGTATCTTGAGGCTCAAGAATACCCTGAGGGGGCATCTGTTAATGATAAGAAGTTTCTGAGAAGGTTCGTTGCAAATTTCTTCATCAGCAATGGGATTCTCTATAAGCGTAACCATGATTCAACCTTACTGCGGTGTGTAGATAAGAGCGAGGCAGAAAGGATCATGGCAGACCTACATAAAGGCACCTTCAAAACTCATTCCAGTGGACACACCATAGCGAAGAAAATCCTACAGGCATGTTATTATTGGTCCACTATGGAAGCCGATTGTTATCAGCACTCTCGAACCTGTCATAAGTGCCAAGTCTATGCTGATAAGGTGCATGTACCTCCGATTCCCCTGAATGTTTTGACAGCTCCTTAGCCCTTTGCAATGTGGGGCATCAACATGATTAGCGAGGTCAGACCTACTGCGTCTAACGAGCATCGCTTCATTCTGGTAGCAATTGATTATTTCACAAAGTGGGTTGAGGCAGCTTCCTTTGCTATAGTTACCAAGAACGTCGTGGCGCGGTTTATCCGACACAATTTGATTTGTCGATATGGTGTACCAGAGAGGATCATTACGGACAATGGTACAAATCTTAACAATAAAATGATCACCGAGCTCTGCAAACAATTCAAGATACAACATCATAACTCTTCTCCCTACCGGCCGAAGATGAATGGGGCTATTGAACCAGCTAACAAGAACATCAAGAAGATTGTGCAGAATATGACGGTGACGTACAAAGACTGGCACGAGATGTTACCATTCACTCTTCATGGGTACCGTACCTCGGAAAGGACATCGACAGGGGAAACACCCTACTCTCTGGTATATGGTATGGAGGCAGTCCTACCCATCGAAGTCCAGATACCCTCTCTCAGGATTATGAAGGATGCAGGTTTGAACGAAGACGACTGAATCCAAACCCGGCTTGATCAGTTGAATTTAATCGATGAAAAGAGACTTAATGCTATCTGTCATGGTTAGACGTATCAAAAGCGAATGATCAAGGCTTTTAACAAGAAAGTCAGACGTCAAGAATATCGAGTCGGGGATCTAGTAATCAAACGCATCATACTACCGCAAGGGGATCCCAGGGGAAAATGGACCCCTACATACGAAGGGCCATTTGTGGTTAAGAACATTTTCTCGGGAGGAGCTATGATTCTAACCACCATGGATGGTGACGACCTTCCTCACCCCATCAATGCAGACATAGTGAAAAGATACTACGCATAATCAAAAACCCGCTAGGTTGACTGGCCTAGGAAAAAATAAGGGCTTCCCGGAGAACCAAAAGGGTTCGGGCAAAAGTAAGGGATGAAAATGAAAAAAATTGTACACCCGGCAAGTCGAAAACCTGAAAAGGCGGCTTGGTCAAAAAAGGGTATCCCGGTGGACTGAAAACCCGAAAGGGCGGTCCAGGAAAAAGTTAGGGATTAAAGCGTAACATTATGTCTCATTCGATCACCTTGCAACCAGACTTCGGTATCGACTATCAAGCTCAGACGACGCCAATCAATCTGATACACCTTCTACCAGACAACAAAGTGATGAGATGCTTGAGGACATAAAGGCAATAGTAGAGTTAGAACCCAATGGGATTGTTTTACATAGCTGTTTTTCTTTCTTTTACAAATTATAATTTCTATTTTTCGGTGGCGTTCTCTTACTAGGACGTCGACCTCTTTGTACAAAAACGCCTATTATGGGCCAACTTCAAAATCAATACAGTTCATTTTCACCAGAAATTTCAATTTGTTTTTCTTTTTCTGTTTTGTTTTGCAAGAACGTCCAGTGATTCATTTTCAATATGTGCATTTGAAAATAATTTTTGCTCATAAATATTTACATAAAAAAAATACGATTACTCATAATTCCAGAAACAGGGACAAACAAGAAGTGTCCAAAACCTTACAGTTACTCTGCCCATCAGGTACAGGGATAGAGCCAGCTTGAGAACATGATAAGTGGTACATACACTCCCCACAGAGTAAGAAGTATCCAAAGACAGTGGTGTTAGCTTTCCAGAACAGGACACAACTCTCCCCGGCCGAGGTTCACAATCGTGAGTGAGTCGGTAAAATTTTCCCTAATGAGAATTTATCATCACCAGCAACGGAAATTCATCCCCAACTGAGTGTTATTTCTCCAAGTCGGCAGATCCATCAACAGAGTATCTCTTCTCCAACAGAGTTATTCCCCACAGAGTTGTCTTCAGACAGAGTCTCGTCCGGCAGAATATTTACCAGCCAAGGGGAAAATCCACAGCACGGTCATCTTTGTTCACCATCCCCAACAGAGGTGGAGGAACTATGGTTTTCATAGTAATCAGGGATTTATTTTCCCAGATTCAGATTGTTATGTCAGCATTTCATGTTCATACATCATGACATGTGCATACATCGCATATAACATAGTCTCATTTATTTTGAGAACATCATTATACAATGCATCTCATGCATCGCGCATAACTAACCCTGTATTTCTTTCCGGAAAGACAGTTATTATCAACAATTTTCGGCAGGTCCATGATCAACACTTGAGGCTAAACAGAGTAATCATCGGTGCGACAAGAACAACCTTACCCAGGTTCCCTTTGCAGTTTTACCCAAACTCATTCTGAAGCAACCCTACTATCCAGGTTCCTTCTCATAGCCCTACTATCCAGGCTTTCGTATCGAAGTAATCCTACTATCCAGGTTCCTTCTCACAGCCCTACTATCCAGGCTTTCATATCGAAGTAACCCTACTATCCAGGTTCCTTCTCACATTCCTACTATCCAGACTTTCATATCGAAGTAACCCTACTATCCAGGTTCCTTCTCACATCCCTATTATCCAGGCTTTCATATCAAAGTAACCCTACTATCCAGGTTCCTTCTCACAACCCTACTATCCAGGCTTTCATATCGAAGTAACCCTACTATCCAGGTTCCTTCTCACAGCCCTACTATCCAGGCTTTCATATCGAAGTAACCCTAATATCCAGGTTCCTTCTCACATCCCTACTATCCAGGATTTCATATCAAAGTAACCCTACTACCCAGGTTCCTTCTCAAGCTCTACTATTCAGGCTTTCATATCGAAGTAACCCTACTATCCAGGTTCCTTCTCAAGCTCTACTATCCAGGATTTCATATCGAAGTAACCCTACTATCCAGGTTCCTTCTCACATTCCTACTATCCAGGCTTTCATATCGAAGCAAACCTACTATCTAGGTTCCTTCTCACAGCCCTACCATCCAGGCTCTCATATCAAAGTAACCATACTATCCAGGTTCCTTCTCACAGCCCTACTATCCAGGCTTTCATATCAAAGTAACCCTACTATCCAGGTTCCTTCTCTCAAACCCTACTATCCAGGTTCCTTCTCTTAACCTTACTATCCAGGTTCTTCCTCTTTTATCCCCAGACAGCAGTCCACAACACTATAAGATCGGGACCCGATCAAACATAATTGATTTCATATTTCCCTAGAAAGTCGTGGTGCAGCATAAACCCCGACCAGACACGCAGTTCACTTCCGCTCCCCAAATCGGAGTCATTCCCCCAGTAGAGTAACGGACGACTGAAGCTCCTAAAACTCTATTCCTCTCAAGACAAAAACCAGCATTCCCCAGCGAAGTCCTCCTCAACATCAGGTATACGGGTTCTCGCAAAGGAATCTCTTGTGAGATCGACACTTCTTCAGATGGAATCTTTAAGCCCATCTCTGACAATTCTCTAGCAACTACCAAATGGCATCTATAAGCCCATTCCCGATAGCATAAGTCAAGTATCATTTCATGCGAGTGCAAATTTCTAGGCACTCTAGTGTTCAATCATCTTCCACCTTCAGATCACGAAAGGCGGACACGCCAACCTACATCCTCAAGTTTAAGAAGATTGAACAGGGGCAGTTGTTGTACCCCAAAATTTGCCCTCCCATATTTCTCAATACATGTCAAGTGAGGTCCTTAAATTGCTCAAGGAAGTCCAAGGGTTGACCAGACAAACTCTCTCCTAAGGCAGTCTACCTCAAATTAGGGTTTCATTTTGCATCAAGATGCTTGAGTCCAAAGGATCCCAAATGCTCACCTTTATCCTAGTATGTTCTCAAGATCATCCATGTCAAGATTCAAGCCTTGCAGAGGAAGTTTGCTCGGTCAAATGCTCAAAGGCCTAAAAATCGACTATGCTAGGTCAAAAGTCAACTATGGCTCACATACAGTCAAGCTTCAAGATTTTTGGTCAAAATCCTCATTTTGAAGTATCATTCATCATTTGATCAAGGGTTGATCATGATTCATCAAGGATTGCTCACAATTCATCAAAACCCAAAAGTTGCTAATTTAGGGTTTTGTAGGAAAAGTCAACTCAACTTTGACCAAGCATAACTTTCTCATACTTTATCAAAAATGACACATCCAAAGATAATTTTAAAGAGGATGCAATTCACTACAATTCATATTCATCTCCCAAGTTCAAAATATGCACTCACAAAAAGATATGAATTTTGACATTATAGGTTATTTTGAAAAGTCAACAAAAACACCTTTTGGGTCAAAGCTTCATACATGAACATGGAAGACTCATTTAAGATGAGACCAAAAGGGTTTCTTAGAGGACATCCTAAGATTTCTAAAAAGTCCAAGAACACCCCTCTAGGGTCAAAATTGATAGAGTTATGCATTGGCCAAGTTGACCTTTTGCAAAATTGCCAAAAGTCAAATGTGCTCAAATTTGCATTTTTTGCTAAATGGGCCAAACTTTTTATACTTGCACTTTAATGATAACATAGTCCACGACCTATGGGACCCTCCATGCTTTATTTATTCATTTATTATATTTATTTTGATTTTTATTCATTTAAAATTCAAATAAAATCAAATAAATCCTAATAAATCATATATTGTGTTTTAGGGATGATTTTTGCATTGAAAGAAGATCCTATATGCTGTCAATTGAGAATCAACTCGTGCAAGGACAATTTGGTTGGAAAAAGATTGGATTTGAGCAAAATTTGAAAGATATCATATGCCATGAAAGACCATATCAAATCTCCATGATGAGCAAGATTGAGGTCGTTTTTGTTGACCTAATAGGTTGTATTACATATACAGAAGGAAGCCAGGGCATAGAGAGAGGTTAAGCAGTCGTGAAAGAGGCAAACAAAACTAAAAGAATTTCAAGAAAAGTGGTGATCCAATTTCCATATAGAGACCAAACCGTTCCATTCTCACATTGCCAATAGATTGCTGGACATCCCAGGAGCATATTCCAATCAATTTCAAGCCTTTGCACGCCTAGAATTATAAGTTACAGGTATCACGATTTGCTTCCAAACTCGTTTTAATTTTCATCAATTTATACGCCATTTGCACGTTTTGACTGCATATTCTTATTCCTTAACATGTTTGCAAGCTAATCATCATATTCAATTGTGTTTTTGGTGATTGTATGACAAACTGACATGGTTAGGGTTTCGTGTTGAGTTTTAGGGCTTTGTAGGATAGTTGAAATTGGACATTGATTCTGGTACCATGAGACTCGTGAGGATGAGGCGAGTTGATTGGTACCAGCCATGGCCATTTATATTGCTTGTGGAGAGTTTTTGAAATACACAAGGATATACCTACAGTAAGTGTCTGTAGGTAAAAGTTTGCTACCTAAAACGGCGGTTTGGGAGGAAGACAACGATGCATGTCATCCCCTGGTTGGGTGATTTGAATTTAGCGTGTTTTGAGTTTCAGTGTTTTGTTTTTATTATATTATAATTGATTTTGATTATATATACAAATAACAAGCGTATCTCAGTTGGCAAGCAGGGGGTAGAAGTATGCATAAGGACCTGGGTTCGATCCCCAGGTCCCAACCTTTCTTCACATTTTTCTTCAATAGGTAATCCAGCGCATAGCAAGTCAAGAAGTTCACCATACACCATCAGGATCTGGCCATCCAATTCATCAACACCTCAGATCAACATACCACCATTGGAGGACCACCATGTGCCTCAATTCAACAGCAATACTGGATCATGCAAAGTTAAACGGGCCTGGATTCTTTTGGGCTCAAAATTCCATAACACACCCCCCCATAATTGCTAATACAGTCCCATATTTCTTTCTTTTTCTTTTATTTTTTTTAAATCTTTCAATATTTATTTTATTTATTACTAATTCACAAATTAATTTATTTATTTTTCACAAAAAAACCATAAAATCAATAATTTACAAAATTAAGATTAGTTTTTTTTATTTATCAAAATCAATTTAATTTAGGTTTAACTTAGGAAAATTGTAATTTGTTTTTATAAATAAAATCAAAAATAGAAGTTAGGTTAACTTTTAATTTTATCTTTCTCTTTTTTCTCAAATAAATAAAAATACAAAAAATAGATTTTGGAAAATTTATTTATTTTTCTTAGTTTAAAATTAATTAGACTTAGGATTTTCCTTTAATTTAGCAATTCCATTATTTTCACAAAACAAAACAAAAACATTTTCTTTAGTTAATCGCAATTAGTTTTAGGCAAGGGTCAAAACCCTAGTTGCTCCGCATACGATTCATCGCGCGCGTATTATTATTTTTACCAATATTTCTGTAAATGCTCATGGTTTGTAATAGTTTAATCTAGGGCTTTTATTTACCGCTTTTTCCCGGGTTTTTGGCTATGTAATTAATCCCCCTCCCCGAAGCCTTGTAAGAGCGTAGATTTACTTTCTCGCATTTTAATTCTCGCAAATATTTGACTATTTAGGTGTATGCTAATAGGATTGTATGATAAGAATGCATGACAAATTAATCCAGTTAGAAAACCCTAATGTGCAAAGATAAATAACTGAAACTAATCACTCGCACATATCACTCTTAGGGTATACTCTCACTTCGGTTGCCTTCGGTAAACGATCATTAAGCATAGGGTATCTTAGTGGTTGCCCTCCTGTCCAAAAAAGATCAAACGTCCCATTCAAATGTTGCCTCGGAAATGTTGCCTCGAATATGATCTTAAGACTCTAGGGTTATTACTAAGGTATCTGAACATTGCTTTAGTGATCGTATGTCCCTTTCGAATTGACCCTTACAACTCCAACGACGGTGCTACCTATTTATCAATAGTAGGATAGAACTGTCTAAAGGAAACGAGAATAGAAACGATCTTTTTTCGAGTAGATAGATGCTAGTAGGTACTTGCTCAAAACAAAACTCTTCACACTTACACACTTTTAAAACAATTTTCAAAAACAACTTCGTCACACCTTTGAGGACTAATACAAGGGTTATCACGAAGTAAAACTTTTCAAAAGCAAACACATACAAGCAATTTTAAAAGATGAGAAAGTACCTAAGAGCCCATGGAAAACCATGGATAGAAAGCGTGCTAACACCTTCCCTTTCTATAATCTACCCCCTGTACTCAAAATCTCGAAAAAGGATTTTTTCTGTACTTTTTTTCCTTTCCGATTGGATGAAATAAAAGTCGGTGGCGACTCTTGCTTATCGCGACATTTTGCAAACACAAAACGCAAAATGCAAACCAGCATTCAAACCATCGTTTCTGCCACCGTATCACACGCCTCCTGTCGTATCTTGAGAAGATCCTACTTTCTTTCCCGAGGATATACAACAGCCACTCTTCTCGGGCTCCCTCCTCGTGGACGTAAACTTCGGTGAAGACATCTTCCTCGTGCTCATAAAAATATGATCGTCACTCCCAAGGGTCCTTAGCTACCCAATCTCGAGGATCCTCGTCATCTCGAGGAGGAAACTGGTTGTCCCGTGCCGAAGAGGTCGCCCCTATGTCGGGCTCCCCCATCTGTTGATCCATCAGGTTTTGCTACTCCCCAGAGATTTCTAATATGCTCGACGAGCTATAACTGGTCTCACTCGAATAGCTCCTGGAGGATTCTGTGGATTCGCTCGAAATGGTAACATGCGCGTCGTCAGCCATAACACTTGAAAAGAAGAGGAAAAGGGTGAGCTCGACATCAATGTCAGAACCACCCTTCCACCGCTAAATATGTGAAAGGGCGCTGGGAGACGAGGACTCTATCCCCGACCAGAACCCTCACTGAGGTGCGCTGTTGGGCACAAAACGCAGAAAAAGACCAGAAGTCCACTAAGGTACTCTAACGGGCACAGGTTGCAGAAAAAACTCAAATCCTAAATGAATCACCTATAGCACAGCGCCAGGCCCCCGAGAGAGTTCCACGGTAGCTTCGGCAGCCATGCGTCGCAAGAACGAAGTCCGCCACCTAGGGTCTCTAACGATCTCCTCCCTAACAGAACCCTAAATCCTAACCGCATGGATATCTCAGAAGCAAAAAACAAAAGCGCTAAAACATGCAACAATGGAGAAACAAAAACTCATCGAGAGAAGAAGGAGAGATGAAGCTGGATGACCGCAAACCAAGAAATAGAGAAAATGCTGGTGGTCGACCGTCGAGCTAATACGAGCAGTTGAAAAATAAAGCGAAGCATACTAATCGCCTCGTTCCTCTCGTATTTATAGCTGAAACAGTCTGCACGTACAAAACACGCGCCTTGGGAACCCCAGGGTCGTCATCATGAAACCCTATCCCTAGGCCATCAATTGCGCCGCTCGACCGACATGTTTCCCAAAACACGCTACCTCTCCAAATTCAACAGTCCCAACAGTAAAAGTTTCTCCTCCTCGACAAAGAAGTACAATGGGCAAATGATCATTTCCCCATCCTCCGAGCAGACATCAAAGTATTCACTCTTGTGCCCAGAAGCAACGACTTGGGGGGCTACTGTTCTGGACTGGCTCGAAAGCTTGAGTGGGCCCAGTCTAAGGCGTCTCATGGGCGCCACCTACCGGTCGCGACCAGTCTGTCGGGAAATACCACCCTCTTTCCCTTCTGATCCAGCTCCGATCTGAGATGCTCGTTAAGCATCTTCTCGGTCTACCCGACTCCAGCATCGTGCAGACCACCAGGGACCGACCAGAGAGATGCCCATAATCATCCTCATCCTCGGAACCAATGGCTAGTTACGGGCACATCTGCCCGGTTTGACCAAGTCCTGGCAGTTACCTGATTTTACAAACCCGCATATCTAGGCGGGAAATCAGGAACCAATGGCCACGCGCCAGGGGCAGTATATAAACCCTCACACTTGTGAGGTCCAGGTATCACATATTCACTACTCACTACCTGGTATTTTGCTAGTACCTCCTTGCTCCCACTCTTACTTGATAGTTGGAGAACCTTGCAGGTACAACCCCCTATCTCCTCTGCCCGACTGAAGATCATCCTCCGGCCACTCTCCAGGTTCTGATCAACCGCAAGATCAGGAGGTTCTTGTAAATATTCCTTGATCTTGTCAAAGGTTGCTTGGCAGTCGTCGTTCCATCTGACTACTTTATTTTTCTTCAAGAGTTTGAAGATTGGCTCACAAGTAGCAGTTAAGTGAGATATGAATCGAGCAATGTAGTTAAGTCGACCTAAGAAACCTCTGACTTCCTTCTCAGAGCAGCAAGCTGGAATTTCTTGTATGGCTTTAACCTTCGCATGATCAACTTCAATGCCTTTGCTACTGACGACAAAATCTAAGAGTTTTCCAGATCTTACTCTGAAAGTGCACTTGTTAGGATTCAACCTCAATTTGTACTTCTTCAACCTCTTAAAAAACTTGTGTAAGTGATCAAGGTGCTCTTCTTCAGTATTCCACCTTGCAATCATATCATGCACATAGACCTCTATTTCATGATGGATCATATCATGAAATAAGGCTACCATAGCTCGTTGATATGTTTCCCCTACATTTTTTAAGCCAAACAACTTGACCTTGTAACAAAAGGTGCCCCATTGTGTAACAGAGGTGGTCTTATCCATATCCTCAGGAGCCATCTTAATTTGATTGTAGCCAGAGAAGCCATCCATGAAAGAGAAAACTTTATGTTGAGTTGTGTTGTCGACCAAGACATCAATATATGGTAGTGGGAAATCATCTTTAGGGCTTGCCCTATTCAAATCTCTATAGTCTATGCACATACGGACCTTTCCATCATTCTTTGGTACGGGGACCACATTTTCCACCCATTGGGGATAGGATGTTACTTCCAGGAAACCTACATTGAATTGCTTCATTACCTCAGTTTTATTTTCTCAGACATGTCTGGCTGCATACGACGAACCTTTTACTTGACTAGAGGATAATCTTCCTTCGTTTGTAGACGATGAACCACAATGTCAGTATCAAGTCCCGACATATCTTTATATGACCAAGAAAACACCTCAACATAGTCGTGCAACATCTGGACCAATCTTCTTTTGACACCGTCTTCCAAGTTAGCGCCAATCTTGACTTCCCTCTTATCTGTCTCAGTACCTAGGTTGATTAGTTCAACTGGATCCTTACGAAGGTGAATGGCTTTTTATTCTTGCATCAGAAGTCTGGCTAGTACCCCTGGTATTTCACAATCTTCTTCACCTTCGTCTTCGGCTTGGTAGATTGGATGTTCAAAGTCATAAATGACAATAGCAGAGTTATTGGCAATGAAATCCGAAGTGGATGAGGATCTGCAAGTGTGTGTGTGTGTGTGTGTGTGCGTGTGTGTGTGTGTGTGTGTGTGCATGTAAGATGCATAGCTATTTTGAAAATGCAATAAAATGAAATAAAGACAATGAGCACAAAATTTGAATGCAAAAGAGTCCAATGTTTTTCATTAAATGATTATATGGCATATGAAAATGAACAAACCCTTAACAAAATGGATAATGGTTCCCAGGGAAAGGCACATGGCTTAAAGTTATTGTTTAAATAAAATTATAGACAAAAGTTCTTGAATGAATAAGACAACAAATGGTAATTACTCCTCTTTGAAGGAGATGGGAATGAAATCCTAGGCACGCCAGTTGTTGAGCCCTTCCTTGGAAGTCGGGTAGATCCAATCATCAAAGTCACAGTCATCCTCGGAGTCTTCAATAGCATTCACTTCATGATTACTAATGCGAAGAGGTGGTTTTCCTATGCGAGCACGTCTGATCTCCTTTTGAGCTTAGGCATTGAAACCTAGCCCAAACTTGTCTGATTTGAAAGGAATGTCAGGGAGTTGTCCCCAAATTGTACAAGCTCCATCATTAATCACAGCGTGAGCATCTTTGAGGGAAGCCATCCTTGGCACATCTTGAGAAGCTTTTGGAATGTCAAGAGAAACTTTGGCGGCAGCAACCATGGGAGAGACCACTTTGAAGGCTTGACATGGAGTTTCTATGAACTCGTCGTCCATCTCAACATACTTCAACGAATTCAAGTGGCTAACCATGAACTCTTCTTCACCACATATGGTAACAATATTTCCTTTGACTGGATATTTAAATTTTTGATGAAGAGTGGAAGTCACCGCTCCTACCCCATGTATCCAAGGGCGTCCAAGTAGGAAAGAGTAGGCAGGACGAATGTTTATCATGTAGAAAGTCGAATTAAAAGTTTCAGAACCAACCTTGATGTGGAGGTCAACCTCTTCATGAACCATCCTCTTAGATCTGTCAAAAGCCCTTACTATTATGTCACTTTGGCTTCAACACCAAACCTTCGCAATCCAACTGATCTAGGGCACCTTTGGGTAGGACATTCAGAGAGGACCCAGTATCCACCAATACATGGGCTAGAGTGGTTCCTTTGCATTCAATAGAGACATGCAAAGCCTTATTGTGGTTTCTTCCGACTGGAGTAAGATCAGCATCAGAGAACCCCAATCCATTATCGACAGTCAAACTCGCCATACAATTTTCAAACTGATTGGCTGTAGTCTCTTGAGGAACATATGCATTCTTAAAAAAATTATGAATGCTTGAGCATGTGCATCAGAACATAGTAATAAAGATAACATAGAAATCTTTGAGGGGTTTGCCCCAACTGCTCTACTATCTTATAATCACTCTTCCTTATGATCTTCAAAATATCCTCCATATCTTGGGTGGAGGGTTCCTCAGTAGTAACGTCCTTGGAAGGCGCCTCCATCCTAGCAGGCTCAATCATCTTCTCTTTTCCCTTAGCGTCAGTACTAGGTTTATCAACAGTAATGCGAACAAGTATAGTTATGGTGGTTGGAGGTGAAATGTTAGGAGAGAAGATTCTCCCCGTCCTTGTCACCTTGCTAGAGCCAGCAATGTTGGTAATGTCATTAGTCTTGTCTCCATCAATCCAGGAGTCTTGTTTAATGCCATGGTAGTATACTTCAACCTCATAATTCCAGGGTACCGCTTTATCGGAAGAATAAGGGATTGGCCCCGGTGTGGTAATTATCAGTGGAGTGATCTTTTGTTCATTGGAAATCCTAATAGGACCTTTTAAAGTGATCCTAATAGGTTTTTTGGATATGGTGATGATGGATATTTCTTCAGCTTTTTGAGGTATAACTTCAGTCAAACCTTTTACGGATGGAGTTCTTTCGAATAAAATCTCATGGCTATCTATTAGGTGTTGGACACCATTTTTCAGCCATTCGGATCCATTAACTTGTTTGGCATAGCAATGACAGTCTTCAAGACAACCAGAGAAGATCCTAACTTTCAGCAAATTTTCTTTAACAATGGTCAGTGGAGTAGTCAAATCTTCAATAGAGGAAACAAAAACAGTATCTTCAATTGCATTTACCCCTTTGCCGTGATTTGGCATTGGTGCGGTGATTACATTAGGAGTTGTAGGAGGATCAAACTCAATGGTCTTATTATTAATGAGGTATTGGATTCTGCATTTTAACGCCCAACAATGGTCAGTGTCATGCTCGAGGCTATTGGAGTGATAAGCGCATTTGGCGTTCGAGTTGTACTTTGGTGATGAAACATTGGGATTTGAAGAGGGTCACGCAATGTTACCAAATTAGCCTTCAACAGGTGTTGTAGAGCTTGAGATAGTGACATGTTGATCCTTGTGAATTGTCTTCTCGGAATATCAGGCCTTTGGTGGTTGACTAGTTATGGTTTTTGAGTAGAGGTGGATTAGAGATCAAAACAGCATTAATAGATTGGAGATTGTCTTTCTTGACATGGCTTCTTGACCCATATACAAAATTAGTTTCCTTTTTTCTGATAAAGGGTTTCTCCAGAGTGTTTGATGTAGAGGCAGAAGCCATGGGAATTTTTCCACTTTTGATACCGCTCTCAACCCTTTCACCAGTTAATATTAACTCAGTGAAACCAGCCTATGAGCTCCCAATTAACAAGTTAAAAAATGGTCCAGTCAATGTTCCCATGAACATATCCACCAACTCCCTATCAGTCAATGATGGTTGCACCCTACCTGCAAGGTCTCTCCATTTTTGCGCATATTCTTTGAAACCTTCGTTGGAACCCATGGCCATTCCTTGTAACTGGACTCTAGTTAGTGCCAAATCAGTGTTGTACTGATATTGGCGGTAAAAAGCAGCGGCCAAATCTTCCCAAGTATGAATGTTAGAACCTTATAACTGATAAAACCACTCGAATTGAGTCCCAGACAGACTCTCTTGAAAGAAGTGCACCCATAACTTCTTATCAGTGGTATGCGGTTGAATTTTTCGGACGTAAGATCTCAAGTGAAGCTTTCGGCAGGAAACACCATCGTACTTAGCAAAGAGTGGAATCTTGAATTTATGGGGAATAACTACCCCAGGAACCAAACCTAGATCACCAAAATCCAAGCCAGGAATGGCTTGAATTTCCACAGCCTTCAACCTATCTTCCAGTTGCTTATACTTGTCCTCAGTGGGTGGATATTGCTCGTCAAAATAATCCTCATCCTCAGAGGTCGGATTGTTGCCACCCCCAGCACAGGTGCTCCTTGCATCTTCATTCTGATTCTCATCCTCCTCAGAGGAGTATTCTTCCACTTGAACCTATCGGATGAAGCCCTTAAATCTCTTCCCCATGTTGAGTACGACTCTCTTCTTTGTTTTCTTCTTCGTAACCAGCAGTGACATCAGTTCTTGCTGCCCTTTGGCCAAGGTGAGCAAGGTTTCTTAAAATTGAGAATTTTGTGTCTGCAAGTCATTCACGGTCCGCTCGAGATCCATATTACTGAAATAAATAGTAGAAAGATGAGAAAACCTGTGACGAAAAACCTACTTATATTATGATGCATGTGATGTGAATGCAAATGTTTTCAAGGACCTTTAAGATTTAAATTTGTTTAAACAAAGAAGGAATAAACATTAATTGTATTAATAAGTTCAAACGGTTACAAAAAGGCCTCTTGGGCTTACAATGGAAGAAACAAAAATAATACAAAATAAACTCCTAAAAAGGACTCAAGCTTCCCACGAGTGCATCCTCTTCGGTGCAATGTAGGCGTTCAAACATCGCTCTTCATGAAGTTGTCTCGTGAATTCCAAAACCTTCTTCTCGCTTGCATATAATTAGGTTTCAAAGGTGTCTCACTCTCCTTTTAGTTAAATCCACGATCTTTGCAACTCCTCGAGAGTAGTAGGCATGTTAGGATGAAGAATGGTGTAGGGAGCATCTCCTTCGGCAATAGGCTCCATGATGATAGGTAGGATGGCCTCATATGGCATCATGAGGTTTTGAGTGGGAGCTCGCATCCACTTGAGATAAGGCTCCAAAGGAATGGAGCTCTTATGCCCTAAAGTTTTGCTATCAACTTTATTCACAAGGCCCCAAGCTCGTACAAATCTTTGACGGTAACCTTGGACATCATTCTCATGTTCAAATACAGCGGCAATGTATTCTCCTTAATTCCCCATAAGGGATACCGGTACCCACAAATGTTACACACTAACATAGCTATTATCTCAACCATATCGGTTTACACCGTACAATATCCATAATTTTTTCTATTTACCTAATGATGTTCCCAGATCTAGGTAAAGGATCGATTCGAAACCCAAACTTGGATCCAAAATTTAAAGCAAACAAGTCAAACAATGAAAGCATTTAAAGGTGATCTAGTGTCTAAGGTAACCCCACTTTTAAGTTTCCCCAGCAGAGTCGCCAGTTCTGTAATATGGTGGGAGAACTGACTTGGGTGTTTTGCATTTTATCACAATTGTTACAGATAGCAAGAGTCGCCAACGGCTTTTCTTTTATCCGATGAAGGAAAGGGTGAAAATAACAGGAAAGACCTTTTGAGATATTTTCTTGAGTTCGGGGGGTAGGTTATGAAAAGGGAAGGTGTTAGCACCCTTTTCATCCGTAGTTATCTACGGGCTCTTATTTGCTAGCTCACTTTGAAAATGCTTTGTTTGAAATGTGGTTGTGATTATTTGAAAGTATTTTTGAAAAGTGCCTTCGTTTAGGCGAACTTGGTAATGATTCTCGTCTCTATAAGAATGTATGCAAAGTGTTGACTTTTGAAAATATTTCTTTTGAAAGTGTTGGTGTGTTTTGAAGGATGTTTTGAAATGTTTGTGAGCAAGCAACTATGAACGTTCTACATACTCAAAATAAATCTTTGTTCTTTTCCTCCTCCTTTAGATAGTGCTATCTTACCATTGATTGGTAAGAAGTTCTATTATTGGATGTGAAGGGACGGGCGTAGATCGTCGTATAGTCAAAGAAGGCAACCTATGAGACGCTTTAGCAATTGTCGTAAGGGACTAAGATCGTTTTACTGAAGGAAACGTCGAAGGGTCATCGAGGGACTACGATCTTTTTATCGAGGGTCTTTACTAAAGCATCCCACATTCGAGGGACACGACTATTTATTCGTAGGCAACAAGCGAGGTTACCCTAGAGGTACGCGTGTGAAAAGTGTTTTATTGCATGCATTTTTGTCTTTGAGATTAGGGTTCTCTAAGATTGATTTTATCTTGCCATACACACCCTAATTACTAAAAATATATTAAAAGCGATAAGTTGTGGAAATTAAAATCCTATGCTATTACATCATTTAGGGATAGGGGTACAAATTTACAAATGGGGAGGTAAAAGCAAATAAAATCTAATTTTACTATTACAACCATATTGAATGAATAAATAATATACAAGAATGTAAAGATAAATAAAGATAATGTAAAAAAAGGAAAATTGTTTTTAAAAAAAACTTTTATGTATTGACACATGCACTTATGCATTGATACAAAAACTTTTACGCATTGACGCATGCACTTATCATCAATACATATCACTCCTTGTTCTTGAAAGTCAAAACTGACTCAGTATGAGTTGATACATAAAGGTTTGTGTTGGCTCATAACCTTTTTTGCATCGACACATACACTTATGCATCGACACATATCATTTCTTTCTCCTAGAAATCAAAACCAACTCAATATGAGTCGACACATAATGGTTTGTATCGACACATTTCTGTTTTGCATCGACTCATTCGTGTTTTGTATCGACTCATAACTTTTTTTGTACCTAATATGTGTCGACACATAAAGATATGCATAGACTCATAACCTATTTTGTACCATATATGTGTCGACTCATAGAGATATGCATCGACTCATACTGCTGTTTTTTTCCTTCTAACATTGTTCTGTCACATATATAAGTTAGTTCTCAACACATGGTTAGTGAAAAATGAAAAATAAGCATATAGTTAGCTTCAAGGCTATGATATCTACATTTTATATTCATAAATTAACCATTAATGATGCTTGTATGAAGAGCTCAAAATCAAGAAAACTTACCTTGAAACTGAAACTTATGTTTTGAGTTTGAGTTGTTGTATTGTCTTGGAGAAGTCAAGTTGGATGTGGCTGTTTTTTAGTTTGGAAAATAGTGATGTTACAGAAGTTTATTTTGTGTTTGAACAACTTCTATATAATGTATGTGAAGTGTTTGGATAGTTTGTTTAGGGGAAAACTTGCAAGGTTGTACAATGGGTAAAGGTTTTTTCTGTTTTCAGTTTTTGTTTTGTGAATGAAAATAGAGATGAAGATGAGTAGAGTTTACAGAGAATTCTGTTAAGTTTTCCAAATAATATTTTTTCTCTTTCTCCCCCCTCTTCTCTCTCAAAACCTCTCCCTTTGTGTGTTGTGAAACAGCTTATTTATATATGAAATTGACTGAAATTTGGGAGGGAAATAGATAAATTTTTAAACTGTTTTGGTACACTGTTTCGTTGCTTTTTAGATGCAACTCTTATATGCTAAGTTTGTGCAAATATGGGACTGATATGATGCAGATTTTGTAGGGAAGCATTTCAGGTTTTGGAGCAGGTTTTGAAAGTTTTCTTGGCATTACTATGCATGTTTTGGACAAAAGGATATGTAGCATGATGCAGGTCTGGTTTTGTGGACAGATTTATGTAGCTTGTAACAAAGACAAGGCATATTTGTGGACAACATAGTGGAAAAGTTTGAAGATTGGGTCAAAGAGAAAAGTTTAAACAAGACAAAGCTTAGAATTTGTAACTTGCAATTTTTTAACTTAAAAATGTAGCCTTGTTGTTTACTTTAAAACTTGTAACAACTTGAATTATCTTGAATTATGGTGAAAAGATGTCATGGAGTAATGAAATTAACATATATAAAAAAACACTTAGAAAAATTTCTAAGTCTTGTAAAGTTTGATTTTTGACTTTCTTAATTTTTTGATGATCAAATTTCATATTTTTGAATGTCTTGATGAAATGTAATCTTTGAAACTAAAATTTTATCAAAAAGTCAAAGTTTTACTTTTCAGTGTACAATTGACTTTTTTTCATCAGTTGACCAAATTTCATCTATCAATCCACTGATCTCGGGAGATGAATGAAATATGCAATTAGGTCAAAATGATGTACTTGAATCCTCGAGATCATGTTTCAATCAAATAAGTCAGGTACTAGGTAAAAAGTCAAAGATTGGCCATTCTCAATCAAAAACCCTAATTTTGACCATTTTGCCCTTTTGATGATTTGAACAATTTTCTTTGAGAATTGTGATCCAATCTTGATCAAATGATACATATGACTTCAAAATATTGATATTGGTCCAAAATATTGAAGTTTGACTGTAGGTTGACCACAATTGACTTTTTTCCAATACAACTGATTTTAGGCCATCTGATTAATTGACTGAGCAATTTTGTGATCCAAGACATGAAACTTGACAGGAGAAATCTTGAGGGTCCATAATGATCCATGAAAGTCATTTGAAATATTAGAAGTCTAACAACTGTCCTTGTGCAAACTCAAACCCTAACTTGAGGCATCAATGTTGAGGAGATGGCTTGACCTAGTCAATACTTGTGCAAGCTTGAATCATTGAAGATCCTTGTGGGAAATATCTTGAGAAAAGGGAGGGAAAATTTTGGGGTACAACACTACCACGTGCGAGTAGTAACTTTTTCCGCTAGAGTGCGACGAGAATATAATTCTGCGAGAATCCAGATTATGTTGTCCATTCTTGATGCGATGCAAATGTTTACTTTCCCATGTTTTGGGTAGCAAGCAATGTTTTCCTTTCAAATGCGATCAAGTACCTTTCAATAAAATCGACCAAAAAATAAATATTTACTACTCAGAACTACGTAGTCTTGAGTTTCTCATTGCACCTGGGAATACGTAGGAGTGAGATTCAACGTCTCATCAGGCACAATAATAAAAATCTAAAAAATATCCTTCTCGCATAGAAATCATGCGACAATAATAACTCGCATAGAAAAAAAACAAATATTTATGCTAACACTTTTCCACAAAACTAACTAAATGATTCTCATTGAGTACAACAAATGTGTGGGGTGGTAATACCTTCTCATTGAAAAATCTATTCTTGAATTCTAATTTGGTTGTGATGGCCATTTTTTGTTCTTTTAAGATTTTTATCGATATCTTCCCTTTTCTTTTGGAATAAATAAACTTCAGTGACAACTATGTTATATTTCGAGTGTTTCGTATGCTCGAGTAATTTTCGTGCTGCGACAATTACAAAATAGTTTGAAGAAGAAACGCAAGAATGTACACTTGTCATTATTTTAGAGATAAATTTTAATTTATTTTAAATTTTATTTTATTTTAATAGAAATCATGGGATAGTGATGATAATGAATGTTTGAGATTCATTCTTCCTTTCTTGTTTTCACTTTTCTTACACCAATAAACATTGCTAAATTATTGGCTATCCCTTGTAAACATTGGTACATGCTAATACATTTCCATCACAAAACCGACTCCTGAATTCTAATTTAGTTGTGACGACTATTTTTTTGTTTTTTTTTTAAGAGTTTTATCAATATCTTTCCTTTCTTTTTGAAATAAATAAATTTCGGTGACAATTATGTTATATTTCGAGTGTTTCGTATGCTCAAGTATATTTAGTGCCGCGACAATTATAAAATAATTTGAAGAAGAAAATTTGTCATTATTTTAGAGATAATTTTTAATTTATTATAAATTTAATTTTCTTTTTAATAGAAATAATGAGATAGTGATGATAATGAATGTTTGAGATTCATTCTTTTCTTTCTTGTTTTCACTTTTCTTACAAATAAACATTGGTAAATTTTTGACTACTCCTTCTAAAATTTGGAGTAATTTACCTCAAATGATTGATAACAGAAAATTTGCCACATAAATTAAGATTTTAAAATCACATATTAACTAAAAAAAATTTAAAGAGAATGTTGGACATTTTTTAAGTGAAAAAATATATAAATTTAATATCTTAAAATTTTGAATTAATATATAATTTTAAAAATATATATTTTATGTGATAAAATTTCATTCTTATAAATTTTAAAATTTTTACAAAGAATAGCCTAGGTCTCACTATAAACCTATTTTCTTTAATATTAATATTCCAATCACATTCTTACATTAATTCGATAGTATTGGGAGATAACCAATATGAATGGGGTAGGCCAACAGTATAACTTTTATATAAAATTCAAGAAACTAAATGCATCTAAGTGTATATATATATATATATATATATATATATATATATATATATATATATATATATATATATATATATATATATATATATATATATATATATATATATATATATATATATATATATATATATAAAAGTTAAACACACCCAAATCCTCATTTTTATCTAAAGTAAAACTTAAATACTCTAAAAATATTGAAAATAATTTATTATTTAAAAAATATTTTTGAAATAAATAATAGTATGAGTACTTTTTCACAGGAATACATAGGATACTGTTGCATTCTTTACTAACTAGTAAAACAATTTATTTAGTTTGATAATAATAAGAATAATTTATAATAAATCAAAAATTTATTACTATTTCAGTACATTCACTCAAAGTTTAATATTATATTAATTTATTTTAAAAAATATATATTTATTTTATCAATCAATTATTATCGTATTATATTAAATTGTATTAATATTTTTAAATTAATTATTTAACACGACTGAATGATAACTTTTTAATATAAAATAATTTTATACCATTAAATCACAATTAATTATTTTAGAAAAAAAATTGATACAATAACAATCAACATTAGCATCACAGAAAAAAATAATTTATTTAATTAAAAAATATATATTCTATTATTATTATTTTTAAATATTATCTTAATGACACATTCTCAAATAAATATGTGAAAAAATAAAAATATGGTGACTCAATTTCCAAAATATTTTTACAATAATTATTTTAATATAATAAGATACATGTTTATTTTTTTGAATTTTTTTAAACATATATTCTTATTTTCATTGATTTTTATAAACATAATTAAATCTACATTAACAAAGAAACGGAGGATGTAAACTTTTACATAAAAATGATATGATAAAAACTTAACATTGTGTTTTCTGATTACTTTCAATGCAGTCAAACTTAAAAAAAAAAAATCAAAATGCATAACTTACACATGATTTTGTTTATTTTTACACAGTAGATTTCTCCACAAAAAAAAAAACTACCATTCTAGAGAGAGAGAAAAAGAATTTAGTTCGAAGATTATTTTTATTTAATTTTAATATACATGGTAAAATTATAACATCAAGAAATAATTTAACCTTAAACAAAATTAGTATGGCGCCCACGGGAATGGCTCATCCAGCCCAAAGTCCGAGCTTGGATGTTCAGCTCCAGCCACAAGCCATGGCTCAGAGTAATGAAGCTCACTTGAGTTCTTATTCGAATAGAGTAACAGATCAGGGAGGTCATAAAACATGTCATCCTCCTCAACATGGGACTGGGCCTGGGGTTCATGGAGATAGCCCATGGCAGCTGCTTTAGCGGCGACGGCTTGAATATCCTTAGGAGAATTAGTAGCCGGGCGTGGAAGTTGGTCGGCTAACTCGGGGAAATTGAGGTAAGCCGAGCTACCTTTGATGGCTTGGGCCGCAGCGTCGTGGGCTCGGGCCGCCATTTCTGGTGATGGAAAAGTACCGAGCCAGATTCTGGATTTTTTCTTGGGCTCTCGAATTTCTGAAACCCATTTTCCCCAGTGACGCATTCGAACTCCACGGTATAATGGGTGTTTTCCATCACCTTTGGGTTTGGTTTTGTTATTGTTATTATCTTCAATGGAGGAAGAAGAAATGGAAGTGGTTAGTTGAATTGCGTTTTCTACAGGGACATGAACCTGTTCCATGTTTTGAGGAGATGACAAGAGGGAGGTGGGGAGATACAGTGTGGAGTGAAGTGAATGATAAATGTGGTTGGTACTATAGATGTTTAAATAGTTTTGGTTTAAGCTATGATGTGGTTTTGTGTGTGACTGATTGTAAGCAACTTGGGATTTTACACGTATGTATATAACTGGTGGATACAGGTGTTTCTGTATGAGTACTGGTATATGTTCATTTGTTTTAGATAATTTATTTTATATAAAAAATAAAATAAAATAATAAAATAAAATAATAAAAATATAAAATAAGAGAAATAAATTTACCTTTTTTTAATTTTTTTTTGGAAAATATTCTTCTCCAAAAACATTAATTTCAAGAAAAATAATATTATATATAACTTTACAATATTGTTATTAAATAATTAAAAAATATATATAATATAAAAAAAATATTAATGATACATTAAATTATAATGTAATTTATAATTTAAAATAATTTTGTTGCAAAATAACTCATAATTTTTACAATAAAAATTATATCTTTTACCACATAATTATGATAAATCACTCTTATTTCTAAAAGTGTTCCAACAATATAATATGATTATGTACATTAGAAGTTATGTTAAGAGTTGAGAAAATTGATATGTTGTTTTATCAAATTAACACAACTTTTGGATTACTCCAATTTTTATTATAGACACTAATGATCCAATTAGAGAATCTTGTAATCAAAACTTTGCATATTATGTAGGTATGAGAACTTAGCTAACATATAAGTATACACATATTCTCTTTACATTATTAACTCCTCTAATACATATATAGATTTCAACAAAAATCAGTCATGGATGAAATTTCAAAATCTAGTTGGAGTTTATTTCTTCTGATTTCAGCTGTTGGATTATTTGTCGTAGTTTTCCGTATATCTTCCAAAGGTCATATCCCAATATAACACTAGAGTAAATTCCATGTGTGATAATGGGAGAAAGAATATTATTTGTCAGTCAAGTAACACAAATTAGTTTAGTTGCTTAGAAATCATAGGCAAAACATAACAAATATTTTCCAAAGATGAAATTATTACTTGGATCCACTTGAAACCGAGGTAGAGAGCCAATAGTCCTTCCAGAAGTGGTGAATAGATTTTCGTCATTTGCCTTTTCTCATACCAGGTTGCAAACCAAAATGAAATAGATTATCGGGTTGATGTATCACAAGAACAAAAATGCACAGGTATCAAGACGACATATATAATTACTCGAGACTTTATTTTACATATAACACGATTCTATGGATGAAGAACTGGAACATAGATATGAAGTGAGTATAATATTCAACAGTTTGAGAGAAAAGAATAGAACTTTCGAAGATATTTTTCAAATCTTGCCGACTTGCGCGAGATTGTAAAATCGGCACAACAATATAGGTAGGATCTGTAAGAGCGCGAGAAAAAAGATGTTTATTATTAATCAGGTGAACAAACTTAAAAAAAAACAATTACATAAAAGAGAAAATATAAAATGGGATATACGAAAAAAGTAACATTTAGGAGAGGTAGCGACATAATAGAGAGAACCAGTAAGGATAGCGGTAAGTACAGTTGCGAGTGCTTAAGCAAATGGAACAAATGGTGGTAGAACTCTTGTCTGCATATTACTGTATAAATTGCGAGTTAGTGACCGAAATGAAACTTAGTTTAGAATATTTGAAACATAAATAAAATGGTAGACGTACCTAAGACGCCATTCCTCGTACATCTTGAATAAGATTACTGCCTTGTAAAAATATATCTGCCAGTGCCCCCTGTAGAATTCCAATAAGAATTTAAATATAGATGGTTTCAAACATACAATATAAATTTGAAGCAAATCTAAATATATTTCTCAAACATCTCTAGGCAAATACGATAAAGTTCAGGCACAGAGGTTCCGAAAAAAACTTGAATTGCAACTCTATAGAAGAGTTCCTCTCCCACTGAACTTGCAATAACCATCAGTATAAACTGTAAATTAAAATCAATTCCATCAACTTTAACAGTTGCAATAGACCGACGATAATTCATCATACAAAAAGTACCAAGTTATATCAAATTACCTGCAAAGGAGACATGCCATAGAAAAAACTCTATAGCTCTTCATCTTCTAAGTCTCTAATGGCATGAGCATGGGGCGATAACTTCACAACTTCACCCTAATAATAACCATGTCGACGAAAGCTCAATTCAAGTAAACAAATAGAAACACATCCTTATGATAATTGTATAAACAAAAGAGCTTACATCAAATATAAAAAGAAGATTCATTTTTCATAAAAGTAAACAAAAGGGTATCTATAAAGATCCGCACTAAAAGATACTAGTCCCACCAGCATGAGTTGTAAATGGAGGATTAGCAAAAGTAAATAAAAAATATAACATGTGACATGATGGTCTTGAACAGAACGTGGACCAAATCTCCATGTTAACATATTCTTAGTTATGAAAATATGTATGATATAAATATATTTACAATACAAATGATTAACAAACATGGAGATTTTCTTGGCGGTCAACTCTACTCTTACCAACGACAAGATATGATGTTTATTGTTGTTGTTGTAGTAACTGGCATGCCTCAAGTATTTTGCTGACAGACTCGCTGGCTTTAAGAAGCATAACACCAATATTCAAATTTTGTGAATTTAATATTCAAATTCTAACTTGTAGCAGATTCTCATATATTGTGTTTGTGGCCACTATCCAATTATTTCTTTGAACCATTTCTGCATAGTTCTTGATCTGCTGCATGACAATTATGAAGCTTTTAGAGTTGAGGCCCCTTTTTGTGACTTTGTTTAATAGTACACCATATGATAAGTAATATAATATGGAATGCCATTTGATTCCCGATGTCACATTTTCGTACTCATTGATTGCATAATTTAATTCATATTCGCCATTCTACATTTCAATTATTTCATGTTTTGGATATTGTAACTAAATAAGATAAGTTGACTTTGTAACCAAGGATAAATGTTTGCAATCAAATTGAATATGTGATGTTCATAATTAATCTTTTACATGTTCATCGTAGGATGCATATGCCTTAATAATTGACTCATATATTTTGATTCCTTTCAAGTATTCATCTTTGTGGAGATACTGCATAGAGAAGAAACAACACATAAGTCGAAGTTAAACTCTAAAATAAGGTGCATGGCATTAGGATACAACTTCAAAAACCTACTGGGCAAAAAGTGTCAACGCAAATCAAATGTATAATCGCAGAGAAAGTGACATGATCTGTAGGCATGCCCGCATGGCGTCAAATAATTAAATAAGCGCAAAATATATTATAAGAATCATCTCATTGTGGTCATGGAGTAGAACATGAGTGTTTTCCAACAGTAACTGACTTCCACCTCTCAAAGCTTTTGTGTCATGCTTATCATATACAGTTCTCATAAATCTCAGAAGGGGTCAATAAAATTGTCAGTTGACGACGTAGAGCAAAACACTTTGTAATTGTATTTGAAATCTATGTCACATCAGCAATGTATTCTCCATGAGACAATTTGAAGATCTTTTTTCTGTTAATAATTTTCATGGCTCCATTTGGAAGCCATTCCTCAATTATAGCTCGATTCTCGACAAATAGCGACGCCATCAACGAGAACATATGAGCCTCTTCTTGCATCAACTGTCGTAACTGTCTAGTAGACAACAGACCAGCTTTTTCCTCTTCAGGAGTATAAAACCTCACATACTTGTTGTAACAATTAATATTAACATAGTTATGTTCTAACCAATTCATACTTAAGATCACATCTAACCCACTTAACAGAAAACAAACCAAATCAACAGCAAAGTCTCTGTCGAAGATCGACAAAGAACACATTAAACACATAAGAGAAGTAGTCACTGATCTCTTAGACAGAATCTCGACGACCATCTCTCCATTCATAGAAGACAACATAAGACCCAATATTTCAATACAATAACAACAATAAAGCAATGGGTAGCACTAGTATCAATAATAGTAATTAAAGGAGTATTATTAATGAAACATGTACCTCTGATGAGTCTGTCCTCATTAGATGTCTGAGTCCCAGCCAACGCGAACACTTTTCCACTGGTTTGCACCTTCTTTGGTTTTTGACACTGACTACCAATGTGTCCTTCTTCACCATAATTGAAACAAATCATCTCTTTATGCTTGCACTCAGATATAGCATGTCCAGTCTTACCATAACAGAAACACCTCTTCACCTCAGCAGTACACACATTTCTCATATGACCAGGTTTTCCACATTTCAAACACACAACACTAGAAGGAGCATCTCCCCCACTAGTCCTATGACCTTGAGCCACTTTCTGTTTACCTTTACCAGCTGGGGCATCATAAGGATTACCACAATTCTGTTGGTACTTACCCCTCTTCTCATTGATAATCTTATAGTGAGTATTATTTTCCTCTTTATAAATCCTGCAACTATCAATCAAATCAATAAATACACTAATCTTCTGGTATCCAACTGCCTTCTTGATCTCTGGATGCAACCCATTCTCAAACTTGATGCACTTTGAAAACTCAACATTTGCCTCGCTATAATGCAGATAAAACTTAGCCAACTCATCAAACTTTGCAGCATATTCAACAACCGACATACTCCCTTGCTTCAGCTCAAGAAACTCAATTTCCTTCTTACCACGAACGTCTTCAGGGAAATACTTCCTCAGAAACTCCCTACGAAACACAACCTAAGTGACATTTTCACCTGCAGCTTCTAATTTCTGACAAGTCTCTAGCCACCAGTCATCAGCCTCGACTGCTAGCATGTGAGTACCATATTGAACCTTCTGTGCTGGAGTGCAGTCCATCACACAGAAGATTCTCTCAATCTCTTTCAACCAATCCAACGCTCCGTCAGGATCATACTTACCCTTGAAGGTAGTAGGATTCTCCCTCTAGAAGTTTGCCAAACTACGAGATCCAGCATTCCCGTCAGCGTTCGGTTAATTTTCCATAGCATATGCCATTGCTTCCAAAGCAGCAGCAAGTGCAGTGTCATTCCTTCCATCCATATCAACTTATCACTACAACATAAACAACGGTTAGAACTCAAGTTAACAATACTCGACTGTTAGATAAAACTACGACTCGACAACTTGGTCGAACAGACCGACCTGCTCTGATACCACTAATGTAGCACCCCAATTCTACCCAATGAATTATATAAAATTAGAGTTTCAAAATTTCCAACAACATATGGAATGTTACACTTTCAACTTAAAGCAACAACAAACAATCACCTGTAAGTCGGATACATAACACAATATTTCGGGTGAAGCGATAACAACCAACTGAGTCTTTAAAAATAAAACAACTTTCATTACTACGCATCAGATTCACAAAATTCAACTAAAAACACCATAACATCTTGTCCAACTCAAAACAACTTTAAGACAACAAGTCTTTAATGAAAACAACTTAAAAATTCAGCAACATAATGAAAACCAACAATAAAGCCAACATGCGTTCATTCCCCCGAGTGCTACGTATCAGAGCGATAATACTGACTCGAACTAACGAAGGTAACAACTATCCTTCTTGATTACCTGCACGTTACCAACAGAGGGCAATATTCAAACAAAAGAGGTGAGATATTGAACCATATAATTGAGTTTATGATAAACAATATATTAGATAGGATTATATAAAATCACCATTCACAACTATCAACCAATATCAATCATCATAAGTCAATAACACAATATCTTAAATATACAACACGAGATACGACTCGTTACAATGCACATGCATGTGGTACCATTGGAGCAGAACTCCCAACTTAAAAATCCGCCAATTAATAGAGGCATCAACAAGGCATAAACTTTCAACTTAATTTGTCAATCCAAGCCAACTTACCGAGCATCAGCTCCAACTTGATATGCTATGTATGCGACACAATATGAATGCCAAAATAATGATAATAATAATTACGTAGAAACACACCAACAAATCAGCATTGGCCATAGGCCTACAACTTATATTTTACCCATAAATAGAGACAATTCAACCAGGTACAACATCACCTGTAATTTCAAAATTTTCAACAAAAACCACCCAACGAATCAACCAAAAATTACTACAAATAAACCGCGTAATTATTCAGACTATTTCGACTAAAACCGGTTAATTAATTATCGGCTAAAAAGTTCTATTATTTCTATTTTTTACTAAATTTCTTATTACGACTCGGTTAAATTAATACTACACTTCTATTGAATAGTCTATACTGCTGATATTGATTATGTCAAAAAAAGTCACTAATATGCTATTATGACCTTCTGTTACATGTATACTAGATGTCAATTAATATTGTCCTACTACATATATATATATATATATATATATATATATATATATATATATATATATATATATATATATATATATATATATATATATATATATATATATATATATATATATATATATATATATATATATATATATATATATATATATATATATATTAGTTTCAATCTAATTGTTACTTTTGTTAATTTTCAAACATGCTACTTTATGCTACTAACTATTAATCCTGCTATTTACTGCAAATATACGTTATTAGAGCTACTACCAAATATTCACTATGTATGTTAGACTAAATAATTGATTGAGTCTACTATGTAATTACACAATTTCTTAATTTCCTGCTACTAAATTTAACTAAAACTCATAACTAAAATATCAATAATTTAGTAAAGATGTATTCTTATTTGGAAACTTCAACTTATCCTACTAACAACTCTAAACATGTCAAAATTACGCAAAACAATTAAAATTTTAATTCTTAATAACCCAAAACAACTCTGACAACTCTATTGATAACTTTAACAACACTATTGACAACTCTAACAACCCTATTGACAACTCAATTGACAACTCTATTAAAATAGAAATTAACCCAAGTTAACTAATTACTCAAATACTTATCTCTAATTTATAACTTCTAAAAAAATAGTTTACTAATAATACTAACTTATTATTATATTATTAATTATGTATGCTAATGTATTATATATATATATATATATATATATATATATATATATATATATATATATATATATATATATATATATATATATATATATATATATATATATATATATATATATATATATATATATATATATATATATATATATATATATATATATATATATATATATATATATATATATATATATATAATTGAAAAGTTACGCTAGTGTACCTAATTTTTCACTTTGATTCATGGTGTAGCTACATATATTCAAGTATATAGGCACTTGTTTTGTTTTCGCTACAATATGCCCTTATATTTTACGCTACAGTACCTGCAATTTCTTATTCTCAATTTCTAGCCTTACAGTATGCTTTGAACATAAACCTTGTTACTAATATCACTTAAAAGTGATGGTATAACATATATAAATATTAAATTGAGTTCTCATTCGTCTATCAATTTCATCAATATATCAATTTCAAACACAAACAAAAACAATTTTACAACCCAATTTCACATACCATTAATCACATACCCTATTATAGAATCAGAACCTCACTCTTACCTTGAATTGATGGTTGATCTAACTCTCCAATTGCACCTAGTTTTTCCTCTTTGCTTGAAATTTCACGTATCTCTTTCTTCTCCAAACCCTTATTTGTCCTTACTGCTACTTCTCTTTCTCATTAATTCTAAATAACTAATATAATAACACTATTATTCTTATTATGTCTTATTTGGCTTAAATTCCTACACCCCCTTTCTACTACCTCTAACATTAAAATAAGCCCATATCAAATAATAGTATTATTCTAATATTATTCTACAACTTAATCAAATAGGTTAATTAAAATAAAAACAACACAACTTAAATCAACATTTCACAACTTCGAAAGTTTAATTGGAAAAATATTCAAAAATATTTAATTAAATAATTAATTAAATATTGGACATTACAACTCTCCCCCACTTAGAATATTTTCATCCTCGAAAATTTACCTGATTCAAACAACTCAGGATATGAGTCTCACATCTTACTCTCCAATTTCCACGTCATTCTTTCTCCCGCCGCTCATGACCAGACTACTTTCACCAAAGCAATCTCCCTGCCTTTTAGAGTCTTCATTTCATGATCCACGATTTGTACAGGCGTCGTCTCCACAGTAAGATTATCCTGTACTTGCACATCATCCATATGAATCACATGAGATGGATCTGAAATATACTTCCGGAGTTGTGACACATGAAGAACATCATGCAAATCCGAAAGATTAGGCGATAAAGCCATTATATAAGCAACATTCCCAACTCTGTCTGAAATCTGATACGGACCAATAAAACAAGGAGTGAGCTTCTTAGACTTCAATGCTTGCCCAACACCCGTCACAGGTGTAACTCTCAAAAACACATGGTCACATGCTTGAAATTCTAAATCTTTCATTCGCTTGTCATGATAACTCTTCTGTCTACTTTGGGAAGCTTTCATCTTTTCTCGAATTAACATCACCTTCTCGGTAGTTTCTCGAACAAGTTCAGTTCCAAGTACTATGCTTTCCCCATATTCATGCCAACATAAAGGATTTCTACATCTTCGACCATACAACGCTTCAAAAGGTGTCATTCTAATAATAGAATGGTAACTGTTATCATAAGTGAACTCTATTAACGGGAGATAAGTATCCCATGAACCTCCTTGCTCAAGAGCACATGCTCTCAACAAATCTTCTAACGACTGAATAGTCCTTTCCGTCTGACCATCCGTTTGAGGGTGATACGCCAAACTCAACCTCAACTTAGAACCCAACACCTCTTGCAAAATCTTCCAAAAATTTGAAGTAAACCTCAGATCTCTATCCAACATAATGCACAAAGGAACACCATCATCTAAAAGGGGAGTAGTGGTTTTCACAAACATATCAGGCATAGGTGCTTCACGGGAATATGGTATCTTTAATTAAATTTTCCCTTGCTTGTACCCACTAAAGATAAGGCTCTCAAGAAACAGTCCCTCTAGGTCCTAAGTCCTTTATACTTTTCCTGTGAATTTGACGCCAAGCCTTTGCAATATGCTTCTTAGCTTCCTTATGATTCTCTCCCTCTTTAAGAAAGAAACCACTCAGATGAATACTATTTGGCTTATTCCTCATCGGATATCCAAGCTGTTATCATGCAAGAACGGGATTATAGTTAACTCCTCCCTTTGTACCAAGAAGATGTACATTGAGGAAACTACCACAACTATCAACAATCTCTACATCATGGTAAGCCTTATGATACCAAACAATATCTGAGTGAGTGAGGGCAATAATCTTCGGAGCCCAACGAGGTTCCTTTTTGACATTCCAGAAAGCATCAGACCGAGGCAAGTGAGAAATAAACTACTGATACAACAAAGGCGTGCAATAAATGATCATCCCTCCATGGTAAGAATCCTAGAGATGAATGGAGTAATAAGCATCACCTAATAATGTAGGAACTGGACTCCCTATCAAACAGGTCCTGATTGCATTGACGACCACGAAGTTGTCGATGTTCGGAAATAAGAACAACCCATAAGCAAGTATAGCAAAGATGGCCTCAAAAGCAACTGTACTCTTCATCCTAGCAAAATAGCGAGCTTTCTCCAATAAAAATTGAGCGGGTAATCCTCTAATTCCTCCTTTGGTAGTCATGTGGGCTTCAACCTCAGACCTCCCCAAATGAACCAAATTATCAATCTCATGAGATTTTGGGTCCCCCTCTAAACCGGTGAAAGGAACACGATCGGTAATAGGTAAACCCAGTAGATAAGAATACTCCTCTAATGTAGGCATCAACTGATAATCAGGAAAAGTGAAACATCGATACATCGAATCATAGAACTGGACCAAAGTCGATAGAATACCCTCCTTCATCCTAAGCTTCATGAGAGACACGATGGATCCAAACTTCTTTCGGAAATCTGCGGAACTCTCAATCTCGGGAATTAGACTCATCAAATCATCTATCTTGGGATTCTTGAAATTGTACTTGCAAGTTTTTCTTTTTCCAGAATCCATGGTCAAAGTACCTGAGATATTCACAAAAAGTCAACTTTAAGTCCCTTGAACCATAATGTTTTTTTAAAAGATGCTCATGGATGTACGAATGCATGATGCAACAATCACACACAAGATCACAAACATGGGGGTTCATAGGTTCGACATCACGAGCATGAAGTCAAAGGTACTAACCACAAGGTATGGTCTAATAGTTTATCACCTGCCGAACAAGGTTCTAAGAGGTTCCCAGAGTCTACATCCTTCCTTCGGATATTACCAACGTCCCGATTGACTCGGTAATTAGTAATATTCTCAAGAAAAACTCGTCTGAGTGTAGTATTACGTGACAACGATTTCTGGATTACTCCGTCATAGCTTCCATACTACACCTAAAAGGCCAAGATGGGTTAAAGGTTCTATGGTCCTCAGTTTTAGCAGGCTCCCAGGTCAAAAGCAACAGGTCTTCCCGATTACTCGGTAAATGACACTACAGTCAAAGGGGCCTCCACTGAGTGGGAGATCTCATGCCTCCTTTTTTGGAATTACTCCATCAAAGTTAACATGATTATACTGCCCGTCCTATCTTAAGTTTTCCCAAGTCCAGGTAGAGGACTTATGAAAAATCACCAAGCATCCTGAAAACCAGGAAAATCCAGACAAACATATATAAAACACATAATATACAAAAAACAAAAGCATATACACAAATAAACAAAGATAGGCTTAACCCACTTAGGGATGGACCAGAAATAGGTCGATCTTTCCCCAGAAGAGTCGCCATTTTTTCTGTAGCGGTAGAAATGTTGAGACTAAGCCATTGGATTGACTTAAATCGCACAGATCAAATAAAAATCACCACCGCGCTTTATTGTTTCCAAAGGAATGAGAAAAAAGTGAATAACCCAAAAAGAGGGGGAGAGAATCTAAGTTTCAGGGTTGGTTATGCAAAGGGAAGGTATTAGCACCCTAAACATCTACGGTACTCCGTAGAAACCTCTTTGTAAATTGGTGTATTTTGGCTATAAGAGTTGTATACAGAAATAGATTGTGGGGATGAGAAAAGAAGTATTTTTTACAATTTTTGCACCCACCGCGGTTGTGAACCTTTAGTGCCTACGTACCACCTTCCGTGCAATAGGAGATCAGGGTACTCGTAGTTCACCTTTAAATTTTTAAAACACAAATGTGTTGGTTAATTTTAGGAGGTGAGCCATCATCGTCTTATCTGAGTGGAAGAACATACTTACTACCCACGATTATGAGAAAGGAGAATTTGCGTCATCTCAAAGTGGAGGCTATAACTTGGATTTTAAAATCAACAAAGCCTCGCTTAACACCCAAGTGGAAAATATCTCACTTCACTACATATCATAGAAGTATAGTAGCTCACATCATTACAAGGATTGACAAGAGTCTAATTATTTTGAGAGAATTTTAAAGTAACAAGCCAAAGTAGAAAAATAGTTTGAATGAGATTGATTGACTTTTAGTCTTCTCACAAAAATCTCAAGGTATTATTAAGTTGGTTAAAGTTTAATTAAGAAAATATTTTGAAAATGTATGGACCTAAGTCCAAGTTTATTGTGAAAGCGGGTCAAGTTAGAAAACAAGAAGAGTTTTGAAAAGGAGGGAGAAGATTTTTGAAATTAAAGAAGATTGGAGAAGATGAAGGGACTATCCTAAAGCATAAGGTAAAATCTAGGGAAAAGAACTGTCTAACCAACAAGAAACCAACACTTGACATAATGAGTCAATGTAGAATTCCTATCCTTTAGATTGAAACCAAACAAGTAAACATAATAAACCTCTTAGAGTTTTGTATTATTTATCCCAAGGGGCATTGATGTACTCAAACTCTATTTTATTAATATAACGTGTGTTTCTTTTTGTTTAAAACGAATTTGAATTTTTAAATCCTTGAAAGCATTACATATGTACATATCATTCATCATAACATAAACAGATCTTTTGCAACGATTTTCCTCATCTCTCTACTGTTTATTTCAGTAAGATGGATCTCGAACAGACAGTCAAAGATCTTCAAGCTCAAAACATGCAGTTTCAACAGTTACTCACAACCCTGGCCAAAGGACAAGAGGAGTTGAAGACTCTGTTGGCCAAAGAGAAAAAGAAGAAAGAGAAGAAACCAACTGGTGTTGTAATCATGGGGAGAAGGTTTCAAGGACAAACTAGAAGAACTTTGAATTTTGCAGCAACATCTGATGAAGGAGAAGGGAAAGGAAAAGAAACAGCAGTTCCGTCAGAATCTGAAGAGGAGGAAGACTACTCTGAGGAACAGTATCCTCCGGCTGATGATAAGTACAGACATCTTGAAGAGCGTTTGAGCGCCATGGAAATACAAAGGGTACCAGGTCTAGACTTTGAAGAATTGGGGCTAGTATCGGGAATTGTGATCCCACCAAAGTTTAAAGTGCTGCTGTTTGCAAAATATGATGGGGTGTCATGTCCTAAAATGGACCTCAGATCATACGTGAGAAAGATTCATCCGCACTCCGCCGATAAAGACCTGTGGGTGCATTTTTCCCAAGATAGTTTATCTGAAACACAACTCGATTGGTTTTACCAATTAGAAAGGGCCGACGTCCACAACTGGGAAGACCTTGCCGCAGCTTTCTATAAACAATACCAGTATAATGCAGATTTGGCGCCTACCCGTACTAAACTTTAGAGTATGACTATGGCGTCAAATGAGGGTTTCAAAGATTACGCGCAGAAATGGAGAGATCTAGCTGGGAGAGTACAACCCCCTCTGTCTGAAAGGGAGTTGGTGGATATGTTCTTAGGCACTCTATCAGGCCCTTTCTTCAACCATTTGATTGGGAGCTCATCTGCTGGGTTTACTGAGTTAATATTAACCGGAGAGAGGGTGGAAGCTGGCATAAAAAGTGGAAAGATTCAGAAGGATTCGTCTGCCTCTACAGTTGTGAGAAAGCCTTTCATTAGGAAGAAGGAGGTATCTGATGTTTATCCACAAAGGAATCAAGGGAGAGCTGAACGCCGACCAATGGTAGGATCCGTTATGATCCCAAAGCCTACATCTGATCAACCAAGAAGTAACCAACCGAGGGTGGAAAGACTAGTCCAACAATTCACCAGAATTAATATGAATCTAGCCCAGGTTTTACCACATCTTCTGAAATCTAATCTGGCAACTTTGAAGGAAGCTCCAAAGAATCCCAAAACTGTGTCCCCTCATTATCACCCAAATGCCAGATGCACATATCATTCCGAAAGTCCGGATCACGACACTAATAACTATTGGGCTTTGAAAAACAAAATTCAAGACCTTATAGACGCAAAAGAGATTGAGTTTGAAGCGCCCGAGAAACCAAACGTCATTTACGCTCCTATGCCTAGGCATGGTCACAACACCAATGCTATCGAAGAAGATTTGTTTGTTACCACAGTTGATGAACTCTTGACTCCACTCCCAATCATTAAGATAAACTTGTTGAAAGCTGGTGTATTCCCAGGTTGTAGTGAAGACTGCCGCCTTTTCTTATCCTCACCAATTGTTTGCCCTTTGTTGAAGACAGGCATTCAATGCTTGATAGACAACCAAGAGATTCTGTTTGAAAATGCTCCTGTTTCACCTGTTCCTGTTGAAGATGTTTCAATCATAACCATCTCCGCCAATCCTTCCAGGGTCCCCAAAAGACCCGTTAGGATTACATCGGTTCCAAAAACTACTCCTCTTATAATCACAATGCCCGGGCCGGTCCTGTATGAATCAGACAAAACAGTACCGTGGAATTACGGTGGAGACATCTACTACCATGGTATCAAACAAGATGGGATGGCCACCGAAGAAATGAGCTCCGAAGAAGAAGACTCTGACATTAGCAATATTGCCGGAACCAGTAAGATTACCCGTAGCGGTAGAATCTTCTCTCCAGAAATTTCCCCTCCAAAGGCAGTTTTTGGACCCGTGGTTGTTCCAAAGGTTACCTCCATACCAATAATCATATCTGGAAGTGCTCCTACTGGAAAAGATGACACAACCCCTGCTGTTATCCCTACCAACACTTCTACTGCTGAAATTCGAGGAAAAAGTATTCAAGAAGAGCCTGTCTGGACGAAGGCTCAACCACTGACTATCCCTAAAACCTCCAAGAAGGAAATGGAGGAGATCCTGAGAATAATAAAAAAGAGTGACTATGAAGTGGTTGAACAGTTGGGGCAAACTCCCTCCAAGATCTCCATGCTAGCATTGTTGCTGTGTTCTGAGGCACATGCGAAAGCTCTAGTGAAGTTTCTGAAGATAGCCCATGTGCCACAAGAGACGTCTACTGACCAATTCCAAGATTGTGTGGCCAGTTTGACAGCTGTTAACGGCCTAGGCTTCTCTGATGCTGATTTGACACCAAGAGGGAGAAAGCACAACGAGGCATTACATGTCTCTGTGGAGTGTAGAGGAACAAATCTGGCGCATGTCCTGGTGGACACTGGCTCATCTTTGAACATTTTACTGAAGAAAGCTCTCGACAGATTGGATTGCGAAGGAATGACATTGAAACCCAGTAACATAGTCGTGAGAGCATTTGATGGCTCAAATAGGATGGTCCACGGGGAGGTGGACATCCCCATAAAGGTGGGAACTCAGACTTTCAACTTAAATTTCTACGTAATGGACATCCTCCCCTCTTACTCCTATCTACTAGGACGGCCCTAGATCCATAATTCCGGTGTTGTCACCTCTACACTACATCAAATGCTGAAATACCCGGTCCATGGAAAGATTATCACTGTCCACGGAGAGGAAGAGTACATGATTAGCCACCTAAATTCTTTCAGGTATGTGGAGTTGGATGGCGAGTTCATTGAAACTCCTTTTCAACATTTTAGAGAAGTCTCTCAAGAGGTTGCAGTAACCAAGACGGTATCCCAGATCCCCAAGATCACAAGACCTCCACTTCAGATGTCATCTATAAAGGACGCCAAGGTAGTAGTAGAGGAGGGTGGATGCACCATCTGGGGGAAGCTTCCAGACATTCCGTATTAATCTGACAAGTTTGGCTTAGGGTTTACTTAAAATGCTCAGAAGGTTGTGCACCGTGCCCGTGCTGGAGGGCCACCTCTGAAGATTAGCAACAAAGAGGTCAACACAGTGGAAGATGGTGAAGAAGATGGCAACTTGGAGGATTGGATATTTCCTACTGTCAATGGAGGACTTCGCAATTGGGAAGCCAGATACTTTGTCCCAATAACTTTCATCTCTCAGTAATTTATCTTTTACATTTCTGTTGGACTTGTAATATTCACAAACAATTCGCACATTAAAAACCTTGTGTCTTACCCGAGGCACAATGGTCCATTTGTAAGGGTTTTTATTTCATCTTCATATGACATTCAATGAATCATGGACGTTTTTTCACATACAAACCTTTTGTGCTCATTGTCTTTCTTTTACATTTTATTGTTTAAAGATGGATATACCCTTACACACACCCACACTCACAAATGCAGGTACCCCTCCATTCCGGATCTCGTGGGTAACGATACTGCTATGGCCTTTAGTGACTCTAAAGATCTAATCTACCAAGCCGAATACAAAGGTAAGGAAGATTGTGAAGTGCCAGGGGAATTGGCCATACTACTACAACAAGAGGAAAGAGCTATTCAGCCTCATGAGGAACCGATGGATACAATCAACTTGGGTACCAAGGAGGATAAAAAGGAAATCAAGGTGGGTGCTAATCTAGAGCCGAGTGTCAAGGAGCGTATAATTCAGCTATTGAATGATTATGTTGAGATCTTTGCCTGGTCATACGAAGACATGCTAGGACTTGATACAGACATCGTGGTACATCGTCTACCCACAAGAGAAGACTGTCCACCAGTGAAACAAAAAGTTCGCTGCATGATACCTGACATGTCAGAGAAGATCAAAGCGGAAGTCATGAAACAATTCAATGTTGGATTCTTGGCTGTCACTTCCTATCCTTAATGGGTTGCCAACATTGTTCCCGTGCCTAAAAAGGACGGCTAAGTACGAATGTGCGTGGATTATAGAGATTTAAATAGGGCCAGCCCTAAAGATGATTTTCCACTTCCCCACATAGATATCCTGGTTGACAATACGGCCCAACACAAAGTATTTTCCTTCATGGACGGATTCTCAGGTTATAACCAAATCAAAATGGCACCTGAGGACATGGAGAAAACTACATTTGTCACATAGTGGGGCATATTCTGCTACAAAGTGATGCCATTCAGACTGAAGAATGCTGGGGAAACCTATCAACGCGCCATGGTAGCCTTATTTCATGATATGATACATCATGAGATAGAGGTCTATGTAGATGACATGATAGCCCGATCACAAACTGAAGAGGAGCACCTTGATCATTTGCAAAAGTTGTTTGAGAGATTGAAGGAGTACAAAATAAGGTTGAATCCCAACAAGTACACATTCGGAGTGCGGTCCGGTAAACTCCTAGGCTTTGTTGTCAGCAATAAAGGCATCGAGGTTGACCCTGCCAAGGTTAAGGCGATACAAGAAATGCCTGCTCCTTGTACTGAGAAGGAAGTTAGAGGATTCTTGGGACGCCTGAACTATATTGCCAGATTCATTTCTCACCTAACAGCTACTTGTGAACCAATCTTCAAACTATTGAAGAAAGATCAAGTAGTCAGATGGAATGATGAATGCCAGATTTCTTTTGACAAGATCAAAGAGTACTTACAAGAGCCTCCTGTTTTGATGCCACCAGTCGAAGGAAGACCACTGATCATGTATCTGACCGTTTTAGAGAACTCAATGGGGTGTGTATTGGGGCAGCATGACGAGTCTGGCCGAAAAGAGCACGCTATTTACTACCTGAGCAAAAAGTTTACCGACTGTGAAACCAGATATTCACTGCTCGAGAAAACTTGTTGCACTCTGGCATGGGCTGCTCTCCGGCTAAGACAATATATGTTTACTCATACTACTTTGTTGATATCTAAGATGGATCCGATAAAGTACATCTTCGAAAAGCCTGCTCTGTCTGGGAGGATAGCTAGATGGCAGATGATCCTAACAGAATATGACATACAATACACTACCCAGAAAGCTATAAAGGGCAGTGTGCTAGCTGATCATCTTGCTCATCAAGCTGTAGAAGATTATCATGACATTAGACAACTGTGAAGAAATCAGACCATATGACGAACCTGAACAAGGATCCCGATGGACCCTGTTCTTTGATGGGGCATCCAATGCACTTGGTACTGGTATCGACGCTGTAATCATATCTTCAGAAGGGTGTCATACTCCCTTTACTGCTAGACTTTGTTTCAACTGTACGAATAATATGGCGGAGTACGAAGCATGCATCTTTGGTCTCAGGGCTGCCATAGATTTGGGAATCAAATCCTTAGATGTATTCGGAGATTCAGATTTGGTCGTCAGTCATATCAAAGGAGAATGGGATACTAAGCACCCAAATCTTATCCCTTACAAAGAACATGTTTTGACATTGCTACCACATTTTGAGGAGATTACCTTCGAGCACTTCCCGCGAGAAGAAAATCAGCTAATAGATGCTCTAGCCACAATGTCATCTATGTTTAAACTTAATTGGGATAACGAGGCTCCCCAGATCATTATCAAACGAATGGGTGAACCAGCACACTGTCACGAGATTAATACTGAAGAAGTAGTGGACCAGCCTTGGTTTCATGAAGTCAAGAGGTATCTCGAGGCTCAAGAATATCCATAAGGAGCTTCAATCAATGATAAAAAGTTCCTAAGGAGATTCTCTGCTAAATTCTTCCTGAGTAATGGCATCCTATACAAACGCAATCATGACTCCATTATGCTCCGGTGTGTGGATAAGATTGAGGCTGAAAAGATCATGGCTGAATTACATGAAGGTACTTTTGGCACTCACTCCAGTGGGCATACGATGGCGAAGAAAATCCTACGGGAAGGCTATTATTGGTCTACCATGGAAGCAGACTGCTATTAACACTATCGAACCTATCATAAGTGTCAAATTTATGCTGACAAAGTGCACGTACCTCCGGTTCCTCTGAATGTCTTGACGCCTCCTTGGCCCTTTGCTATGTAGGGATAAAATATAAAAGATCTGTACACCCGGCAAGTTGAAAACCCGAAAGGGAGACTTGGGCAAAAAAGGGTTTCCCGGTGGACTGAAAACCCAAAAGGGCGGTCCAAGCAAAAGTTAGGGAATTAAAGCGTATGACTATGTCCCGTCGGATCACTTTACAGACAACCTTTGACTTTCACTGACAAACTCGGAGTTTCTGATCAATTCAATCATATTCGGACGAAGCAACAAATAGAAAAGATATTCGGAGATACGAAGGCTATAGCAGAATAGGAACCCCATGGGATTATTACACATAGCTATCTTTCTTTGTGTACAGTTTTCTTGCTTTTTATGGCACTATTCTCTTACTAGGATGTATGTCTCCTTTGTACAAAATACTTATTCAAAGTTAAATACAAATATATCTCTTTGAAAGTACAGAAAACCATTTTCCTTTTTTCTTTACACTTGTGTTTTATTTGCGGAAACGTCCAATGATTCATTAATGAACATATGCATTTGAACATAATTACTGTTTACAAATAAACAAAATGAGAAAGACAATTACTGATAGGTGGAAAGAATAGGAAAATGTCTCTAGGCTATTCCGCAAGTAATCCCCGCAGTACGCCATTTGAATCCCCAGCGAAACAAATTTCAAATTATTAATCCCCAGTAGAGATCGTCAAATTTCTCAGAATTCCTCAAGCAGTATATGACATTACTCTCGCAACATAATTTTGTCAGTACTTCAACTTCAAGACATGAAGAATCCATATATCCTCAGCAACATTCAAGGATTTATTTTCCTCAATCATACAGCAATGCAGCAAATCAGCTTACATACGCATACATTACATCCATATATCATAAACATTGATAAAACAAATACATTACATCATACATTTCATACAACATAACTTTGTGTTTCAGCTAACATTTTACCCTTTTCAGGATAAGATTAACAACTACCATTAACAGTGTGCAATCATGATACAGTACATATACGCTCCAGACACGGATGCCATTCTGATACTCATTCAGATGCAATTGTTCATATACAGTACGAATACGCTCCAGACACAGATGCCATTCTGATACTCATTCAGATATTCAAGTTCAGATACAGTACACATACGCTCCAGACATGGAAGCCATTCTGATACCCATTTAGATACAGTACAGATACACTCCAGACACGGATGCCACTCAGATACTTGTTCAAAATTCAAATCCAGACACAGTACAGATACACTCCAGACACGGATGCCATTTTGATACTCATTCAGATTTCAATTTCAAATACAGTTCGGATACGCTACAGAAATGGATGCCATTATGATACTCATCCAGATACAACCATTCAGATACATTTCAGATACGCTCTAAACATAGACGCCATTCTGATACTCGTTCTTTCAGCTTACAAGTAAAAATTCAGCAATCACTCTTGGATGGCATCTACAAGCCCATCTCCAACAAGACTCTATCGCTTCTCCAAATGGCATCTTTAAGCCCATTCCCTCAACTACACATCGTCGAGTGCAAATTTATGGGCACTCTAGTGTCCAATCATCTTTCACCTTTGAGTCACGAATGGAAAAACTCACCAATCTGAGTCTTCAAGTTTAAGAAGATTGAACATGGGCAGCTGTTGTACCCAAAAATTTTCCCTCTCATTTATCAAGACTTTTCTCACAAGATTTCTTTGACTCAAGACTGGATTAGAGTTTGGTCAGCTCAAGACATCTCATCTTGCACTGATGACCCAAAATTAAGGTTTGAGATTGCACAAGGATTTTTGGACAATAAATGCTTCATGTGACTTTCAAACATCATTATGGACCCCTAAGATCACTCATGACAAGTTTCAAGTCTTGAACCACATTTTTGATCAGTCAATTGGACAGTTGATCTAAAAATCAGTTGTATTGGGGAAAAAAGTCAACCATGGCCAATTTATAGTCAAACTTCATAATTTTTCATCCACATCAACATTTTAAACTTATATGTATCATTTGGTTAAGTTTGGATCACAATTCCTCAAGAAATTTGATCAAATCATCAAAAGGGAAAAATGGTAAAAAATTAGGGTTTTGACTAAGGAAGAGAAATTTCTGGTTTTTAACATAGCACATGACCAATTGATTTGAAGCATGATTCCAAGGATTTAATTGCATCATATTAACCTTATAGCATGGTTCAAAACATTGCAATTTCATTGGATTGACAGATGAAATTTGCAGTCAACTGTACACTGAAAAGTCAAACTTTGACTTTTTGGTCAAAATCAAGTGCCAAGGGTCACAATTCATCAAAAAATGTCAAAATGTGAAACTTGTTCATCAAGAAATCCAAGTTTGAAGATTAGGGTTTAAATTTGAAAATTTTCTTAACTTAGAAAATTTTCTAAGCATAGAAAATTTCTTATTTTTTCTCAACTTTAGGCCATTTTTTCACCATGATGCATAATGATTCAAAGAAAGTTCCCAATATGAAAGTTGTAGACCTCCATGAAATATACAACTTTTCTTCACACACTTTTCCCTTAATATTCTTGGATCTCAAGATATAAATTTATGAATACATGCTCATGAACTAAATAACTTAGTGAAATTTTGCCCTAATTTAGACAGGTTTTGGACCCAACTTCATGAACATTTTTCACCTAGTTCCAAGAGGTATCTTGAAATTAATTTCAAAGATGAGTTATAGAGAACATTGCAAGCTTTCCAAAATGTCCAAGAAATCCTCAAGATCATTTTTGAGTAGGGATAATCGAAGAGATGAAGTTGGCAATTTCTCACTTTTGGTTCAAGCCATTTCATGAAGAACAAAGTTCCAATCAGTACCTATGCTGCCTAATCCATGATTTACAGGTCCCAAACTTGTTCCTTACTCTTTAATTTAATTCTTACTCAGTTGACAAAGCTTTGATCCAAGCCTTAGAGCCATTACCCAAGTTGTAATTCCATAAATGGCATAAAGTGACCATTGCCATTTTGAAAAAGCTCAACTTTTGCCACTTTCCAATTCTTGAGCATTGAACCTGTCTCCATTGCACATATAAGTCTTACAGGCCTAAAGCAAATTGTACAAGTATATACCAACCCTAAGAAATCCAGTACAAGCATGATAAGCCTTGTCCCTTCACTTTGCTTCAAAAGCAAGAAAGTGTGCCAAAAGCCTATAACTGGAAAATTTGTGGAAGAGCTGACTTAGGACCTTCTCCATACTAATATACAAACACAATACAACACAAGACACGATTAATGGAAGCCTCAAACACTCCAAAACTCAAAAACACCAGAAAATTGTCAAGACTTGCAGTTTTTGCATAAGCATACCAATCTCTCATTTGGCTCGTGCGTTTCAAGTCTTGATCATCAAAACACCTTACCTACTTAATATCTAACTGATCCAGACCCTCATTCCTGTACTGTAACCCCTTCTCCATCATCTGCCATTTTTGCTTTCAAAGCTTGCAGGTTGACTTGGCCAGAGAGTTTCAGCCACTTTCAAAGCAAGGCAAGGGTTGGAACACACTCATAGAGGTTCAAGGAAGCTCAAGCAAGCATCAGGCCTCCATCAAACTCACTCCAACTCCATCCATGATTTCAAATGAAGGAGGTAAAATCTCAACTTCTATCTCCTTGTACAGGCAACCATTGGCCACGATTTATGAATAAACAATGTTGTCCTCATTACAACAAAGCTGTACATACATTTATCTTGCATTTATTTGGCCTGAGTTGAGAGAATTTGGAACTTGAAGTTTCTGAAAAAATTAGGTTTAAATTTAGGGCTTTTAAAATTCTTTCTGATCTTTGATTGGTAGCTTACATGATTTATATGGTTAAGATCGTGAGACAAAATGCTGTAATTTTCATGTTATGAGTTTTCATTTTCATGGAAGAATGAGAGAGTTATAGGACATCTGGCCATCTTGGGGAAGAAGATGAAGTACAGGGCAAGGACCTTGTTCATGTTATGTTATTTTCGTTTCACTTAAATCAACAGATGTATAGCCACCCCAGTGGCAAGGTAGCGCGCTGGTGAGACCCATGTCCTGGGTTTAAACCCTGGAACTACCTTTTGTTTCTCACATTTTTTCCATTTTTTCAGTTTTGTTGTCTTTTTGTAGGATGGGCCTCCATAGTTGGGCCATAGCTTTTTTGCTAAACATATTGTCTCTAGTTTGCTTGCTACACCCCATGGCCCATTATTTTCCATACATTTTTATTTATTTATTTATTTATTTTGTTTTTGTTTTCATTTTGTTTATTAATACTTTCTTTAATGCATAAAAATCCTAAAAAATATAATTTTGACAATATTGCATTTTATTTTATTTTAGTTTATTTTTCACATAAAAATATATTTTATCTTTAATATATATCACTTATTTTTCTTAATAAACTTGTAAAATATAATTAAAATATGTTCAGTTTTAATTTATTTATTTCCTTTTCATCCCATACTTATAAAATATTTATTTTTGCATATATAGAAACTTTATATTTTTTATACAATATTATTTATTATGTTAACATAAAAAATACATAAAAAATAGTACATAAGAACTTTATTTTCTTTAAAAATAGAAATTAGGGTTAACATTTCTTTCAAGAATTAATTTCTTTTCCTTATATTTTTAGGTTTAAATTTCTTTTCACATAAAAAATAGAACAAAAATCTTTTTCTTGCATGCACATAATATTGCATATTTAAATATTGTATATTATTTATTCTAATATTCGTATAAATTCGATTTGGTTGTAATGATTTATTTAGGTTTACATTCTTGCAAATCCACATTCAAATTTGTATTCCCCTCTCCCATAAAACTGTTGTAATAGCTTAGTAATATTTACATTACGCAATTTACCGCTTTGCATGTCATGATTAGTAATTAGGGTTTGTATGGTAAGATCAAAACAAAGCAAAATAGAAAACCCTAAATGAAATATAAAAAAAAAAGCATGAAAATAACACACTTGCACACAAGCATCCTTAGGGTTTCTCCACTTGGTTGCCTTATATATAAAAATAGCCATGTTACGCATGCGAAGTATCTTGGCAAAATAAACAAATATAAGATCATAGTCCCTCGATGACGCTATTCTAAGTTGCCTTACAAAATGATCTTGGTCCCTCAAAATACTAAGATACTTTGCAAACATTGCTAATCATGGTTATACAATGACCCACGCCCGTCCCGTTTACATCCAAAGATAGGGTTTCTTACCAAATCAATGGTAAGACAACAATGTCAAAGGAATAGAAAATGCACAAGAAAGACATTTGAGTAGGTAGATTACTTCTAGTTACTTGCTCTATTTCAAAACAACTATCCTTGCTATTTTTTAAAAAAACACACATTTCAAAAACATATTACAAATATTGAAAACATTTCAAAAAGACAAACATCTTTGTATACATTCTTACGAACGAGAATCATTACAAAGATTGCCTAAACGAATGGCCTCTTTTACAAAATACTTTCAAAAACCACATCAAACACATTTTCAAACAACAAAAGCAAGTGATCTAGCAAGTAACTAAGAGCCCATGGAAAACCATGGATGCAAAAGGATGCTAATACCTTCCCTTTTCATAATCTACCCCCCGAACTCAAGAAAACATCTCAAAGGTCTTTCCTGTACTTTTTCACCTTTCCTTTTGGATAAAAGAAAAGTCGGTGGCGACTCTTGCTAACCGCAACATTTGCGATAAAACGCAAAACCCTCAAGTCAGTTCTCCTACCGTATCATAGCCACTAATAAGCATGATGTTAAAGCATCATGTAGGACATTAACTTATTATCACAGAACCTGATCACTTTGGCCATCATCCAACAATAGACCTTTCTCTTAAGTTCTACAACTTCTCCAGAGAAAAATAAATTCTCTCAGAAAAAACCAACACAATTTCTCAGGATATTTCCAAGACATAAGGGCAACTCTGACACACTGTAGAACAAAGATCAGAGGAAGAATCACAATGCTCCAAAACCCAACGGTTCCCACTGAATTCCAAGCATACTACCTTCAGCCAGGTTCAAAAAACGAATTAAACACAATGTCAAGACATTTTTGCTCGACACCATAAAATCATCAGAGACAGACTAGCACAAGTTATATAAGACCATGCAACCTTTGTCAAAACTTTAATTTTGCAGTAACACATAAGACAAATACCCAACTCCCGTTAAGGTATTTGTAATCAATCACATGCACCAACTCATCAAAGTAAAAATTTCCTAACATTCCTTCCTTCACAACATCCTTTAGAGGTACATGCTACAGATAGAACTCCCTTCTAAAAAATGGTTGATCAACAAAAGCACAAGTGAATACTTCATCATAACATGCAGACATGAAAAATATCCACACCACATACCACACCAAATTTGGTCAGTGACTCAACTCTACACTCCACCATGATGAAAACATGCCACTTATGAATATCATATTGAGCAACAAACTCTCACACCTTCTCTGAAGCAAAGAGTTCAGATTGCAGATTTACATACTCATATCAGATACATACTCAGCTCCCGTCAGAGTGTTTATCATCAATTAGATGCACAACCTCATCATAGGACAGAAAAATACTTAGATCTTGTCAAAGTGTTTACCATTAGTATGATAAGGCTACTGTTGTACCCTAAAATTTTCCCTACCTCTTTTTCAAGGCATTCTCCTAGGGTTCTCAGATACTCAAGGATGCTCAAGAATTGATCAGATAAATTCTCCTCCTAAGCAGTTGACCTACAAACAGGGTTTCACTTTTCACAAGGAAGTTTGGGTTTCAGAGGCCTCAATTGGTTTCCATGGTTCCCCATATATCTTCAAGAATGCTCATACCGAGTTTCATGCATTGGATCACAAGTTTGCTCAGTCAATGGCTCAGATGATTGAAATCAACTGTATTGGGTAAAAAGTCAATTATGGTTAACATACAGTCAAACTTCAAGATTTTTGGTTAAAATCAACATTTTGAAGTCATATTCATCATTTGATCAAGGGTTGATCATGATTCCTCAAGAAAATCCCTCAAATTATCAAAAGTCAAAAGTTGCCAAATTAGGGTTTCTTTGGATAAGTCAACTGAACTTTGACCAAGCATAACTTTCACATGCTTTATCAAATTTTCCCCAACCAAAGCTCATTTTGAAGGAAATTCAATTCTCTACAACTTTGTATCTCTAAGATCAAGTCCAAAAAATGATTCATTTGAGAGATATGAGTCAATGCATTACAGGTCATTTCAACAGTCAACAAAAAGACACCTTTTGTCAAGGCAACTTACATCAATATAAATTATCCAAATGCAAAAATGATCAAAGGAGAGATTGTAGAGGACATATTTAGCTTTCCAAAAAGTTAGAGATCACCTTCAAAAGATTAAAATTGAGAGAGTTTTGGCATCTTTAGGCATTTTTAAAATGTTTTCAAACATATTTACAAAGCATTTTAAAAGAAATGAGCTAGCGATTAAGAGCCCCTAGATAACTACGGATGAAAAGGGTGTTAACACCTTCCCTTTTCATAACCTACCCCCCGAAATCAAAATTATCAAAGGTATTTGCTGTTCTTTTCACCCTTTCCTTATTGGATAAAAGAAAATTCGGTGGTGACTCTTGCTATCTACCATATTTGCGATAAAATGTAAACCAAAAGTCAGTTCTCCCACCGTATGACAGAACTAGCGACTCTGCTGGGGAATGTAAAAAAAAGTGGGGTTACCTTCAGAGTTAGATTACTTTAACTGCTTTTGTTGAATTTTCTGCTTTATCTTTATTGGGTTTGCTCGGGTTTATTTCTTGTAAAGATCCTATACCCGAATCTGAGGGCATTTTAGGTAAGTAGCTATAGATCGTGGAAACTGTACGACGTATACCAGTATGGTTGAAGCGATGGCTATGTTAGTGCGACACATTGGTTTGTGTTGGTGTCCCTTGAGTCAGTCAAGGAGAATGCTAGGCTGCCGCGTGGTGTCATAAGCATTATCAGATCTTAGAACTTTAATTGACCCAACTTAGCCATTAGAAGGTAGTGAGATGGCCGACTTTGGTGCATACTGAAGTTGGTTGACACTCGATACTACACTCATTGAGATTAGACACTCAGGATATTTCGGTCGTAAATCAGATGCTGTGCTGAAATAATGCCTGAGAGAAAGATCGGTGATACGAGACTCCTAGAACCCGGTTACTATTCTTAGGACATGTTGAGCCAACTGAACTTAAAGAGGGTGCTTACCTATTAACTCCATGCAAGCATAAACCTAAGGCTCTTGTGTGCTTTGCTTATGTTTGATTATATGTTCTAACATGACATCATAACATCATGACATCATGTCATATCATTTTCACTGACCATTTCAAGGATCTCGAGAGCCTGTGATGCAGGTTATCATGAGCCAGACGTCTAGCAAGGGGTAAGGGGATTTACTTTCCTCTAACCAATACCGTCAAAGACTGAAGTATATTATCTTGATTTAAAGGCTAGGACCCACTCGACAGGTGAGCTTGATGCTAATGGAAGGACTTTCAATGACCCGAAGTTCTTTAGTCAAAACTGTAGCCAGACTCAATCTCTAACACTTCTTTTCTATTTACCCCACGAGATCCTTGAAAATAATGCATCTACATATCACGCATCATTACATAACAGGTTTTCCCATATAGGTTTTCTCATCTGCTTACTATTTATTTCAGTAAAAGATGGCTCTAGAGCAGACTGTCAAGGAACTTCAGGCACAAACTGCCCAATTCCAGGAAACTCTCATAAACTTAGCCCAAGGATAGAAAGAGATGATGGAGCTCATCACCAAGAAGAAGAAGACTCGGAAGCCAATTGCTATCCTCAATATGGGGAGAAGATTCCAAGGTCCCGCTAAACCGGTTCAAACTGCTGATTTCTCCTCTGATGAAGACGACAATCAAGAGGAAGACAGTAAAAGTGTCAAGTCCGAGGGCAGAAGCAACCTTGGTTCTGGTAAGGTACCAGATGATAAAGACTACTCTGATGAACAATATCCTTCTGCAGATGACATATATAAAAAATTGGAGGATCGTCTTAAGGCCATGGAAATCCAGAAAGTGCCTGGATTTGATTTTAAAGAGTTGGGTCTTATTTTCGGGTGTTGTTATCCCTCACAAGTTCAAGGTCCTTATTTTTGCTAAATATGATGGTGTTTCTTGTCCCAAGCTTCACTTAAGGTCTTATGTTCGGAAGATCCAACCCCATACTACTGACAAAAAGTTATGGGTTCATTTATTTCAGGAAAGCTTGTCTGGTACACAACTCGAGTGGTTCTATCAGCTGGAAGGAACCAACATTCATACTTGGGAAGACACGACTGTTGATTTTTACAAGCACTATCAATATAATGCTGACCTTGCACCAACTCATGTGCAACTACAAAATATGACTATGGGTTCGAATGAAGGGTTCAAAGAGTATGCCCAAAAGTGGAGGGATCTGGATGGATGAGTGCAACCTCCCTTATCTAATAGGAAGCTAGTTAATATGTTCATGGGAACTCTTACAGGGCCATTCTTTAACCATCTGATTAGAAGCTCCTCACCTGGTTTTACTGAGTTGATTTTAATTGGAGTACGTGTCGAAGGTGGTATCGAGAATGGAAAGATTCTAGTGGCTGCGTCTGCAAGTGCTGGGAAAAAGACATTCAATGGTAAGAAGGAAACCAATGCTATTTATGACTAGAAGGTCCGTATTAAAAATGAACGCAATCAGTATGTGGGAGCGGTATTAATTTCTAATCTGGCGTCTGTTCAACAATAACAACGAGGCAGTCAGTGTAGGTTAGACGCTCCGAGAAGATAGTTTATGAAGATCAGTATGCCATTGTCTCAGGTGTTACAACATTTACTGAAAGCGGAGTTGATAATATTAAGGGAGCCTCCTCAAAATCCCAACACCTCCTCTCTTAAATACAATCCAAATGTGAAGTGTGCCTACCATTTCAACAGTCCTGATCACGATACCAGTAGCTGTTGGGCCCTAAAAAAGAAAATTCAGGATATGATTGATAACAAAGAGGTTGAGTTCAATCCTCCGGAGACCCCGAATGTAATTACTGCACCTATGCAGAAGCATGACAAAGGCATAAGTGCTATTGATGATGTTCTGTATGTTGGTACTGTAAGTGAATTGATTACTCCTCTCCTAATTATCAAGAAGAATCTGTTGTAGGCCGGTTTGTTTCTAGGTTATATTGAAAGATGTTACTACTACGCAGCCCAACCTAACATATATAGGTTACTAAAAGAAGGCATTCAACGCCTAATGGATAATCACTTAATTCTGACCGAGAAGATTTTGTCTGTTGAGAATCTGTGTCAAGACATATCTGTAATTTCTGGCACTCCAGTCAGGATCACCTCCAAAGATCCTGTAAGGATTACTGCCAATCCAAAAGCTTCTCCTCTAATAATCACTACACCTGGACCTATCCCATATTCTTCGGATAAAGCTATTCCATGGAATTATGGATCCAACGTCTACTACCATGGCATCAAGCAAGAACTACAGACTACTGAAGATGAAGTTATTGAAACGGATGATCCCAACATTGACAATATTGATGGGACCAGTAAGGTTATTAGAAGCAGAAGGGTTTTATCCTTGGAAATCTCTCAAAAGAATACTACTACACCTGTTCAAGTTACTGCTACCGAGTCAACCACTGAGACTCATGGCAAAGAGCCAACAACGAAGCCTGCCCAGACAGAGGCACCTAAAGAAGCTACAAATGAATACACCTCTAGGAAAGAGTTGGAGGAGGTATTGAAGATTATCCGTTAGAGAGACTACAAGATTGTTGAACAGCTGGGGAAGACCCCATCTAAGATCTCCATGTTATCAATGCTACTATGTTCTGAAGCCCATGCACAGGCTTTAGTGAAATTTTTGAAGACTTCCCATTTGTCACAAGAGATTTCCGCCGATCAATTTGGAAGCTATGTTGCTAGCTTAACTACTGACAATGGGTTAGGGTTTTCTGATGCTGATTTGACTCCGGAAGGGAGAAACCACAACAAGGCCTTGTATGTCTCTATTGAATGCAAGGGCACTGCTCTAGCTCACGTGTTAATTGATACTAGTTCCTTGTTAAATATTCTACAGAAGGACACTCTCGATAGACTTGATTGTGAAGGGATTATAATGAAAGGTTACGTTTCTGGTCTTCTGTGATCAGAACATCACCAAATCCCAAAACCTCCTTTAAGCAGCCTGCTTCCCTGCTATAGCACAGTCCTGCAACCAACTGCTGATCCAGTCCATGCCTGCACTTTCTCAACCCCCATATTTGCACCAAATTAGCATACAAAAAAGCTGTGATTAAAAAGCAATGAAACAATATTCCAAAAATATTTAAATCTCATTTGTTTTTCCCCCTAAAACCACAACAAACCCATCTATAAATAAGTTGCTCCATCACACGTTCAAAGGGCTGGCTTTTAGAGAGAGAGGGAGAGAGAGAGAATTATAAAAGAGAGAAAAGAAAACAGTAAAAACCTTCACAAATCCTAAAAAAACTTTGTTCTTCCCTTTGAATCAAAGAACATAACCACTGTTCCGTTGCTCTCGCTAACTCTAGAACATCTGAAGGCAGCAACTCAAGTTCCAAGCACACGCTCCAGATTCATGGTAAGTCTTTCTGACTTTGCATATTTTCATTAAGAACATCATTAAATATGTAAATATCATAGTATTGATGATGTTCATATCATTGCATAAGTAGAAAAAATTATGGACCAGAACTTCTTGAATAAAGCTAGGCTCAGAATTAGAATTAGAACTTCTATAAACTGCTGTGCTTTTTATCCTTTTGATTTGCTGTTAAGAACTAAATAAATTGATGATATGCTGATTAATATGAGGTAAGAGTTGAAATGTAACACATAAATTCCGAGTTTCTCTTCACTGTTTTAACATGAAAACTTCTAGGATTTCTTATTGTTTCAACACAGAACTTCTGATTTTCACTCACTATTTAACACAACACAGAATTTCATATTTTCACTCATTATTTAGCACAACACAGAACTTCTGGTTTCTTCTCACTGTTTTAACACACCAGAATTCCTAGGTTTTTACACTGTTATGATACGGTAACAGAACTTATGACTTTTTACTCACTGCTAACACAACACAAAACTTTTGACTTTTCATCCACTGTTTAATACGACACAGAACTTCTGACATTTTGCTCACTATCTAAACACCACCCAAAACCTCTATTTTCTTCCCCTCTAACGTTCTTGCAGGACCTCAGAGTGTATCAATCCAGAACTTCTGATTCCCACTGACGTTTCTTTCTGAGTCACAGCGCGCCTGGCATCAGAACTTCTGATCCCTTTTGTTTTGCCTGCAGCAGCATGCTGATTCAACCTCTCATTATTTTCCCTATTTTTTTTTATCATTTTCAATATCAATACTCTTTTTATTAATATAAAAAAGACATAAAAATATTTCCTTTTTATTAATTAATTAATTTCTTTTTTTAATTCATTAAGACAAAAAACCACTTTCATAACAAGTCTTTTTTCTTCTTATATTGTACATTTCAATATGGTTGTAATAGTTAAATAGGATTTAAATTCTTGCAACCCCCATTTATAAATTTGTACCCCCATCCCTAAATGATGTAATAGCGTAGGACCTTTACATTTCCGCAATTTATTGTTTTCAAGTATAAATGCTAGTAATTAGGGTGTGTATGGCAAGACATAAAATCAACAAATAGATAACCCTAATCAAGACAAAATGCATGTAAATCAAACACACTTACACACTATCACCCTTAGGGTAATCCCGCTTTCTTGCCTTTCGGAAAATAGTCATGTCCCTCGAATATGGGCATTTTAGCAAAGACCCTCGATAAAAGATCGTAGTCCCTCGATGACCCTTAATGTTGCCTTCGGTAAACAATCTAGTCCCTAAACGACATTGCTAAAACGTCCCATAGGTTGCCTTCTATGACTATACAAACGTCCCGTGCCCGTCCCTTCACATCCAAAGATGGGGTTTCTTACCAAAAACAATGGTAAGATAACAACATCTAAAGGAGAAGGAAAAGAACATTTAAAACCTTTTGAGTAGGTAGGTTACTCCTAGTTGCTCGCTCGCTCACAACAAAAAAACATATTATACACCAAGACTCTCATTTTGAAACATTTTCAAAAGACAACACTTTGTACGCATTCTTATAGAAACGAGAACCCATTATAAAGACATTTTCAAAATACTTTCAAAACCCACACCACAAGCACACATTCAAACAAAAGCAAGTGAATTAGCAAGCAACGAAGAGCCCGTAGATAACTACGGATGAAAAGGGTGCTAATACCTTCCCTTTTCATAATCTACCCCCCGAACTCAAGAAAACATCTTTGTTGTACCCCAAAATCTTCCCTCTCATTGTACTCAACATATGTTCATTGAAACCCTCAACTTGCCCAAGGATGCCCAAGGATTGATCAGGCAAATGCTCTCCTAAGACAATGAACCTCAAACTAGGGTTTCCATTTTCATCAAGATGGGTGAAATCCAAAGGTCTCAAATATTTTCCATGGTCCTAATATGTTCTCAAGAAAACCCATGTCAAGTCTCATGCCTTGCACAAGAAGTTTGCTCAGTCAATTGCTCAAATGCCTAAAAATCAACTAGGCTAGGTCAAAAGTCAACTATGACTCAAATACAGTCAAACTTCAAGATTTTTGGTCAAAATCAACATTTTGAATTAATATCCATCATTTGATCAAGGGTTGATCATGATTCCTCAAGGAATGCCCTAAATTCATCAAAACTCAAAAGTTGCTAAATTAGGGTTTCTATAGGAAAAGTCAACCAAACTTTGACCAGGCATAACTTTCTCATACTTTATCAGAAATTTCCCATCCAAGGCTCACTTTTAAGAGGATGAAATTCCCTACAACTCATATTCATTCCTCAAGTTCAAAAAATGCACTCATAAAAAGATATTAATTAAGACATTACAGGTCATTTCAAAAAGTCAACAAAAACACCTTTTGGGTCAAAGCTTCTTACATGAGCATGGAAGATCCAATTGAAATGAAACCAATAGGGTTGTTTAGGGGAAACCTCAAGCTTTCTAAAAAGTCCAAGAACCCCCTCTTATGGTCAAAATTGAGGGAGATATGCATTGTCAAAGTTGGCTATTTATGGAAATTTTCCCAAAGTCAACAATGCCCAAAATGCATTTTTCTTCAAATGGGCCCAACTTTTTATTCTTGTATCTTGTTCCTAACATGGTCCACGACCCATGAACCACTCCATGCCTCATTAAATTATTTATTTGATTTATTGTGATTTTATTCATTTAAAATTCAAATAAAATCAAAATAAATCATGTAAATTGCTTTTGGAATGATTTTGGCATTTAATGAGGATGATATATGCTGGCATATTAGGATCAAATTGTATCAAGGGTGATTGGAGCAAGAATGACATGGTTTGGCTTATTTTGGAAACAAATAATGCATTGAACAATCGAGATCCTTTATCCATAATTATTCAAGATTCAGGCTGTTTTTGTTAACCTAATACACTTTATTACATATACATAACGCAACCAAGGCAAGAGAAGAAGGTTTGATTGGTGAAAATCGTCAGAACAAAAATTGAGTTTTTGCAAAAAAAGTGAGGATCGGATTTCATTCCATAGGACGATTTAAGGTGATCCAAGACCACCAATCTACTCCTGGACGTCTCCTGAGGCTAGCAACATTGTTTGCACGCGTGAAAGATCCAGAAATCACCATTTTACAGCGTCACAGTTTGCCATCTTTTTTTAATTTGGTTATGTAAATTTACGCATCATAAATAGTTTCTAAGCATGCCTTCATATTTGTATCATCATTTTGAACGTATTCGTATGATTAATTAGGAGTTTTAGTGCATGTACTGATAGTTGCCATTGTTAGGGTTTGGGGACGTGTTTTAGGGCTTTTTGATGCAGGTAAAATCAGGGCAAAAGAAGGATGCCATCATTCGTGAGATCAAAACGAGTTGATCTGTATGCTTGGAATTGATTTATCATGCCTGGAATTGATTTTTGAGATTTGCAGGGCTGTAGTTATAGTTCGTGTCTGTAGGTAAAAGGTTGATGTCTATAACAACAGTTCTGGGGAGAAGAGGATGACGTGCCTGATAACCACTGGCCAGTTTGAAACTACGCGCGCTTTTGGGCATAAGGCGTGCTTTTCTATTATATTATTGTTTGTTTATTATGCTAACAAATAAACAAGCTAGCGCAGTTGGTCAAGGGAGAGAGGTATGAAGCTCATGTCCTGGGTTCGATCCCAGGCGTGAGCTTTTGCATTTTTTCCATTATTTCTTCACAGGATCCATCATGCACTACCCAGGAAAGCTATCATACACCCTCCAACTTCAGCCAGTGGATCATCCTTAGATCCAGATCTAGTGCCCATTAGAGAGAAGTATATGGTGCACCCTCAAACATGGCCAGCACTGGATCCAAATGCCTGATTTGGCCAAAGGATTTGGGCTTCGGTAATCCAGCTTTACACCCCCAGTTTACTTCTGATATCAGGCCCATTTTACACTTTTGTTTTAATTTCTTATTTTCTTTTTATTGTTTTAATTATTTTTGTTTTGTTTATTTCAAAAATATTTTTTTAAAAATCATAAAAGTCAAGAAAACCACAAAAATATAGATTTAGATTTTTTTAAATTAAAATTAGGTTTTTTTGAAATTAATTAATTTAATGATATTGACTTTGATTGTTTTAATAATTAAAATTAATTAGACAAATTAGGTTTAATTCACAAATATTTAATTTTCTCAATATAAAAAATCAAAAAAATATTTTCTTTATTTAAATAGATTCTTTAGGACATTTACTTTATTCTCGCGCGCATTTATTTATTTTTTCAAATTATTGTAACTGTTTCCAATTTGTAATAGATTGATTAGGATTTTAATTTCCGCATTTTTATTTTCAGTCTAAATATTTGTGTATATGCCCAAAAACCTTGTAATAGTTAGGACTTTAATTTCTCGCACTCTTTAATTTCCGCAACTATTAAACTGCTAGATGTATGGACATTAGGATTGTATGCGAAAGACAAACCAATGATTAAAAAGGTAGATAACCCTAATTGTGCAAAGATAATTAATAGAAAAAAAGCACACATGCACATGCTCACTCCTAGGGTTTGCCCCACTTGGTTACCTCGGAAACAATGGTCATGTCCCTCGAACCTGGGGATATCTTAGCAAAGACCCGCACTTCAGAGTTGTCATAAAGATCATAGTCCCTTACTGTCCCTCGAGTTGCCTACGAGAAATGATCTTATGATGACAGTCCCTTTGAGATGCTAAGGTATCCTCACAAGTTTCCATTTCGTCCATTCGAATGTCCCTTAAAACTCCAACAATAGGGCTACCTACTCCTTAATAGTAGGATAACACTGTCTAAAGGAAACGAGAACGAACAATCTTTTTTCGAGAAGGTAGAAATCTTAAGTACTTGCTCAAAATAATAAAACTTTTTCACAAACACTTTTCAAAACAGTTTTCAAAAACGACTTCGTCACACTCTTGAGGAAAAATACAAGGGTTATCACGAAGTTAAACAAAACTTTTTGCAAAACACACACAAGCAATTTCAATAATGATCAAGTACCTAAGAGCCCATGGAAAACCACGGATAGAAAAGGTGCTAACACCTTCCCTTTCTATAATCTACCCCCGTACTCAAACTCTTAAAAAAAGTTTTTTTTGTTCTTTTTCCTTTCCTTTGTTGGGTGAAATAAAAGTTGATTGCGACCCTTACTTACGCGACATTTGCGAATACAAAATGCAAAACCAGTATTAAAAGTCGGTTCTGCCACCGTATCACAAAACTGGCGACTATACTGTGGATTACTTAATAAGTGGAGTATACCTTAGGATCTAGGTCATTTCTAAAATTTCTTTCTTGTTTTGCTTTGCCTGCTTTATATTCAAGCTTTTTGTTGGGGTTACGTAGATCCTACACCCGGATCTGGGGACACCTTTTAGGTAAGTAGTAATAAACTGTGAGGGAACTGTGCAGGGTATACCGACACGGTTGAAGCAGTAGCTATGTTGATGTAACACTTCAGTTGGTACCGGTAACCCTTGAGTCAATCAAGGAGAGTACGGGGCCGCCGCGTGGTGTCATAAAGCATCAACTGACCTTAGAACCTTTAATTGCACAACTTGTCCAGTAAGACATAGCGAGATGGCCAACTTTGGTGTATTCCTAAGGTCGACAGATACTCGATGCTACACTCATTGAGGTTTGACTCTTGAGTTTTGTTTGGTTGCGAGTCAATTGCCTATTGAACGAGGCTTAAGGGGAAGACCGGGGATATTGAGATCCTTTAGAACCTAGTTACTATTTATAGGACAGGTTGAACCAATCCAGCTTCAAGAGGGTATGACCTTACAACTCATGCAGGCTTTAAACCTAAGGACTTGGTGTGACTTGTTTGTTGCTTGCTATACATGTGATTTTTAGTATAATTATGACATCATAAGCATGGCATATCATACTAATCATTTCGAGGATTTTCTAGGGCTCATCTTTGCTTTGTTTTGTAGGACATGGCACCCGGCCGCAGGAACACTATCCAGATTAACCTTGTGAAAGTTCCTCTCCAACTAAAGGATTTGGCATTAAGGATCCCTGAAAGCTCTCCCTTCACTGAAAAACATGGTCAGTTGCTCAACTTGGTCACTTTAAAACCTGCTGAAGAATTGTTAAAAGTTCTATTTTAGTTCTTTGATCCTTTGTACCACTGTTTCACCTTCCCGTATTACCAACTAGTGCCTACTACGGAGGAATTTTCTCGGTTGTTGGGAGTACCTATTCTTGATCAGTTACCTTTCAACGGTACGGAAGAACATCCAAAGCCTGAAGAGATTGCTCGGGCTGTATCCTTACAACGGTATGATGTAGTGACAAATTGGGAAACTAGGGGAAGTGTCCAAGGAATCCCGGTTAAATTTCTATTCGAGAAGGCTTACTATTTTTAGGATGCCCTAGATTTACAAGCTTTTGAAGAGATATTAGCACTCCTCATCTACGGGATGGTACTATTCCCTAATGCGGACCAACTCGTAGATGTGAATACTATTAAGGTTTTTCTGTCTCATAATCCGGTGCCTACATTACTTGGGGATATTCTACACTCTCTGTATGCTCGCACTCTAAAGAGAAGGGGGACCCTCCTGTGTTGCACTCCTCTATTAGCTAGGTGGTTTATTTCGCACCTACCCAGGTCTATTTTTAAGAATGAGCAGGGTATGAAATGGTCTAATAGGCTGATGTCCCTTACACATTTAGACATTCATTGGTGTCCACGGTCCTCGGAAGATGTTACCATCATCGATCGCTGTTGTGAATTCCCTAATGTCCCTCTTTTAGGAATTAGGGGATGAATCACTTATAACCCTTGTTTGGCATTGCGGAAGTTTGGTTATGTGAGAAGGGATGGTCCTCATGATACACTTATCCAAGGAATCACCTTCAACTATGAGAATGATGCTCAGGGTTACCGCAAAAGGTTCATGAGAGCTTGGGGAATGGTACAAAAAATTGATATTAAGACACTGGGGCACAAGAATTCCATCCCTCTTGAGCCTTATCTCCTATGGATACGAGCCCATGCCCAAAGTCTTATGATGTCTTACCCCGCTGTCCTACCAATGATTGTGGAACCAGTTGCTGAAGGAGACACTGCTTCTCTTGTTCATCATCCTGACATGCCAACTGATCATGAGGAGTTACAGAAATCCTGGGTTCAACTTAAAGAGGAGTGGGATACGTTTGAAGCTCAATTCTATGCCAGCAAGAAGAAGGTCCTGGAGCTCACTAAGCTGCTCCATGAAGAAAGGAACATAAACGCCTACATTGCACCAAAGAGGATGCACTCCTTGGAGACCTAGTTTTCTTTTTGCTTTATGTTTTGTTTGTCTGATTGTAAGCCTAAAGGGAACTCTTTGTAACAACCCGAACTTATTAATACAACTAACGTGTGTTTCTTTTGGTTAAACAAATTTGAGCCTTTAAAAGTCCTTGAAATCATTGCATACGCATACCATCCATGACATTGCATAAACAGGTACCATTACAGGTTTCTCATCTTCTTCGCTGTTTATTTCAGCAAAAATGTCTTCTGAACAAAGCATCAAAGATCTTCAGGCACAAAATGCCCAATTTCAACAAATGTTCATAACTCTGGAAAAAGGGCAGGAGGATCTGAAGGCCCTTACCCTGAAGGAAAAGAAGAAGAAGAAGAAGAAAATCTCTGGTGTTCTGAACCTGGGCAGAAGGTTCATGGGGCCGTTAAAGAAACCAGTCGATCTGACCTCCTCGTCCAAAGAAGGGGAGAATCAAGAGAGAGAGACAAGGGAGAAGGACCCTAGCCCTGAAGTCTCTGATAATGAGACGGACTACAATGATGAGCAGTATCCTCCCACTGAGGATAGATAAAAGCAGTTAGAGGAACAAATGAGCGTTATGGAGATCCAGAGAATACCAGGGCTGGATTTTGAAGAGCTGGGATTGGTGTCTGGGGTAGTCATCCCACAAAAGTTTAAAGCTCCGATTTTCGCAAAGTATGATGGGGTGTCTTGTCCCAATCTTCATCTCCGTTCCTATGTGAGGAAGATTTAGCCTCACACTGCTGATAGGAACTTGTGGGTTTACTTATTTCAAGACAGTCTGTCAGGGACTCAGCTTGAATGGTTCTATCAACTGGAGGGAACCAATGTACGAAACTGGGAGGGTTTGTATGCTGCTTTTTATAAGCAGTATCAATACAATGCTGACCTTGCCCCTACTCATACTCAACTCCAGAGTATGTCCATGGGTGCAGGTGAAGGCTTTAAGGACTATGCGCATAAGTGGAGAGATCTGGCTGGGAGAGTCCAACCCCCTTTGTCTGATAGGGAGTTGGTTGACATGTTTCTTGGGATGCTGTTCGGTCTATTCTTCAATCATTTGATTGGTAGCTCCTCAGCTGGTTTCACCGAGCTGATATTAACATGAGAGAGGGTAGAAGTTGGGATCTGGAGTGGTAAGATCCAGAAAGACACCTCTTTGAGCTCAATGAAGAAGACCTTCACAGGAAAGAAGGAAGTCAGTGCTATTCATAGCCTAAGAGGTCAGAACAAAGCTGAACGCCGTCCAGAGGTAGGTGCTTTGATGATATCTAGGCCCGCGGCTACCCCACAACGTAACAATCAACAAAGGTTATAAAGACCGCAAAGGCAGTTTACTCGAATTAACATGACATTGACTGAAGTTCTACCCCATCTACTAAGATCCAACTTGGCAACCTTGAAAGAGGCTCCCAAGAATCCTAACACCACATCTCCTCGGTACAATCCAAACGCTTGGTGTGCATACCATTCTGAGAGTCTTGGCCACAATAGAAATGACTTCTGGGCTCTGAGAAATAAATTACAAGACCTGATTGAAGCCAAGGAGATTGAGTTTGATGCTCCAGAGAAGCCTAATGTCAAAAATGCTCCCATTCCTAAGCACAACCATGGAGTTAATGCCATTGATACTGATCTGTTTGTTGCCTCTATTAATGAAGTTTCTACTCCTCTTATAACTTTCAAGAAGAATTTGTTGCTGGCCGGTTTATTTCTTGGTTGTGGTGATGGTTTCCACACGTGTTCATCTCTGCCCACTGGTTGCTATTTGCTGAAAGCAGGTGTTCAACGCCTGATGGACAACAAAGGAATTTTGTTCGAAAAGACTTTGATTCCAACTGTTCCGTGTGAAGATATTGCCATTATAACCATTTCCGCCAATCCTTCCAAGGTCTCCTCTAAAAGACCTGTTAGGATTACACCTGCTCCAAGAATTGCTCCGTTAATAATCACTTTTCCTGGTCCCGTACCGTATTCCTCGGACAAAGTATTCCCGTGGAATTATGGCGCCGATATTTACTATCATGGCGTTAAACAAGATTTGAAGGCTGAAGAGGCTGATACCGATGTCAGTAACATTGTCGGGACCAACAAGATCACCATAAGTGGAAGGGTTTTCTCTCCCGAGGTCTCCCCGAAGACTGTCACTAAGCCTGTTGTTATTTCACATGTAGTTCCTGCCGGTGCTTCCGTTACTACTCCCGTTCTTACTCCAATTGTTACTCCTGCCGTTGAGTCATCTGGGACTCGGGGAAAAGAAGCTGTAGGTGAGCCTTCCCGGACGGAGGCACCTAGAAAAGTTGTTGTGGAATCCTCTAAGAAAGAGATAGAGGAAATATTAAAAATAATCAAGAAGAGCGACTACAATATGGTCGAGCAGCTGGGGCAGACCCCCTCGAAGATATTGATGTTGTCTCTGTTGTTATGTTCCTAGGCCCATGAAAAGGTTTTGATTGCATTCCTCAAGACTGCGCATGTGCCGCAAGAAACCTTAGCCGATCAATTCAAAGACTGTGTGGCCAGCTTGACTGCTGATAATGGGTTGGGTTTTTCAGATGCCGACTTGACACCAAAAGGGAGGAAGCATAATGATGCTCTTCATGTCTTAATCGAATGTAGGGGAACGACTATGGATCATGTGCTGGTGGACACTGGATCTTCACTGAATGTTCTGCCTAAGAAGGCTCTCCATCGGATAGATTATGAAGGCTTGACCCTAAAGCCCAGTAATATTGTGGTGAGGGATTTTGACGGGTCGAAGAGAATGGTGCATGGGGAGGTGGACATCCCTGTCAAAGTGGGCTCTCAGACCTTTGGTTCCACCTTCTACGTGATGGAAATCAGGCCGTCGTACTCTTGTTTGTTGGGTCATCCTTGGATCCATGAAGCTCGGGCTGTTACTTCTACACTGCACCAGATGCTGAAATATCTAGTGAAGGGGAAGATTGTCACTGTGCATGGTGAAGAGGAGTATATGGTGAGCCACCTGAACTCCTTCAGGTATGTGGAGATGGACGGGGAATTCATAGAGACTCCTTGTCAAAACTTTGAAGAGGTTCCCCAGATTTTTGCGTCAACCGAGACTACCACCAGCACTAGACCTCCTCTGAAGATGTCTCCTCTCAAGGACACCAGAGCAGCAGTTGAAGAAGGTGGGTGTACCAATTGGGGACAACTTCCTGAATTTATTCACAAAACTGACAAATTTGGTTTGGGCTTTACTTCAGGAGCTCAAAGGGATGCTCGACGCGCTCGGGCTGGAGGACCTCCCATACGTATCAGCAATCGTGGGGTCAATGCTATTGAAGACAATGAAGAAGATTCCAATACTGACAGTTGGATTTACCCGACTACCAACGGTGGGCCGAGTAATTGGACAACCAGAGATTTTATACCAGTTTCTTTTATTCCGAAGTAATTGTCTTACTCGTTTTCCGAGTTTGTAATAAATAATTTAAACTTTATGGCCTTGTGTCTTACCCTAGGCACAATGGTTCTATATGTGATGGTTATTATATGTCATTTCATATATCATGAATAAAACATTGGACGTTGTTTTCATATAAATTTTGTGCTCTCTCTTTTTCTTTTCTGCATTTTACTTTATCAATACAGCTATGCTCTTACACACACACTCACATATCAAACTTCAGATCCATATCCACTATGGATCCCATTGATAACAGTTCTGCTATTGCCAGTCATGACTTCGAAAATCTGATCAACCAAGCCGAAGACGAAGGTGAGGACGATTGTGAGGTACCCGGATAACTTGCTAGACTATTAGAGTAGGAAGAGAGGGATATACAGCCTCATGAAGATCCAATTGAGACTATAAACTTGGGCATGGAGGTAGACAGAAAAGAAGTCAAGATCGGCACAAATCTGGAGACTAAGATCAAACAGTGGTTGATACAGATGTTGCACGACTATGTTGAGATCTTCGCCTGGTCATATGAAGACACGTCTGGTTTAAACACTGATATTGTGGTACATCGTCTGCCAACTAAAGAAGATTGTCCTCTGGTTAAGCAAAAGGTCCGCCGCATGCGCCCTGAAATGTCATAGAAAATAAAAGCAGAGGTTATGAAACAGTTCAATGCTGGGTTCTTGGCTGTCACCTCCTATCCGCAGTGGGTTGCTAATGTTGTTCCGGTACCTAAGAAAGAGAACAAGGTACTGATGTGTGTGGACTATAGAGATCTGAATAGGGCAAGCCCCAAGGATGACTTCCCGCTTCCTCACATTGACGTTCTGGTTGACAACACCGCACAACACAAAATATTCTCCTTCATGGATGGTTTCTCTGGCTACAACCAGATCAAGATGGCTCCTGAAGACATGGAGAAGATAACCTTCATCACATAGTGGGGCACCTTCTGTTACAAGGTGATGCCTTTTGGGTTGAAGAATGCTAGGGCAACTTATCAGCGAGCCATGGTCGCCTTGTTCCATGATATGATTCACCATGAGATAGAGGTTTATGTTGATGACATGATAGCCAAGTCTCAAACCGAAGAAGAGAACCTCGACCATCTAAAAAAGATGTTTGACAGGTTGAAGACATACAAGTTGAGGTTGAATCCGAACAAGTGCACCTTCGGGGTAAGGTCTTGTAAGCTTTTGGGTTTCATCGTCAGTGACAAAGGTATTCAGGTAGACCCTGCGAAAGTAAAGGCCATACAAGAGATGCCAGCTCCTCGTACTGAGAAGGAAGTTAGAGGCTTCTTGGGATGCCTGGATTATATCGCCAGGTTCATTTCACATCTGACTGCTACTTGTGAGCCGATCTTCAAGCTTCTGAAGAAAGATCAAGTGGTAAAGTGGAATGATGAATGCCAGACTGCTTTCGAAAGGATCAAAGAATACCTTCAAGAACCACCAATTCTGATGCCTCCAGTTGAACGAAGACCTTTGATATTGTACTTAACAGTGCTAGACAATTCAATGGGGTGTGTGCTGGGGCAGCATGACGAGTCTGGTCGAAAAGAGCACGCAATATACTACCTTAGCAAAAAGTTTACCGACTGTGAGACAAGATACTCACTGCTCGAGAAAACTTGCCGCGCTTTGGCATGGGCTGCTTGCGACTAAGACAGTATATGTTGACCCACACTACCTTGTTGATGTCAAATATGGACCCATTCATATACATCTTCGAGAAGCCCGCACTCTCCTAAAGAATAGCAAGATGGCAGATGATCTTAACTGAATACGATATACAATATACAACCCATAAAGGAATCAAGGGAAGTGTATTGGATGATCATTTGGCTCATCAGGCCGTGGATGACTACCAGTCCATGAATTTTGAATTCCCGGACGAGAATATTATGCTGGTGACTGATTACGAAGAACCTAGACCGGATGAAGGACCCGAGGAATGATCTCGATAGACTATGGTTTTTGATGGAGCTTCGAATGCACTCGGTAATGGCATTGGCACCGTAATCATATCTCCTGAGGGCTGTCATACTCCTTTCACTACCCGACTATGTTTCAACTGCACTAAGAACATGGCGGAGTATGAAGCCTGCATCATGGGTCTCAAAGTTGCTATCGACCTCAGGATCAAGTTATTAAATGTCTTCGTGGATTCAGCCTTGGTGATAAGCTAGATCAAAGGAGAATGGAATACGAAGCATCCAAATCTCATCTTGTACAAAGAGAACGTACTGACATTGCTCCCACACTTTGAGAAGGTAACCTTTGAACATTTCCCACAAGAGGAGAACCAGTTAGCGGATGTGCTAGGTACCATGTCTTCTATGTTCAAAGTCAGGTGGGACAACGAAGCTCCCCGAATTACCATTGAAAGGTTGGATGAACCAACACACTGCTGTGAGATTGAAACTGAAGAGGTAGCAGATAAACCTTGGTTTCATGAAGTAAAAAAGTATCTCTAGATTCAAGAGTATCCCGAGGGGGCATCTGTCAACGATAAGAAATTTCTGAAAAGGTTCGTTGCAAAATTATTCCTCAGTAATGGAATCCTCTACAAGCGTAACCATGACTCTACCTTACTGTGATGTGTAGACAAGAGCGAAGCATAGAGGATTATGACAGATTTACATTAAGGTACCTTCGGAACCCATTCTAGTGGACATACCATGGCTAAGAAGATCCTACAAGAAGGATACTACTTGTCCACTATGGAAGGAGATTGTTATCAGCACTCCCGAACTTGTCATAAGTGCCAAATCTATGCTGATAAGGTGCTTGTGCCTTCGGTTCCTCTGAATGTCTTAACAGCTCCGTGGCCCTTTGCAATGTGGGACATTGACATGATCAGAGAAATATGACCTACCGCTTCTAATGGACATTGCTTCATCCTGGTGGCCATTGATTACTTCACAAAATGGGTTGAGGCGGCCTATTTTGCTACTGTGACCACAAACGTTATGGCACAGTTTATCAGGCATAACCTGATCTATCAGTATGGTGTGCTAGAGAGAATTATTACTGACAATGGTGCGAATCTCAACAACACGATGATCACCGAGCTCTGTAAACAATTCAAGATACAACATCATAACTCTTCTCCCTACCGACCGAAGATGAATGACGCTGTTGAAGCAGCTAACAAGAACATTAAGAAGATTATACAGAAGATGACAATGACATACAAAGACTGGCATGAGATGTTACCATTTTCTCTTCATGGGTACCGTACCTCAGCACAGACGTCGACATGGGCAACACCCTATTCTCTGGTATATGGCATGGAGGCAGTCCGACCCATTGAGGTCCAGATTCCTTCTTTAAGGATTATGAAAGATGCAGGTTTGAACGAAGACGACTGGATCCAGACTCGACTTGACCAACTGAATTTGATCGATGAGAAGAGACTTACTGCTATCTGTCATGGTCAAATGTATCAAAAGTGGATGATCAAGGCTTTCAACAAAAAAGTAAGACGCCAAGAGTATCAAGTTGGGGATCTAGTGATCAAGCGCATCATACTGCCGCAAGGTGATCCCAGGGGAAAATGGACTCCCACATACGAAGGGCCATTTGTGATTAAAAACATTTTCTCGGGTGGAGCCATGATTCTAACCACCATGGACGGTGACGACCTTCCTCAACCTGTCAATGAGGACATAGTGAAAAGATACTACGTATCATAAAAGACCCGCTAGGTTGACTGTAGGCAAAAATAAGGGCTTCCCGGCGAACCAAAAGGGTTCGGGCAAAAAAAGGGATGAAAACGAAAAATCTGTACACCCGGCAAGTCGAAAACCTGAAAAGGCGGCTTGGGCAAAAAGGGTTATCCCGGTGGACTGAAAACCCGAAAGGGGAGTCCAGGAAAAAATTAGGGATGTAAAGCGTATCACTATGTCCCATTAGATCACCTTGCGATCAGACCTCAGTATCAACTATCGAGCTCGAACGACACCGATCAATCTAATCAGCTTCAGACAAGCAGCAAAGTGATGAGACACTCGAAGACATAGCGGAAATAGCAGAATTGGAACCCAATGAGATTGTTGCACATAGCTATTTTCTTTTTGTTATACACAATATTTTATAGCTTCCATTTTTATGGCGGCGTTCTCTTACTAGAGTGTCAGCTTCCTTGTACAAAAACGCCTGTTATAGGCCATCTTTGAAAATTAATACAAATCATTTTTTACAAGACTATTGGTTTTTATTTTTCTTCTGTTTTGTTTTGCAAGAACGTCCAACGGTTTATTCTTGACATATGCATTTGAATATGATTGCGGTTCACAAACATTTACATAGGAAACAGAAAGACAATTGCTCGTAGCTCAAGAAACAAGGGCAAAAAACTAAAAATGTCAAACCCGACAGTTACTCTGTCTAGCAGGTACCAGGGCAGTGACAACCTTGAAACACAACCATCAATGCATACAACCTCGTGACATCTACACTCCCCATAGAGTAAAGGGAATCAAAGCATTGATACCAACTCCACCAAAACAGGAAGTGCCTTCCCCAGCCAAATTTCATAATCGCAAGCGGGTCATAAAATGGGTCCTCTAAGCAGAGTTTATTTCCCTGAATGCAAAAACTCAATCCCTGGAAGAGTTTACCCCTCCAGTTATAGAAGTTCACTTTCCAACAGAATTATTCCCCCGCAGAGTTATTCTCAAACAGAGTCTCTCCCTTACAGAATATTCACAAACAACAAGGAGTAAATCTCCAGCATAGTCATTTCTGTTTACCACCCCCAACAGAAGTAGAAGAACCACAATTCTCTACAACAGTCAGGAATGCTATACTCTCCAGCAACAGTCAGGGATTTATTTTCCCAGACTCAGATATGTCATAATAGCATCTCATGCTCATACATCATGACATGCGCATACATATCACATACAACATAATCTCATTTATTTTGAGAATATAATTTCACAACACATTTCATGAATCACATATAATTAACCCTGTTATCTTTTCAGGAAAGACAATTATCACCAACAATTCCAGCAGTTATACATGTCATATCTGCAGACCGCTAATGAAAAATCAGTTCCCGAAACCAAACAGGTCAACTAAGCTACGTGACCAAGTGAAGTAACCCTACTATCCAGGTTCCTTCCTATAACCCTACTATCCAGGCTTTCATTTCAAAGTAACCTTACTACCCAGGTTCCTTCCCATAGCCCTACTATCCAGGCTTTCATCTCAAAGTAACCCTACTATCCAGGTTTCTTCTCATAGCCCTACTATACAGGCTTTCATTTTGAAGTAACCCTAATATCCAGGTTCCTTCTCATAACCCTACTATCCAAGATTTCATCTCGAAGTAACCCTACTATCCAGGTTCCTTCCCATAGCCCTACTATCCAGGCTTTCATTTCGAAGTAACCCTACTACCCAGGTTCCTTCCTATAGCCCTACTATCCAGGCTTTCATCTCAAAGTAACCCTACTATCTAGGTTCCTTCCCATAGCTCTATTATCAAAGCTTTCATCTCGAAGTAACCCTACTACCCAGGTTCCTTCCCATAGCCTACTATCCAGGCTTTCATCTCGAAGTAACCCTACTATCCAGGTTCCTTCCCATAGCCCTACTATCTAGGCTTTCATCTCTAAGTAACCCTACTATCCAGGTTCCTTCCCATAGCCCTACTATCCAGGCTTTCATCTCAAAGTAACCCTATTACCCAGGTTCCTTCCCATAGCCCTACTATCCAGGATTTCATCTCGAAGTAACCCTACTATCCAGGTTCCTTCCCATAGCCCTACTATCCAGGATTTCATCTTGAAGTAACCCTACAACCCAGGTTCCTTCTCATAGCCCTACTATCCAGGATTTCATTTCGAAGTAACCCTACGACCCAGGTTCCTTCTCATAGCCCTACTATCCAGGCTTTCATTTCGAAGTAATCCTACGACCCATGTTCCTTCTCATAGCCATACTATCAAGGATTTAGTTTTGAAGTAACCCTACGACCCAGGTTCCTTCTCTCTTATCTCCAGACAACAGTTTACAACACTACAAGACCTGGACTCGACGAGAATCGGTCGATCTCACATTTCCCGAGTAAGTCGCTGTGCAGCCTGGACCCTAACCAATTAGGAAGTATACTTTCACCTCCTCAATCAATAGTTAATTCCACAATAGAGTAATGGACAACCGAAGCTCCTATACTCTATTTCCCCGAACGTAAATCAACATTCCCCGACGAAGTCCTCCTCAACGACAGGTACATGAATTCTCGCAAAGGAATCTCTTATGCAACCGATATCTTTTATGGATGGCATATTTAAGCCCATCTACTACGATTCTTTGTCGACTTCTAAATGGCATCTGTAAGCCCATTCCCGATATCACCAATCAACATTACTTCATGCGAGTGAAAATTTCTAGGCACTCTAGTGTTCAATCATCTTCTACCTTCAGATCACGAAAGGCAGACCAGCCAATCTACATCCTCAAGTTTAAGAAGATTGAACAGGGGCAGCCGTTGTACCCCAAAATTTTCCCTCTCATTTTATTCAACATATGTTCATTGAAACCCTCAACTTTCCCAAGGATGCCCAAGGATTGATCAGACAAATGCTCTCCTAAGACAATGAACCTCAAACTAGGGTTTCCATTTTCATCATGATGGGTGAACTCAAAAGGTCTCAAATATTTTCCATGGTCCTAATATGTTCTCAAGAACATCCATGTCAAGTCTCATGCCTTTCACAAGAAGTTTGCTCAGTCAACTGCTCAAATGCCTGAAAATCAACTATGTTAGGTCAAAAGTCAATTGTGATTCACATACAGTCAAACTTCAAGACTTTTGGTAAACATAAACATTTTAAAGTAATATCCATCATTTGATCAAGGTTTGATCATGATTCCTCAAGGAATGCCCCAAATTCATCAACACTCAAAAGTTGCTAAGTTAGGGTTTCTATAGGAAAACTTGACCAAACTTTGAACATGCATAACTTTCTCATACTTTATCAAAAATTTCCCATCCAAGGCTCATTTTGAAGAGGATGCAATTCCCTACAACTCATCTTCAGCCATAAAGTTCAAAAAATTCACTCATGAAAAGATATGAATTCAGACATTATAGGTCATTTCAAAAAGTCAACAAAAATACCTTTTGGATCAAAGCTTCTTACATGAGCATGGAAGATCCAATTGAAATTAAACCAAAAGGGTTGTTTAGGGGACATCTTAAGATCTCTAAAAAGTACAAGAACCCCCTCTTAGGGTCAAAATTAAGGGAGATATGCATTGTCAAAGTTGGCTATTTTTGGAAATTTGCCCAAAGTCAACAATGCCCAAAATACATTTTCTTCAAATGGGCCCAACTTTTTATGCTTGTATCTTGTTCCTAACATGGTCCACGACCCATGAACCACTCCATGCCTCATTAAATTATTTATTTAATTTATTGTGATTTTATTCATTTAAAATTCAAATAAAATCAAATAAAATCAAAATAAATCATGTAAATTGCTTTTGGAATGATTTTGGCATTGAATGAGGATGATATATGCTAGCATATCAGGAACAAATCATATCAAGGATGATTGGAGCAAGAATGGAATGGTTTGGATTATTTTAGAAACAAATAATGCATTGAACAATCAAAATCCTTTATCCATAATTATTCAAGATTCAGGCTGTTTTTGTTAACCTAATACACTCTATTACATATACACAATACAACCAAGGTAAGAGAAGATGGTTTGAGTGGTGAAAATCGTCAGAACAAAAATTGAGTTTTTGCAAAAAAAGTGAGGATTGGGTTTCATTCCATAGGACTATTCAAGGTGATCCAAGACCACCAATCCACTCCTGGACGTCTCCTGAGGCTAGCAGCATTGTTTGCACGCGTGAAAGATCCAGAAATCACCACTTTACAGCGTCACGATTTGCCATCTTTTTTGAATTTGGTTATGTAAATTTACGCATCATAAATATATTCTAAGCATGCCTTCATATTTATATCATTATTTAGAACTTATTGGTATGATTAATTAGGAGTTTTAGCGCATGTACTGATAGTTGCCATTGTTAGGGTTTGCGGTCGTGTTTTAGGGATTTTTGATGCAGGTAAAATCAGGGCAAAAGAGGGATGCCATCATACTCGTGAGATCAAAACGAGTTGATCTGTATTCTTGGAATTGATTTATCATGCCTGACATTGATTTTTGAGATTTGCAGGGCTGTAGTTACAGTTTGTGTCCGTAGGTAAAAGGTCGATGTCTATAACAAAAGTCCAGGGGAGAAGATGATGACGTCCCTGATAACCACTGGCCAGTTTGAAACTATCCGCGCTTTTGGGCATAAGGCGTGCTTTTCTATTATATTATTGTTTGTTCATTATGCTAACAAATAAACAAGCTAGCGCAGTTGGTCAAGGGAGAGAGTTATGAAGCTCATGTCCTGGGTTCGATCCCAAGCGTGAGCTTTTGCATTTTTTCCATTATTTCTTCACAGGATCCAACGTGCACTACCCAGGAAAGCTATCATACACCCTCCAAATCCAGCCAGTGGATCATCCTTAGATCTAGATCTAGCGCCCAATGGAGAGAAGTCTATGGTGCACCCTCAAACATGGCCATAATTGGATCCAAACGCCGGATTGGGCCAAAGGATTTGGGCTTCAGCAATCCATCTTTACACCCCCAGTTTACTTCTGATATCAGGCCCATTTTACACTTTTGTTTTAATTTCTTATTTTCTTTTTATTGTTTTAATTATTTTTGTTTTCTTTATTTCAGAAATATTTTTTTAAAATCATAAAAATCAAGAAAACCACAAAAATATAGAATTAGGTTTTTTTTATTAAAATTAGTTTTTTTTTGGAAATTAATTAATTTAATGATATTGACTTCGATTTTTTTCATAATTAAAATTAATTAGACAAATTAGGTTTAATTCACAAATATTTAATTTTCTCAATATAAAAAATCAAAAAAATATTTTCTTTATTTAAATAGATTCCTTAGGACATTTACTTTATTCTCGCGCGCATTTATTTATTTATTTATTCAAATTATTGTAACTGTTTCTAGTTTGTAATAGATTGATTAGGATTTTAATTTCCGCATTTTTATTTTCAGTCTAAATATTTGGGTATCTGCCCAAAAGCCTTGTAATAGTTAGGACTTTAATTTCTCGCACTCCTTAATTTCCACAACTATTAAACTGCTAGATGTATGGACATTAGGATTGTATAAGAAAGACAAACCAACGATTAAAAAGGTAGATAACCCTAATTGTGCAAAGATAATTAATTGGAAAAAGCACACATGCACACGCTCACTCCTACGGTTTTCCCCACTTGGTTACCTCGGAAACAATGGTGATGTCCCTCGAACATGGGGATATCTTAGCAAAGACCCGCAATTCAGAGTTGTCATAAAGATCATAGTCCCTTACTGTCTCTCGAATTGCCTATGAGAAATGAGCTTATGATGAGAGTCCCTTCGAGATGTTAAGGTATCCTCACAAGTTGACTTCAATGACCATTTCGTCCCTTTGAATGTCCCTTAAAACTCCAACGATAGGGCTACCTACTCCTTAATTGTAGGATAGCATTGTCTAAAGGAAACGAGAACGAACAATCTTTTTTCGAGTAGGTAGAAATCTTAAGTACTTGCTCAAAACAATAAAACTTTTTCACAAACACTTTTCAAAATAATTTTCAAAAACGACTTCGTCACACTCTTGAGGACAGATACAAGGGTTATCACGAAGTTAAACAAAACTTTTTGCAAAACACACACAAGAAATTTAAAAAATGAGCAAGTACCTAAGAGCCCGTGGAAAACCACAGATAGAAAGGGTGCTAACACCTTCCCTTTCTATAATCTACCCCCCGTACTCAAAAACTCTCGAAAAAAGGTTTTTTCTGTTCTTTTTCCTTTCCTTTGTTGGATGATATAAAAGTCGGTGGAGACTCTTAATTACCGCGACATTTGCAAATACAAAATGCAAAACCAGTATTAACAGTCGGTTCTGCCACCGTATCACAATCTCTAAAGGTATTTCCTATTCTTTTCAGCCTTTCCTTTTGGATAAAAGAAAAGTCGGTGGCGGCTCTTGCTATCCGCATAATTGCGATCAAACGCAAGGCAACCAAGTCAGTTCTCCAACCGTGTTACAAATGGCTTCTCAGGGTATAATCAGATCAAGATGACACTTGAGTACATGGAGAAAATAACCTTCGTCACATAGTGGGGCACTTTCTGTTACAAGGTTATGCCTTTTGGGTTGAAGAACGCTGGTGCAACTTATCAGCGTACCATGGTAGCTTTGTTTCATGACATGATCCATCACAAGATATAGGTCTACATTAACGATATGATAGCCAAATCCTAGACTAAAGAGGAACATCTTGACCATCTACACAAGCTGTTTGAGAGATTGAAGAAATACAAGCTGAGATTGAATCCAAACAAGTGCACCTTTGGGGTGAGGTACGGTAAACTCCTGGGTTTTGTTGTCAGTGGTAAGGGTGTTGAAGTTGATCCCACCAAAATCAAATGTATTCAAAAAATTTTTGCTCCCCATACTGAGAAGGAAGTTAGAGGTTTCTTGGGACGGCTGAACTATATTGCCCAATTTATTTCCCATCTGAATGCTACTTATGAGCCCATCTTCAAGTTGCTGAAGAAAGATCAAGTGCTAAAATGGAATGACGATTTCCAGATAGCTTTTGACAAAATCAATCAATATCTTCAAGAACCTCCGATTCTAATTCCACTAGTTGAAGGAAGACCTCTGATCATGTACCTAACAGTGCTAGAGAATTCAATGGGGTGTGTATTGGGCCAGCGTGACGAGTCTGGTCGAAAAGAGCACGCAATATACTACATTAGAAAAAAGTTTACCGACTGTGAAACAAGATACTCACTGCTTGAGAAAATTTGTTCTGCTTTGGCATGGGATGCTCGCCGACTAAGATAGTATATGTTGACCCATACTACTTTATTGATCTCTAAAATGGATCCCATCAAATACATATTCGAGAAGCCAGCTCTCTCCGGAAGAATAGCCCGATGGAAAATGGTCTTAACAGAATATGACATTTAGTACACCACTCAGAAAGCAATCAAAGGAAGTTTACTGGCTAATCATTTGGCTCATCAAGCTGTAGACAACTACCAGTCTATAAATTTTGAGTTCCCGGATGAGAACATTATGCTAATTACATATTGTGAAGAACCTGGACCGTGTGAAGGACCGTAGCCAAGATCCCGATGGATAATGGTTTTCGAAGGAGCTTCTAACGCACTTTGCAATGGAATCGGTACTGTAATTATCTCTCCTCAGGGTTTCCATATTCCCTTTACCGCCAGATTATACTTTGACTATACTAACATGGTTGAATATGAAGCGTGCATCATGGGTATTAAAGCTGCTATTTACCTAAGAATCAAGTACTTGAGCATATACGGGGACTCAGCCCTGGTGATCATCCTAATTAAGGGAGAATGGGATAGAAGCATCTGAACCTCATTCCTTATAGAGAGCATGTTTTGACCTTAATTCCATACTTCGAGGAGATCACTTTTGAGCACATCCCACGAGAAGAGAATCGGTTGGTAGATACATTAGCAACTATGTCATCTATGTTCAAAGTCAGATGGGACAATGAAGCTCCTCAAATTACTATCAAAATATTAGACAAACCAGCACACTACTATCAAGTTGAAACTGACGGAGTAGAAGAAAAGCCTTGGTTTCATGAAGTGAAAAGATACCTTGAGGCTCAAGAGTAACCTGAAGGAGTGTCTATCAATGATAAGAAATTCTTACGGAGGTTCTCTGCTAAATTCTTCCTGAGCAACAGAATTATGTACAAGCGTAATCGTGGTTCGACTCTACTTCATTGTGTGAATAAGAAGGAAGCTGAGAAGATTATGGAAGATATGCACGAAGGTATCTTTGGTACTCACTCCAATGGGAATACTATGGCTAAGAAGATTATGAGACTGGATTACTATTGGTCGACCATGGAAACTGATTTCCATCATCACTCCCGAAGTTTTCACAAGTGCCAGATCTACACCGACAAAGTACATGTGCCTCCGGCCCCTCTAAATATCTTGACTGCTCCTTGGCCATTTGCAATGTAGGGCATTGATATTATCGAAGAAATCAAGCCTACTACTTCTAATGGGCATCGCTTCATCCTTGTCGCCATTGACTATTTCATGAAGTGGGTTGAAGAAACCTCGTTTGCCTCTGTTACCAAGAATGTGGTGGCTTGGTTCATCAAGAATAAACTTACCCGTCGGTATGGCATCCCCAAAAGGATTATCACAGACAATGGTACCAATCTCAACAACTCTATGATCACGGAATTCTGCAGGAAATTCAAGATCAAGCACCACAATTCTTCTCCATATCGACCGAAGATGAATGGCACAGTGGAAGCTGCCAACAAGAACATTAATAAGATCATACAGAAGATGACAATGACGTATAAATATTGGCATGAGATGTTACCATTTTCTCTTCATGGCTATGGCACTTTAGCTCGAACATCAACTGGGGTAACCCCATTCTCTCTGGTATACGGTATGGAGGAAGTCCTACCTGTTGAAGTTCGAATTTCTTCTCCGAGAATTATGAAAGATACAGATTTAGACGAAGACGAATAGATTCAGGTTAGGCTGGACCAGCTGAATTTGATTGACAAGAAAAGGCTTGCAGCTTTTTATCATGTTCAGATGTATCAGAAGCGTATGATCAAAGCTTTCAACAAGAAGATCAAGCATCATGTATATCAAGCTGGTGACTTGGTAATAAAGCACATCACTTTACCACAACTTGATCCCAGGGGAAAATGGACTTTGTTGTACCCAAAAATTTGCCCTCTCATTTCTCAAGAATCTTCTCACAAGATCTTCCATGACTCAAGTTTGCAACACTAATACATCAATTTAGGGTTGGAATTGGCACAAGGGCAAAATGGTCAAAATGCACACTGAAAAGTCAAACTTTGACTTTTGGATCAAAATCAAGTTTCAAGAATCACATTTCATCAAGACATATTAGAATGTGAAGTTGGTTCACCAAGAAAATCGAAAGTCAAAGTTACTTTGGAAAAGTCAAAGTTCTAAATACTTAGAAATTTTTCTAAGTGTTAAGAAAATATGATTAGTTCAGAACTTCTAGCCAGATTTTAATCATGATGCAAGATGATTCAGGAAGAACTTCTGACACAAGAGTTGTAGATATAAATGAGATCTAAAACAATGCAGAACAGAACTTCCCCTAGAAATGCTGGGATTTCAAGTTATAAATCCCTAAACACACGTCCTTGAAACTAAAACACTTAATAAATTCTGAGTATTTCCAAGTCAGAATTTGGTTAGAACTTCTGGGTCAGTTTTCACATAGGCACAATCAGAGTTTGCAAAGATGATTCAAAGAGGGGTTGCAAATTATGTTACAAGCTTTCTAAAAAGTCTGAGAACTCCTTCAGATCATGCTGGAGCAGAGAGAATGAAAGATCAGAAGTTGGACATTTGTTCTATGTTACGTTTATGCTGAACTTCTGATCCAGTTTCAAACTATGTTGCATAATCTCATGTTGCAAGATTTCTTGCTTGTTAAATCTCATCATCATTTAATGCTTACACCAACTTTTGAGTCTTTATCCCAATGTTTAAGCCTTTATCCAAAAGATCTTCCCACGTGTGGCATGAAAGGACCACCGCTGTCATTGAAAATCAGAATTTTGTACAAAGTTCATTTTGAGCCCATGCTTTACTTTGTTTCTGAGTGTACTTCCCCATAAATCATGCCTACAAACTCAGATTAGGTGTGTTTAAAGCTGCTAACCACCCTACCTTGCCTTAAGACATTCTTGTCAAAACTTGCTTCAAAAACAAGTCACCGACCCATAACACATGATGGCTGTACTCTTGATTTCTCCGAGCTTCTAAATCCTTTGCCTATAAATTAAACTTCATTTACAAACTGAAAAGGATTTTAAAAAAAGATTGAAAAAAGCCTTGAAACCTTGCTGAAAATTCCCAAGAACCTGAAACTGCAGCGCAAACACAAAAAACCTGCTAGTTTCTGATTTTTGCATCCAAACTCTAATTTTACTTGAGTGTTTCTTGACCAAATCATCCATACAGTTTCTAGTATACACATAGAAGCTGTCTCAACTTCTGTTTTTAAACTGTAAAACAGTCTTCACCACTCTCTATTTCAAAAGTCAGAATTTTGCACCTTGACTGCTCCAGAGCATTCCAACCAGCCATAACTCAAGTTAAGGGTTGCTTCAGCTTTCTGGGAACTTGAGAATGCTGATCAGAACATCACAGTAATCTGAACCAGGCTAACTCATAGAACAATCTCTAGCTACAAGGTAAGTTTCTTCTGACTTTCATCTCATTACTTAGGCATTGTTAGGCTTGCAATTTCAAATACATAATGTAGACATCATGGCTCCGAGTCTGTACATATTTATAGATTTCATTCGTATGGCCTAAGTAGAGAGAATTTAAGATCATAACTTCTTGAGGAAATTAGGGTTCTGAATTAGGATTAGAAAAATTCATGCTTGCTTCTGGTTTATAGTTTTGATGCTTTGTATTTCTAAAACCATGATGAAATCTGCCATAACTTCTATGTTTGCATTTTCCATTTTTGTTGAGAAATGACTAAGTTGCAGATACTCTGGCTGGCACGAAGAAGAAGATGAAGTTCATCACCAAAACTTACTTTGTAATATATGTTTATGTTTTTGCTTCTAATACCAGATGTATAGCCACCCTAGTGGTAGAGAGCACACACATAAGGCATTAGTGTTAAGGGTCCTGGGTTCTATCCCCAGAAGCATATTTTTATGTTTATTTCTTGACATTTTTACCCCATTATTTGTCAAACAATATTCCTGGACCAGAACTTCTAGATAAACCCTCCTATTTGTTTGTCAAAACAGTACTCCTGGACTAGAACTTCTAGATATTCTCATCCAACAACATCGACACCTCACTTACTTATTATCAGAACTTCTAGCTTTCCAGCAACACTAGAACTTCTAGGTGTCCAGTTGCGTCAGAACTACTAGGATCTTTCAACAACCAGAACATCTAAAGTTCCAGTAACACTAGAACTTCTAGGTTTCTAGTTACATCAGAACTTCTAGGCTCTCTCAGCAATTAGAAATTCTAAGTTTTCCTTTGTTCCTAGCAGTACCAGAACTTTAACGCATCTGGATCCAGAACTTCTGGCTTTCCCCTTTTCTGCTAACATTTTCTTTCTGATTTGCAGCGCACCTGAGTCAGAACTTCTGCTCTCTCTTATTTTGGCAACACGCTGACTCTAACTCTTGCTCTTATTATTTTTTATCATCATCCTTATTTTCACTAATCAAAAACACCAAAAAATACTTTATCTTCATATACTTTGCTTTATTTCTTTAAAAACAAAAAGACTAAAAAAACATTTCCTTAAGCATATTTATTTCTTCTCTTAACAAAAACAAAACAAATTTATTTTACATTTCTTGTACATTATTTCAATATGGTTGGAATAGATAATTAGGACTTTAATTTCTTGCAACCCCCATTTGTAAACTTGTACACCCCATTCCCCAAATGATTGTAATGACGTAGGATATTTACTTTCCACAATTTATCGCTTTCATATAAATGCTAGTAAAGTAGGATTTGTATGTGGAGATAAAAAAACAAGTAGACAACCCCTAATCAAAGACTAAACACATGCAAACCAAACATACTATTCACACATGCACCTATAGGGTTAACTCCTCTTGTTGCCTTATGAAAAATGGTCATGTTATGCACGTGAGATGTCTTAGCAAAAACAATCAAAATACAAGATCATAGTCCCTCGATGACACTTAGAGTGTTGCCTTACAAATGATCTTAGTCCCTTAAGAGAAATGCTAAGATATCTCACAACATTGCTATCATGACTATACGATGACCCACACCCGTCCCTTTACATCCAAAGATAAGGCTTCTTACCAATAAATGGTAAGATAGCAACATCTAAAGGAGGAGGATAAGAACAAAAGACTTTTGAGTAGGTATAAACGTTCTTAGTTGCTTGCTCATTTTCAAAATAAACATGTTTTCAAACACACACTAAACACTTTCAAAACATGAAATATTTTCAAAAGTCCCACACTTTGTATACATTCATATAGAGACAAGAATCATTACAAAGTTTTCCTAAACGAATGTGCTTTTCAAAAATACTTTCAAAACCCACCACAAAGCACACTTTCAAACAAAAGCAATGATCTAGCAAGCAAATAAGAGCCCATAGATAACTATGGATGAAAAGGGTGCTAACACCTTCCCTTTTCATAATCTACCCCCCGAACTCAAGAAAATAATCTCAAAGGTCTTTCCTGTTCTTTTCATCATTTCCTTTATTGGATAAAAGAAAATTCAGTGGAGACTCTTGCTATCCGCAACAATTGCGATCAAACGCAAAACATCCCAAGTCAGTTCTCCCACCGTGTTACAAACTCCCACTTACGAAGGGCCGTTTGTAATCAAAAAGATATTTTGGGAGGTGCTATAATACTTGCCACCATGGACTGTGAATATTTTCCGCATCCTGTAAACACGGACATAGTCAAAAGATACTACGCATGAAAATGACCCGCTAGGTTGACTGGCCTAGGCAAAAATAAGGGCATCCCGACGAACCAAAAGGGTTCGGGCAAAAATCAGGGATATATATATATATATATATATATATATATATATATATATATAAAATATTGTACACCCGGAAAGTCGAAAACCTAAAAATGCGGCTTGGAAAAAAAAAGGTATCCCAGTGCACTGAATACTAGAAAGGGCGGTACAGGCAAAAGTTAGGGATTAAAGCGTACGACTATGTCCCACTGGATCACTTACATCCAGATTTATTACCAACGTCAAGTTCGAATGGTGCAAATCAATTCAATCAACTTCTTCTGACAACAAGGGATGAAATGCTTGAAGACATAAGGGCAATAGCAGAGTTGAAACTCGACGGGATCATTCCATATAACAGTTTTTCTTTGTTTTGCTTTGTAATCTTTTCATTTCACGACAATTTCCTCTTACTAGGATTTTCGTCTCTCTGTACAAAATCTCCTGTGTTTAGGCAAATTATTAATACAAATACCATTTAAAAATTTAAATTTGTTATACTTTTTCTGTTTTGTTCGCAAAAACGTCCAAGGACTAATTTAAATGAACATATGCATATGAATATGATTATTGTTAATAAATATATGCATAAAAACAGGAATAAGCATTTACTCAAGACTCTAGGAGTTGGGATAATATTCAAGTCATCCACAAATATCCAAGGAGCAACCTCCATGGGATTATCCCCACAGAGTCATCTTCACAAGTTCATCTTCAACAGAGATGCATTCCCCACAAATCCAATATGCTTTCAAGACAGAAACTGGGCATTTTCCAACAATTAACCTAATCATGCTCACCAATAGACCCCCTAGCAGATAAAGGAGTGTGATCTTTCCCCCGACAATGTCGCCAACCTACGGAGTCCCAATCCTCATCAGAGATTATGGCATCAACACAGTTCATAGGAATTGTCTTCCCCAACTGAGTTTATTTCTCCAACACTATAAAATCCCCTGTAAAATATTCTTCAACAAAGCATTTTCGCAGCAAAGTATCTCTCCAGCAGGGTTTATTTCTCCATCATGGTTTATTTCCCCAACACGGTTTATTTCCCCTGCAGGGTTTATTTCCCTAAAAAATCCAGTCTCCCCAGCTTGAGTCTATTCCTATGACTACTATGAATCACCGTCAAAATTCCCCTCTCCAACAAAGGGAAATCGAGGCTACTATCCCCAATGAGTTTCTGTGGAATCTGAAATCAGACCAGGTATCAGTTAATCTTATCCTCCCCAGACTGTAGCGGTAGAAATGTTTAAGACTAAGCCATTGGATTGACTAGACTTGTACAGATCAAAATAAAAATCACCACCGCGCTTTATTATTTCCAAAGGAATGGGAAAAGAGTGAGTAAACCAAAAAAGAAGGGGAAATATTCAAGGTAAGGGGGTTGGTTATGCAAAGGGAAGGTATTAGTATCCTAAACATCTACAGTACTCCGTAGAAACCTCTTTGAAAAATCTGTATATTTTGGCTATAAAATGTTGTATAAAAATTAGATAGTGGAAGTGAGAAAAGAAATATATTTTTTATGATTTTTGCACCCGCCACAGTTGTGAACCTTTAATGCCCACGTACCACCTTTTATGCAATAGGGGATCCGGGTACACGTAGTTCCTCTTTAAAAAATTTAAAAAAACAAGTGTGTCGGTTAATTTTATGAGATAAGACATCATCGTCATTCTCCATGTGTAAAACATACTTACTACCCACAATCATGATAAAGGAGAATTTGCATCATCTCAAAGTGGATGATATGGCTTGGATTTTAAAATCAACAAAGCCTCACTCAACACCCAAGTGGAAAATATCTCACTTCACTACATATTGTAGAAGTATAGTTGTTTGCATCACTACAAGGATTGACAAGAGTCTAATCTTCTGAGAAAAGTTTTAAAGTAGAAGCCAAAGTGGTAAAATAGTTTGAAATGAGATTGATTAACTTTTAGTCTTCTCACAAAAAATGTCAAGGTATTTTAAAGTTGATTGAAGTTTATTTATGAAAAGGTTTTGATAATGCATGGACCTAAGTCCAAGTTTATTATGAAAATGGTTCAAGTTTCAAAACAAGAAGAGTTTTCAAAAGGAGAGAGAAGATTTTTGAAATTAAAGAGGATGGGAGGAGAAGAAGAGACTATCCTAAAGCATAAGGTAAAATCTAGGAAGAAGAACCATCTAACCAACAAGAAGCCAATACTTGACATTATGAGTCAAGATAGAATTCTCATTCTTTAGATTGAAACCAAGCAAGCAAAGATACTAGACCTCTTGAGAGAACTAAACTTCAAGTGTATTAAGTCTTCACAAAAATTGGGCATAATAATTGCTGTATACGGGTGAATTCTAGATTACAAACAAAGTATGTACTCACAATAACCTACACACAAAACAAACAAACAACCCAATGTCTTGAGGTAAACCTCAAGAACTCCATACAAAATATCAATTAATCGTCACAAGGTCTCCAACATAGGCAAAGGTTTCTAATCCTAAGTCCAAGAAGTCCAATACTCCATAATGCCAAGGATAGTAACCAAATAGTCCAAGTATCATTGAAGTTTTTTATGGTTTATGTTGATTATTAGGTATCTTCAAAAAGGAAAGACAAGCTCAAGTGAGCAAAAAGTAAAAATGGCAAGAAAGTAAATTCTCAAATGAGCAAAGATGAAAATAGAATGAAACGTAAATGCTAAAAGTAAATGGTGCATAAAATAAAAGGGCATATAATAAAAACACAAGATAAAGTCAATTATTAGTAATTAGTGGTTAGTTGGATGGCCATCTTGAAACTTGCATTTGGAACTTATTAGAGGATTGGTAGAACCAAAGCCTCCACACAACAAGTTGTATTTGCTTTTTGTCAAGTATATCATCCATTTGGAATTCTCACAAGTACCATTTAATGATCAACAATGTTTAAGTGATCCGCGTTGACCAAAAGTGATGTAGATCCATTAGAGGATTGGTATAACCAAAGCCTCCACACAATGAATCTCAAGGTTATTGGATTAAAGAGATCAAATTAACATACTTGGGTTTGCAAACATAGGTTTGGGCCACGAATGATCATTTATTCGAATCGGGACAAAATTTAGTTCTATGTTAAGCAATCGTAAGTGGACTTATATAGAAGTCGCACCTATTTTGAGGTCGGTCAATAGCAATCTATGCACCATTTGTTTTGAGACATGATATAGAGATCATGCTCCAATAACACTTAATGCAATAAGAAAGGGATGAGATGAAGAAGGGTAGGGGGAAATATACAAATGACATTTGAATTAAATTTTAATCAAACTATTATTAAAATCATACATCCATTTTTATGGAGTTAAACTCAACACCATGAATCCAATGATGTTAACAAAGTTCATGATAAAAAATTCAACCCAAGATCAGTCATAAAATAATCACAAAATAATAATACATTTATTATATACATTAAAAAGGGTTTTAAAATGTTTTAAAGTAGAAAATAAAAGAGAAAAATATCAACCATGTTCAAATTAATAAAGAAATAATAAGTAAGACCATAGAAAAATCAGAGATGAACTCAAATATTTTTGTAAAATTTTTGGTGATTTTTTAAAGTCAAAACTATTTTTAAACTAATTAAAATTTCTCAAACAAATAGAAAATAGATCAAAAATAGTAAACATCAATATAAAATTCCATAAAATTTTCAAAAAAGTCATAAATATGTAAAATGATATTTATGAATTTTTTTAGAATTAAAAAATAGCAGAAAATATTTTTAAAGTAATTAAAAGGAAGAAAATAATGCAAAAAATATAAAAAAAATAACAAATGTCAAAATAAAAATGTGAAAAAATAGTCCTGAGATCAGAAATAATTCAAAGTATTTTTGTGAATTTTTTTCATAATTTTTGGATAAAAAATAAAAGAGTTATGAATTTTTGAAAATTAAATCAATTAAAATATAAAATCAGAAAATAAAATAAAACCAAAAAGATGTGGGCCATCAGATCATAGTCAAAACGCGTTAGTAAGCTGATACAATAGACCAGACGCGCTGTGCTTGATATGAACCTTAGTGAGATACGCATATGATCAGAAAAAAGGCAACCAATGAAATTAAAACGTTTGGCACACTATCATTGGCTGAGACGAGACATGTCATCATCTTCAACCTCCAGACACCCTGCAATGGAGATTTTGTGAGATCCTTAAAATGAAAAAAAAATAGGATCCCAGACTAGTATCATTGGATTCATCTCTTCAAGACGATCATAACACCACCATCGCCCAAATTTATATAACGTACGCAAAGAGATATGAATAAAAAACCCAGAAAATAGGGAGCACCTTAAATTTGAGATTTCTCTCTCAATTCTCAATGGATTTAAAAATTATAAGAAGCACAAGAATCAGGAGAAAGAGTAGAATATGTTAGTGCTTTATTTGGATCCAAATGGTGGAGAATTCACCTTTTTCGAAGTTCAAGAAAGAAGCTCTGAAACTGGACTTTTGTCGCTTGAATTATGGCTCATTTTGCTTGGTTTAAGTGCTGGAGAGTTTGTATGATGCTGAAGGATGATGAATGTGAAAAGAACTTTGGAAGAAAAGGCTTGAATCTCAAAAACTGATTTAAAATTTTTGAAGTTCGTCTGAGGTTTTGACAGAGTGTATTTAGCTCTCAAAGCTTGAGAAAATGAATGGGGGATGACCCTCTATTTATAGGGAATCAAATGGGATGTTCAAGCGTGTGAAGTGATGAAGTTTGGAGGGAAATCGTGTGAACCTGATACACGAGCAAGGTATGATCTGTTTTGCATCAAAACTCATCCAATCCTTGCGTTTTAAGGCTCTAATCCACTTTGGTAACTTGGTTAAACATGTTTAGATCACAAACGCGTGCTAATTTGATGTTTAGAAGCCAAAACATGAATTTCAAATTCTGACTTATGAAGAAACTTCAGTTGCAAGTTACCAAGTTCAATCCAATGGCATTCTCAGCTCAAGGGGTCTTAAGGCATGATTCTTGATGCTTTAGAAAGATGATATTACAAGCTTTGAAATGGAAAAAGAATGGAATCAAATTGATGTTTGAGCTGAAAGTTGCAATGAGTCAAAGTTGGGAAAAAAGGGTTGACTTTCTATACTTAAAAATATTTCAAATTTTTCTTCAAAAGTGACCTATAATGTTTTGCATCCAAAGATGGCCTTCCACCTGGAATTTTCTCTTAGCCAAAAAAGATGGCCTGAAATAGACCTATTGAATGACATTTTGAGACTTGAACCATTCAAAATCCAAAAATTGAGAGAGTTATGAATTGTTGAAGTTGGCAAAAAATCATGAAATGACCTATAATCTTTTGTATCCTTAGGGCATCTTCCATCCATTTTCTCACTTTGCACATAAAAGAAGGATTAAATTTAACATACTCAAGATCAATGTGGAAAATGAGTTGGCTCAAGGTGATAAAAATTGACCAAGTTATGATCATTTGAAGTCACATATGAGAAATTGGGGGTTCATCTAGAGGACTTGTAATCTTTCTTCAACATCAAGTTTCTTCCACATGAAAACTCCTTGAAACTTTTGAAGTGATTTGTTTATAACCCTTTAAAGAGAAGGATGTATTTGGAATCACTCAAAAATACTAAAAGATGAGCAAGATATACTTATTTGAAGTTCAAAACCCTAGCTCCTAGATCAAGAAAATGCTCTGAGGAACTTTGATAATTTTGAACAAACTTCTTGTACTAAAACTCTTGATTTGTAAATAGAAGTTGCTGAGGATGATAATGAGAACTCATATCAACCAAAATTACTTCCATATCTTGAGAATTGATAGAAATATGCCCTTGTGACCAATTGGAACAAAGCCTTGTCCAAACATGACAACTTCTTCAATCAACCCCTTGTACTCTTGAATCAATCTTGATAACTTTGAAAGATGGTGAACCAAGATAAACCTTGCCATTTCTTCCAAAATAAATTCAATGATGAGATTTGAACTTCTTAAGCCTTATTGACTAGGGCATGGAAATAAACTCATAAACCCATGGATCAACTTGCTAAGCCATATTGCCTTTACCTACATTATTGATAAGTAAGACAATCCAAAATTGTATTTTGTTAATTAGAAAGAAAGTCAAAACAAAACATGCATGATCACAAAATAAAAACAAGTCAAGGTGCTTGGTGATCTCTCAAAGAGCAAAGCTAAAGATAGAGAGGAGAACCAAAAGCCCTAATGTAATCTTGTTGTGATTGAATCAACATCGTATGATGAAGGGATCTTAGGGGAAAAATTGGGGTACAACAGGTGCCCTTATTTAAGTTTCTTCTTTCCGGAGATACGAAGGTTAAAAAAATCTTCGTGTCGACGCGATTGAAGATACTTAAATATAAAACAAACCCTATTTTTGGCCCTAGGATGCCATGCAATAGTTATGAGCATGAATGCATATGGACAAATTCAAAGAGACGCAAAACACAACTGGGAATGTAGCAAAGGAAATAAGGATCAAAAGAGAAACCTGATTAGGAAAATAAATCACTGGTGAATCAAAAAGACCCGACTCATAGAAGATGGTAAACGGTCAAGGGATACACCAACTTTTACTGAAGGCGATACTACCAACGTTCACTGAAGGTAGAGAGAGGAACAAAATAATAGCACCGACGTTCACTGATGGTGAGCTACCAACGTTTACTGAAGGTAGAGAGAAAAGAAAAATTATCGACGTTCACTGATGATGAACTACCAACTTTTACTGAAGGTAGAGAGAAAATATATCATAGCATCGCCGTTCATTGACGATGAACTACCAACATTCACTGAAGGTAGCAAAAAGATAAAAATCACTAACTTTCACTGAAGGTGACCTACCAACTTTCACTGGAGGTAGAGAGAAAATATATCATAGCATCACCGTTCACTGATGATGAACTACCAATGTTCACTGAAGGTAGCAAAAAGATAACAATCACCAACTTTCACTGAAGGTGACCTACCAACTTTCACTGAAGGTAGAGAGAAAATATATCATAGCACCGCCGTTCACTGATGATGAACTACCAACGTTCAATGAAGGCAGCAAAAAGATAGCAATCACCAACTTTCACTGAAGTTGACCTACCAACTTTCACTGAAGGTAGAGATAAAATATATCATAGCACCACCGTTCACTAACGATTAACTACCAACATTCACTGAAGGTAGCAAAAAGATAACAATCACCAACTTTCACTGAAGGTGACCTATCAACTTTCACTGAAGGTAAAGAGAAAATATATCATAGCACCACCATTCATTAACGATTAACTACCAACGTTCACTGAAGGTAGAAAAAAGATAACAATCACCAACTTTCATTGAAGGTGACCTACAAACTTTCAATGATGGTAGAGAGAAAATATATCATAGCACCGCCGTTCACTGACGATGAACTACCAACGTTCACTGAAGGTAGCAAAAAGATAAAAATCACCAACTTTCACTGAAGGTGACCTACCAACTTTCACTAAAGGTAGAGAGAAAATATATCATAGCACCGCCGTTCACTGAGGATGAACTACCAACGTTCACTGAAGGTAGCAAAAAGATAACAAGTTTTCCCAGAATTCTGGTGTTTCACCTAGAACGGGTCTCAACTTCTTATTTAACCAAGCCATTCCGCCTGGAAAGGGTAATATATAAGTTGTCTCAAATAAAGAGACTACCACTTGCAAAGATTTCACTATGAACTGTCTATGCGATATTTGAAAGACTTGCCATCCACTCGAGTAATTTGACAATGAACTACAAACTATCCACTCATAGAGAAGATAGAAAAAAAAGTAACATCGACTCTTACAGGGAAGTACAAGTTGCTCAAATAAAAAGACCTGCTACTTTCTATTATGGAGGATTGTAAAATGACTTCGTGGGGAAAATGTCATGACTTCTTGGGGAATGAATCATGACTTCACGGGGAAGGCAATATTGCTTCCTGGGGAAAACAAAATGGCTTCTTGGGGAAAACAAAATGGCTTCCTGGGGAAAACAAAATGGCTTCTTGGGGAAATGCCAACATATGCCTGCTGAGGAGATAAAGTTTTCTCGTGCAAAATAAATGCACACTCAAACCAAGGCTCGAAGCTTGCAGAGATCAAAAGTAATAATATTGCTGGGAAGCAAAGATTCAAACCAGAAATAAACTGGAGTAAAACAGTCAGCCAAAACACATCCTTCGAGAAATAAACTTAAGGGGGAAACCCAAATCATCCAGACCAAGAGCTGTACCAGAAGGATAAAGTAAAAAAAACTTCCAAGAGGGATAACTCAGTGGGGAAATTGAAATAATATACACTTTCTACTTAAGGCTGACACTCTATTGGAGAGAGGACAACACAACTCTATAAAATAGGGTAATATGTCAACAAGATATTGATGAATACGAATGAGAAATGGTTTGCTAAATTTAACTATGCATGATGTATGTATGAATGTATGAGTGTTATCATGTATATGCTGACAAAACAAACATATAATACTGGGGATAAACAAACAAAACCAACTCGGGCATAAACAACACTTGGCTAAATCACATCCAAGACAATCATTCCATAAGAAAATAAGCACCAACTAGGGAAACAAAGTCCTACTGCATGGCTTAACTTCATCGGAGAGAAACATAATCCGGAAGTAAACAAATCATAGCGATAAAAAAATACAGATACAGAGATATAACATCCTTCTCCAGGCTTCACTGGGGAATATTACTCAGACTTCAATGGGGAAACAAATTTTTTCATGCGTAGCACTTCTACTGGGGATTGCAGTGCTGATTTCAAATAAGGTAGATGGAAGCTATATTGTCAAAAAATCCACTGAGGAATTCAAGTTGACTTCAATGGAGAAATATCATACATACTTCACTAGGGGAGATAATGCTTCATCATCGAGATATCAACGGGGGACCTCGTGTCGACTCCATTGGGGAGGTCAACACCATATTGAAGAGAGGAAACTAAGGTACGTTCTTCACTGGGGAAACCATATACATTCTCAATATTGAGAGTAGGTTTTGCACCAACTTCTTTGGGGAGAAAGTATGAAACCTTATGGGGACAACAACTTGGAGAGTTAAGAATTCAAACATTATAGCCATAAATCAATCTTATGGGGATTTTAAATCAAACCTAGCACCTGGTGGGAGAAAAATCAAAAAGTTGATAACCAGTTCAACACTTCTTGAATAAAACATTTCCCTTGTCTGATTATCGGGCAATCAAACAAAATACAAGTACTTCCGGAAGGGAGATATTTCGCAAATGAGTCCAATTCAATATGCATGGCGAGAAAAGACTTCTATTAAATAGTGAAGTCTTGACCAGGGAATCTCAGATTGAGTCTTCATATCATACAAACCTATTCAAACAAAAGATGCCCTGGGATAGCCTTCTTGGGGAATCGAGAAGTCAACATCAAAGAAAGAGGTCAAACCCATGGGAATTTTAAATCAAACCCATCACTGAGCAGGTGAAAACCCAAAAGTTGACAATTGTCTCAACACTTCTTAGAAAATATATTGCCCTGGTCTAGTTACCTGAGAAATAAATAACAATAATAATGCCAATACTGCAGGAAGAGCGACATTTTGCAAATAGTTCCATCTCGGCACACCAAGGGAACAAGACCTTTCATCATATGAGAAAAGACTTCGCTGGGGAATATGGGATAGATGATGTGATACGGTGGGAGAACTGACTTGAGGTTTTGCGTTTGTGTTTGCAAATGTTTCGGTTGAGCAAGAGTCGCCACCGACTTTTTATTTTATCCTAAGGAAAGGTTAAAAAGCACAGGAAAAACCTTTAAGATGTTTTCGTGGGTTCGGGGAGTAGATTATAGAAAGGGAAGTTATTAGCACCCTTTCTATCCATGGTTATCCATGGGCTCTTAGTTACTTGCTTAGATCACTTGCCTTTGCTTTTCAATTGTTTGAAATGGTGCTTTGTGTGTGTGGTTTTAAAAATGTTTTGAAAAAGATGCCTTGTCTAGGCAACCATTGTAACAATTCTTGTTTGAATGTTTTACAAGGGTGTTTATCTTTTTGAAAAGATGTTTCAATGTTTTTTGAAAGTTTGTTTTGAAGTTGTGTTATGATGTGTATTTTGAAAAATGGCAAGGATTTGTTTTGCAAGATTGATCAAGTAACCAAGAGCTATCTCCCCTAAATTTCTCAAAGATCTTTCTCATGTTTTAACCCTTTTAACAGTGTTGTTTCACCATTGTATTTGGTGAACAACCCTGTGTTAGGATGTTAACGGGACGGGCGCGGGTCATCGTATAGACCATGAAAGCAATAGTGTCAAGTATTTTGGCAATTTTCTTGAGGGACTATGATCATTTTGCTTAGGCAACAAGATAGCGTCATCGGGGGACTATGATCATTTGATTTGTTTTTGTTTTGCCAAAGACACTTGACATGCAAACATGGCCCATTTTTGAAGGCAACAAGTGGTGTAACCCTAAGGGTGCAAGTGTGCATTGTTTGTTTTTCATGCATGTTTATCTTGAATTAGGTCAAGCTATTTGTTGATTAATTTTGCATACAAACCCTAGGTCTAAGCATGGCATAATTGAAAGCTTTTAAATGCGAGAATTTAAAGTCCTAAATTATTACAACATGATTATGAGGATGGGGATACAAGTTTGAATTTGGGGGATATTTGACAAGGAAATAAAATCTAAGTTATTACAACCATATCGAAAGTATAGGATACAAATATTTAATTGTACAATATTTAAGTGAATACAATAAATATACAAAATGTATTATGCACAAAAATGATTTTTGTTGTGTATGTAAAAAGGTTTTCATGTTTGAAGTATAAACAAAATAAGAAAAAGTCATTTTTTTTGATTATTTTTATGGTTTAGGGCAAAACCCTAATTTTCCAAGTAAATAGTATTTATTTATTAATTATGTACAATATATATTAATTTATACAAAAAATAAAAAGTATATTGTAAAAAAGTATTTTTGATGTCAAATATTAAATAAAAATAAAAATGTATTTTTTTCTCTATTTTTGTCCTAAATATTTAATAAAATATGTATATGTATATTTATATATATTTAATATGCTAAATATGTACAAAAAATAAAATATTAATTATTTACAAAAAAAAATGTATATTTTAGAAAATGTTTTCAAAATGTAAATAAAAATAATAACTAAAAAAAGATAAATATTTTGTATTATTTTCTAGGGTTTTAAATAAAAAGGAAATATATTTATTTACATACATATATTCTAATAAAACAAATAAATGCCAAATAAATGTAAAAAAATGTGGAAAAATATTTTTAGTATTTTTTATGTTTGGACAAAAAATATAAAATCAGAATCAAAAAGAAAAATGCAAAAATGACAAGTATTTCACATAATGGGCCAGGGGGGTGCAAATGGAAAAAAGGGGTGCAAAAAGTAAGTTGACTCAGGCCCATCCCAAGTCAACTCTGTCTTCAACCTCCAACACCTGTTTGAATCAAAAACGCGCGTTTCCCTTGCTTCATACAAACTCCTGATTCTTTGATTTTTAGCAAAAACTCATAACACAAACAATGTAGAGCATCAAGCCAAGATTCCGAATATGTAAAAAACTTGACTTAACTCTAAGAAACCAGGGAGAATTTCTTCACCCCCAATTTCTGACCTAGTTTTTCTTCAATGTTCATGGTTAAAATTCTCACAGCATGCTTAATATAAATGAAAAGTGGACACATGTATGGCTTTAGGGCTATGAGTAGAGCATGTTTCATTCACAAACCTAAGCTAAATCATGCCTGGATAGAGAGATAGAAGTCCATAGATTACCTGTTTCAGCTTGACTCGAACAGAGCAATGTGGCCAACTTCAATGGAGTTTGAGCTTCTGTATAGCTTGCCTGAGGTCCAAGGATGCTTCCCAAATGCCTAGCTTGCTTTGAAACTGCCTGTATCGTGCTGTAGAAGTTCACCTGCACAACTTGAAAGTGAAAATGGAGAACGTGGTTAGGGATGTTGCAGCTGGTGTTTAAGGCTTGAAATAGTTTGGATGGATGAAATGGAAAGTGTTTGCACTAGTTTTGGCAAAAACGCACGAGTGGATTGTTCTATAGAGGTCAAGTTGCAGAACTTGCCCTGTTTTGCAGCAAAACAGGGATTCTGAGTATTGAGAGGTATGAGGGATCAATGAATCGTGCTTTAGGCTTGTTTTGGTGTATGGAAAATGTGTACAAAGTTTGCTTAAGCTTTTGTTTACAGGAATGAAAAATGGTATGTGTTTTGCCAAGTTTCTTCTACTTGAAGCAAGAAAGTGCAAGTTTTAATACATGCCTGTACAATGCCCTAAAGTATGCTGCAACTTTGGCTCTTGGTAACTGGAATTTGTGGACTCAATCTTGCCTCAAAGATCTAGCCCCATGTCTCAAGGATTCATCTTTGACATAAAGTATCACTTTTCTAAAATGGCAAGTTTGCTTTTTCCAATTAAGGATTAATTTAAGATGTATTGTCCAAATGGGTGAAATAATGTCTTAACACAATGGTTAGGCATTAAACTAAGGTGTGTAAAACTGGTTTTGAGGCCTGCAAGCTAGCATTGTACAAGCTGATTTGAAAATGCAAGTTGTGATGAACATGCCTTGGCCATGAACAAAAGTGAGTTTTGGCCAACTTTGCAAATTCGATTCTCCCTAACCACAAGGGTGTTTGAGAAGTTCTTGGACAATTTGGAAAGCTTGGAATGTGTACTATAATCCATCTTTGTAATGTAAATTGAAACTCCAAGTGGAACCATGTGAAAAATGGCCAAGAAGTTGGACAAAAATCCTTCCTAGAATAGGGCAAACATTTTCTAAGTTAAAAATGTTTTGTACCCTTGTTCCAAAAATCATAACTTGAGATACAAGTTTCCTTTGAGAAAACTTTGTGAATCAAAGTTGTAGATTTTGCAATGGACTACAACTTTCATGTTTCAAGTTTTGTTTGAATCCATTTGCATCTTGGTGAAAAAATGGGACAAAGTTAGGAAAAATAAGGAAATTTCATAACTTAGAAAAATTCTAAGTTATGGAATTTTCTCATTTTAAACCCTAATTTGCAATTTTGGATTTCTTGATGAACAAGTTTCATAATTTGACATGTCTTGATGAAAAATGAATCTTGGAACTTGATTTTGACCAAAAAGTCAAAGTTTGACTTTTCAATATACAGTCAAATTTTGTTCAGTTGACTGAAAAATTCATCTGTCAATCTTATGCATTTGAGATCTTTTGAACTTGTTGAATGGGTCAAGGCAATGACATTGAGTCCTTGAGTCCATATGTGAGCTTGGTTTGCCATTGGTTAGGTCAAACAGTCAAAAATTGCCTTTGTGTAGTCAAAACCCTAAAAATGACCATTTTGCCCTTTTGGTGATCTGATCAAATTTCTTGTGGAATTGTGATCCAAACTTAACCAAATAGTTCATATGAGTTCATTATGTTGATGTGGGTCAAAAATCATGAGGTTTGACTGTCAATTGGCCACAATTGACTTTTTCCTCAATACAGCTGATTTATAGGTCAACTGTCCAATTGATTGGGCAAAGATTGGAATCAAGGCTTGAAACTTGGTATGGATAAACTTGTGAGTCCAAAATGAAGCATGAAAGTCATTTTGGGAATTTTAGGTCAAAACATCCCTGTGCAAACTCAAACCCTAATTTGGGCCAACAGTGCAAGGAGGGGTCTTGAGCAGAGCAAACCCTAATTTGATCTTGAGTTCCAAGAGTCTTGTGATGAGAAAATGTTGATGAAAAGGGAGGGAAAACTTTAGGGTAAAACAGTTGCCCCTGTTCAATCTTCTTGAACCTGAAGAGTTAGATTGACAAGTTTTCCTTTCGCGTCTCGAAGGTAAAAAGAGATTGGACACTAGAGTGCCCGTAAATTTGCACTCGTCAAAACATAGGTGTGGGAATGGGCTTAAAGATGCCATTTGGAGATGGGCTTAAAGATGCCATCTGGAGATGTGACAGAATCTTGTCGGGGGATGGGCTTAAAGATGCCATTTGGAATGCATGTTGTAGGTGAAAGAAATGAGTATCAGAAAGGTATCCATGTTTGGAACATCTCTGGACTGGGGGGTCTGAACAAGCAATAGATTAACATCCATGTTTGGAGAATCCGTAAACTGTTTTCAGAAGTCTCGAAATTGAATAAGCAATAGATCAGCATCCATGCTGGGAAGCATCCGTAAACTGTTTTCAAAAGTTGAGTCTGAACAAGCGATAGATTAACATCCGTGTTTGGAGAATCCGTAAACTGTTTTCAGAAGTTGAGAATCTGAACAAGCGATAGATTAACATCCATGTCTGGAGAATCCGTGAACTGTTTTCAGAAGTTTAGAAATTGAATAAGCAATAGATCAGCATCCATGCTGGGAAGCGTCCGTAAACTGTTTTCAAAAGTTGAGTCTGAACAAGCGATAAATTAACATCCGTGTTTGGAGAATCCGTAAACTGTTTTCAGAAGTCTTGAAATTGAATAAGCAATAGATCAACATCCATGCTGGGAAGCGTCCGTAAACTGTTTTCAAAAGTTGAGTCTGAACAAGCGATAGATTAACATCCGTGTTTGGAGAATCCGTAAACTGTTTTCAGAAGTTGAGAATCTGAACAAGCGATAGATTAACATCCATGTCTGGAGAATCCGTGAAATGTTTTCAAAAATTTAGAATCTGAACAAGCGATAGGTTAACATCCGCGTCTAGAGAATCCGTGAACTGTTTTCAGAAGTCTTGAAATTTAATAAGCAATAGATCAGCATCCATGCTGGGAAGCATCCGTAAAATGTTTTCAAAAGTTGAGTCTGAACAAGCGATAGATTAACATCCGTGTTCGGAGAATCCGTAAACTGTTTTCAGAAGTCTTGAAATTGAATAAGCAATAGATCAGCATCCATGCTGGGAAGCATCCGTAAACTGTTTTCAAAAGTTGAGTCTGAACAAGCGATAGATTAACATCCGTGTTCGGAGAATCCGTAAACTGTTTTCAGAAGTCTTGAAATTGAATAAGCAATAGATCAACATCCATGCTGGGAAGCGTCCGTAAACTATTTTCAAAAGTTGAGTTTGAACAAGCGATAGATTAACATCCGTGTTCGGAGAATCCGTAAACTGTTTTCAGAAGTCTTGAAATTGAATAAGCAATAGATCAGCATCCATGCTGGGAAGCGTCCGTAAACTATTTTCAAAAGTTGAGTCTGAACAAGCGATAGATTAACATCCGTGTTTAGAGAATCCTTAAACTGTTTTCAGAAGTCTTGAAATTGAATAAGCAATAGATCAGCATCCATGCTGGGAAGCGTCCGTAAACTGTTTTCAGAAGTCTTGAAATTGAATAAGTAATAGATCAAAATCCATGCTGGGAAGCGTCCGTAAACTGTTTTCAAAAGTTGAGTCTGAACAAGCGATTGATTAACTTCCGTGTTCGGAGAATCCGTAAACTGTTTTCAGAAGTTGAGTCTGAACAAGCGATTGATTAACTTCCGTGTTCGGAGAATCCGTAAACTGTTTTCAGAAGTTGAAGTTGAAGCTTATTAATCTTATGCTGAAAAGGGTAAAATATTAGCTGAAACACAAAGTTATGTTGCATGAAATGTATGATGCAATATATGTTATATAAATGTTTATGATATGAATGTAATGAATGCGCATGTAAGCTGATGAGTTGTCTTGCTGAGGATAGATGAATCCTGGATAGCCAGAGATAATAGAATCTTGACTGCTGCCGGGGAAAGTGAATCCTTGACTGCTGTAGGGGATTGCAATAATCTTTGATTGTTGAAGCTGAGATATCCTTGTTGACTGCTGACTGCTTGGGGAACAAGATCTTCAGTTGTTGAGGGATCTTAGGACCACTGTTGGGGATTGAAAATCCTTGGTAACTTGTGGGAAATGAGAATTCTGATGATCTCTACTGGGGAGTGCAGAACCTGGTAGACTTCTGCTGGAGGAGTAAGACTGAGAATCTTTAATCTGATGGGAAGTATCTCCGTGGGGAGAATGTTTACTAATCTGGTTCCGTTGGGGATTGACAGTTGGAAGTTTTAGCTCCGCTGGGGATTCTGAAACTTACCTCTGAGGGGAATTAAGTTCTGGAAGGCTCTCTTGGTTGGGGAAATCAGCTTTGAGAAAGCTTTTGTTCTGCTGAGGATCCTGAAGTTTAACTCTGTTTGGGGAATTAAGCTCTAGATTTTAACTTTGTTGAGGAATTTGGAATTTTAATTACGCTGGGGATTTCTTCTGAAAGGGCATCAAGATATATATCTGTACCTTCAACCCATCAACAATCATCTTTCTTGATTTGTAAGCAAATGATTATGTTCAAATGCATATGCGTATTTAACAAAACATTGGACATTTCTCAAATAAAACATAAGCGTAAAAAAGAAAAGAAGACAAAGCAAATTTCTGCACTGGGAAAAGTATTTGTATTAACTTCTTATGAGTATCTTTTGTACAAAGGAGACAGACATCTGTTTACCTTGGGATTTGGTAAACAACCGCTGATCCTCCAAATGGTTACTTATTTGGTTACTCGCAGGATCGATCAGATTGATCCTATGGACATAGGTTGATTTTGAAGTTTGATTAATGTGGATAAGGTTTAAATAAAATGTTTCAAGTAAATTGCATAAAGGAAAGGCTTGATAAATTAAACGAGGCTTTTAAGTAAAGGTTCGACAGGAATTTAAAGGGGAAAAGCATGTAAAATACTGGAAAAGTAAATGACTTTTAATTGATAAAATTGGTGTTTCACACATACATTTCTCAACAATTCTTTCGCTCACACTGGGTACTTGAATCTAAATGAGTGACTATGTATATGATTGTGAACACACGCGAGAAACTACACGTCTACTCCTATTTATACAAAAACATTCCAAGTAACCGTCGGGCAGTTACACTGCTTCGAGATCAGGCCACTTGGCACGTTCTCCATGCTCGACACTCCAGATCCTTGCACGTTTGCACGTAGTAACTGCTGGAAACCGTTTTCCCTCCAAAGCTTTGAATTTCAAACTGCTCCACTCTGGACCATCGAACACTTTCATCAGGAAGCGTCTTCGACGAAAACTTCTTCGACGTCGAAGGCAATCAGCCTTCTTCCTTAGAAGAAATCCTCTAAGTATTTTGCCATCTTTCGACGGGCACTTCGACAAGCTTAGCCAGTCGAAAGCATCTTTCAGCTTTTAATGGCTGCCATCAATCAAAACAAAGGTGTCGAATTTAGGAGCCAACAAATTGCCCCCCAAGAATGCCTTATTTCGACTCTGAAAGAAAAAGGCATTCTTTGAAAACGCCATTCGACACCCGTTTTTTCCACGCTTAGTCACAAGTTAACTTGTGCACTTTTTGTTGCTTTTTACCAACTATTGGCAATCCCAAGAAACCATCATTGATTTGATCCTAGGACGTCACCTTCAGTACGGCGTGCAGAACCAAACATCACTTCAGAATTTGTCATTATGACAAATCCCAAAAACGAGGACGCACGCTGCGTCTCTCTGTTTCTGCAGAAACGGCCAAAACAACAGGATGCTGCCACGCGTCCCACTAATTCTTGCAGCATTAAATGACATTTAATGTCCTCGTTATTGGGAATTTCTCCCACTACTATAAATAGTAGTGAATATCCCATTGTGGGACTTTTCACGCACACTAGCCCTCAAACTCCCTTGCTTTCATACAAACTTGCTCTCTTTGCAGAAAAAAAACTCTTCCTTTTCCACTTCATCTTCATCCTCAACAATGGCCTCTGCTTCTACTGCCCCCAAGACTAACGCACCAACTGAACAACTTGCTAAGCCCAAGGTCTTTGTTACTGCTCCGGTAGTGAACTCTACAGGGAAACGAAGGGTCCCTGAACCTTCTGACATCTCCGTTCGCGATGCTTACTCGCGTCACTTGATGATTCCGGTTGGATACTCCAACCAAATCTTCGCAATGTCTGGACCCATGAACCCAAGCATCTCTGAAGCTCTGAAAATCAAGAGCTATTTCCCCATCGTCGAGAAACTCAAGCCAGTAGCATGCGCCAAGAAGGACGCAGAAGACAACGAAGACCCTACACACGAGAAGATCGACCTTCGTTTCTTCAACAAAAGTGTTAGAGTCTTCAGGTCTTGCCCTAATCTGACCTCTGACTATGTTGCTTGGCTAACAAAGTTGGAGAAACATCAAACTCCAGTCTGGAAGGAAATGGGAATCTTTGACCTAGTAATGCTGTCGAAGACAGGTTTAAACTACTCCCCAGAGATGCTTATAGCTTCGCTGTTGTTTTGGGATAACTCTCACTTCACCTTTCACCTTCCATGTGGGATGTTAACCCCCACACTCTTCGACGTAGCGGCCATTACTGGCCTTCGACCAACCGGAGATTACTTCGACCCGGAGGAGATGTCGGAGGACCAAATTGGTTTCTCTGAGACCAAGCCAACATTCACCACCTTTATCAACCATTATCATGACAGGTCGACGGATACAGTGTCGGAAGTCGAACACATAGCGTTTCTAGCCTTATGGCTAACTCGCTTTGTGTTTTGCTCGAAGTCTCTACAAGTGACCAAAAAGATGGTCACTCTTGCCACCCAACTGCATCACCGCCAGAACATCTGTTTGGCAGAACTAATTCTGGCCAGTCTTTATGACTCAATCAGCAATGGGGTTACTCTCTTGAAACATGTCGAAGATAGGAACAGTTTGCTACTCGCTGGGCCTTTCTGGCTACTTCAACTGTGGCTCAACGCCACTTTCGAATCCTTCTTACCCAAGAAGAATCAGATAAATGAACAAGCCCCAGCGATAGCTAATAGACGTATCGAAGGAATTAGGCTGGCTCTACTGACACCTGTGGAAGATGGGCTGGAGTTCCAACAAACCTTCACTAACTTCGTTCTGATGTTCGCTCGAAGGAAGGAATTTGTTTCAACTATGGCTCCATTTGCTCAACGGAAGGTAGGGCCAGCATGGTTTACAAGGCCACATCCAAAGGAGTCGAGTGGTCCCAACGTCGATGAGCACACTGTACTTTGGGAGGCGTTCCTGACACCCAGGATCATGCCTCTTCGATTTAAGAGTTCTAAGACTCATTTGAGTCTGCTTGCCTATCAACCCAATCTGGTATCTCGCCAGTTTGGTATCATCCAAACCTTGCCTTCTCCTATTTTTCAAAGAGAGAAGTCAATGTTGTACTTCTGCAACGATTATACAGAAGACGCTGCTACCAAGCATATCGGAAGATATGCTGGTCGAACAATCCTCTCGCTGTTCAACTACCAGCTTAACTTCCTTTGCTCACCATCTTTTGAAGAGTGGTGGAGAAGCTATTATGCTGAGTACTTCTTCGACGAGAAGGACTTCGTAGCAGAGTTGCAGAAGTCTTTTGTCCTTGTGTTGGACAAAGTAAAGAAATGTAAGTTCATGCTCTCACATTTACTTTTTATCTTTCTCTTCGACTGTTAGCCTGTTAACTTTCCTTTTCGCTTTCAGTTGTTCGAAAACCCTTGGCCAAGAAGGCTACAGGAGGCCCACAAGGAGGAGTCCCTTCGACAAAACCTCCACCGCCGGCGAAGACTATAGCGCCAGCGAAGACAACGGGCAACCAACAGGGGGAAGGCTCTTCGAGGAGGCCTCCTGCATCGGTAACCAGATTTTCTTCATTTTCATTCTGGCTTTCGATTTTTTATTTTCGACGTGATTATTCAATCGAATTCCTATTGGTTTTCTAGGCCCCTTCGCCCAAGAAAAGGGCAGCATTGGTGATCGAATCGGGAAGTGATGACGACAGTGATTCCCCTCCTTCTCCCTTAAAGAGGCGAAAGTTAACGAAGGACGCTTCTGTTCCTACTCCAGCTCCTGAAGGTCGAACCGTCAGAATAAAGGTCGGTGTGAGAAAGCCTAGGCCACCTGCAGTGGTCATCGAGGAACCAACTGAGGAGGAACTGAACGCTCTTGTTACCAAGCCTGTCGAAAGTGACAATTCCAGCCCTGGGGCTGAAGTTAATCCACAGGTAATCTATTGGACCCTTCTTATAACTTAGGCATAGATACCAGTATTCGATTATGTCTCTTTCGACATCTGAAGATTTGTCTTCTTTCTCTTCTTCAGGACACCACTGAAAGTTCTCCACCAAGGACTTCAGAAACTCTAGAATCTGCTGAACTTAGCAGGCCTCTGGTAAAAGATTTGGGCAATGACGAAGCCCATACTGAGAATGAGGCCAATGCTGAAACAGTGGAGAAGACAACAGAAGAACCTATGGTGGAGGAAACACAGCCAGAAACGGTTCCTGTGGTGGACTTGTTGTCAGAAGAGAATCCTGAAGGAAGAGACCAAGACAATGGCGAAGAGAATCAAGATGCTGTTGACGAAGAGCATCAAGGTGGTACTGGCGAAGAACACCAGGATGACGCTAGCGAAGAGCCACAAAATGGCGCTGGCGAAGGACCCCAAGGTGATGTTAACGAAGAACTCCAAGTCGACGCTAGTACCGCCTCGGTCCAAGTCGAAGAGCAACCAAACGAGGCACTCAGCATTCAACAGCCTCCAGTCCAAGATAATACCATGGCAAGGGTCACCTCCTCAAAGCACAGGTCAAAAGAGGACTTGGAAATCTTGAAACAAACTGACCCTGTCATCTACCTTAATGCAATCGTCGAGAGTAAGAGTTCTTCTGACACTAGTCAGGAAATCCCTACTCTGTCGGGGAAATCAACTGAGACTTCTCCTCTTGATGATGCGTTGGCGAAGGTTAAGGCCCAGTTCTTCAAGAGAGATTTAATGAAGGCTTTAGAGGGGGACCCCACTGCTCCATCATGCTTAAAAGAGGTTTTGAATGCTGTTGACTTCGATGCTGTAGCCCCAGAAATCTCAGACTTAATCATGGAATTACATTCTATGATTGATCAAGTCTCAGCGGATTACAGGCGCCAACGAACTTTTAACAGTCAGCTCGAAGTGCTGCATGGCAAAAGCTCATCTGCGTGGACTGCTGTCTCAGATTCGACTTCTCGAATTGCCGAGTTGTCGAAACAGAAAGCGTCTGCACAGGAAAGGTTCGATGCCATTGAGCGAGAGAATGTCTCCTTCCGAGCACAAATTGCAGAGATAGAGGCGAAGATAAACGCCAACACTGTACTCCAGGAGGAAATTCTTTCGACCATCCCAGACGCTGAGAGCCAGACTGAGATTAAGCACGGCCTGGAATTCGCTGAGAGGGCTCAAAGCCTCGACGCCCAAATTGCCAAACTGGTGCAAGAAAAATCTTGGTGCAAAAAGAGGTTGGAGCTGCAGCATGCCAAGTATCTTCGACTCAAGAATTCTCTTTCCTTTTGATTGATTCTCTTTTGTAACCATCTCCTGTAATCGCTTTCGACAACAATTGCCATTTTGGCTGAAATTAATAAAAATTTCCATTTTGGCATTTTTATGGTTAATTTAGCTTGTTCTTTTATTATTTTATTTTTATCTCTTGAAGTATAGGCTTATATTTTTTCAAATATTTACCATTTACTCTCAAGAGCCTTTTATCACCACTTATCTCTTCGACTTCATAGGCTCCACCAGAAAAAGTTTGGATAACTCTGAAGGGTCCTTCCCATTTGGGTGACCATTTCCCCATGCTTCGATCCCGTCGATCCATGGGAAGAATTACCTTCCAAACTAAATCTTCAGGCAAAAATACCTTAGGTTTTACCTTTCTATTATAAGAGTCTTCTACTCTTTTCTTCTGAAGCCTGAGTAAGTCGAGAGCGTGTAATCTCTCTTCGTCTAAATCCACCAGTTCATCTAACATCATATTCCAATAAACCTCAGAAGGAATATCATAATGCCTCTGAACTCTTGCAGATTGAAGACAAATTTCAGCTGGCAATACTGCATCATGGCCAAAAGTTAGCCTATATGGTGTTGTACCAGTGGCTTCTTTTGGGGACGTTCGACAAGCCCATAAAATCTGGTCTAACGTCTTATGCCAATTCTTTGGTTTCTTCCCAACATGTTTCTTTATCAAGCCAATCACCACTTTGTTAGCTGCTTCGACTTGACCATTCGCCTGTGCATAGTAAGGCGTGGATGTTAGGAGTTTGAAACCTGTTTCCTGAGCAAATTCCTGCATCTTTCGACCAGTAAAAACTGAACCTTGGTCAGTTGTTATTGTCTCAGGGATTCCATACCTAAATATAATGTTCTTTTGAATGAATTCAATGACATTTTCTTGGTCTACATTGACTAAAGGGACAGCTTCGATCCACTTAGTAAAATAATCAATGCCTACCAATATGTATTTCTGACTCTTTGATGATGTTGGTCGAATCTCTCCAATGAGATCCAACGCCCATCCTCGAAAGGGCCAAGGCTTCACTATCGAGTGAAGTTCGCTTGCTGGTACATGCTGGATGCCTGTATGAACTTGACACTCTTGGCAACCTTTGGCGAACTCAACACAATCTTTCAGCATAGTGGGCCAATATAGTCCTTGTCGAAACAACAACCATTTCATCTTATGGCCTGCGTGGTGAGCCCCACATGCCCCAGCATGTGTAGTCGAAAGGGCTATGTATGCTTCAGTTTCACTTAAACATTTCAGCAACACCCCTTCAGGCGTCTTCTTGAATAACTCATTACCCATGAGTACAAAACTCAACGCCCTGTATTTTGTTTTTCGTTCTGTCGGAGCTCCTGGATTTTGAAGATAGTCCACAATGGGTTTCCTCCAATCTTGCTCTGACAAATTATCAATGAACGAAATCTCGAAGTTTGAGTGATCAGCATATCCTAGCCTTGTCGATTCCAAGTCTGTTGGTGATAGACAAGTTGCTCTTATCTTCTCTCGAACTTCGATTGCTCTTTGTAATCTCGTTTTTGAAATCTTATACCCAGATGCAATCTGTGCCAAGTCATTGGCTATTTGATTTTCGACTCTAGGTATGTGTCGAATATTGACACTTTCAAATTGTTTCAATAAATGATTTGCAATCACAAAGTACATAATGAGATTTTCTCTTATGCATTTATACTCCTTTGTGACTTGCTTGATGACTAACTCTGAGTCTCCCCTTATTTCGACTCGAGTTGCCCCCAATTCCAACAATATTTCAAGGCCAGTAATTAGAGCTTCATACTCAGCCTCGTTGTTCGAACAAGAACCTTCGATTTGGTACTTGAATGTTGTTGGAATTTTATCTGGAGAAATAATCAAGACTCCTACTCCTGTTCCATTTTTATGGCTGGAACCATCGAAGTAGAATTTCCAAGGTTCTATCTCCACATAATTAATATCCTCGACTTGAATAGAGTGGTCGACTATGAAATCTGCAACCACTTGTCCTTTTACTGCCTTAAGAGGCATAAAGGTCAAGGAGTATTCAGTCAATGCTAATGCCCACTTGCCAATTCGACTATGCAAGATAGGTTTCGACAACATATATTTGAAAACGTCAAAATGAGACGAAACATAAACATCAACTGGTTTTATATATTGCTTGAGTTTTGTACAAGAGAAATACAGACATAGACACAATTTTTCAACTTCGCTATATCTAGTTTCTGCATCATTCAAAACTCGACTGAGATAATAAATGGGTCTTTCGACTCCATTCTCATCCTCTTGGGCTAACATACTTCCCAGAGTTTTATCAGATGCAGCTATGTACAATCTCATACTCCTATTGCTACAAGGAGGCACCAAAATAGGTGGCTTAGTGAGGTACCCTTTGATCTTGTCGAAGGCTTCTTGCTGCTCTTGCCCCCATTCGAACCCCTCTTTATTCAGTCGAAGTAAGGGTGAAAAGGCCTGAGCTTTCCCACTTAGGTTAGATATAAACCTTCTCAAGAAATTTATCTTGCCTAAGAGAGATTGCAGTTCCTTCTTATTCGATGGCGCTTTCGCTTCCAAAATTGCCTTCGTTTTGTTCTGATTGATTTCGATTCCTTTCTTGTGGACAACGAAACCCAAGAAATCTCCAGCTTTTACACAGAACGCACACTTCAAAGGGTTCATCTTCAGACCATGTTCTCTCATTCTTTCGAATGATTGTCGAAGGTGGTCAATGTGACTCTTCCTGGAAACAGATTTTATAACAATATCATCAATATAAACTTGCATAAAAGTGTTAATAAAATCATGGAAGATAGTATTCATTGCTCGCTGGTACGTTGCCCCAGCGTTCTTTAGGCCAAAAGGCATCACTACCCATTCGTAAGTGCCTAAGGCCCCAGGGCATCGAAAAGCTGTTTTCGACACATCCTCTTCAGCAATGAATATTTGATTATATCCTGAATAACCATCGAGCATACTCAGGTATTCGTAGCCAGCGGCAGAATCGACTAGCATTTCCGCCACAGGCATTGGATATTCATCTTTGGGGGTGGCAGCATTCAGATCTCTGAAATCTATGCACACCCTTAATGTGCCATTTTTCTTAATTACTGGCACAATATTTGCAATCCATTCGACGTACCTTGTAACACGGATGAATTTGCATTTCAGAAGTCTTTCGACCTCCGTTTTGATCTTCGACAAAATTTATGGAGCGAAGCGTCTTGGATTTTGCTTGATTGGCTTCTTTCCAGGTTTGATTGGCAACTGAAGTTCTACCAATCCTCTGTCGAGACCAGGCATTTCGTCATAATCCCATGCAAAACAGTCTTTAAACTCTTTCAGCAATTGGATTACTTCCAACCTAAGTTCTGGATCAATTTTGGCGCTGATGTAAGTTGGCCTATTCTCTGATCCTTCGCCTAAGTTGATTTCTTCTAAAGGGTCTTGTGCTAACATCTTAATATTGTTCGCCAAGGGATCCTTTTCGAAGCCCAAAGGCTCATCGTCATAGATGGCGTCGAGCCTCTGTTCCTGCATTTCATCTGGCATGATATCAGGAGGTCTTGGATCGAAATCCTTTCCTGGGCCAACAGCAGATAATTGTTGATCATTGGCCTGAGTGGCCATGTACTTTACTTCGGCTTCGAGAGCCGTTATCATCTTGGTTTCGGCCACATAAGCCGAAATTCGCTTCAGAGATTGTGACTCAGTCATTATCACTGAATTCACTTCCCCAACCAGTTGGTTGGATATCAGTTAGCCCACTGAAGTCTATGTGGGACAAGTCTTCTCTGTCCCATTGGAAACCATGCTCAGGATGCAGGTATAGGGAACAAAAGGTGTTTGGCGCTGGCGCCATGTCGAAGTCAGGAGTTGGACATGGCCCTATGTGAGCCAAGTTTTTGTCGAAATCTGTTACACCCAAGTGGTTCACTTTGCCAAGGTAGTAACTCTGATCTGCCTCTATGTTTTCGACCATCCCATCTGGACGCCATAGCAGCAGTCTTTGATGCATCGATGAAGGCACAGCACCTACACCATGAATCCACTCACGGCCTAACAAAAGGTTGTAGTTAGGTTTGGCCGATATGACCATGAACATTGTTGGTCGAAGGATCGACCCAACTTTTATGTCTAATTGGATCACTCCCATGGTGGTCCCAATGCCTCCCTCATAGTTGGATAGGACCATATTGTGAGGTTTGATTTCTTCATCCCTTTTGCCAATCTTCCTTAGCATAGAATGAGGGATAATATTGATAGTGGCCCCACAGTCGACCAATATTTTGTTCACAGTGGTCTCTTCGAGCTTAGCCCTTATGAACAAAGGTTTGAGGTGATTCTTCATCGCCTCTGTGGGTGGCTCGAAGAAGCCATTTTGTTCCTCTGTAGTGCCATTGTCCATGACAAAATAGCACACTGGCCTATGTTTGGCCATTTCTTGTTCAACCTCCCAGTCACTGGCTTCGACTTCTACTTGTCGATTGAATTCCCTGGGCAGTACTGAAACAATATTCACCATTATATCCAGAGTATCGTCGGACTCAGCATCATCTTCGTCTTCGACTTCACTTTGGTTAGGCCAAACTAGCCTGTTGGTAACTGGTTCTCTCTCAAGAGGCTTTCTTTGTTTCCTTTGAGGCACATTCGAACTCGTTTCTGCTTTAGGTTCGTTGGCAGCCTCCCTTTCAGCTTTTCGCCTTCTTTGATATCTCCTCCATTGGGATCTCGACATAGGATTTTTTCCCTTGTAGTTGCTGGACACTTGAGCAACCTTGGGTGCAGCAACTTGAGGATCTTTCTTCTGAATTAAAGAGGAACCTCTTGGCACTTCGAAAGAATGCCATTTCTCTTCGCTTGGCCTTTTCCGGCCAGATGTTTTGTACCAAGTGTCTACAGGTACATTTGTTGGAGGCCTAAAAGTCAATGGCCTCTTGTCTTGATTAGAACCCCTCCTGGGATCATGTCGAAGGTCAGCATTTTCCCTTCTTTTGTTCGCTGCTCTCACGCCTTGTATGTGCTCAGCAGCTTTTTTATCAAAGATAGAACTGCATCTTGGACACAGCATCACCTCTGATTTCTTCTTCTGGCATCTTTGTAAAAAATCTGCCAAGTTTTCGTTTTCCCTAGGGAAAGCCGTTTTATTTGCCTGCTCTTGCCTTATGGCTTCTTCTGAAGCTTTAGGGTCAGAAAGTTCAACCATGTTGATATTCATTGTATCCTTATTAGCAAGAGTTAGTTGTTTCATTTGTGTCTCCAGATTCTCCGTCTGGCCTTGTACAGTGGCCAATTGGGAACTGGGCTTTGGTCCAGTTTTTTGTGCTTCAGCAGTCTTCGACTTTGGGTCTTCGACCGCTTTCTGGACAGCCTCAATTGTCTTCCTGGATAAATTTCCAGAAAAACTGCCAAAGATTGGCATGTTGATGTGGTCCTTTGAGACTTCGACCATGGTAATGCCTGGCTTCTTCGACTGGATGCTGGTTGCCTCTATCATGTTCACCTCAGAGGGTTCTGCATAGTGGGCTTCAGCCTTCAGTGGGTTGGAGTCGACAGCCATGGGGGATTTGTCAGCAAACTTTAATCTCCCTTCCTCAATAGCGTCTTGCACAAGATTCCTGAAAAGAAAACATTGAGAAGTTTTATGGCCCAGAAAATTATGATATTTGCAAAAACCTCTCTTCTTTCTTTGATCAAGAGGAGGCACTTTTACCCCAGGGGGTACTATCATTTGGCCATCTTTAACTAGCAAGTCGAATATTTCATCACATTTTGTGATGTCAAAACTGTAAGTCTTTTTTGGGAACCTATCGTTGGTCCTGTCTGGACCAATGGGATTTTTCCCATTTGAGGGGACTAACTGTTTACAAGAGTATGGAGGCCCTTGTTTTAGTTCTGCTAAATCGACTTCTCCTTCTTCGACAGCTAAAGTATCGTCGAAGGATTCTAGATCTTCGTCATCCATCTCAACGTAAGCTATTCTCTCTCTCTTGTGAGTTTTTGTTGCCTTAGCTTTTTCAGCTTTGAGGCGTTCGACTTATCGAACTCTATCGGCCAGTTGGGCCATGTCTCTTAGGTACTGGGTATCTAGCTTCTTCCTAATGGAATAATCTAGACCGCCTGCGGCTATTTCGACCAACTCATGTTCTGGCACTTGTGTAAAACATCTCGCCTTAAGCAACCTAAACCTATTCAGATATTCGTCTATAGGTTCAGTGAAACGTCTCTTCACACTCGCCAGTTCTTTCAGGCTTATCTTAGTTTGCCCCATATAGAATTGTTCATGGAACAATCTTTCCAACTGGGTCCAATGGTGGATCGAATTGGGGGGTAGAGTTGTGAACCAAGTAAAAGCGTTCTTGGTTAAGGAACTTGGGAAGTATTTGATCCTTAGGTTTTCATTATTTGAAATGTCTCCTGCTTCGATCAAATACCTTGCCACATGTTCGACAGTGGATTCTGTCGTGTCCCCAGAGAACTTAGTAAATTTGGGGACTTTGCTTCTTGGAGGTAAGTCAGTTTGTAACACATATTCTGACAATGGAGATGTAAAGTTGGGCCTTCGAAAGCCCATGTTCATCCCATTCTGATTCATGATCCTTTCGATCATGGTTGCCAGATTATTTTCCAAACCCATGTTTTGGTGTTGGATATGCTGAACCACTTCGTCAGCATTTTGGTTTCTGTTAACTAACCTTACCTCTGGGGCTATTACCCTAGGTTCTTCGACAGGTTGTTCTACAGGCTGTTGAGCCTGATTAATGGTGGTTTCTTCCTCTACAAATATCCCCTGATTTCCTCTTATCTGCGCCCTTTGGGGCTGTCGAATAGGTGGGGGTACTCCAAAGAAGTCAGCCAAACGCGTCATTTGCGCTGTAACTTGCTGATTCGATTGAGTAGTATTTTGTATTAGAGGATTTAGCACTGTACTCAAAGTTTGTGCCAACATTTGCACCATATCATGGTTGCTTTCGTCCATCTGTTGCCTCAAGACTGCTGTCGAGGCATTTGTAAGGCCATGGGCTACTTGGGACGTTCCTCCTAAGAGTTGGGTCCTATTTCTATTCGCCATGCCTACTCCAGAGCCTTGGAGTGGCGAAGAGGCACTCACGAAAGGGTCTGAATAAGTGGACGCAGCATTCGTCAGGCTTGCCACTTCAGAAGTTGGCATACCATAGAATGGAATAAATCCTGGGGGAACCACAGGCCTTGTGCCTATATTTCCCCTTGGAGGGGGGGTTCCCAAAGGCATTCTGGGGCCTGTGAACGAAGTTATTGGCCCCGTGGTTGTGACTGACACTGCTGGTGTCGAACCAACATTCGTCGCTTCACTTACGGTCATATTAACCGTTGCTCCCACACTCGTTTGTGGGATTTCATTATTGTTTGGCGGATTCGCCATCTCTTCCCTTCTTCTGGCAGTATTGTTATCGTTGGTATATATTCTACCACTCCTCAATAACATACAAATCGAAAAGATGAGATTATTTTTCAACAATCAACACACAGTCCCACCGGGTGTGCCAATTTGTTTACCTTGGGATTTGGTAAACAACCGCTGATCCTCCAAATGGTTACTTATTTGGTTACTCGCAGGATCGATCAGATTGATCCTATGGACATAGGTTGATTTTGAAGTTTGATTAATGTGGATAAGGCTTTAAATAAAATGTTTCAAGTAAATTGCATAAAGGAAAGGCTTGATAAATTAAACGAGGCTTTTAAGTAAAGGTTCGACAGGAATTTAAAGGGGAAAAGCATGTAAAATACTGGAAAAGTAAATGACTTTTAATTGATAAAATTGGTGTTTCACACATACATTTCTCAACAATTCTTTCGCTCACACTGGGTACTTGAATCTAAATGAGTGACTATGTATATGATTGTGAACACACGCGAGAAACTACACGTCTACTCCTATTTATACAAAAACATTCCAAGTAACCGTCGGGCAGTTACATTGCTTCGAGATCAGGCCACTTGGCACGTTCTCCATGCTCGACACTCCAGATCCTTGCACGTTTGCACGTAGTAACTGCTGGAAACCGTTTTCCCTCCAAAGCTTTGAATTTCAAACTGCTCCACTCTGGACCATCGAACACTTTCATCAGGAAGCGTCTTCGACGAAAACTTCTTCGACGTCGAAGGCAATCAGCCTTCTTCCTTAGAAGAAATCCTCTAAGTATTTTGCCATCTTTCGACGGGCACTTCGACAAGCTTAGCCAGTCGAAAGCATCTTTCAGCTTTTAATGGCTGCCATCAATCAAAACAAAGGTGTCGAATTTAGGAGCCAACAACATCCTAGTAAGAGGATGTTGTCGTAAAAAATTGAAAATTTTATACAAAAGAAAGATGGCTATGTGTAACAATTCCATGGGATTCCACTCTGTTATAGCCTTCACAACTCTGAATATCTTGTCCATTCAATGCTTCGTCCGCCGATGATTGGATTGATCAGAAGCTCGGAGCTTGTTGATGAAGAGATTATTCTTTAAAGTGATCCGACGAGACATAGTCATACACTTTAATTCCCTAACTTTTGTCTGGATCGCCCTTTCGGGTTTTCAATCCACCGGGAAACCCTTTTTTGCCCAAGTCGCCCTTTCGGGTTTTCAAATTGCCGGGTGTACAGATTTTTTTTGTTTTATCCCTAATTTTTGCCTGAACCGCCCTTTCGGGTTTTCGGTTCACCGGGATGCCCATTTTTGCCCAAGTCTCCCTTTCGGGTTTTCGACTTGTCGGGTTATTTTATGCGTAGTATCTTTTGACTATGTCTGCGTTCGCAGGGTATGGCAAATCGTCGCCGTCCATGGTGGTCAGAATCATCGCACCACCAGAAAATATGCTCTTGATTACAAATGGTCCTTCGTAAGTAGGAGTCCATTTGCCCCTGGGATCACTTTGCGGCAATATGATCCGCTTGATTACAAGATCTCTGACTTGATATACTTGATGTCTGACTTTCTTGTTGAAAGCCTTGATCATCCGTTTTTGGTACGTCTGACCATGGCAAACAACAGTGAGTCGCTTCTCGTTGATCAAATTGAGTTGATCAAGTTGGGTCTGAATCCAATCGTCTTCACTCAAACCAGAGTCTTTCATAATCCTTAAAGAATGAATCTGAACTTCCATAGGTAGGACAACTTCCATGCCATATACCAAAGAAAATGGGGTTGCCCCTGTTGAAGTACGTGCCGTGGTACGGTATCCATATAGAGCAAACGATAACATCTCATTCCAGTCCTTGTAGGTAACTGTCATTTTCTGAATGATCTTCTTGATGTTTTTGTTTGCAGCTTCAACAACACCGTTCATCTTCGGCCGATAGGGAGATGAATTGTGATGATAAATCTTGAACTGTTCGCATAGAGTGGTGATCATAGTATTTTTCAGATTTGTACCGTTGTCTGTGATGATCCTGTCAGGGACACCATACCGGCATATGAGGTTCTACTTGATGAAGCGGGCAACCACATTTTTCGTAACGGAGGCAAAGGAAGCTGCTTCGACCCACTTGGTGAAATAGTCAATAGCGACTAAGATGAAGCGATGTCCATTGGATGCCGTGGGCTTGATCTCTCCAATCATGTCAATGCCCCACATTGCGAATGGCCAAGGAGCTGTCAGAACGTTGAGAGGAACAGGAGGAATATGTATTTTGTCGGCATAGACTTGACATTTGTGGCAAGTACGGGAATGTTGATGGCAATCATCTTCCATGGTAGACCAGTAATAGCCTACCCTTAGAATCTTCTTAGCCATCGTATGTCCGCTCAAGTGGGTGCCAAATGTGCCACTGTGTATCTCAGTCATGATTAACTCTGCTTCAGCTTTGTCTACACATCAGAGTAAAACACAATCATGGTTGCGCTTATAAAGGATGCCATTGCTTAGGAAGAACTTGGCCGCAAATCTCCTTAATAACTTTTTGTCATTGACGGAAGCTCCTTCGGGATATTCTCTAGTCTGGAGATACCTTTTGATTTCATGAAACCAGGGTTGTTCGACTACTTCTTCGGTATTAATCTCATGACAATGCGCAGGTTCATCCATTCGCTCGATGGTGATGTCGGGAGCCTCGTTATCCCAGTTGAGTTTAAACATGGAAGACATTGTAGCCAGAGCATCTGCTAGCTGATTTTCTTCTCGCGGGAAATGCTCGAAAGTAATCTGCTCAAAATGAGGCAGCAATGTCAGGACATGTTCTTTGTATGGGATAAGATTAGGATGTTTGGTATCCCACTCTCCTTTGATTTGACTGATAACCAAAGTCGAGTCCCCAAATACGATCAAAGATTTGATCCCCAAGTCTATAGCAGCCTTGAGACCAAAGATGCAAGCTTCATATTCGGCCATGTTGTTGGTACAGCTGAAACAAAGTCGGGCCGTGAAAGGTGTATGGCAGCCTTCTGGGGAAATGAGTACCGCACCGATACCGTTTCCAAGTGCATTTAAAGCACCATCAAAGTACAGGGTCCATCGGGATCAATTTTCAGGTCCGTCATACGGTCCGTTACCTTCAATGTTGTCCAAAGTCATGATGTCCTCGTCCGGGAAGTCGAATCTCATGGATTGATAATCTTCGATAGCTTGATGAGCTAGATGATCAGTTAGTACACCCCCTTTTATAGCTTTTTGGGTAGTATACTAGATGTCATACTCAGTCAGGATCATTTGCCATCTAGCGATTCTTCCAGATAAAGCAGGCTTCTCGAAGATATACTTGATCGGTTCCATTTTGGAAATCAGCAAAGTGGTATGAGTCAACATATACTGCCTTAGTCGGCGAGCAGCCCATACCAAAGCGCAACAAGTTTTCTCGAGCAGTGAGTAGCGAGTCTCACAGTCGGTAAACTTTTTGCTAAGGTAATAAATGGCATGCTCTTTTCTACAAGACTCGTCATGTTGGCCCAGTATGCACCCCATTGAGTTGTCCAAAATAGTCAGATACATGATCAGCGGCCTTCCTTCGACAGGTGGCATCAGAATAGGAGGTTCTAGCAAATACTCCTTGATCTTATCAAAAGCAATTTGACAATCATCGTTCCATTCAACTACCTGATCTTTCTTTAATAGTTTGAAAATTGGCTCACAGGTAGACGTCAGGTGAGAGATGAACCTGGCAATATAGTTCAAGCGTCCCAAGAATCCTCTAACCTCCTTTTCAGTACGGGGGGCAGGAATTTCTTGTATAGCTTTCACTTTTGCTGGATCGACCTCGATGCATTTGTTGCTGACAATAAATCCTAAAAGTTTACCAGACCTAACTCCAAAAGTGCACTTACTTGGATTCAGCCTGAGTTTGTATTCCTTCAACCTGGCAAACAACTTTTGCAAATGTTCAAGGTGTTCCTCCTCTATTTGTGATCGAGCTACCATGTCGTCTACGTAAACTTCGATCTCATGATGTATCATATCATGAAACAAAGCTACCATGGCGCGTTGATAAGTTTCCCCTGCGTTCTTCAGTCCGAACGACATCACCTTGTAGCAGAAGGTACCCCATTGTGTAACAAAGGTTGTTTTCTCCATGTCCTCGGGGGCCATTTTAATCTGGTTGTAGCCCGAGAATCCGTCCATGAAAGAAAATACTTTGTGCTGAGCCGTGTTGTCAATCAAAATGTCGATATGTGGTAGCGGAAAATCATCTTTAGGGCTGGCCCTGTTCAAATCCCGGTAGTCCACACACATTCTGACCTTGCCATCTTTTTTGGGAACGGGCACAATGTTAGCAACCCATTGTGGATAGGATGTAACATCCAGAAAGCCCGCGTTGAATTGCTTCATTACTTCAGCTTTAATCTTCTCAGACATGTCGGGCCTCATTCGACGGACTTTTTGCTTGATCGGTGGACAATCCGCTCTTGTAGGGAGACGGTGAACCACAATATCTGTGTCTAACCCCGGCATGTCTTCATAAGACCAGGCAAATATTTCAACGTATTCATTCAACAACTGTATTAAGCGTTCCTTGACACTTGGTTCCAGATTGGCACCCACTTTGACTTCTTTCCTATCTTCCTCTGTTCCTAAGTTGACGGTTTCCAACAACTCTTCATGAGGTAAGATGGCCCTCTCTTCTTGTTGTAGAAGTCTGGCTAACTCTCCCGGTACTTCACAATCTTCGTCATCTTTGTACTCAGCCTGATTGACCAAATCTTCAGAGTTATTGAAGGATACAACAGAATAGTCACCCATGGAATCCAGAGTGGATGGGTACCTGCATTTGTGAGTGTGGGTGTGTGTAAGGGATAGCCATCCTTAAACAAACAAAAATGCAAAAGGAAAGAAAATTAACACAACAGTTTATAAATGAAAAACGTCCAATGATTCATTAAACATGGCATATGATTATGAAGAGAATCAAAACCCTTACAAATGGACCTACATGCCCCGGGCAAGGCATGAGGTGAAAAATAGTGTACAGATTGTTTTAGTAATTATTACAAACCAACAGGAAATGTTCGAAAGATAAATTACTGATTGATGAAAGTAATGGGAACAAAGTCTTTTGCCTCCCAATTGTGCAGTCCTTCTTCAATGGTTGGGAAGATCCAATCTTCAATGTTACCCTCTTCGTCTTCGTCTTCCAAAGCATTGATTCCATGAGGAGAAATCTTGATGGGTGTCTTTTCAATTTTGGAGCGACGCATAGCCTTTTGCCCCGCAGCGGTAAATCCCAACCCAAACTTGTCCGTCTTGTGAGGAAAATCAGGCAACTGTCCCCTTGTTGAGCTCTTCCCCTCCTTCATTGCAGCCTTTACATCTTTCAGAGATGCCATCCTAGCCACTTGCTTGGGTACCTCAGCTACTGCCTTTGCTACAGCCACCTCAGGAGAAACTTCCTCAAAGTGTTGAAAGGGTGTTTCGATGAATTCGCCATCCACTTCCACATACCGAAAGGAATTCAGATGACTGATCATGTACTCCTCCTCACCGTGTACAATTATGATTTTACCCTTAACAGGGTATTTCAGCATCTGATGTAGAGAGGAAGTGACTGCCCCAGCATTATGAATCCATGGCCTTCCTAGCAAGCAAGAGTATGATGGACGGATGTCCATCACGTAGAATGTGGAGTTGAACACCTCAGTGCCTACCTTGATGGGAATATCGACCTCCCCGTGTACCATTCTTTTAGACCCGTCAAAGGCCCTGACAATGATATTACTTGGTTTCAGCTCTAAGCCTTCACAATCTAATCGGTCCAGAGCTTTCTTAGGCAGCACGTTTAGGGAAGAACCAGTGTCGACCAAGACATGGGTGAGAGTGGTTCCTCGGCATTCAACTGATACATGCAATGCGTCATTGTGCTTTCTTCCCTTCGGAGTCAGGTCAGCATCAGAGAAACCCAGGCCGTTGTCGGCGGTAAGGCTGGCTACACAATCCTGGAGTTGATCGGCTGAGGTTTCCTGGGGCACATGGGCTGTCTTCAAAAGCCTTATCAAAGCTTTGGCATGAGCCTCCGAACAAAGCAGCAGGGCCAACATGGAGATCTTCGAGGGGTTTTCCCCAGTTGCTCCACCACATCATAATCACTCTTCTTGATTATTTTCAAAATCTCCTCCATTTCTTTTTTAGAGGTCTCAGGGATGACCAATGGCTGAGCCCTCGTCCTGATGAGCTCTTCTTGGATCCCTTTCCCCTTATCAGCAGCAGCAGGAGAAGGGACAGCCACAGGAGTAACAACTTCTTCAATCATTGGCGTTCTTGCAGATGGTTTTACCGGTGCAGGGGTAACCTTAGGAGCAGCTGAGGGTCCAAAGATTGCCTTTGGAGGGGCAATCTATGGAGAGAAAATTCTTCCACTTCGGGTAATTTTTCTCGTACCGGTAATGTTTCCGATGTCGGCAGTTTCTTCGTCAGAGCTCTCTTCAGTTATCTCAATTTTTTTAACACCGTGGTAGTAGATTTCTCCACCATAATTCCACGGTATAGATTTGTCAGATTTGTATGGGACGGGCCCAGGCATGGTTATCTTCAAGGGTACAATCTTCGGAGCGGATGTAATCTTAACAGGCCTTTTGGGGACCTTGGAAAGATTGGCGGAAATGGTGATTATTGAAACTTCATTGATAGGAGTTGGAGTAACAGGAGTCTTTTCGAAAAGAATTTGTTGGTTGTCCATTAGGCGTTGGATGCCTATCTTCAGCAATGGACAGTCGATCGGTAGGGAGGAACAAAGGTAGCAATCTTCTTTACAACCTGGGAAAATCCCAGCCTTCAACAGATTCAACTTGATTGTCAGTAATGAGGTTATCAGATCATCAACAGCAGAAACAAACAGATCCTCTTCAACAGCATGGACATTGTGACCATGCTTTGGCATTGGAGCGGAGATTATATTCGGCTTCTCAGGGGCGTCGAACTCAACCTCTTTAGCATCTATACAATCTTGAATTTTATTCTTTAACGCCCATCAATTGTTGGTGTCATGCCCGACGCTGTCAGAATGATAGGCACATTTAGCATTGGCATGATAGTATGGAGATGTGGTGTTAGGGTTTTTCGGCGCCTCCTTTAAACAAGTCAGATTCAACTTCAACAAATGGGGAAGAACTTGTGCAGGCGTCATGTTGATGTGGGTGAACTGCCATTGTGGCCGTTCTACCCGTTGTTGATTAGGTCTAGGCTGATTGTTACGAGGCTGATCATTTGACGAATTTTGAATCATTACGGCCCCTACAGTCGGCCTACGCTCAGTTCTTCCCAATCCTTTCTGAGAGTATATAACAACTGCTTCCTTCTTGGTCGGGAATGGTTTTTTAACAGTCGTGGAGGCAGAGGCATCCCTTTGAATCTTCCCGCTCTTAATACCAGCTTCCACCCGTTCGCCAGTCAGAATCAGTTCGGTAAACCCTACAGAAGAGCTCCCGATCAAATGGTTGAATAAAGGGACAAATAGGGTCCCCAAGAACATATCAACTAGCTCCCTATCTGAAAGCGGTGGTTGTACTCTTCCGGCCAAGTCACGCCATTTCTGGGCGTATTCTTTGAATCCCTCATTTGAGGCCATCCCCATACCTTGTAGCTGAGTACGGGTTGGCGCCAAGTCAGCGTTATATTGATACTGGCGATAAAAGGCAGCTGCCAAATCCTCCCAACTATGCACTTCTGACCTCTCAAGCTGGTAAAACCAATCTAGCTGTGTACCGAACAAGCTGTCCTGGAAGAAGTGTACCCAAAGATTTCTATCGGATGAATGAGGTTGAATTTTTATGACATACGACCTCATGTGCATCTTCGGGAAAGACAGACCGTCGTATTTTGCAAAAGTTGGCACCTTAAAATTTGGAGGGATCACAATCCCATCAATCAATCCCAATTCTTCAAAATCTAACCCGGGAACCCTTTGCAGCTCCATAGCTGCCAGTCTATCCTCCAGGTTTTTGTATTTGTCGTCCGCTGGTGGGTATTGCTGCTCTGAATAATCTTCATCTTCCTCAACCTCTTCCTCTTCAGCCTCGGACTCAGAAGGTAGTGCAGCTCCTTTTCCTTTGTCGGTCCCCTCATCAAATGTGGAGGGGAATTCAAGAACTCTCCTAGCTTCATTCTTAAATCTTCTTCCCAGTGTAGCTACCCCAACTCTTTTCTTTTTCTTTTTTCCTTTTTCTTGCTCTTTATTCCCTAACAGTGCTTTAAGATCCTCCTGACCCTTTGCCAAGGTCATAAGGAGCTGTTGAAACTGCGAGTTTTGTGCCTGTAAATCTTTGATCGTCTGCTCAATATCCATCTTACTGAAATAAACAACAGAAAGATAAGGAAACCTGGTGTGAAGACCTGTTTATGCATATTATGAATGATATGTTTATTCATGTAATGCATTCAAGGATTTAGAAATTCAAAGTTGTTGCAGACAAAAAGAACACACGTCATATTAATAAGAAGAAATTTTGTCAGTACATAAATGCCCCATGGGCCAAATATTACAAAAACTTCTTAAGGTAAAAATACATTGCGCATCCTCTTTGGTGCGACGTAAGTGTTGAGGGTCTCCTCCTCGTGAAGTCGGCGGGTAAGCTCCAAAACGTTCTTCTCACTGGCGTAGAAGCTGGCTTCAAAAGTATCCCTTTCTTCCTTGAGTTGGATCCAACTCTTCTGCATTTCCTCCCATGATGTTGGCATGTTAGGATGTGAGGGTAAGGCATCATAAGACTCTGGGCGCGGGTTCGTACCCACTTGAGGTAAGGCTCAAGAGGGATGGAGTTTTTGTGCCCCAGTGTCTTGCTATCTACCTTGTTAGGCATCCTCCAAGCTCTGATGAATCTTTGGCGAAGTCCTTGCGCATCGTTGTCAAAGTCAAAAACTAGGCCATGAATCAACATGTCATGAGGTCCATCCCTCCGAGCGTATCTAAATTGTCTCAAAGCTAGACATGGGTTGTAGGTAATGCCTCCCCTAATGCCAAGTAATGGAACATTAGGGAACTCACCACATCGATCGATGATGATGACATTTTCTCTGGACCGAGAACACCAATGTACATCAGAATGTGTGAGGGTCATCAACCGTTGTGACCACCTTGAGCCTTGTTCATTCTTCAAAACTGATTGTGGAAGGTGAGAAATAAACCACCTTTCAAGGAGAGGAGTACAGCACATGAGAACACCTCTCTTCCTCATTGTTCATGTGTAAAATGAGTGGAGGATATCCCCAAGCAATGTAGGTATGGGATTCCTGGACATGAATATCTTGACAGCATTCACATCTATAAGTTGGTCAGGATTTGGGAACAAGACCAACCCATAAATGAGGAGTGCCACAATCTCTTCAAAGGCTTGCAGATCCAAAGAATTCCAACACTCTTGTGCCTTCTCAAACAAGAATTTTTCCAAGAAGCCCTTGACACCGCTTCTGGTTTCCCAATGCCCCTTGATGTCAGATGATTACAAGTTTAGTGCTTGAGCAATATCTTCAGGCTTTGGTTCTTTTTCCGTACCGTTGTGGGGTAGTTGATTTAGAATAGGAATTCTCAGGAGTTGAGAAAATTCCTCCAAAGTAGGCACCAATTGGTAGTCGGGGAATGTGAAACAGTGGTGAAGGGGGTCAAAGAATTGGAACAACACTTTCACCATGTCTTCTTCAATGCTGGTGTTGACTAGGTTGAGAAGTCTACCATGTCTTTCACTGAAGAGAGAGCTTTTTGGAATTCTGGATGTAAGCTCCTTGAGTTGAGGAGGGATTCTCACAAGGTGTACTTGGATAGTTTTCCTGCGAAGAATTTCCATGACCTACAAAACAAGAACAAAGATGAAGATCCAAACCCTTGAAATGGTTAGTGGATGCATATGATGCTTTATGATGTTCATGATGTATGCACAAACACATGTACAAGCAAGTCACACAAAACCCTAGTTTCAGGCTTGCATGAGGTTTCATAGGTAAGTACCCTCTTGAGTTTAGTTGGCTTAAAAACCTGTCCTATAAATAGTAACCGGGTTCTAAGGAGCTCAATATCATTGGATTGTTTTCTATGTTCATTGTTTTGGTTTAGCCACTTAACTAGCGACCAAAATATTCCAAGAAAACAACCCTCAATGAGTGTAGTATCGAGTATCTACCAACTTCGGACTGCACCAAAGCCGGTCATCTCACTACCCCTAATAAAAGGCCAAGATGGTCAAGTAAGGTTCTAGGTCATTAGTGCTTGGTGACATCACTCAGCGGCCCCGTACTCTCCTTGATTGAACTCAAGGGTTACCGGTACTCACAAATATGTCACACTAATATAGCTATTGCTTCAACCGTGTCGGTATACCCCGCACAGTTTCCACAACGTATTGCTATCTATGAATGTTTCCCAAATCCTGGTGTAGGATTTCAAGCCCAAACAAGAGAACCAAAATGTAAAGCAATCAAAGAAAACAATTAGTCATGCAAAAAGGTGATCTAAGCCCTAAGGTTACTCCACTTTTAAAGTTTTCCCCAGCAGAGTCACCAGTTCTGTGATACGGTGGGAGAACTGACTTGAGGTTTTGCGTTTGTGTTCGCAAATGTTTCGGTTGAGCAAGAGTCGCCACCGACTTTTTATTTTATCCTAAGGAAAGGTTAAAAAGCATAGGAAAAACCTTTGAGATGTTTTTGTGGGTTCAGGGAGTAGATTATAGAAAGGGAAGGTATTAGCACCCTTTCTATCCATGGTTATCCATGGGCTCTTAGTTACTTGCTTAGGTCACTTGCCTTTTCTTTTCAATTGTTTGAAATGGTGCTTTGTGTGTGTGGTTTTGAAAATGTTTTGAAAAAGATGCCTTGTCTAGGCAACCATTGTAACAATTCTTGTTTGAATGTTGTACAAGGGTGTTTGTCTTTTTGAAAAGATGTTTCAATGTTTTTTGAAAGTTTGTTTTAAAGTTGTGTTGTGATGTGTATTTTGAAAAATGGCAAGGATTTGTTTTGCAAGATTGATCAAGTAACCAAGAGCTATCTACCCTAAATTTCTCAAAGATCTTTCTCATGTTTTAACCCTTTTAACAATGTTGTTTCACCATTGTATTTGGTGAACAACCTTGTGTTAGGATGTTAACGGGACGGGCGCGGGTCATCATATAGACCATGAAAGCAATAGTGTCAAGTATTTTGGCAATTTTCTTGAGGGACTATGATCATTTTGCTTAGGCAACAAGATAGCGTCATCGAGGGACTATGATCATTTGATTTGTTTTTGTTTTGCCAAAGACACTTGACATGCAAACATGGCCCATTTTTGAAGGCAACAAGTGGTGTAACCCTAAGGGTGCAAGTGTGCATTGTTTGTTTTTCATGCATGTTTATCTTGAATTAGGTCAAGCTATTTGTTGATTAATTTTGCATACAAACCCTAGGTCTATGCATGACATAATTGAAAGCTTTTAAATGCGAGAATTTAAAGTCCTAAATTATTACAACATGATTATGGGGATGGGGATACAAGTTTGAATTTGGGGGATATTTGACAAGGAAATAAAATCTAAGTTATTACAACCATATCGAAAGTATAGGATACAAATATTTAATTGTACAATATTTAAGTGAATACAATAAATATACAAAATGTATTATGCACAAAAATGATTTTTGTTGTGTATGTAAAAAGGTTTTCATGTTTGAAGTATAAACAAAATAAGAAAAAATCATTTTTTTGATTATTTTTATGGTTTAGGGCAAAACCCTAATTTTCCAAGTAAATAGTATTTATTTATTAATTATGTACAATATATATTAATTTATACAAAAAATAATTTAAGGCTTGAAACAGTTTGGATGGATGAAATGGAAAGTGTTTGCACTGGTTTTGGCAAAAACGCACGAGTGGATTGTTCTATAGAGGTCAAGTTGCAGAACTTGCCCTATTTTGCAGCAAAACAAGGATTCTGAGTATTGAGAGGTATGAGGGATCAATGAATCGTGATTTAGGCTTGTTTTGGTGTATGGAAAATGTGTACAAAGTTTGCTTAAGCTTTTGTTTACAGGAATGAAAGATGGTATGTGTTTTGCCAAGTTTCTTCTACTTGAAGCAAGAAAGTGCAAGTTTCAATACAGGCCTGTACAATGCCCTAAAGTATGCTGCAACTTTGGCTCTTGGTAACTGGAATTTGTGGACTCAATCTTGCCTCAAAGATCTGGCCCCATGTCTCAAGGATTCATCTTTGACATAAAGTATCACTTTTCTAAAATGGCAAGTTTTCTTTTTCCAATTAAGGATTAATTTAACATGTATTGTCCAAATGGGTGAAATAATGTCTTAACACAATGGTTAGATATTAAATTAAGGTGTGTAAAACTGGTTTTGAGGCCTGCAAGCTAGCATTGTACAAGCTGATTTGAAAATGCAAGTTGTGATGAACATGCCTTGGCCATGAACAAAAGTGAGTTTTGGCCAACTTTGCAAATTCGATTCTCCCTAACCACAAGGGTGTTTGATAAGTTCTTGGATAATTTGGAAAGCTTGGAATGTTTACTATAATCCATCTTTGTAATGCAAATTGAAACTCCAAGTGGAACCATGTGAAAATGGCCAAGAAGTTGGACAAAAATCCTGCCTAGAATAGGGCAAAATTTTTCTAAGTTAAAAATGTTTTGTACCCTTGTTCCAAAAATCATAACTTGAGATACAAGCTTCCTTTGAGAAAACTTTGTGAATCAAAGTTTTAGATTTTGCAATGGACTACAACTTTCATGTTTCAAGTTTTGTTTTAATCCATTTGCATCTTGGTGAAAAAATGGGACAAAGTTAGGAAAAATAAGGAAATTTCATAACTTAGAAAAATTCTAAGTTATGAAATTTTCTCATTTTAAATCCTAATTTGCAATTTTGGATTTCTTGATGAACAAGTTTCATAATTTGACATGTCTTGATGAAAAATGAATCTTGGCACTTGATTTTGACCAAAAAGTCAAAGTTTGACTTTTCAGTATACAGTCAAATTTTGATCAGTTGACTGAAAAATTCATCTGTCAATCCTATGCATTTGAGATCTTTTGAACTTGTTGAATGGATCAAGACAATTCCATAGAGTCCTTGAGTCCATATGTGAGCTTGGTTTGCCATTGGTTAGGTTAAACAGTAAAAAATTGCCTTTGTGCAGTCAAAACCCTAAAAATGACCATTTTGCCCTTTTGGTGATCTGATCAAATTTCTTGTGGGATTGTGATCCAAACTTGACCAAATAGTTCATATGAGTTCATTATGTTGATGTGGGTCAAAAATCATGAGGTTTGACTGTCAATTGGCCACAGTTGACTTTTTCCCCAATACAGCTGATTTATAGGTCAACTGTCCAATTGACTGGGCAAAGATTGGAATCAAGGCTTGAAACTTGGTATGGATAAACTTGTGAGTCCAACATGAAGCATGAAAGTCATTTTGGGCATTTTAGGTCAAAACATCCCTGTGCAAACTCAAACCCTAATTTGGGCCAACAGTGCAAGGAGGGGTCTTGAGCAGAGCAAACCCTAATTTGATCTTGAGTTCCAAGAGTCTAGTGACGAGAAAATATTGATGAAAAGGGAGGGAAAATTTTGGGGTACAACAGAGGCCTCAGACCATGCAAAACCAAAATAAAAAAAATGAACCAACACTTGACTGGGACACTGGGATCACAAACCCGATACTGCACCTTATGCCAGTTGGTATCGTCTTTAATATACAACAAATACGCGCATACCGATGAAAATAACCTGAGAAAACCTTCCCATGGAAACAAAAATTTCCAACATTACTGGAATTCGTCCATTCCTGAGCTCACCACTTTTGTTTTCCTCTTGAATCACAAAATCTAAAGTAAAAGTAAGTTCTAAATTCATTTTGAAAAACCATTTTGTCATTTAATCTTTTTGTTTTAAAAATTATTATCAATAATAAATGGAGTCTTTGTAAGCTGAATAAAATAAGAAATACAAAGAATTGGGTAAAAGATCAAATTTTATTGATATAATGGTAGTCTGCGAATGGCGAGACTCCATGGATAATTACAAAGTTTGGAAAATGGTAATATATAATGGAAAAGATACATTGAGATACAATGGCCACTATTCCCTCTAACAACTTTGAAATTCTGAGCAGCAACTTCCGTTGAAGTATTGTGAGGATCCAAGAAGGTTGTTGCTTCAACGATTAAGTCTTGTCTAATGTAGTTACTTGCCAAGAAAGTCCCTAAATTTTGGCTAAGCTGCCCTTGCGGGTTTTCAACTTAGCGGGAAATTTTATTCTGTTTATGTCTCTAATTTTTGACTAGACCTCCCTTCCAGGTTTTCGGCCTACCGAGACACTCCTTTTTTCCTAAGCCGCCCTTTCAGGTTTTCAATTTAGCGAGTTGTTATTTTATTTCTTTAGGCGAAGTATTTCTTGACTGCATCAACATTCATGGGACGTGGGAACTCCTCGCCATCCATAGTTTCAAGAATTAATTCACCGCCAGAGAAGGCTTTCTTGACAACATATGGGCCTTCAAAATTGGGAGTCCACTTGCCCTTAGAATCAGCGTTAAAAGACATGATCTTCCTGAGCACGATGTCGCCTTCTCTGAATTCATGAGGTTTGACCTTATTATCAAAAGCTTTCGTCATTCTCTTTTGATATAACTGCCCATGACACAAAGCCGTCATTCTCTTCTCTTCGACTAAATTTAATTGGTCAAACCTGTTCTAGACCCATTCAGCCTCTGACAACTTGGTTTCCATTATCACACGCAAAGAGGGAATCTCAACCTCGATTAGGAGCACAACTTCCATTCCTTACACAAGGGAGAACGATGTTTCTCCTGTTGATGTGCGGACATATGTCTGATATCCATGTAAAGAAAAAGGGAGCATTTCATGCCAATATTTATAAGTAACAACCATCTTCTGGATAATCTTCTTGATATTCTTATTAGCAGCTTCAACAGCCCCATTCATCTTCGGCCTGTACAAAGACGAATTATGATGGACAATCTTAAATTCTTCACAAAGTTCTGTCATCATCTTGTTATTCAGATTCGAGCCATTGACGGTGATTATCCTGCTTGGCACACCATACCGACATATAAGTTTATTCTTAATGAAGCGCACTACCACCTGCTTAGTAACATTAGCATATGAAGCATCTTCCACCCATTTTGTGAAGTAATCAATTGCTACCTAGATAAAACGGTGTCCATTCGAAGCCTTGGGTTCTATCATCCCAATCATGTCAATACCCCACATAGAGAAATGCCACGGGGAAGAAATAACATTGAGAAGTGTCGGAGGCACATGAATCTTGTCCGCATAAATATGGCATTTATGGCACTTCTTTGCAAATTTGTAACAGTCAGATTCCATTTTCAGACAATAGTAACCTGCCCTTAGCATTTTTTTAGCCATCAAATGTCCGTTGGCATGAGTGCCAAAGGAACCTTCATGAACCTCATGCATCAACATGTCTGCTTCGTGGCTATCCACACATCTGAGCAAGACCATGTCATACTTTCTCTTGTACAACACATTTTCACTGAGGAAGAAGCTTCCAGCCAATCTTCTCAATGTCTTTATATCTTTATTCGATGCACCAATCGGGTATTCCTGAGTCTGGAGAAAATGCTTGATATCATAATACCAAGGTTTCTCATCTGCTACCTCCTCTATTGTAAACACATGAGCGGGCCTATCCAATCGTCGAACTATAATTCGAGGTATATCATTCCAAGTATTCACTTAATACATAGAAGCCAGAGTTTCCAGAGCATACGACACTTGATTTTCGTCTCTGGGGATGTGATGGAATTCAACTTTATTATAGAAGGGTAACAATATTCTAGCATAATATTTGTAAGGGATTAAGCCAGGGTGACGAGTATCCCACTCTCCTTTAATATGATTTATTAGCAAAGCTTAATCGCCATACACATCTAGAATTTTAATTCTGAGATCAATAGCTTCCTCGAGACCCATGATGCAAGCCTCATATTCTGCCATATTATTAGTACAATCAAATGTCATCATTGCAGTAAAAGGGATGTGTGATCCATGTGGAATGACAATCAGAGCACCAATTCCTTTACCATAAGCATTCACAACTCCATCAAATATCATACTCCAGCGAGATTCAGGATCAGGACCTTCCTCAGGTAATGGTTCATCACAATCTTTCACTTTCAGAAACATCACATCTTCATTAGGGAAATCATACTTCACAGACTGATAATCATCAATTGGTTGGTGAGCAAGGTAGTCTGCCAACATGCTGCTTTTAATAGCTTTTTGAGTGCGGTATTCGATGTCATATTCAGATAGTAGCATCTGCCAACGGGCAATCCTCCCAAAAAGAGCAGGCTTTTCAAAAATGTACTTGATTGGATCCATTTTGGAGATCAACCAAGTAGTGTGATTCAACATATACTGCCACAAACATTTTGCTGCCCAGGCCAGAGCACAACATCTCTTTTCTAACATGGAATACCGCGACTCACAATCAGTAAAATTTTTAATGAGATGATAAATGGCATACTCTTTCTTCCCTGTTTCATCTTGTTGTCCCAGAATACAGCCCATGGAATTATCTAACACTGTCAGATACATAATAAATTGTCTTCCTTCAACAAGAGGGAGCAAGATAGGAGGTTCAAGCATATATTCTTTAATACTTCCAAATGCACTTTAGTAGTCATCCGTCCACACACAACCTTGATCTTTCTTTAACAACTTAAAGATCGGTTCACACGTTGCAATCATGTGGGAAATGAATCTGGAAATATAATTCAAACGGCCAAGGAACCCTCTGACTTGCTTTTCAGTTCTCGGTGCTGGCATTTCTTGAATTGCTTTGACTTTATCAGGTTCAACTTTAATTCCTCTCTGGCTAACAATGAAAGCCAACAATTTCCCTGACCGAACACCGAAGGTACATTTATTTGGATTCAAGCGGAGACGATACTTCCTCAAATGCTGAAACAACATGAACAAATCTTCTACATTCCCTTCTTTAGTCTGGGATTTAGCAATCATATCATCAACATATACCTCAATTTCCTTGTGCATCAGATCATGGAATAAGGTTGTCATAACCCTCAAGTATGTTGCACCAGCGTTCTTCAGCCCGAAGGGCATCAATCTGTAACAGAATGTTCCCCAGGGTGTGATAAACATTATTTTTCCATGTCCTCAGGAGCCATCCTTATTTGATTATACTCGGAAAATCCATCCATGAATGAGAAAACTTTGAATTTTTCTATGCTATCAACTAACATATGGATATGTGGCAACAGAAAATCATCTTTTGGACTAGCTTTATTTAGATCTCTGTAATCTATGCACATGCAAACTTTTCCATCTTTCTTCAGTACTGGGACAATATTGGAAATCCATTGAGGGTACATTGATGTCACAAGAAAACCGACATTAATCTGCTTTAGAACTTCTTCTTTGATCTTCACTTCCATATCTGAGTGAGTTCTTCGCAACTTCTATTTGATTGGCGAACACTCTGGCTTCAGCGGCAAACGATGCTCTACAATATCAGTATCTAGACCAGTCATATCTTTGTAAGACCAATCAAAAATATCCATATACTCTTTCAACATCTCAATCAACCTGCTCTTCGCATCAGGATGCAATAATGCTCCAATCTTGACTTCCTTTGGATCTTCTTCTGAACCCAAATTGATTACTTCCAATGATTCTTTATATGGCTGAATGGAATTCTCCTCGCGCTCAAGCAACCGTCAGACCTCTTATGGAATATCATCATAGTTTTCTTCTTCGGCCCCATACACAGGACATTCAAAGTTGGGAGAGGGTGCAGGGTCATTGTATTCAACGAGTTTTATAATTAATCTACACATATGATTTATGTCTGTTTTTAGAAACTGACACATATGACAAGTGATCATGCAGATTGAATTTCAGTTATTATTTATTTTGAAAGGTTTTTTTCTGATTACCATTTTCCAAGAAAAAACAAAAAATATTTGGGAAACAAAGACAACTTTTATTATTGATTTTAAAAATCATAGCAAACAGATAACCCCATACAATATTAATACTTTCACCTTGGGCATAGTGAAAGCTTTTCAAAAAGATTAACAAAACAAATTACTTTGAAACATGTATACAAGAGGGAACATCAATGGTGATCCAGTTCTAAACCCTAACTCCGTGCGTCACATAATTCGGCACTTCTGGCTCTGCTTTATCTTCCATGATGGTATTAATCCCGGAAACAGTTGGATAAAGATAACCCCCGCTACAGAAGATGTCTTGATACTTGCCTGCAGCAGACTTCAACTTCATGCTCTTACCTTTATCATTTTTCACGGAGAACCCCAAGCCAGCTCTATTCTTGTTTACAAGTGGATCAACAATCTGACCCCATACTTCACTACGACCATTACGCACCACCTACTGCGCATCCCTAAGCGAAACCATAGAATTCTCATTTACTTTTATGTTATCAATGGGTAAAGCTTGGAACTGGATTCTAACAGTAGCTTCATCCACCTCCACAATGCTGAAAGAGGACAAATGAGATATCAATAATGCTTGTTCGCCATTTATAATTACCACTTTTCCTTCACGTACAAACTTCAACTTCTGGTGTAAAGTCTAAGTGACAACCCCTGCCTCATGTATCCACGACCGTCCCAGTAAGCAGCTATAAGCGGGTACAATATCCATGACCTGGAAAGTAATCTGAAGCAAATGTAAGCTTATATGAATAGACAAGTCCACTTCACAAATAACAGACTTCCTTAATCCGTCAAACACTTTCATAATAATGCCACTTGGGCGCATGGGCGTTCCTTGATATTTCAACTTCATAAGAGTGCTCCTCGGTATAACGTTCAATGCAAATCCATTATCAATCAGCACATTGGATAATGAATCATTCTTGCAGTTTATAGAGATGTGGAGGGACAAATTGTGATTCCTTCCTTGACCGGGAAATTCATCGTCGCAGAAACTTAGGTTATTACATGACATAATATTCCCTACTACACTGCTGAATTGGTCTACATGCATATCACTTTCCAAAAAAGCTTGGTCTAATACCCTCATCAAAGATTCTCTGTGAGCAGAGGAGTTCATCAATAAAGCCAAGATAGATAGTTTTGAAGGAGTATGCATTAGCTTATCTACAATTATGTAGTCACTCATCTTGATTATCTTCAAAATATTATTCACCTCTTTCTCTAGCATAGCTCCACTAGATTCACCCACTTCCCTCTTGGGTTCAACATGCTCAACAATTTTCTTTCCAGTACTAACATCTCCACGAACAACTGACGTAAATACGCGACCACTGCGGGTCACCCTGCTAGTCTCAGCAATATTTCCAACATTAGGCATTGGCTGGATGGGAACTTCCACGCCATCCTCTAAGATTGTAGCATTATATTTGTAGGGTACCGCCTTGTCTGACTTGTATGGGACAGGACCCGACAAACTAATCACCAATGGAGTAATAGTTGGCTTGCTATGATATTCAACTTCAAAATGGGCGGGTGCACCAAAACAAGGCAAAATAACATTTACTCCCTCTTCAACACAATCAAACATTATAAAGTCATCTCTGAAAAACTAGTCTTCATCTGAGGAGAAGTACTCATTTGCAGAGGCATACTCATCATCCGACTCTTCTTCAGCCAAACAAACCTCAATCATATCAACTTCATGGTAATTATCCCTTTGACCTGTAACCTTGATGGTTCTATTACCCAATAACAACATAACACCTTTCCTTACAATCGAACATCCTCGGGAGTCCCGACAGTAAATTCGGCCAGATCCATATTTATGTTCTATCTGACCAGCCATGTGGCAGAAAGTAGAGTGCAATTGTACAAGATCCTTATTCATATGTTCCACATCAAAGATTGTGAACTCTCAAGGACATCCAGAAACCATGTTTACTTCCTCTTCATACTCTTCCCTAGGCCTGATTATATGGATGAGGCCCTCATCCATCATCTCCTGCAAATCAGCCTTTATCTTGTCACAACCCTGTATATTTGTACTGCAAATAGCACAACCGACATGGTCATGCATATAGTAGCTAAATTCATAGAGGCCTGCATGCATTTTCACCAAATCTCCTCTAACCAGATTAATATCAAAAATTCAGAAGTCTCCTCGAAAACTGACCACCATATTCACAGCATTTGCTCCTCCATGCTTGGGCAGAGGATTGTCTTTCACATTAGGGCTAACATCCTTGAAAGATAAGATACCATACTTCACCAATTTCTGTACTTCAGTCTTTAAAGAATAGGAGTTCTCAACATTATACCCTGGTGCTCCCTGATGAAAAGCACATGTTTGGTCTACTTTGTAATACCAAGGCAATGGTGATGGTACATCGGGAGATGGTCGGGTCTGAACCAACTTCTTCTGAATTAATGCTAGGAGAAATTCTGTATAACTCATAGGGATAGGATTATAACTCTCCCTTATCTGATTATACCCTTGATTCCCCTGATGTGATGGTCTTTGATAAGCAATGGTAGTTGGAGCTACACCAACAACTGGAGTAACTGAGGCGACTTGCTGATGACGCTGATAATTTCTTCTAGGAGTGTTAACCCTCCTCTCTTGCATAATAACATTTGTATATCCTTCCTTCTTCTTGGTAAACCCATAGGATGGCTTCTTCGCACTTCCGGAACTTTCACTTTTTGTGAGACGACCCTCTCTTACAGCCTCTTCTAAACGAATACCCATGCCTACCATTTCAGTAAAGTCACTTGGCATACTCGCTACTATCCTCTCATAGTAGAAAGCACTCAGAGTCTTCAAGAAAATCTTAGTCTTCTCCTTCTATTCCATGGGAGGAATCACTTGGGCGACTACCTCACGCCATCTCTGTGCATATTCTTTTAATGATTCCCTGTCTTTCTGGACCATGGCCCTGAGTTGATCACGGTCAAGCGCCATGTCCACGTAGTATTTGTACTGTCTGATAAATGCTTCTCCCAAGTCGTTGAAAGTATGGATATTGACACTCTCCAAACTTATATACCATTTCAACACAACACCAATCAAAATATCCTGAAAAAAGTGAATCAGCAATGCTGATCATCAGTATGGGTAGACATTATTCTTACATACATCACAAGATGAGCATGAGTACAGGTGCTTCCCTTGTACTTCTCGAATTATGGGACCTTAAACTTCGTAGGTATCTTAACATTTGGGACCAAGCACAAATCACTCACATTCTGCCCGAACAACTCCTTTCCCCTGAGGGCCTTCATCTCCATCTGCATCTTGTCAAACTGTTCTTGTAAATCATCCATTCTATCATAGAGACCCAAGTTTTCACTTGGTGTAGGAAAAGAATGACACATATCATCATTAGAAAATGGAACCATATTCACCGAAGGAGGTGCAACAGGAGCAATGCACCACATGAGGTGCAAGAGTAACAGTAGTCTAAACAACTGGAGCATCTTGAGGACCAAGATTGAATCCTTCAGGCGCAAAGTTCTCTGGCATTCCCCATGGATAACCTTGAGGCATGCAATTCTGAACAACAGCTGGAGTAGCATACACAGGAATAGTCGGAGCTTCAGTAGTAACCCTTGCTTGTTGAGGTTGAACACTCGGTGGCTGATTCTGAGCAGCCACCAGAGATTCCATCAGAGCAGTAAGATTGGCCATGCCAGCCTTCAAAGAAGAAACTTCCTCGCGCAGCTCGCAATTCCCTTGTTCTAAGTTGTCCATCTTCCTTATGAAATTAGCTCGAGTGTTGTAGTGGTGAGACAGCTTGCTGAACGCAGTAAATAAGCTTGGTAAGACACTTGGATATGCATAACAAATGCAAGAAATATGTGCAATATGATGCATGATATGCAATGCACATGACTTATTTTATTATTAATATTTCAAAGGACTTAAATAATTATAGACATATTGTAAATATCAAAGTAATAACATATTTGAAATACTGAAATTTTTTATTATAATAACTTCAAAATAGATTACAAGTTTCAATAATCCCAAGTACAAGATGAAAATAAAGTCTAAAAACCTAAGAAGCAAATCTGATGGAGATCACTCTATACACTGGCGCTTCCCTGTAAGCCTGGCAATCTGAGCCTTCAACCTCTAGTTTTCTTCCGCATATCTGGTGGCAACCTCCTTCCAATCACATGAATTAGGAAGTGAGCAAATAGCATCTAACTGAGGCTTAGGAGAAAATAAATCCCCTTGCCTCTCCATTATCTCTACAGCCTGACTCTCAAGAATCTCAATCAAGTCATCTCTCTCCTTCAAGTCTGCTCTATAGGAAATCTCTAAATTTTGGCACTTATTCTTCTAAGCGTCCTTTTCCTACTGCATCCTGACCAAAGCAAGCTATAGCTCTTCCATATCATCCAATAAGGGAGGTCTGGTCTTCACAAATAAATCAGGCATAGGTTCTTCCCAGGAATACATAATTTTCAACTGAATAGCTCTTATTTAGACCCACTGAAGATAAGGCTCCAAAGAAAAAACCCCCTAGGTCCCAAGTCCTTCATACTCTTCATGTGAATGTGACACCAGGATTTCGCAATCTGCTCCCTAACTTCCTTATGGTCTTCTCCCTCCTTCAGGAAGAAACTGCTCAAATGAATACTATTTGGTTTATCCCTCATCGGATAACCAAGTTGTCGTCGTGCAAGAACAGGGTTGTAGTTAATTCCTTCCTTTATACCAAGAAGAGGTACATTGGGGAAACTACAACAACTATCGGAAATCTCTACATCCTGGTAAGCCCGATGATACCAATCAATATCCGAGTGAGTAAGTGCCATGATCTTACGAGCCCAATGGGGTTCCTTCCTTACATCCCAAAAAGCATCAGACTTAGGCATATGAGAAACAAACCACCGGTACAACAGAGGCGTGCAAAACACAATCATCCCCCTAAGATAAGAATTCCGAAGATGAATAGAGTAGTAAGCATCACCCAACAATGTAGGAACTGGGTTTCCAATCATGAAGATCCTAATAGCATTAATGTCAACAAACATGTCCACATTGGGAAATAAGAAAAACCCGTAAGCAAGTAGAGCAAAGATGGCCTCAAAAGCGACTGTACTCTTCATCTTGGCAAAGTAACGAGCTTTACCCAATAAGAACTGAGCTAGTAATCCTCTAATCCCTCATTTTGTAGTCATATAGGCTTCAACCTAAGACTTCCCCAGATGGATCAAAGCAGCAATCTCGTGTGGTTTTGGCTCACCCTCCAAACCAGTAAAAGGAACACGATCGGTAATAGGTAAATCCAACAGATAAGAATACTCCTCTAGTGTAGGAATCAACTGATAGTCAGGGAAAGTAAAGCAATGATACATCAGATCATAGAACTGGACCAAGGTCAAGAGAATACCCTCCTTCACCCTAAGCTTCATGAGAGGAATGATGGATCCATACTTCTTCCGAAAATCTTAAGAACACTCAATCTCGGGAATTAGACTGATCAACTCATCTATCTTGGAATCTTTGAAAATGTATTTCCCGGTCTTTCTTTTTCCAGAATCCATGGTCAAAAGGTACCTGAGATATTCGCAAATGGTCAACTTTCAAGTCCCTTGAAATAAAATTTCTTCAAAAGATGCTTATGAGTGCATGGATGCATGATGCAACAATCACACACAAGACCACAAACATAGGGTTCATAGGTTCAAAGTCATGAGCATGAGGTCGAAGGTACTACCCATAAGGTATGGTATAAAAGTAATCACCTACCGAACAAGGTTCTAGAGGTTCCTAAAGTCTACATCCTTCCTTCAGATGTTACCAACTTTCCGATTAACTCAGTAATTAGTAATATTCTCAAGAATAACTTGTCCGAGCGTAGTATCACGTGACAACTATTTCTGGATTACTCCATCATAGCTTCCGCACTACACCTAAAAGGCCAAGATGGGTTAGGTATTCTATGGTCCTCAGCTTCAACAGGCTCCCAGGTCGAAAGCAGCACGTCTTCTCGATTACTCGGTAAACGACACTACAGTCAAAGGGGCCTCCACTGAGTGGGGGATCTCATACCTACTTTTTTGGGATTACTCCCTCAAAGTTAACATGACTATACCGCCTGTCCTATCTTAAAGTTTTCCCAAGTCCGGGTATAGGACTTATGAGTAATCACCAAGCACCCTGAAAACCAGGAAAGTCCAGACAAACATATATACAGCATATAACACATAAACAAAAATAGCACATATACATATATAAACAAAGATAGGCTCAACCCACTTAGGGATGGACCAGCAAGAGGTCAATCTTTCCTCAGTGAAGTCTCAATTTTTCTGTAGCAATAGAAATGTTTAAGAGTAAGCCATTAGATTGACTAGACTTGTACAGATCAAAATAAAAATCACCACCACGCTTTATTGTTTCCAAAGGAATGGGAAAAGAGCGAGTAACCCAAAAAAGAAGGGGAAAGATTCAAGGTAAGGGGGTTGGTTATGCAAAGGGAAGGTATTAGCACCATAAACATCTACGGTACTCTGTAGGACCCTCTTTGAAAAATCTGTATATTTTGGCTATAAAATGTTGTATAAAAAATAAATGGTGGAAGTGAGAAAAGAAATATATTTTTTATGATATTTGCACTCACCGCGGTTGCGAACCTTTAGTGCCTACGTACCACCTTTCGTGCAATAGGGGATCAGGGTACACGTAGTTCCTCTTTAAAATTTAAAAAAAAACAAGTGTGCCGGTTAATTTTATGAGATAAGACATCATCGTCATTGTCTGTGTGGAAAACATACTTACTACCCACAATCATAAGAAAGGAGAATTTGCATCATCTCAAAGTGGAGGATATGGCTTGGATTTTAAAATCAACAAAGCCTCACTCAACACCCAAGTGGAAAATATCTCACTTCACTACATATTGTAGAAGTATAGTTGTTTGCATCACTACAAGAATTGAAAAAGTCTAATCTTCTGAGAAATGTTTTAAAGTTGAAGCCAAGGTGGAAAAATAGTTTGAAATGAGATTGATTGACTTTTAGTCTTATCACAAGAAATTCCAAGGTATTATTAAGTTGATTGAAGTTTATTTATGAAAAGGTTTTGAAAATGCATGGACCTAAGTCTAAGTTTATTATGAAAATGTTTCAAGTTTCAAAACAAGAAGAGCTTTCAAAAGGAGAGAGAATATTTTTGAAATTAAAAAGGGTGGGAGGAGAAGAAGAGACTATTCTAAAGCATAAGGTAAAAGCTAGGGAGAAGAAACATCTAACCAACAAGAAGCCAATACTTGAAATTATGAGTCAAGATAGAATTCTCATTCCTTGGATTGAAACCAAGCAAGCAAAGATACTAGACCTCTTGAGAGAACTAAACTTCAAGTGTATTAAGTCTTCACAAAAATTGGGCAGAGTAACGACTGTATACGGGTGAGTTCCAGATTACAAAAAAAGTATGTACTCACAATAACCTGCACACAAAACAAACAAACAACCCAATGTCTTGAGGTAAACCTCAATAACTCCAGAAAAAATATCAATTAATGGTCATAGGATCTCCAACATAGGCCAATGTTTCTAATCCGAAGTCCAAGAAGTCCAATACTCCATAATGCCAAGGATAGTAACCAAATAGTCCAAGTATCATTAAAGTTTTTTATGGTTTATGTTGATTATTAGGTATCTTCAAAAATTAAAGACAAGCTCAAGTGAGCAAAAAGTAAAAATGACAAGAAAGTAAAGGCTCAAATGAGCGAAGATGAAAATAGCATGAAATGTAAATGGTAAAAGTAAATGGTGCATAAAATAAAAAGGGCATATAATAAAAACACAAGATAAAGTCAATTATTAGTAATTAGTGGTTAGTTAGATGACCATCTTGAAACTTGCATTTGGAACTCATTAGAGGATTGGTAGAACCAAAGCCTCCACATAACAAGTTGCATTTGCTTTTTGTCAAGTATATCATCCATTTCGAATTCTCACAAGTACCATTTAATGATCAATGATGTTTAAGTGATCCGCGTTGACCAAAAGTGATATAGATCCATTAGAGGATTGGTAGAACCAAAGCCTCCACACAATGAATCTCAAGGTTATTGGATTAAAGAGATCAAATTAACATACTTGGACTTGCAAACATAGGTCTGGGCCACAAATGATCATTTATTCGAATCAGGACAAAGTTTAGTGCTATGTTAAGCAATCATAAGTGGACTTATATAGAAGTCGCACCTATTTTGAGGCCGGTCAATATCAATGTATGCACCATTTGTTTTGAGACATGATATAGAGATCATGCTCCAATAACACTTAGTGCAATAACAAAGGGATGAGATGAAGAAGGGTGGGAAAAAAATATACAAATGACATTTGAATTAAATTTTAATTAAACTATTATTAAAATCATTCATCTACTTTTATAGAGTTAAACTCAACACCATGGATCCAATGATGTTAACAAAGTTCATAATAAAAAATTCAACCCAAGATCAGCCAGAAAATAATTACAAAATAATAATACATTTATTATATACATTAAAAAGGGTTTTAAAATGTTTTAAAATAGAAAATAAAAGAGAAAAATATCAACCATGTTCAAATTAATCAAGAAATAATAAGTAAGACCATTGAAAAATCAGAGATGAACTCAAATATTTTTGTAAAATTTTTGGTGATTTTTTAAAGTTAGAAACTATTTTTAAACTAATTAAAATTGCTCAAACAAATAGAAAATAGATAAAAAATAGTAAACATCAATATGAAATTCCATAAAATTTTCAAAAAAGTCAGAAATATGTAAAATGATATTTATGAATATTTTTGGAATTAAAAAATGTTAGAAAATATTTTTAAAGTAATTAAAAGGAAGAAAATAATGAAAAAAATATAAAAAAATATCAAATGTCAAAATAAATATGTGAAAAAATAGTCATGAGATCAGAAATAATCCAAAGTATTTTTGTGAATTTTTTTCATAATTTTTGGATAAAAAATAAAAGAGTTATGAATTTTTGAAAATTAAATCAATTAAAATATAAAATCAGAAAATAAAATAAAACCAAAAAGATGTGGACCATCAGATCATAGTCAAAACGCGTTAGTAAGCTGATCCAATGGACCAGACGCACTGTGCTTGATATGGAGCTTAGTGAGATACGCATAGGATCAGAAAAAAGGCAACCAATGAAATTAAAATGTTTAACACACTGTGATCGGTGGAAATAGAACTGACTGTTTTTTAAGCTGGTTCGCGAAATGTCGCGGTAAGCAAGAGTCGCCACCGTCTTTTATGTTCTCCAACATGGAAAGGAAAAAAGCACAGCAAAATTCCTTCTTTGAGAATGTTTCTCGGTTTGGGAGGTAGATTTATAGAAAGGGAAGGTGTTAGCACCCTTTCTATCCGTGGTTATCCACGGGCTCTTAGGTACTTGCTCTTATGTTTTCAAAATTTATTTGCTTTTCAAGTGTGTGTGGGTTTTGAAAAAGTTTTGTTTGAAAAATTTCTAAGTAACTCTTGTATCTGTCCTCAAGAGTGTGTGAAAAAATTGTTTGAAAACTTTTTGAAAGTGTGGGTGCGAAAAGTTGTTTTTGTTTGTTTGAAAGAGCAAGTACTTAAGAGAAGTCTACCTACCCTAAGGAATTAGGCTGTGTAAGAGTCCTTTAGATAGTGCTATCCCACCATTGAGAGGTAGGTAGCACCATCGTTGGAGGTATTCGGGTCAATTCGATTAAGAGACAATGTGGTCACCGAAGCAATGGTAGGACACCTTAGAAGTAACCCTAATGTCCTAGATCTTTTGTATCCGAGGCAACCGTTTCGAGGCAACTGGATCTTTAGACAAAAGGGCGACCTCTAAGACACCCTATACTTGATGACCACGTTCGAGGCAACCAGTGAGGCGTACCCTAGGGGTGGCATGTGCATGTGTGTTGTTTTTCAGTTAAGTTGTCTTTGCATGTTATTTGTGAGCTACAGATTGATTTTATTTTTCATACATTATTTCATGCATTTTTTAACAGTTAGGAGTGCGGAAAATAAATTGCGGAAAGGTAAATCTAACTATTACAAGACGCGGGTCTATACATCGCCAAAAAACAAAAACCCGTTTTGAAATAAAGTGCGAGAAAATAAATAAAGCGATAAAGGAGGTCCTAATTAACTATTACATTTCCTGAGTAGATATAAAAAATATAATGAATTAAAATAAATTGCGCACGAAAGAACGAATCGGGACGTCCTGAGGGTTTTGACCCTTTTTTGAGAAAGAATTGAATTTTGTCCCTTTTTGCAATTAATTAAAAATTAAGCCTAATTACTAATTAATTAATTAAAAGAAAAAATGTTTTTTTGTAATTTTTTAATGAAATAAAATAAAAAAAGAATTAAAAGTTGTCAAAAGAAAGACTTAATTCTAAATTAATTTTATTTATTGTGAAAAGATTAAAATTAAACCTAATTAAACAACTAAGTTAATTAATGTTAGAATTTATTTACAAAAATAATTAAACTAAGTGAATAAAATATTTACATTTTTTATTTTCTAAATTTTTATTGTGAAAATGTTAATTAATTTATTAATAAAATAATACTAATAATAATTACTAAAGAAAATAAAAAGAAAAGGAAAATAGAAAAAGAAATAGAAACCAATGTGGGTATTGACCCAAGAATGGAGGTGGATCTGGAAATTTTAGGCCCAATAAGCCAAGCCTGTTGACTCCTGGAATCAAGTGTGCAAGCGTTGATTGGAGAATATGGTGTTCCTCATCTCCTGGCCACTGGATTGTTGTTTGTAGACACTTGGCATACTGAAGTGTCAGGGCACATGGTGTACCACCTTTAGAAGCCTGCACAAGAATACATTGAGAAAAATGGAAACAAGTTTTTGGGTGGACCTGGGAATCGAACCCAGGTCCCAATGTTCAATGCTTGTTCGCCCTTGCCACTACATCAATCTGCGCGCTTTGATAATATAACAACAATTAATTATATTATATGAAAACAATTAATAGGCTGGAAACAAAGAAAAGCACGCACTATTTTTGAATGCTCCAACCACAACTCAACACGTCTTCATCTCCTTCGCTGAAACCTGCATAAAACATGTTAGATAGCGGGGGTTTTTAACCCCCACAACCTGCAACTATCAAAAATAGAGAATAGAAATGGGTGCAAGATAAATTGTTCGCGAGGGTTGTGTTGGATTCGTCTGGACTTGACGAATCCAACCATATGCGTAAGAAGATCCAATTTTTCCTGTGGAGCAAACCCCCAAATTCAAAGTTTGAAAACCCTAGAAAATGTTAATGGTAGTTTATGATTCAGGACGTTTCAAGGCAATTGGACCACACCATTAGCTTCCTGTGAGTTCTATGAACATGAAACAACCAACAAAACACATCAAACGCGCATGAATAATGAGATGTAATTCTAAAAAATATGTGCAAACCGTACGACTGTGTAGAGGGATTTCTTGAGCTTTAAAGCTTGTTTGTGATTGCAAAATATTCCTGGGAGTGTCAGCAAGGTGTTTGAGTCACTCTAAGGCTTTGAATTATGCTGGAAGGTTGATTTCAGGTTTGACTTTTTTGCTTGATTTTTTGAATATGGTTAGGGTGTTTCTGCAGCAGCTTATGCGTGTCTAATGGTTTGGAATGCTTGCATATGTACATGTGAATGAAATTAGGTCACATTATGAGCTTGGGATCCATTGCAATTAAGTTTTTGGATTTTGCTTTAACACCATTAAAGGACTTTCCAAACTTGGTTCAAAACCATGATTTTGTGCACAAAATAGCCTTACACGAATTTGGTAGTTGGCATATGCTGTATGAAAGCCATTCAAACCACAAAGATGCCATTTAATTAATTTTTTGATTTTATTTGAATTATTATGGATTAAAATGAATTAAATCCATAAAAATTAAATAAAAATGAAAAAATAAATGTTTGGTCTTGAAATTAATCATGGGACACGTGGGTGGCATGACAAGGCTGAATCAAGTGGAAGAAAGTGGGCCCTTTTGTCAAAAATTGAAGTTTCAAGGATAGTTGACTTTTGCCATTTCACAAAAATTTCTCAACTTCTCCAATGCATATCTTGCTCAATTTTGATCATATGAACACGTTCTTTGACATTTTAGCAAGGTCTTGAAGTCCTCTAACCAATGCCTTTGGTCCCATGACATTTTGATTTACCAATCTCAAGTTATGGTCTTTGACTTAAAGTGCCTTTTTGTTGACTTTTGAAAATGACCTATAATGTTGAAATTGATAACTTTTTGTGAGAGTATTTCTAGGACTTATAATGTGAAGATGAGTTGTAGGAAATGTCCTCCCCTTCAAAATGAGCATTGGATGAGATTTTTCTGATGAACCATGAAAAAGTTATGCCTTGGTCAAGTTACAGTTGACTTTTCAACTGTCCAAAAATGGAAACTTTTGCATCTTGATGATTTTTGAGCCATTCTTGTGGAATCATGATCAAGACTTGATCAAATGATGATTGTGGCTTCAAAATAAGATGTTGACCGAAAATTTTGACTTTTGACTGCCAAATGACCATTTTACCCCTACATTTGACTATGAAGCAAATGAGGCTTTTGACTGTGCAACTTGACCTTTTGAGCCTTGAAACTTGGCATGTAGATGCTTGACAATGTTTATAGGCATATGGGACTTGATTAAGCCCTTGAAAACCTCAACTTCCTTGCAAGAACCAAAACCCTAATTTTGACTGGCTTAGGAGGATGGTTGACTGTGCAACCCTTGAGTAGACTTGAGCAAATTGAGATGATGCTTGTCAAAACTTTGAAGAATATGGGAGGGAAAATTTTGGGGTACAACAGTTGCCCCTGTTTAATCTTCTTAGACCTGAGGATGTAGATTGGCTTGTGTGCCTTTCGTGATCCGAGGGTGGAAGATGATTGAACACTAGAGTGCCCAGAAATTTGCACTCGCATAGTAGAATGTCAACAAGGTGATGGCAGGAATGGGCTTACAGATGCCATTTGGAGAGGTGGTGGATAAGAGGATGGGCTTATAGATGCCATCTGGAGACGTGACAGAACCTTGTCGGGAATGGGCTTATAGATGCCATTTGGAGATGTGATGGATAATTGTGGAGATGGGCTTATAGATGCCATCCGGTGTGTCGATCGCGTAAGAGATTCCTTAGCGAGAACTTGCGTACTTGAGAAAGGAAGATGGTTTCCTGGCCTGTTACAGGTGTTGATCTTCAAACTCTTCATGCAGATATGCCCTGGCTGGATACAGGTGTCAAATCTATAATCAGTTGCTCACAGATGTGCCATGGCTAGATACAGGAATCGAATCCGGAACTTTAAAAGGTTGCTTACAGACGTGCCCTGGCTGGATACAAGTATTAAATCTCTAAACTCTTCATGCAGATATGCCCTGGCTGGATACAGGTATCGAATCTACAATCAAATACTCACAGATATGCCCTGGCTAGATATAGGAATCGAATCTGGAATTCTTCGTCTACAGATATGCCCTGGCTGGATACAGGAATCGAATCTGGAATTGGTCGTCTACAGATATGCCCTGGCTGGATACAAGAATCGAATCTCTAAACTCTTCATGCAGATATGCCCTGGCTGGATACAGGTATCGAATCTACAATCAGTTATTCACAGATATGCCCTGGCTAGATACAGGAATCGAATATGGAATTAGTTGTCTACAGATATGCCCTGGCTGGATACAGGTATCAAATCTCTAAACTCTTCATGCAGACATGCCCTGGCCGGATACAGGTATCAAATCTACAATCAGTTACTCACAGATATGCCCTGGCTAGATACATGAATCGAATCTGGAATTGGTCGTCTACAGATATGCCCTGGCTGGATACAGGAGTCGAATCTCTAAACTCTTCATGCAGACATGCCCTGGATGGATACAGGAATCGAATCTACAATCATTTACTCACAGATATGCCCTGGCTGGATACAGGTATCGAATCTGGAATTGGTCGTCTACGGATATGCCCTGGCTGGATACAGGAATCGAATCTGGAATTGCGACAGTTGATAGTAATCATCTTTGGATTGACCTTTTTCCTGAAAAGGCAAAACATCAGTTGTATGCAATGTCATGATGTATGAAATGCATGATGTCATGATGTTCTCAAGAATAAATGAGATTGTGTGTTTATGATGCGTATGCATGCTATAATGTATGAAGCAGGATGTATGAAATGTGAAATGTTTATGAATGTTCGTCTAGGAAAATAAATCCTTGACGCATGCCGGGACGTTAAATCCTGGGCTGATGTTGAAGAGTAGAGTTCTTCGTTTCCGCTGGGGATGAGGGTTGCAAGAGTAAACCGGTAGGAGAAGATGACTCCGTTGGGGAATAAACTTGGTGAAGAGATTATTCTGCAGGGAAATACTCTGTGGGGAGAGATACTTCGCTGGGACTTTGATGATAACTCCGCTGGGGATTCCGTTGATAAGTTATGTTGGGAGATTTGATGAACTCCGCTGGGGGTAGGAAGAACTTCGTCGGGGACGATCTTTCCGTGGTAATTAGCTGAGGATAACCCAGTTATAAGCTCTGGTGGGGAATAACCTTCTGAATAAATCCGGGGAGGGCGTTCGTACTCTGCAGGTGATAAGCTTCCAGAACCTACTGGGGATAAGTTTCCAGAATCTACTGGGGTGATTGATTCAACTTTCCTGGGGAAACTTTTGAACTGTACTGGGGAGTGGCTCCACTAGGGTGTCTGATACTCCGCCGGGGGAACAATATTATATTAAGACTGCCGAGGATGCTTGTTAAGGAATATCTGCATACTCCGCTGGGGAATGTTGAGATGTTCTGGGGACATCCAACTTCCATAAGGCTGACTGTAGGCTAACTCTGCTTGGGGAGAGTGTTGACTTGCTGAAGATACTGTGCCTTTTCAGGACTGATAGGAGACCAACTCTGCTCGGGGAGAATTGGCTGATTGGTCTTACTCTGGGGGGAGTGAAGGTATCCTGGTTACATTCTTCAGCCGAACTTACCTTGGTACCTTGGTGGACGGAGCAACTAGACCGCTTAGACAACTCATTATTGCCCCTGTTTCTGATGTCACCTATAATTAGTCCTTTGTTTCGTATGCAAATATTTATGAGTTAGCAATTAGTGTCAAATGCATATATCAAAAATGAACATTGGACGTTCTTCGCAAGACAAAACAGAAAAAGGAAAAATAATTGGCAATTTGTCTGAAAAATGGATTTGTATTGATTTTGAATTTGCCTGTAAATAGGCGTTTTTGTACAAGAGGCCGACGTCCTAGTAAGAGAACGCCGCCGAACAAAATAGAGTTTATACAAAAGGAAAACAAAACAGCTATGTGCAAAATCCCACTGGGTTCCAACTCTACTATCGCCCTTATGTCTTCAAGCGTCTCATCACTTTACTGCTCAATTGAAGATGAAGCTGACTGATCGATGCCGTTTGAACCTGATAGTTGATGCCGGATTCTGGATGCAAGGTGATCCAATGAGACATAGTATTACGCTTATCCCTAACTTTTGCCTGGACCGCCCTTTTGGGTTTTCGGTCCACCGGGATACCCATTTTTGCCGAAGCCGCCTTTTCAGGTTTTCGACTTGCCGGGTGTATAGATTTTTTTCATTTCATCCCTTATTTTTTCCTGAACCCTTTTGGTTCGCCGGGAAGCCCTTATTTTTGCCTAGGTGTGTCAACCTGGCGGGTCTTTAATTCATGCGTAGTATCTTTTTACTATGTCTGCATTGGCGGGGTGAGGAAGGTCGTCACCATCCATGGTAGTTAGAATCATCGCTCCTCCTGAGAAGATATTCTTAACCAAAAATGGCCCTTCGTACGTAGGGGTCCATTTTCCCCTGGGATCACTTTGAGAAAGAATGATGCGCTTGATTACCAGGTCTCCAACTTGATACTCTTGTCGTCTGACTTTCTTGTTAAATGCCCTAATCATCCGTTTTTGGTACGTTTGACCATGACAAATAGCAGTGAGTCTCTTCTCGTCAATCAGGTTTAATTGATCAAGCCGAGTCTGGATCCAGTCATCTTCGCTCAAACCTGCATCCTTCATTATCCGGAGAGAGGGTATCTGGACTTCAATAGGCAAGACTGCCTCCATGCCATAGACTAAGGAAAAGGAAGTTTCCCCTGTTGATGTTCGTGCTGAGGTACGGTACCCATGAAGAGCGAACGGTAACATCTCGTGCCAATCTTTGTAGGTCACTGTCATCTTCTGCACAATTTTCTTGATATTCTTATTAGCTGCTTCTACAGCCCCATTCATTTTCGGCCGGTAGGGAGAAGAGTTGTGGTGCTGTATCTTGAATTGCTCGTAGAGCTCAGTGATCATCTTGTTGTTAAGATTGGTACCATTATCCTTAATGATCCTTTCCGGGACGCTGTATCGACAGATCAGGTTGTGCAGAATGAACCGTGCCACGACGTTCTTGGTTACCGTAGCGTAGGAAGCTGCTTCAACCCACTTCATGAAATAATCAATTGCTACCAGGATGAAGCGATGCCCGTTGGATGCCGTAGGTCTGATCTCGCCGATTATATCAATGCCCCACATTGCAAAAGGCAAAGGTGCTGTCAAGACATTAAGAGGAACTGGAGGAACGTGCACCTTATCAGCATAGATCTGGAATTTATGACACGTCCGAGAATGTTGGTAACATTCGGCTTCCATTGTGGACCAGAAATATCCCGCCTGAAGGATTTTCTTTGCCATAGTGTGTCCACTAGAATGAGTTCCGAAGGTGCCTTCGTGCAGCTCTGTCATGATCCTTTCTGCTTCAGTCTTATCCACACAACGCAGTAAGGTCGAATCATGGTTTCGCTTGTAGAGAATGCCATTGCTGAGGAAGAACTTTGCCGCAAACCTTCTCAGGAACTTCTTGTCATTAACGGATGCACCCTCGGGGTATTCTTGAGCTTCCAAGTACCTCTTCACTTCGTGATACCAAGGTTTTTCAGTTACCTCTTCAGCCTCGAGATCACAGCAATGTGCAGGTTCATCCAATTTCCAGATAATGATCCGGGGAGCCTTGTTGTCCCATTTGACTTTGAACATAGAAGACATCGTAGCCAGCGCGTCCGCCAACTGATTCTCCTCTCTTGGGAAGTGTTCAAAAGTTATCTCCGTGAAATGGGGAATCAATGTCAACACACACTCTTTGTAAGGAATAAGGTTTGGTTGTTTCGTATCCCACTCGCCTTTGATCTGATTGATCACGAGAGCGGAATCTCTGAAGACACTCCGAAACTTGATCCTTAAGTCAATTGCAGCTTGAAGACCCATGATACATGCTTCATACTCTGCCATGTTGTTGGTGCAGTTGAAACATAGCCAGGAAGTGAGTGGAGTATGAATACCTTTAAGAGATATGATCACAACACCAATACCGTTACCCAAAGCGTTTGAGGCTCCGTCAAAGTGCATAGACCATCGGGATCCTTCCTCAGGTCCTTCATCCGGTCCAGGTACTTCACAATCAGTGACTACCATGATATCCTCGTCTGGAAATTCAAAGTTCATAGATTGGTAGTCATCCACTGCCTGGTGTGCCAAATGGTCTGCCAATACACTTCCCTTGATTGCTTTTTGAGTCGTGTACTGGATGTCGTATTCGGTCAAGATCATCTGCCATCTTGCTATTCTTCCAGACAAGGCAGGCTTTTCGAATATATACTTTATTGGATCCATTTTTGAAATCAACAGAGTAGTGTGAGTCAACATATACTGTCTCAGCTAGCGAGCAGCCCATACCAAAGCGCAACAAGTTTTCTCGAGCAGTGAGTATCGGGTCTCACAGTCGGTAAACTTTTTGCTAAGGTAATAAATGGCGTGCTCTTTTCGGCCAGACTCGTCATGCTGCCCCAACACACACCCCATTGAGTTGTCAAGTACTGTCAAGTATAAGATTAGAGGTCTCCCTTCAACCGGTGGCATAAGAATGGGTGGTTCTTGGAGATACTCTTTGATTCTGTCGAAAGCGGCCTGGCATTCATCGTTCCAACGTACTACTTGATCTTTCTTCAGTAGCTTGAAGATTGGTTCACAGGTAGCAGTTAGATGTGAGATGAATCGGGCAATGTAATTCAGACGTCCTAGAAATCCTAACTTCTTTTTCTGTCTTGGGAGCTGGCATCTCTTGTATGGCTTTCACCTTGGCAGGGTCCACTTGAATACCTTTGTCGCTTACGACGAAGCCTAGCAATTTTCCAGATCTCACCCCGAAGGTGCACTTGTTCGGGTTCAACCTCAGTTTGTAGAACTTCAGACGGTCAAACAGCTTCTATAGATGGTCAAGGTGTTCCTCCTCAGTTTGGGACCTTGCAATCATATCATCGACATATACTTCTATCTCATGATGGATCATGTCATGAAATAAAGCAACCATGGCCCGTTGGTAGGTTGCCCCAGCATTTTTCAACCCAAAAGGCATGACCTTGTAGCAAAAGGTGCCCCACTGAGTAACAAAAGTGGTCTTCTCCATGTCTTCAGGAGCCATCTTGATTTGGTTATATCCGGAGAAACCGTCCATGAAGGAGAATACCTTATGCTGAGCAGTATTGTCAACCAGAACGTCGATATGAGGTAGAGGGAAGTCATCCTTGGGGCTCGCCCTGTTCAAATCCCTGTAATCAACGCACATTCAGACCTTACCATCTTTCTTCGGCACTGGAACCACATTGGCAACCCACTGAGGGTAAGAAGTCACTGCTAGAAAACCGGTGTCAAATTGTTTCATAACCTCAGCTTTGATTTTCTCGGACATCTCTGGACGCATACGGCGGACCTTCTGTTTTACCGGAGGGCATTCTTCCTTGGTAGGCAGGTGATGAACCACAATGTTGGTATCCAACCCAGGCATGTCTTCGTAAGACCAGGCAAATATTTCCACATAATCATGCAACATCTGAATCAACCGTTGTTTCACACTGAGCTCTAGATTGGCACCAATCTTGACCTCCTTTCTATTCGTCTCAGTACCCAGATTTACCGTTTCCACTGGCTCTTCATGTGGCTGAATGGCCCTCTCTTCCTGGAGTAGCAGTCTTGCAAGCTCAGCAGGCACTTCGCAATCATCTTCACCTTCGTCTTCGGCTAAGTTGATCGGATTTTCGAAGTCATAACTGACAGTAGCAGAGTCGTTACCAGTGAGATCTAGAGTGTATTGGAACCTGTATAAGTGAGTGTGTGTAAATATAGCTGTTTTGCAATATATAAAGAAAGAAAGGGAGCGCAAGATTCGAAATGTGAAAAACGTTCGATGCTTTTATTAATGATATATGGAAGTGACACACAAAAGCCCTCACAAATGAAGCCACGGTGCCCCGGGTAAGACACCGGGCCATAGAGTTTAGTAATATTGTTCGTTACAACTTTAAAACAAAGGAGTTCATTACTGAGTGACAAAAGTAATAGGTGTGAAGTCTTTGACAGTCCAGTTCCTAGGTCCACCGTTGGTTGTTGGGTAGATCCAACTGTCAAATTCAGATTCCTCCACATCGTCTTCAATAGCATTCACTCCCGGGTTGGTGATGAACACAGGAGGTCTTCCAATCCTTGCCTTACGAACATCCCTCTGAGCTTCTGCAGTGAAACCCAAGCCAAACTTGTCAGTCTTCGGAGTGAAATCAGGAAGTCGGCCCCAGTTTACACACTCACCCTTCTCAACCACAACCCGAGCATCCTTCAAGGAAGCCATCTTCAAAGGAGAGTCTTCTTCAGTCACTGTCTCTGCTACTGCCAATGTCTAAGGCACCTCTTCAAAGTGTTGAAAGGGGGTCTCAATGAATTCCCCATCCATCTCTACGTACCAGAACAAGTTGAGGTGGCTGACCATGTATTCCTCCTCCCCCTGCACTGTTACGATCTTCCCTCTGACCGGGTACTTAAGCTTTTGATGTAATGTGGAGGTCACAGCTCCAGCCTTGTGGATCCAGGGACGACCCAGCAAACAAGAATAGGATGGTCGGATGTCCATCACATAGAAGGTAGAATCAAAAACTTGAGAGCCAACTCTGATTGGAATGTCAACTTCCCCGTGTACCATCCTTTTGGACTCGTCAAAGGCCCAGACAATAATGTTACTAGGCTTGAGCTCCAAACCCTCACAATCCGACCTGTCTAGGGCCTTCTTGGGTAATACGTTCAATGAAGAACCGGTGTCTACCAACACATGGGCAAGAGTAGTGCCCCTACATTCAATGGAGACATGCAGGGCGTCGTTATGGTTCTTTACCTTGGCAGTCAGATCAGTGTCAGAGAAGCCCAACCCATTATCAGCAGTCAAATTGGCCACACAATCGGTAAATTGATCAGCAAACGTTTCTTGTGGCACGTGGGCCGTCTTCAGGAAGGAAATCAGGGCCTTGGCATGGGCCTCTGAACACAACAACAGTGATAACATAGAAATCTTAGAGGGGGTATGCCCCAGCTGCTCAACTACATTGAAATCACTCTTCTTGATAATTTTGAAGATCTCTTCCATATCTTGCTTGGAAGCTTCAACATTGGTCTTCGGTGCCTCCGTCCGGGCAGGCACATCAGTAGAAACCCCTTTGCCCCGAGCGTCAGATGACTCGGCAGCAGGGGTAGAAACAGGAACTTGATCAGGAAGGGAAGCAGGCACATTGGCAGGTGTGATGACAAGAGGTCTCTGAATTGTTAGAGGTGTAATGTCTGGTGAGAACAGTCTTCCACTACGAGTGACTTTAGCAGGCCCGGTGATGTTGGTGACACCGGTACTAGTATCGAACTCTTGTTTCACTCCCAGAATATAAACATCTGCCCCATAGTGCCACGGGACAGCTTTGTCAGACTTATAGGGGATGGGCCCCGGAACAGTGATGATGATATGAGCAATCTTGTGAACGGGCATAATTTTGACAGGATTCTTTGAGGGAGACTTAGGAGGGTTGTTGAAAATGGTGACAATAGAAACTTCTTCGGTACAGACAGCAGGAACAACAATCTTCTTGAACAAGATCTCTTTGCTATCCATCAGGTTTTGGACGCCTGACTTCAGCAAAGGACAACCAGCAGGTGAAACAGCACATAAATGGCAACCTTTACTACATCCCGGAAATAAACCGGCCAGCAACAGGTTCCTCTTGACGTTCAACAGCGGAGTAGAAATATCATCCACATAAGCTACATACAGATCCTCTTCCACAACATTAACTCCATGCTGGGGCATGGGAGCAGTCACAACATTGGGCCTTTCGGGCGCCTCGAACTGTATTTCCTTAGCATCAATAAGGTCCTGAACCTTATTCCTCAGAGCCCAACAATCATCAGTAGAATGCCCCGGGCCATCAGAGTGATAAGCGCAGCGGGCGTTGGGGTTGTACTTTGGAGAGGTTGTGTTTACGACCTTCAGAGCTTCCTTGACAGTTACCAGATTGGTTGACAGCAGTTGCGGCAGAATCTGAGACAGGGTCATGCTGAGCCGAGTATACTGTCTTTTGGGCCTCTCAACTCTTGGCTGGTTGTATTGCTGAGGAGCAGCAGCAGGCTTTGAATTACCACTGCGTTAACAGCTTGGCAGCGTTCTGGTTTGTTCTGTCTCCTAGGACCATACACAGCACTAGCTTCCTTCTTGAAGGGCTTCTTTTCAGAGCTCGAGGAGGCACCTTTCTGTATCTTCCCCGATTTGATACCAGCTTCGATCCTCTCATCAGTCAGGATCAGGTCTGTAAACCCAGCAGAGGAATTACCAATCAGGTGATTAAAGAACGGACCAGACAGGGTCCCCAAGAACATGTCCACGAGTTCACGGTCAGTCAACGGTGGCTGCACCCTGCCAGCCAGGTCTCTCCACTTCTGCGCGTACTCCTTAAAACCTTCACCCGTTCCTAGTGACATACCCTGGAGTTGGGTACGCGTAGGAGCGAGGTCGGAATTGTACTGATACTGCTTATAAAAAGCAGTAGCCAAGTCCTCCCAGTTACGAATATTGGTTCCATCCAGCTGATAGAACCATTCGAGCTGAGTCCCTAAAAGACTCTCCTGGAAGAAATAGATCCATAAGTTCTTGTCGGCAGTGTAAGGTTGGATCTTCCTTACATAAGAACGGAGGTGCATCTTAGGACAGGAAGCCCCGTCGTACTTCACAAAGGCAGGTGCCTTGAACTTGTGTGGAATCACCACCCCAGAAGATAACCCTAAGTCTCCAAAATCCAACCCAGGCACACGTTGAATCTCCATAGCATTTAACCGGTCCTCCAGCTGTTTGTACCGGTCCTCGGCAGGAGGGTACTGTTCATCATTGAAATCTGTCTCGGTGTCAGAGACCACGGGACTAGGAACCCTTCCCTCTTGGTGACTGCCTTCCCCAACAGATGGAGTAGTCAGCTCAGCTTCATTATGCAGTGTATTCCCGAGTCTGCGTCCAGTGTTGAACATCACAGTCCTCTTCTTCTTCTTCTTCTTCCTGAGCAAAGCCTTCAACTCCTGTTGTCCTTGGGCTAAGCTCATGACCAGCTCTTGAAACTGGGCGTTCTGGGCCTGGAGGGCCTTGATAGCTTGCTCGGTAGTAGGTTCAGGATTCATGATGACTGAGTGCTGAAATAAACAACGAAGAAGATTAAGCAACCTATAGAAAAAGGGTACCTGTTATGCATATGATGCATGATATGCTATTTATGCAATGCATTCAAGGGTTCGAAAGTTCAAATTCGTTGTAGACAAAAAGGAACATACGTTTTATTAAGAAATAATTTGTTCAGTACATCAAGGCCTCATGGGCAAAACATTACAAAATAATTAATCCCAAAAGACACTGCGCATCCTCTTTGAAGAGATGTAGGTGTTAAGAGTCTTTTCCTCGTGAAGTAGACGGGTGAGCTCCAAGACCTTCTTCTCACTGGCATGTAGACTGGTTTCAAGAGAATTCCGTTCTTCCTTGAGTTAGATCCAGCTCTTCTGCATTTCTTCCCAAGATGTTGGCATGTCTGGATGTAGAATGGTGTAGGGCACCTCTCCTTCCACAACTGGCTCTTTGATCACATGAAGAATATGAGGATATGGCATTACCAGCTTCTGGGAGCGGGCTCGTACCCACTTGAGATAAGGCTCCAGGGGGATGGAGTTCTTGTGCCCCAGTGTCTTGCTATCTACCCTGTTGGGCATCCTCCAAGCTCTGATGAATCTCTGGCGAAGTCCTTGTGCATCATTGTTGAAGTCAAAAACTATGTCAGGAATCAACATATCATGAGGGCCATCCCTCCGAGCATATGCAAACTGTCTCAAAGCCAGACATGGGTTGTAAGTGATGCCCCCTCTAATTCCAAGTAAAGTAACATTAGGAAACTCTCCGCAACGATCAATGATAGTTACATTCTCTCTGGACCGAGAACACCAATGTATATCAGCATGTGTAAGAGTCATCAATCATTGTGACCATCTCAAACCCCGCTGGTTCTTCAAAACTGATTGTGGAAGGTGCGAAATAAACCACCTTGCCAGGAGAGGAGTGCAACACATGAGAACACCTCTTTTTCTCATGATTCGAGTGTAACATGAGTGAAGGATGCCCCCAAGCAATGTAGGTATAGGATTCCTGGACATGAAGATCTTGACAGCATTGATATCTATAAGCTGATCTGGATTCGGGAACAACACCAACCCATAGACAAGGAGTGCCACAACTTCTTCAAAAGCTTGTAGGTCAAGGGAATTCCAACATTCTTGTGCCTTCTCAAATAGAAACTTTGCCAAGAACCCTTTGATACCACTTCTAACTTCCCAACGCCCCTTGATGTCAGATGGTTGTAGGCATAGTGCTTTAGCCACCTCTTCAAGCTTTGGTTCCCTTTCCGTACCGTTGTAGGGTAGTTGACTGAGAATGGGAATCTTCAGAAGCTGGGAAAACTCTTCCAAGGTGGGCGCCAATTGATAATCCGGGAAAGTAAAATAGTGGTGCAGAGGGTCAAAGAACTGGAACAACACTTTCACCATATCCTCTTCAATGTTGGTGTTAACCAAGCTGATGAGTCTACCATGCCTTTCACTGAAAGAGGAGTTCTCGGGAATCCTGGATGTAAGCTCCTTAAGCTGAGGAGGGACCCTTACAAGGTTGATCTTAATTGTCTTTCTGCGGATAGTTTCCATGTCCTACAAAACAAGAACAAAGATGAAGATTCGAACCCTTGAAGTGGTTAGTGGATGCATATGATGCTGTATGATGTTATGATGTTATGATGAGGACACACCACAAGTATTCACAAAAAGCAAACATGATAAGGCACACAAGTCACACCACAACCCTTAGAGTTTAGGCCAGCATGAAGTTTGGGGTACTACCCTTTTGAAGTTGGTGGGCTCAAAAACCTGTCCTATCAAAAGTAACCGGGTTCTAAGGAGCTCAATATCATAGGGTTGTTTTCTATGTTCATTGTTTTGATTTAGCCACTGAACTGGCAATCAAAATATTCCAAGAAATAACCCTCAATGAGTGTAGTATCGAGTATCAACCAACTTCGGACTGCACCAAAGTCAGTTATCTCACTACCCCTAAAGAGGCCAGGATGGTCAAGGAAGGTTCCTAAGGTCAGTTGATGCTTCACGACACAACGCGGTGGCCCCGTACTCTCCTTGACTTGACTCAAGGGTTACCGGTACTCACCAAAGTGCCACATCAACGTAGCAAACTGCTTCAACCGTGTCGGTATACCCCGCACAGTTCCCTCACAGTTTGTTGCTACTTTCTAAGAGGTATCCCCCAGATCTGGGTTAGGATCTATGAATCTCCAAGACAGGCCCACAATATTAAAGCAAACAAAACAAGCAATTGAAGACATAAGAGTGGTGTAATCCTAAGGTACACCTCACTTATAAGTGTCCCCAGCAGAGTCGCCAGTTCTGTGATCGGTGGAAATATAACTGACTGTTTTTTAAGCTGGTTCACGAAATGTCGCGGTAAGCAAGAGTCGCCACCGTCTTTTATGTTCTCCAACATGGAAAGGAAAAAAGCATAGCAAAATTCCTTCTTTGAGAATGTTTCTCGGTTTGGGAGGTAGATTTATAGAAAGGGAAGGTGTTAGCACCCTTTCTATCCGTGGTTATCCACGGGCTCTTAGGTACTTGCTCTTATGTTTTCAAAATTTGTTTGCTTTTCAAGTGTGTGTGGGTTTTGAAAAAGTTTCGTTTGAAAAATTTCTAAGTAACTCTTGTATCTGTCCTCAAGAGTGTGTGAAAAAATTGTTTGAAAACTTTTTGAAAGTGTGGGTGCGAAAAGTTGTTTTTGTTTGTTTGAAAGAGCAAGTACTTAAGAGAAGTCTACCTACCCTAAGGAATTAGGCTGTGTAAGAGTCCTTTAGATAGTGCTATCCCACCATTGAGAGGTAGGAAGCACCGTCGTTGGAGGTATTCGGGTCAATTCGATTAAGAGACAATGTGGTCACCGAAGCAATGGTAGGACACCTTAGAAGTAACCCTAATGTCCTAGATCTTTTGTATCCGAGGCAACCGTTTTGAGGCAACTGGATCTTTAGACAAAAGGGCGACCTCTAAGACACCCTATACTTGATGACCACGTTCGAGGCAACCAGTGAGGCGTACCCTAGGGGTGGCATGTGCATGTGTGTTGTTTTTCAGTTAAGTTGTCTTTGCATGTTATTTGTGAGCTACGGATTGATTTTATTTTTCATACATTCTTTCATGCATTTTTTAACAGTTAGGAGTGCGGAAAATAAATTGCGGAAAGGTAAATCTAACTATTACAAGGCGCGGGTCTATACATCGCCAAAAAACAAAAACCCGTTTTGAAATAAAGTGCGAGAAAATAAATAAAGCGATAAAGGAGGTCCTAATTAACTATTACATTTCCTGAGCAGATACAAAAAATATAATGAATTAAAATAAATTGCGCGCGAAAGAACGAATCGGGACGTCCTGAGGGTTTTGACCCTTTTTTGAGAAAGAATTGAATTTTGTCCCTTTTTGCAATTAATTAAAAATTAAGCCTAATTACTAATTAATTAATTAAAAGAAAAAATGTTTTTTTGTAATTTTTTAATGAAATAAAATAAAAAAAGAATTAAAAGTTGTCAAAAGAAAGACTTAATTCTAAATTAATTTTATTTATTGTGAAAAGATTAAAATTAAACCTAATTAAACAATTAAGTTAATTAATGTTAGAATTTATTTACAAAAATAATTAAACTAAGTGAATAAAATATTTACATTTTTTATTTTCTAAATTTTTATTGTGAAAATGTTAATTAATTTATTAATAAAATAATACTAATAATAATTACTAAAGAAAATAAAAAGAAAAGGAAAATAGAAAAAGAAATAGAAACCAATGGGGGTATTGACCCAAGAATGGAGGTGGATCTGGAAATTTTAGGCCGAATAAGCCAAGCCTGTTGACTCCTGGAATCAAGTGTGCAAGCGTTGACTGGAGAATATGGTGTTCCTCATCTCCTAGCCACTGGATTGTTGTTTGTAGACACTTGGCATACTGAAGTGTCAGGGCACATGATGTACCACCTTTAGAAGCCTGCACAGGAATACATTGAGAAAAATGGAAACAAGTTTTTGGGTGGACCTGGGAATCGAACCCAGGTCCCAATGTTCAATGCTTGTTCGCCCTTGCCACTACACCAATCTGCGCGCTTTGATAATATAACAACAATTAATTATATTATATGAAAACAATTAATAGGCTGGAAACAAAGAAAAGCACGCACTATTTTTGAATGCTCCAACCACAACTCAACACGTCTTCATCTCCTTCGCTGAAACCTGCATAAAACATGTTAGATAGCGGGGGTTTTTAACCCCCACAACCTGCAACTGTCAAAAATAGCGAATAGAAATGGGTGCAAGATAAATTGTTCGCGAGGGTTGTGTTGGATTCGTCTGGCCTTGACGAATCCAACCATATGCGTAAGAAGATCCAATTTTTCCTGTGGAGCAAACCCCCAAATTCAAAGTTTGAAAACCCTAGAAAATGTTAATGGTAGTTTATGATTCAGGACGTTTCAAGGCAATTGGACCACACCATTAGCTTCCTATGAGTTCTATGAACATGAAACAACCAACAAAACACATCAAACGCGCATGAATAATGAGATGTAATTCTAAAAAATATGTGCAAACCGTACGACTGTGTAGAGGGATTTCTTGAGCTTTAAAGCTTGTTTGTGATTGCAAAATGTTCCTGGGAGTGTCAGCAAGGTGTTTGAGTCACTCTAAGGCTTTGAATTATGCTGGAAGGTTGATTTCAGGTTTGACTTTTTTGCTTGATTTTTTGAATATGGTTAGGGTGTTTCTGCAGCAGCTTATGCGTGTCTAATGGTTTGGAATGCTTGCATATGTACATGTGAATGAAATTAGGTCACATTATGAGCTTGGGATCCATTGCAATTAAGTTTTTGGATTTTGCTTTAACACCATTAAAGGACTTTCCAAACTTGGTTCAAAACCATGATTTTGTGCACAAAATAGCCTTACACGAATTTGGTAGTTGGCATATGCTGTATGAAAGCCATTCAAACCACAAAGATGCCATTTAATTAATTTTTTGATTTTATTTGAATTATTATGGATTAAAATGAATTAAATCCATAAAAATTAAATAAAAATGAAAAAATAAATGTTTGGTCTTGAAATTAATCATGGGACACGTGGGTGGCATGACAAGGCTGAATCAAGTGGAAGAAAGTGGGCCCTTTTGTCAAAAATTGAAGTTTCAAGGATAATTGAAACTTGGCATGTAGATGCTTGACAATGTTTATAGGCATATGGGACTTGATTGAGCCCTTGAAAACCTCAACTTCCTTGTAAGAACCAAAACCCTAATTTTGACAGGCTTAGGAGGATGGTTGACTGTGCAACCCTTGAGTAGACTTGAGCAAATTGAGATGATGCTTGTCAAAACTTTGAAGAATATGGGAGGGAAAATTTTGGGGTACAAACACACACTATCATTGGCTGAGACGAGACATGTCATCGTCTTCAACCTCCAGACACTCTACAATGTAGATTTTGTGAGATCCTTTAAATGGAAAAATTAGGATCCCAAACTAGTATCATTGTATTTGTCTCTTCAAGACGATCCTAACACCACCATCGCGCCAAATTTATATAAGGTATTCAAAGAGATATGAATCACAAACCCAGAAAATAGCGAGCACCTTCAATTTTAGATTTCTCTCTCAATTCTCAATTGATTTAAAAATTGTAAGAAGCACAACAATCAGGAGAAAGAGTAGAATAAGTTAGTGCTTTATTTGGATCCAAATGGTGGAGAATTCTACCTTTTCGAAGTTCAAGAAAGAAGCTCTAAAACTGGACTTCTGTCGCTTGAATTATGGATCGTTTTGCTTGGTTTAAGTGCTGGAGAATTTGTATGAAGCTAAAGGATGATGAATGTGAAAAGAATTTTGGAAGAAAAGGCTTGAATCTCAGAAATTGATTTCAAAAATTTGAAGTTCGTGTGAGGTTTTGACATAGTGTATTTGGCTCTCAAAGCTTGAGGAAATGAATAGGGGATGACCCTCTATTTATAGGGAATCAAATGGAATGTTCAAGCGTGTGAAATGATGAAGTTTGGAGGGAAATCGTGTGAACCTGATACACGAGTAAGGTCTGATCTGTTTTGCATCAAAACTCATCCAATCCTTGCGTTTTAAGGCTCTAATCCACTTTGGAAACTTAGTTAAACATGTTTAGATCACAAACGCGTGATAATTTGATATTTAGAAGCCAAAACATGAATTTCAAATTCTGACTTATGAAGAAACTTCAGTTCCAAGTTACCAAGTTCAATTCATTGGCATTCTCAGCTCAAGGGGTCTTAAGGCATGATTCTTGATGCTTTAGAAATATGAGATTACAAGATTTGCAATGGAAAAAGAATGGAATCAAATGGATGTTTGAGCTGAAAGTTGCAATGAGTTAAAGTTGGGGAAAAAGGGTTGACTTTCCATATAGAAATATTTTAAATTTTCCTTCAAAACTGACCTATAATGTTTTGCATCCAAACATGAAATTCCACTTGGAATTTGCTCTTGGCCAAAAAATATGGCATGAAATAGACCTCTTGAATGAAATTTTGAGACTTGAACCATTCAAAATCCAAAATTTGAGAGAGTTATGAATTGTTGAAGTTGACAAAAAATCATGAAATGACCTATAATATTTTGTATCCTTAGGGCATCTTCCATCCATTTTCTCACTTTGCACATAAAAGAAGGCATAATGTTTACATTCTCAAGATCATTGTGGAAAAAGAGTGGGCTCAAGGTGATAAAAATTGACCAAGTGATGATCATTTGAAGTCACACATGAGAAATTGGGGGTTCATCTAGAGGAGTTGTAATCTTTCTTCAACATCAAGTTTCTTCCACATGATAACTCCTTGAAACTTTTGAAGTGATTTACTGATAACCCTTTGAAGAGAAATATGTCTTTAGAATCACTAAAAAATAACAAAAGATGAGCAAGATATACTTCTTTGAAGTTCAAAACCCTAGCTCATAGATCAAGAAAATGCTCTGAGGAATTTTGACAATTTTGAACAAACTTCTTGTACTAACACTCTTGCTTCGTAAATAGAAGTTGTTGAGGATGATAATGAGAACTCATAGAAACCAACATTACTTCCATATCATGAGAATTGAGAGAAATATGCACTTGTAACCAATGGGAACAAAGCCTTGTCCAAACATGATAACTTCTTCAATTAACCCATTGTACTCTTGAATCAATCTTGATAACTTTGAAAGGTGGTGAACCAAGATAAACCTTTCCACTTCTTCCAACATAACATCAATGATAAGATTTGAACTTCTCAAGCCTTATTGACTAGGGTATGGAAATAAACTCATGAACCCATGGATCAACTTGCTAAGCCACATTGCCTTTACCTACATTATTAATAAGTAAGACAAACCAAAATTGTATTTTGTTAATTAGAAAGAAAGTCAAAAGAAAACATGCATGATCATAAAATAAAAACAAGTCAAGGTGCTTGGTGATCTCTCAAAGAGAAAAGCTAAAGATAGATAGGAGAACCAAAAGCCCTAATGTAATCTTGTTGTGATTGAATCAACATGGTATGATGAAGGGATCTTAGGGGCAAAAATTGGGGTACAACACAGACGAGTCGACATCCACGTCGAAAACTTAGTCAGACTGCACCTCGGAAGGTTAACCATCTCTTTTATCCCCAATCGGGGTATATAGGAATTAAATTCCTCAGTAGAGCGATGAAAGACCAATATTCCTGAAATCTTCTCCCCAAACAGAAGTCAACATTCCCCAATAGAGTATCCTTAAACAGAAAGCACGAATTCCCAACAGGGATATTCTAAACAAAGATCAAAGGTTACACATTTTCTTCATCCCCAGCAATAGCCAGTGATTAATTTTCCCCATTCAAAGATGTTAAATGAAGCTAGCGATACGCTTCAACGACATTTCACATTCATACATTGTTTACAAATATCATAGCATATGCATAAAGAAACACATATAGCACACTCTAATTTACTTTGAGAACATCATTACGCAATGCATTTCAAACATCATGACATTGCATACAACTAACTCTTTATCTTTTCAGGAAAAGTCTACAAACAGGCGAATATCATTAACAATTGTCAAAGAAGTCACAGATTAATTCTTGAAACAAGACTGAGCAACTACTGTATGACCATCCACATATTAATTCCTGAAATAAGACAGGGCAACTATCTGTGAAAAAAATTATAGATCAATTCCTGAAGTAGGACGGGGCGACTATTTACATAAACAAGTCAAAGATTAACTCCTGAAACAGGACGGAGAAACTATCTATATGTCTGAGCAAAGATTAACTCCCGAAACAGGACAGGGAAACTATCTTTCTATCTTTATGGCCAGATGAAGATCAATTCTCGAAACAGGACGGGGCGACTATCTTTATCACCAGGTGGTATGAACTCCCAAAAAAGGACGGGTTTACCAACAAAAAAATGATTGTAGATCAATTCTCGAAACAGGATGGGGCGACTATCTACATGAAGAACACTTCCCTTCAGAGACTGAATTCTGAAAAGAATATTGCTACAGAGATTTATTTTGAAAAGCATCTTCCTTCAGATATTATTCTAAAAAGCATTTCCTTCAGATATTCATTCTGAAAAGCATTTCCCTCAGATAGGATCAGATAGATTCATTCTGAAAAGCATTCCCCAGATACAGTTAAGTGTAGACTCATTCTGACACTTCTATCAACAATTACGTTAGATGGCATCTATAAGCCCATCTCCGACGACATTCCTTCATCTTTCTGAATGGCATCTTTAAGCCCATTCAAGAAATATAACCAACCAACAACATTACTTCTTCCACAGGCGAGTGCAAATTTCTGGTCACTAAAGTGTTCAATCATCTTCTACCTTTAAGTCACGAATGGAAGACATGGCAATCTAACTCTTCAGGTTTAAGAAGATTGAACAGGGGAAGCTGTTGTACCCCAAAATTTTCGCTCCCTTTTCTTCTAGACATTATCCTAGGGTTTTTAGATGCTCAAGGATGCTCAAGAATTGATCAAACAAATTCTCCTCCTAAGCAATTGACCTACAACTAGGGTTTCACTTTTCACAAGGAAGTTTGGGTTTCAAAGGCCTGAAGTGGTTTCCATGGTTCCCTATATATCTTCAAGAATTATCATATGAAGTTTCATGCCTTGCATCGCAAGTTTGCTCAGTCAATGACTTAGATGATTGAAAATCAACTATATTGGGTAAAAAATCAACTGTGGTCAACATACAGTCAAAATTTAAGATTTTTGGTCAACATTTTGAAGTCATATTCATCATTTAATCAAGGGTTGATCATGATTACTCAAGAAAAGCCCTCAAATCATCAAAAGTCAAAAGTTGCCAAATTAGGGTTTCCTTAGGAGAAGTCAACTGAACTTTGATCAAGCATAACTTTCACATGCTTCATCAACTTTTCGCCAAACAAATCTCATTTTGAAGGAAATTCAATTCTCTAAAACTTTGAAAATCTAAGCTCAAGTCCAAAAAATGCTTCATTGGAGAGATATGAGTCAATACATTACAGGTCATTTCAAAAGTCAACAAAAAGACACTTTTTGTCAAGGTAACTTACATCAAGATGATATCTCTAAATGCAAAATATATCAAAAGAGAGATTATAGAGGACATCTTGAGCTTTCTAAAAAGTCCAAGATCACCTCCAAAAGATGAAAATTAAAAGAGTTATGACTAGTGAAAGTTGGGAAATTTTGAGTAAAAGCATGAAGTTCAAATTGGGCAAACTTGAAATTTTGGGCTATTGGGCCATGGTTTAAGAGTCCAAACGTGTATTACACTCCACATACACCTCAGATCTTATTCATACACCCCTTGACCTATTTTTATTTTGATTTATTCATTAATTTTTAAAAAATAAATAAGATAAAATATAAGCCTTTCTTACAAAGACCAAGCCCATGTCTTTGCCCTAATTTCCACTATATAATCTCATTATTTTCATACAAACAAGGATATGAAAACCTTTCCCCACAAACTTGTCAAAAAAGATCAAAATTTTTCAAGAACCCTAAAATCTTGAAACCCTTGTTACAAACCCTTTCACTACAAAACAACCCTCCCATTCACTCTTAACGATCATACAAATTAAGGTTGGATCAATTTTGATGGTCCCAAACGCATGGAACCCCATCGCATGGCATATCCGATTCCGTATTCTTGCAAAACTCATATTTTTAATTTTGTTTTGTTTTAAGCCATACTGATGTTACTAACATGCTTCTGAGATGTATCTGAACAGGTTTGGACCATCGTAATGATCTCATGCATGCTAAATCATAGAAAACCATGTTTGTGCCATAGCTCTTAAACCAGGTTATTTTGGCCCACAAAAATACTTCCATTGGATTTGTAGCCCTCAATTTAGGGGGGTAGGATGTTTTTGGATTACTAACTCTGTCTGTTTTGAAGGTTTGTTAAAAGAAGGCAATCAGAAAAAATGACCGGAGCTAGGGCTCCGGTGCCTCTCCGGTTCAAGCATTTTGTTTATATTATATATTTATTGATTGATATAAATGAGCAGATGTATTACCCCCAGCGGTAGAAGCGCGTGCGTTAAGTGATTTATGTTAAAGGGCCTGGGTTCGATCCAACCTTTTGCCACTTATTTTTCCTAATATTTTCATGTTTTGCAGGTTTGTTACATAATACACTGAGGCCGGATCCTAACACCAAGGCGCGCTTGGCTTGGTGGTGATTGTGTTGCTGGAAGGTCCTGAGGGCGTGGGTTCAACACCCACCCATACCATTGGTTATTTTTTTAACAATTCTTTATTTTTCTTGCTCATTTCTTTCCTTTTCTTTTTTTTCTTCATAAAACCTAACATTTTTATCAATCCTTTGGTTTTTCTTAGCAAATCCTAATTTAATTTTAGGTTTTTTTAATTTAATCAACCCTAATTTAATTTTTTAGGTTTTCTTAATTAAATTAAAATCAACTTAGATTTTAGGGTTTTGTTTAATTTAATTAACTAAGTTTTTTTAATTAATTAAAATTAATTAGGTTTTAGGTTAATCGTCAAACTTTTTCATCAAATAATCATAATACAATTTTCTCTTTTCTTTTCCTTTTTACCGCTTCACCTATTTTATTACTGTCGCGTTTTTATCATTATGTATCTGCTTACAGTTGTAATAGTTTAATTAAGGTTTCCTCTTTCCCCCCGACTTTATTGTTTGTATCCCCATTTCCGAAGCCTTGTAATAGCATAAAATTTTATTTCCCGCAGTTTACTGCTTTTCATTATTGCTATATTATTTTTCTAGTAATTAGGGCTTGTATCGAAAGACATAAAAACAATCATAGAAAACCCTAATCAAAGACTAAAATAACTGAACACAAATCACTCTTCACACACTCACCTCTAGGGTAACCACACTTGTTGCCTTCGAAATAAAAATAAGTAATGTTCCTCGAACATGGGGGCGCTTTAGCACCGTCCCTCGAATTAAAGATTGTACTCCCTCGATGACCCTTCGATGCTGCCTTTGGTAAACAATCTAGTCCCTTACGATAAAATTGCTAAAGCTCCCCTATGAGTTGCCTTTATGATTGTATGATAACCCACGCCAATCCCTTCACATCCAATGATAGGGCTTCCTACTAACTAATGGTAAGATAGCACTATCTAAAGGAGGAGGAAAATAACACGAAAGATCTTTGAGTAGGTAGATAGTTCTTAATCGCTTGCTCGCGAACATTTCAAAACATCTTTTTCACAAAACACTTTTCTGAAATATTTTTAAAAACAAAGAATTTGTATGCATTCTTAACCAATACAAGAATCATTACAAAGTTGTTGTACTTAGGCATTTTCAAAATATTTTCAAACACATTCACAAAGAATTTAAAAAAAAACTGAGCTAGCGATTAAGAGCCCGTAGATAACTACAGATGAAAAGGGTGCTAACACCTTCCACTTTCATAACCTACCCCCTGAACTAAAAATTCTCAAAGGTCTTTCCTGTTCTTGTTACCCTTTCCTTATTGGATAAAAGAAAAGTCAGTGGCGATTCTTTCTATCTGTAACATTTACGATAAAACGCAAACTAAAACTCAGTTCTCCCACCGTATTACAGCTACCTTCTCACACAAGGTAGGACATTATGTCTGACCTATTTCTTTTTCACACATCTGGAACCAGTTGATTCATCTTTATGTAACACATTCATAATATCCATTTACACCACACACTACTTCAAATTAGGTCAGTGGCTTGACCTTATACTCCACTTTGGGCAAAATAAACTTCCTTAGCTGGGGAAGCAAAGCCCTCACGGAGCCTCTTCACATAAGCACAATGTTCAAACCTCTCATATGACTTTGAGGTGTTTGATGCCATCCTTATGCATCTAAAGAGGATATTCCATCTAACAATAACCAGGGTATACCATAAACAAACTGTTTATTAAGCCTTCTTCTCCCAAATCTTCAAGATACAATAATTCCTTTCAATCCTTGCAAACACAATTGTTCCATCATGTGATACCACCACATAATTGAAACCGATCTCAAGATGAACCTTCCTATACCGATAGCATGGAAAGAAAAACATGGAACCATAATCCTTTGGTCCAAAAAAATGTCAACTCCTCCTTATTCCAGACAAATTCTGAAATGCTCATCCAATATGGTTTGGATGACACTCCAACCGTGAAGACAATAATCAACCACTTAGCTCAGGTTGATACATCTCTAATGCTCACAATATCTTGAAGTTCTCTTCCACAACAATAGAACAAGATTTCCATGCTCTCATAGAGTTGATAATATGAAGTTAGAGTAAACAACCTTCATCCTGTTTAAGAGAAACACCAGGCAGACATGTTGAGAAAAATAAATTCTCAGCATTAAGATGTCAAGACATTACGTCTGACATAACTTCAAGATCTTCCAACTATAGAGCAGAAGGGACTCCCCTTCAAACTGAATCTGTTCCATGGCCACAAACAAGATTCCATAAAGTCTGGCTCCTTTAATTAGAAGGATCTTCCAGATGACAGAGAGAAGGTCCTTGACATTTGAGCTTGACCGCCATATAAAGTCTAGTTGGCATAACAGATCTCCAAAAATAACTCTGCCTCTGTACTCATATATATTATGATTAGAAATAAACCGATCTAAGGAGAAAATAATATGTTGATCATCCACCAAGCTCTGCATAATTATTTAAGACATATTTCCTAGATAAAACATCTTAGGTAAACAACTCAGATGCCACCTCTTCCAAATCAAGAGTAGGTTCTAAACATATGTGATCAAAACCCATTTGTTTAGCACCCAGAGCATATGCTAAGCAACAAGAATCTGCACACTTTGTTTACGTTCCAACGTTTGGTAGAACATCTTTCCAAGGAACACACCAAAAGATCCTTTATTAAAGGCTGAAGATAGGCCTTTTATGGTTGGAAGCAAAAATAAATTGATTCTAACTTTATTCAGATCTCTTTTCAATAAACTCACATAAAAGGTGCCTTTATGAGTGGACTTGAGATAATTCCCACGTATCTTTGGCCACTTTAATAGGTTTGTTAAAGCTATCACCCACACCATCACATGATAGACTTTAAGAGGAGAACATATGTAGCAAAACACAAATAAAAACCTCCTCAACAACCTTCAGGGAAAAACATAATATCCTTGCACTTGCACCACACTACAGAGTAACATGGGCTTGAAAATAAGTTAATCCTAACACAACAGCTATCTCACTAAAGCTACATGCCTAACGACAACAAACATTTCTTATACACACCTTGTCATGAATAGTCCATCCTACACTTCAAGGGACCATTCAAACAACAATATGAACTATCCAAGTGTTGACAAGCGATTTTTGACCAGGGAAGTAAGCCCTCAAGCTGTAAGGTATTTTTGGATAGAAAGGCATGTTTCCAGAAATAACAATGGGATGCATCGACCAAGGCAACCAGGAAGGCTGGTCGAAGAAGGAACCATTTTCATAGGCAGGTTCGACAGATACAAATGTCGACAGGAAAGAATAAGTGGCGCAAGAGAAGTTATCAACTCACAAGCCAGCAAGAATATGGGGATGTTTCTAAGCAGTTTATAGCAGTTCTCTATGAATCCCAACATGGGACTAATAATCGTCGATGATTACAATTTTAAAATTTCTATTTAAGAAAACATTTGTGTTTGTGTTAGAGGTTGCATTTCTTCACATTTAGAGCATTACACTCAAAGTACCCGCATCTAAGAGTGAAACGAGTTCAGGCTTGATAATGTATGAATTCTTCAACATTTTAATTCAAAGCAATTTCTAATTTTCACTTTAAATTACAAGTCTTATCATTTATTTATCTTTACTTTGCAATTTTCCTTTACTTTTTCCATTTTTACTTACGAATCCTATATCAACCACTTTCAACCCAAAATACTCAAAACACTAAGTCTAGGATTATTGTAGCTAATCCTGCAAGTAATATTTAATAAGAGGCTAGAGATTGTTCGTGAGAAATAAATTGGCATACCCAATGGGACCCATTGTGTTTGAGTCTTTCTCGTTTCGTGCACGAAGTTAAAAAGTGGTAGAAAATGGTAGATCTTAGAACTCTTGAAAGGGATCAAACCTTGGGAGGAAATACCAGCGCGGCGGTGAGTGTGGGTTCAAGTTTTGTGGTCGTGTCTTCGACTGCACCGAACACAGTTACCACAACACAACCAGTAGCTGCAAGACCACCAATGGCCACAACTTCTGGGCAGTATGTGCCTAGTTTTTCATGAGAGACAGACAATGGCGTGACCCCAATTTCTGGGTAGTAGGTGCCTAGTTTTGCAAGAAATACACATAATGTTGAATATAATACTGAATGCCAACTTCGATGATGGAAGGCCTGCATAGCAGCAGTTCGACATTGGGTGAAAAATGTGTTAGCATTTTCCCCATATCATGCCTCAGGGTCATTGGAAAATCAATTTGTTCGTTCGAATGGATTGGAATTTTCCCACCAAATCATGTCTACTTTCACCCTAAGTATTGTTGTTATCATGAGGTAACAGATGGATGAAAGTAATCATGAGATGGTCAATATGCTTACTCAACATATGAGTCTCATATTAAGACCTTTGATTGAGAATTTGGTGCAGAGTTATCAGAGTGGCAAGATGAAGGTTTTCTCGCCATTATTGAAGATCAACAAGGAAAGTGACTTCCATTGGGAAAAGGAGAAACAAGAGGATTTTTTGACGCAATCAAATAATATTTGACAAAGCCTCCTATTTTATCACCACCTAGTAGAAATAAGAACATGAGATTGTACATAGTTGCATCTGATTTAACAATAGAAAGCATGTTATCATAAGAGGATGATGATGAAGTCAAAAGACCCATCTATTACCTTAGTCGTGTGTTAATAGATGCATAAACTAGGTATAATATGATAGATAAATTATGCATGTGTTTGTATTTCTCATGTGTTAAGCTTAAGCAATATATTAAACCAGTTGATGTTTACGTTTCATCGCATTGTGATGTCATTAAACATATGTTGTCCAAACCAATTTTTCATAGTAGAATTGGCAAATGTGCACTGGCCTTAATTGAGTTTTCATTGTTTTACATGCCTTTGAGGGCCATGAAAGGCCAAATCATGGCAGACTTTATAGTTTATCATGTAATACTAGAACCATCAGTAAATCTGATAGACACCGACCCTTAGAAAATGCATTTCGACGGGTCAAGCCATAAAAATGGAACTGGTGTAAGGGTTCTGGTTATCTCTCCAAAAGGTGTACCAACAAAGTTTCAATGTAAGGTAGACGAAAAATGTTCCAGCAACGAAGCAGAGTATGAAGCTTTGATTACTGGTCTTAAACTTTTGAAATATTTAGGTGTAAAAAGAGTCGACATCAAAGGTCAGAGCTAGTGGTTAAAGAAATCACTCGAGAGTATAAGTGCATTAATGAACACTTATTTGTATATTTTGCATTGGTTAATGAATTGTTGGAAAATTTTTGAAGTTGTAAGCATTGCACATGTGCCCAAATTAGAAAATCAAGTGGCTAATGATTTGGCACAAATTGCCTCTGGGTACAAGGTATCGATTGACAAGCTAAAGATTTTTGTCGAAGTAAGGGAGAATGTGGTCTCTACAAAGACATCATCATCTAAATAGTCAATCCCAAAATCTAGGGGCATATGATTTGACGAATTTTTAGAATTTTGAAGTTCTTGCTATTGACAATTTGGCAGACACAGATTGAAGAAAGCCAATTGTGAATTATTTCGAAAATCTAATCAAAGATATCGACAGGAAAGTAAAATACAGGGCTTTGAGCTACGTGTGCATGAGTAATGAGTTTTTCAAGAAAACTCCTAAAGGGGTTTTACTCAATTGCTTGGGGAATACTGGGGCATATTTGGCAATGGTTGAAGTCCATAGTGGAGCCTGTGGCGCCCACCAAGTATGTTGAAAGACTGTATTGAACTCACTAAGGGATGCCAAGAATTCCAAAAACATGCACGTATTCAATGTGTACCCACAAGTGAATTGCACACAATTGTTAAGCCATGGCCGTTTCAATGATGGGCACTAGATATCATAGGAGAAATTCAACCAGCCTCGTCGAAACAACAAAAGTTCATCCTAGTGGGGATAAAATACTTCACCAAATGGATAGAAGCAATACCATTGGTCAATATCGACCAAGAAACAGTGATTGAATTCATTCAAAAGCACATCATTTATAATTTTGGAATTCCTGAGACAATTGAAGGTGTGAAAAACACAAGAAAGAGGGGGTTTGAATTGTGTTTTAAATCAAAAATTTTATTTAAAAATATATTCCCCTTTAATTAAAATACTTTTCTCCACTCTTGATAATAACAATAATTAAGAACAGGAAGTAAAAAACAAGGTATATTTATACTAGTTCACTTGAAAATTATCAAGCTAGTCTAGTCCACCCACCAAGGTGATTTCACGTTATCAACAAAGACTTAATCCAATAATATTATTACAATGCAAAAGCTACCTGCAAGTGAAAAATAACACTTCTAAGACACACTAATATTAGACTTCTTAAGGATATAGACCTAACCGGTCCCTTAAGGAAAATCAAATCTCTAAGAAACACTAGTCCTAGACTTCTCAAGAGTACTTACCTAATCGGTCTCTTAAGGAAATCAAAAAACAATTTGAATCAAGTTGTGTTTACAAAAGACGTGCTTCTTTAACAAGCTAATATGTAAACAATTTTTATAACATGTACAGAATAAAAGAATATGAAAGCATATGAACAGTCTCTTTAGAATGTGAATTAGCATGAATTGGCATGAATTAGCAGTTTTCTCTATTAGTCTTCAAGCCTTTATATAGCCAATAAAATAATATAACCTTTGAGTGGTACTCTTGGGATTTCAAGAATCATTGGAGGCTTGAGAAATCACATGGGGGACAAGATCATGCGACGCGTCTGTCCTTTCATGGTAGTGGAATGAAACGTTGATTGTATCATGTACTATTTGTACCACATTAATTTTATCTTCTTTCCTTATGTACTTCATAGGCTTCTGCGAGCATGAGTTTATAAGCAAGAACATAACACAAGGTCATTGGAACTTCAAGTCTCAAGAGTCTTAAGAACTATATCTTTAGAGTCTTCAACACTTGGTCGTGAGAACCTTTTCTAGAACCTTGGGTATTTAAGTCTTCAAATTCTTTAGAACTTCTGTCTTTAGAGTCTTCAGCACTTGGTCTTTAGAACCCTTTTCTTATATCCTTGGGTATTCAGAACTTCAAATCTTTAGAGTCTTTAGAACTTCTGTCTTCAGAGTCTTCAACACTTGGTCTTTATAACCCTTTTCATAGAACCATGGGTCTTTATAAACTTGAGTCTTTAGCATCTGGATTTAAGTAGAACTTCTATCTTCATATCTTTTGACTGCTTCTTTAGAACCTGTTGTCTTCAGAAACACGAGTCTTTAACATCTGGACTTAAGTAGAACTTTTGTCTTCAGATCTTCTGACTTGTTTCTTTAGAACACGTTGTCTTTAGAAGCATGAGTCTTCAGCATTTGGACTTAAGTAGAACTTTTGTCTTAAGATCTTCTAACTTGTTTCTTTAGACAAACATCATATCCTACACTTCAGAAGCTTCTGGAGTGTCTTACTATTGTTCATCAGAACTTGTGTAGCGCATAAGCATAACTAATTCTCTTCTAATGTCTTGGCCATGCCAGCCATCAGAAGAAAAACTTGTTTGTTAAATACTAAAAAATAACAAACATTAGAGTATCAAAATTATTCATGCAAACATACTCATTTGTTATCATCAAAACTCAAAGATAATATTGCAGAACCAAATCTTGTTCTAACAACAATCACTACAAACCAAAGGTCAGTTTTTATTGGGCGTAAGATGCAAGAGTTTCCATCTAAAATAGGTTTCAAGTTGGTAACATCCATGCCTTATTACACTCAAGCCAATGGTCAGGTCGAAGTTGCCAACAAAGTGATAATTGAATTAATTAAGAAACACATCTCTAAGAAACCCAAGAATTGGCATAAGACGTTAGACCAAGTTCTATGAGCATGTCAAACGCTTGATAAGTGCCAAAATGTCGATATTTTGTGTATGTAATTTGTGGCACTTATAAGTTCTTTTGTTAATATTCTTTGAATAATTCCAAACTTTGTTTGTAAGTATGTGTACTTTGTATATAATTGAATTTTTGATTCATTTGTGTATCGTTTGATAGTTTTAATGTCTTTTTGTAGGTATTATCACATATTTGGAGCATCAAGGAATAAGGTGTCAAAGGCACGACTCTTGATATGCCTTTCTAGACAAATTCAAGAAATATAGTTGCTTCAGGTCGTGCTTAGCATCCTCCTAGCATGGGTTCTAGAGTAGAGGCAGTGAGTTTGGCGCTAAGCCTGGTATTTGGTGCTTAGCGTCGTTTAAGGAAGTTTAGTTGAATAAGTGACAGCATGCTTAGCGTTGTTTCCACGTTTAGCGCGGTCTGTGATTTTCAGTTTGTGTATAAATAGTTTAGAACATATTTGTGTTAGGTTTTATCATCTCCTCCTTGACAAGGTTGATCTCTGATTCGATTTTCTGTAGTTTAGAGGTTTACCCAACATCATTGGGTGGTAAATCTTGTCTATTGGCTATGGGTTGACGCAAATCGCTTTGACATCGTGTGAAGTTTCCGGTTCATATCTTTCTTCCATGTGTATCATTCCAATGGTGGGTGTTGTATGTATATTTTACTCTTATTGTATGTATATTTGTTGTTCATGGGATTGTATATATGCTTTCTTTACAAATCTTGATTGATGCTGTTCCTTGACTTTTTTGCATTTATGTTTGAGGTTTAGGTTTGTCTAGAGATAGACTTCATAAATCTTGGTTAAGTAATGATATCTATTAGTTTCTACACTATAGACGAAGATTAATGCTAATAACCACCACGAGTATCAGAGCTTAATGTCTAAGTGTTGTCTGTGTCACGCTGAGAGATCACCGGCGCGAGCAATACAATTGTCTCGGCTTTGTGTTAGACATAACCTCAATTGTGGCACCTTTAGAACGATACCTGGTGATTTTGATGCGTATGGTTGGTTGCACAAAATTGATATTCAAGTTTAAGTATTTGACGGGTAGAATGAGATGCAATTCCAGAATGAATTCTCTTAGGCTACAGATGATTGTTTATCGCTTTCTCTATTTCTTTATTTACTTTTCCTGCATTAACCTTCCGCAAACCTAAACCCAAAATTAGAAGGATTGAGACTGTCGAATGGTAGTTTTACCCTCTCACTAATCCCCGTGGAGACGATACGATATAACCTTTATCACCCTAAAATAAATACTTACTTTTTCTTTCCGCTTTAGTGGTTCAGCAAAATGGCGCCTCAGCCAAGGATTAGTGTTGATATTAATTACATCACAATAGTTTTGCTTTCTAAGTTTTGTAAATATGTCTATATCGTAAATTTGTACATGTTTCTCATACTTGTAGTCAATGCGTACTTGTTGATAGATACATGTTTGGTGTTTGTAAATACACACTTGTTAGGTTATGTTTCTCAAAGTTGTGCATGTTTGTGTATAAATGTGATGTGTATCAATTATTTTCAAGTGTTGTTGTAAATTTCTTATTTTCATAATGTTTGTTCAAGTGCTTGTTAGGACACTTGTTTTCGGTTGCACGTTGAAGAAAAGCATCGGGTGACGAGAGGAAGTTTCTAGCTATGCCAACTATAAGCGTCGAGCTTACGACTTAAAACAAGCATGTTTTATTGTTTTTCGTTGTGTTAGTTTAAGTAGTGTGTAAATTGTTGTTTAAACAACTTTAACTTGGACCTATTTTAAAATCTCAAATCTTCACTTTTCAACTTGTTTAAACTTCCAAGAGCTTGATTTTATTAGCTTAAGGAAGTGTCTATATGTATAAGTTCTATTTTTTTGTGTAGTTGAGATAGTGTAGGTGATAGTGGAGGCTGGCTTTAGGACTGCATGTTGTTGTCCTATTTTTTCTGCACCTGGTGTAGCGCGCTTAGTGCGTGTTTTGGCGCTTAGCATGCTCTGCTGAGTTACACCAGTGGTATATTTTTGTTTCACCTGACCCTCTTTTCCCCCTCTCACCAAGGCCTTATAGTAGTAATTAACATTAGTATTAGTTTTCTAATTCTCTTGTTAATTTTTGGACTCTAATTTTGGTCTGGTAACTTGAAGAATTTTGATGTGATTTCCGATTTTGATTGATTCAACTTGCGGATGTATAGTAATGATAGTTTTCAAAGTTTGGTGCATGCCTGGTACTTGTTATCATTTTATATAGCATAACATGTTTAGGAAACTTTTCATTTGTATACTTACTATACCATTCATTCTTTTTGCATTACTTGCTTTTGATTAAATCACTCGAGTTCCCTTTTTACCCCCTAATACGAGGAAGCTTTCCATTGTTTATATATGCTGGAGGCCACAATTCTTATTTTAGATGAATTTTATTATGTTTAATCTTTTGTTTGTGTTGATTGTATGAAAGCATGAAAGTGATAAAAGCATTTTGTTACTTTTTGAACACAACTACCTAGCCTAATAGTCAATTCACCTTGTGAGTGTGAGATCATTAGTATCCTCTTTGAGCCTTTTTGACAATATCCATGTTGTTTTTGAACTTAATGTTTGTCTATGAGTGTTTGGTTTTCTTTTTTGAATGTACATTGATTCTTTGTTTTCTTGAACCCTTCATTATGAGTTATAGTTTGAAAATTTTCCTTGCCTTAGAAATTAGGGAGTATTCACATTATGATGATTGTTGAATTCAAGTTGGGGAGAGGAATGTTTATGTGCTTATGTTTCGATTGCTATGAGGTTGTAAAAGAAAAGAAAAAATGTGAGAAAGAAAAAGAAAAAGAAAGAAAAAAATTGAAAAGGATTTAAAAAAGAAAAACAAAAAGAGTATGGGATAACGTTGTGTTAATAAGTATTGTGATTGTTTTGTGAACTTTGGGATGGAGAAAAAAGTTTTATTGGAATTTTATGTTTGAACTTTTGTGAGTTGATCACTCCTTAGGTTTAGGCAAGTTTTTGTTTCGATTAGCTTTAGGACTTAACTCTTGTTTGTTAACCAAGCCACATTACAACCATAAAATCCCTTGTGATTCTTGCCTTTATATTTTCAATGTAAATTTTTGGATGAATTCATAATTTAGTCTTTTGTTTGCAAGATTGTTAGATGAGTGTCAAAATCCCTCGCCTTTGTGTGTTCTTCATCTACAGATGAATTTTTACTCGGCGTGGTTCATGATTAAGCTTGTTTTGTTTTATAATTTTTAGTATGATTTTTGTACTCAGGATTCGTTTAGTTTACATGTTGTCATTGTAGGATTGTGTAAGTATTTACATTGCTTGTGTGTTTTTGTTTGAACCATACATTTGTTTTTCGTTTAAAAAAACTTATTCATTCACGATTCTTCGGTTAGTTACTTTTGTTCTTTGAGTTGTTTGTCCTTATTTGAGGACAAACAAGTGCAAGTCGGGGAGAGTTTATAAGTGCCAAAATGACGATATTTTGTCAATGTAATTTGTGGCACTTTCGGATTATTTGTTAATATTCTTTGAATAATTCCCAACTTTGTTTATATTTATGTATAGTTTATATATAATTGAGTGTTCGATTCATATGTGTATCATTTGATAGTTTTAATGTCTTTTTGTAGGTATTATCGCATATTTGGAGCATCGAGGAATAAGGTGCCGAAGGCACGGCTCCGGATATGCACTTTTGGACAAATTCAAGAAAAAAAGTTGCTTCAGGTCGCGCTAAGCACACTTACAATGCGGGTTATGGAGCAGAGACAGTGCGTTTAGCGCTAAGCCCGGTATTAGGCGTTTAGCGCCATTTAAAGCGAATTAGTTGAATAAGTGATAACACGCTTAGCGCCATTTCTGCGTTTAGCGCGATCTGCGATTTTCAGTTTGTGTATAAATAGTTTAGAACAATTTTTTGTTAGGTTTTATCATCTCCTCCTTGACAAGGTTGAGCTCTTATATTATTTTCTGTAGTTTAAAGGTTTACCCAACATCATTGGATGGTGCATCTTGTCGATTGGCTATGGGTTGGCGGAGATAGCTTTGACACTGTGTGATGTTTTTGGTTCATCTCCTTTTTCCCTTTGTATCATTCCAATAGTGGGTGTTGTATGTACATTTTACACTTATTGTGTGTATATTTGTTGATCATGGAATTGTATATATGCTTGCTTTATAAATCTTGATTGATGTTGTTTCTTGACTTTTTTGAATTTATGTTTGGGGTTTAGGTTGTTCTAGAGATAGACTTCATAAATCTTGGCGAGGGAATGATATTTATTAGTTTCTAAACTGTAGACATAGATTATGGATAATAATCGTCGTGGTTATCAGAGCTTTATGTCTAAGTGTTGTCTGTGTCGTGCTGAGAGATCACCGACGCGAGCAATACAGTTGTCTTAACTTTGTGTTAGACATAACCTCTTTTGTGGCACCTTTAGAACGATGCCTGATGATTTTGATGTGTATGGTTGGTTGCGTGCAATTTATCTTCAAGTTTAAGTATTTGATGGGTAGAATGAAATGCAATTCCAGAATAAATTCTCTTAGGCTACTGATGATTGTTAATCGCTTTCTTTATTGCTTTATTTACTTTTCCTGCTCTTACCTCCCATAAACCTAAACCCAAACTTAGAAGGATTGAGACTGTCGCACGGTAGTTTTTCCCTCTCACTAATCCATGTGGAGACGATATGATATAACCTATATCACCCTAAATACTTACTTTTGCTTTCCGAATTACCGCTTCAGCAAAATGGCACCGCTGTCGGGGATTTGTGTTGATATTAATTACATCGTGATAGTTTTGCTTGCTAAGTTTCTTAAATATGTCTATATCGTAAATTTGTACATGTTTCTCATACTTGTGAATAATGCATACTTGTAGACAGATACAAGTTTGGTGTTTGTAAAGCCACACTTATTATGTTGTGTTTCTTAAAGTTATGCAAGTGTGTGTATAAATGTGTTGTGTATCAATTATGTTCAAGTGTTGTTGTGAATTTCTTGTTTTTGTACTGTTTGTTCAAGTGCTTGTTAGGACACTTGTTTTTGGTTGTGTGTTGAAGAAAAGCACCGGGTGACGAGAGGAAGTTTCTAGCTATGCACAATATAGGCTTCGAGCTTACGATGTAAAACAAACATGTTTTATTGTTTTTCATTATGTTAGTTTAGGTAGTGTGTTAATTATTGTTTAAACAAGTTGAAATCGGACCTATTTTAAAATCTTAAATCTTCACTTTTCAACTTGTTTAAACTTCAGAGAGCTTGATTTTATTACCTTGAGGAAGTGTGTATGTGTGTAAATTCTGTTAAGATGTGTAGTTGAGATAGTGTAGGTGATTGTGGATGCTGGCTTTAGGACTGCATGTTGCTGTCTTATTTTTTCTGCATATGGTGTAGCGTGCTTAGCACGTATTTTGGCGCTCAGCACGCTCTTATGAGTTGCGCCACTGATATCTTTTTGTTTCACTTGGCCCTCCTTTTCCCCCTTTCACCAAGGCCTTATAGTAGTAATTAACATTAGTATTTTTTTCTAATTCTCTGGTTGATTGTTTGGACTCCAATTTTGGTCCGGTAACTTAAAGAATTTCGAGGTGATTTTCTGATTTTGATTGATTCAACTTGCATGTGTATGGTAATGATAGTTTTCAAATTTTGGTGCATGCTAAGTACGCGTTTATCGCTTTCTATAGCATAACATGTTTAGGAAACTTTTCATTTGTATAATTACTATACCATTCATTCTTTTTGCATTACTTGCTTTTGATTGAATCACTTTAGTTCCCTTTTTACCCCCAAATGTGAGGAAGCTTTCCATCGTTTATATATGCTGGAGGCCACAATTCTTGTTTTAACTGGATTGTATTATGTTTAATCTTATGTTTGTGTTGATTGTATGAAAGCATGAAAGTGATCAAGACTTTTTTTCTTTCTTTTAGAGCACAACTACCTATCCGAATAGTCAACTAACCTTGTGAGTGTGTGATCATTAGTATCCTCTTTGAGCCTTTTTGTCAATGTCCATGTTTTTTTTGAACTTAATGCTTGTCTATGAGTGTTTGGTTTTCCTTTTTGAATGGACCTTGATTCTTTGTTTTCTTGAACCCTAAACTATGAGTTATAGTTTGAATTTTCGCCTTGCCTTGGGAAGTAGGGAGTATTTACATTAGGATGATGGTTGAATTCAAGTTGTGGAGAGGAATGTTTATGTGCTTATGTTGTGATTTCTATTAGGTTGTAAAAGAAAATAAAAAAATGTGAGAAAGAAAAAGAAAAGAAAAAAAAGTGAGAAAGAAAAAGAAAAAGAAAATATTTGAAAATGCTTTGAAAAACAAAAACAAAAAGAGTATGGAATAATATTGTGTTAATAAGTATTGTGACTGTTTTGTGAACCTTGGGATGAAGAAATAAGTTTGATTGAAATTTTATGTTTGAACTTTTGTGAGTTGATCACTCCCTTAGGTTTAGGAAAGTTTTTGTTTCTATTATTTTCAGGAGTTATCCCTTATTTGTTAACCAAGCCACATTACAACCATAAAATCCGTTGTGATTCTTGCCTTTATATTTTTAATCTAAGTTTTTGGATGAATACATAATTTAGTCTTTTGTTTGCAAGATTGTTGGATAAGTGTCAATGTCCCTCAACTTTGTGTGTTCTTCATCTATAGATGAATTTTCACTTGGTGTGATTCATGATTAAGCTTGTTTTGTTTTAGAATGTTTATTATGATTTTTGTACTTATGATTCATTTCATTTACATTTGTCGTTGTAAGATTGTGGTAAGCATTTACCTTGGATGTGCGTTTTTGTTTGAACCATACATTTGTTTTCCATTTTAAAAACTTGTTGATTCATGATTCTTTGGTTAGTTACTTTTGTTATTAGAGTTGTTTGGCCTTGTTTAAGGACAAACAAGTTCAAGTTGGAGAGAGTTGATAAGTTCCAAAATGAGGGTATTTTGTGTATGTAACTTGTGGCACTTATCGTTTCTTTTGTTAATATTCTTTGAATAATTCCCAACTTTATTTGTAAATATGTATACTTTGTATATAATTGAGTTTTTGATTCATTTGTGTATCGTTTTATTGTTTTAATGTCTTTTTGTAGGTATAATCACATATTTGGAGCATCGAGGAATAAGGTGTCAAAGACACGGCTCCATATATGCATTTTTGGGAAAATCAAGAAATAAAGTTGCTTCAGGTCGCGCTTAGCATGCTCCTAGCGTGGGTTCTGGAGAAGAGGCAGTGAGTTTGGCGCTAAGCTAGGTATTTGGCCCTTAATAACATTTAAGGGGAATTAGTTGAATAAGTGACAACGCGCTTAGCGCTGTTACCGCATTTAGGGCGATCTACAATTTTCAGTTTGTGTATAAAAAACTTAAAACAAATTTTTGTTTGGTTTTACCATCTCCTCCTTGATAAGGTTGAGCTCTGACCTGATTTTTTGTAGTTTAGAGGTTTACCCAACATCATTGGGTGGTGCATCTTGTCGATTGGCTATGGGTTGGCGCGGATCACTTTGACACCATGTGAAGTTCTAGTTCATCTCCTTCATCCCCGTGTATTATTCCAATGGTGGGTGTTGTATGTATATTTTACTCTTATTGTATGTATATTTGTTGATCATGGGATTGTATATATGCTTGCTTTATAAATCTTGATTGATGTTGTTCTTTGACTTTTTTGCATTTATATTTGGGGTTTAGGTTGTTCTGTAGATAGACTTCATAAATCTTGGTTAGGGAATGATATCTTTTAGTTTCTAAACTCTAGACATATATTTAGGGCTAATAATCGTCGTGGGTATTAGAGCTTAATGTCTCTGTGTTGTCTGTGTCGCACTGAGAGACCGCTGACGCGAGTAATACAGTTGTCTTGACTTTGCTTTAGATATAACATCTTTAGTGGCACCTTTAGAACGATGCTTGATAATTTTGATGCGTATGCTTGGTTGGGTGCAACTGGTATTCAAGTTTAAGTATTTGACAGGTAGAATGAAATGCAATTTAAGAATGAATTCTCTTAGGCTACAGATGATTGTTAATCGCTTTCTTTATTGCTTTATTTACTTTTCCTGCACTTACCTCCCATAAACCTAAACCCAAACCTCGAAGGATTGAGACTGTGGAACGATAGTTTTTTGCTCTCACTAATCCCCGTGGAGACGATACAATAACATGTATCACCTTAAAATGAATACTTACTTTTGCTTGCCGCTTTACCACTTTAGAAAAATGGCGCCGCTGCTGGGGATTGGTGTTGCTATTAATTACATTGCGATAATTTTGCTTGCTAAGTTTCATAAATATGTCTATATCGTAAATTTGTACATGGTTCTCGTACTTGTGAATAATGCACACTTGTTGACAGATACAAGTTTGATGTTTGTAAATCCACACTTGTTATATTGTGTTTCTAAAAGTTGTTCAAGTGTGTGTATAAATATGATGTGTATCAGTTATGTTCAAGGGTTGTTATGAATTTCTTGTTTTAGTAATGTTTGTTCAAGTGCTTGTTAGGACACTTGTTTTTGGTTGTGCGTTGAAGAAAAGCATTTGGTGATGAGAGGAAGTTTCTATCTATGCACAGTATAGGAATCAAGCTTACAACGTAAAACAATCATGTTTAATTGTTTTTCATTGTGTTAGTTTAGATAGTGTGTTGATTGCTGTTTAAACAAGTTGAAATTGGACCTATTTCAAAATCTCAAATCTTCACTTTCAACTTGTTTAAACTTTCGAGAGCTTGATTTTATTAACTCAAGGAAGTGTGTATGTGTGTAAATTTTGTTTAGTTGTGTAGTTGATATAATGTAGGTGATAATGGATGTTGGCTTTAGGACTGCATGTTGATGTCCTATTTTTTCTGCATCTGGTGTAGCGTGCTTAGCATGTGTTTTGGCGCTTAGAGTGCTCTGCTGAGTTGCACCAGTGATATCTTTTTGTTTCACTTGGCCCTCTTTTCCCTCCTTTTACCAAGGCCTTATAGTAGTAATTAACATTAGTATTATTTTTCTAATTCTTTTGTTGATTGTTTGGACTCCAATTTTGGTCCGGTAACTTGAAGAATTTCAAGGTGATTTTCTGATTTTGATTGATTCAACTTGCAGATGTATGGTAATGGTAGCTTTCAAAGTTTTGTGCATGCTAGGTACTCGTTTATCGCTTTCTATAATATAACATGTTTAGGAAACTTTTCATTTGTATAATTATTATACCATTCATTCTTTTTGCATTACTTGCTTTTAATTGAATCACTTTAGTTCCCTTTTTACCCCCAAATGTGAGGAAGCTTTCCATCGTTTATATATGCTGGAGGACACAATTCTTCTTTTAACTGGATTTTATTATGTTTAATCTTATGTTTGTGTTGACTTTATGAAAGCATGAAAGTGATCAAGGCATTTTTCTTTTCTTTTTGAGAAGAACTTCCTAGCCAAATAGTCAATTTACCTTATGAGTGTGTGATCTTTAGTATCCTCTTTGAGCCTTTTTGTCAATATCCATGTTGTTTTTAAACTTAATGCATGTCTATGAGTTATAGTTTGAATTTTTTCCTTTCCTTAGAAAGTAGATAGTATTCACATTATAATGATGTTTGAATTCAAGTTGGGGAGAGGAATGTCTATGTGCTTATGTTGTGATTGCTATGAGGTTGTAAAAGAAAATAAAAAAAAATTGAGAAAGAAAAAGAAAAGAAAAAAAAGTGAGAAAGAAATAGAAAGGAAAAAATTGAAAAGGTTTTGAAAAAGAAAAACAAAAATAGTATGGAATAATGTTGTGTTAATAAGTATTGTGATTGTTTTATGAACTTTGGGATGAAGAAAGAAGTTTTACTAAAATTTTGTGTTTGGACTTTTGTGAGTTGATCACTCCCTTAGGTTTAGGCAAGTTTTTGTTTTGGTTAGCTTTAGGACTTATCCCTTGTTTGTTAATCAAGCCACATTACAACCTGCCATACCCCAATTTTTGACCTAAGATCCCATTTTTATTTTTTGCATTTTTATACAAAAGTCAAGGTCACTAAATACAGTCGGTGTTAACCTCTCACCTTCGAGCATTGATTATGCAGAAATTGTCAAGTGTTTTGAACATTCTTAGCCTATGTATAACTAACTTCTAATCAAGCACGAAATGTGTGTTTTTTGTTTCTTTGATTTCATGTGCTGACAGGTCTCTTTCGATTCAGCCTGCTTCGACTGGACAAGTTTGCTGCCTACAAGCCTGCTTTGATTGGACAAGTTTACTGCCTGCAAACATGCTTCGATTGGGCAACATTGCTTCCTTCAAACACGGGCTTTCGATTGGGCAATATGTTTGTTTCGATCCACATGCTTAGATTGGGCAACATTGCTTCCTTCGAACACAGGCTTTCGATTGGGCAATATGTTTGTTTCGATCCACATGCTTCAATTGGGCAACATTGCTTCCTTCGAACACAGGCTTTCGATTGGGCAATATGTTTGTTTCGATCCACATGCTTCGATTGGGCAACATTGCTTCGTTCGAACACGGGCTTTCGATTGGGCAATATATTTGTTTCGATCCAAGATTCGTTTGGGCACGTGGCTCCCTTCGTGCAAGTCTTTGTTTGAGCATTGACCTTTTTGTGTGTTTGCTTGGAGTCACAAAGTTTAGACCTCCTCCATGCAGGTTTCGACTATGTTTGTACTAGCTTCGACATGACAACCTTTCTCTTTAGTATGCTGCATTTCCATCCTTGACAAACTTCAGCACATGGTAGATGGCCCCCTCAAAAGACATATAGTGGTGGACTTGAGGGGCATACATATGAGTCCCTATCGAAGGGTACGCCTTACTAGTCCATTCGAAGGACACATTTGGCCCCTTCAAACGATGCACAAAGGTGATTCGTTCGAAAGACACTTGTTGGAGGAAAGTCAAACAATATGTTTGGAAGGAGAATCTGGTCGAAGGAGGGTCAAACTGAAAGGATGAAATATTCAAAGATGCTTGCTGCCAAGTTCGGACATGGTACACTGGCCAAAATTGCTGCATAGCAGTCCTGAAACACTGTCCCATTCTTGCACCGAAATAGCACACAAGCACTGTCCCTCGAAGGCTATAAAGAGCAGTTTACTCAAATTGTTCAAATTATTTTGTTTTCCCTCCAAAAGCTTCAACCAACTTTGCCTATAAATAAGAGGCTCCAACACATGTTTAAGAGAGGATCTTTGGACCAGAGGAACGAATCCCCCAAATTTTCTCAAACACAACAAAACTCTCAAGTTCATCAACATTTGAGAAATCAAAACCCAGAAACCCAAACACTCATCTCTTTCGATTCTGAAGAACATCCCACACATAGAAGTTAGTTCAAACTCAAAGACAACCTTCTGTGACAACCCTTCGAACCAAAAGCAAACCCCCTGTGACTATTCTTCGAATTCCAGAAACGTCCAGGTAGCAGTTCAAGTTCGAATCCCACACCCATTCAAAGCCTCCATCAAGGTAAGTCACTCTTACCCTTGAACCTTTCATTTCATGCCATAACATGTAAATAATCTTTTTGTTCGTTTCAAGAAAGTATATACCATTGTTCCTTTTGTTTCCACCCTGTTAACATGTTTTTTTTTAAAAAGTTAACCCTTTCGTTTTGCTTTCTGTTTACCTGAACTAGCTTTAATTATTAAAATGTTCGAAAGATAAATACTAGCATGGCCTCAGGGCATGTTGTCATTTAATGCTTGAAATGAAAGAAACAGGAAACAGGAGTATGAAACGAAGCCTTTGGTTTCCACACTGACTTCCAGGCCCAGCCAGAGACACGCTCACACTGATTTCACTGGCCCTATCGAAGAAGGCAACAAGGCAGAAAGGCCCAACCAGAGGAACATTTGCACTAAGTCCAGGCTCAGACGAAAGGAGCTCTCATGCTGGTTCTAGCCTCCAATCGAAGTACATGACCTGACTAGTGCCAACCTCCAATCGAAGTACATGACCTGCTGGTGCCAGCCTCCAATCGAAGTTATCTCCGTTCTACCGCGATACCGGTCGTGCCTATTGCTAGAATGCGTGCGTTAATATCACCCACTAAAAAAACACAAACAAATCAACTTTTTTTAGAGGAACTACGGTGTTTTGATTCCTTCATTGGATACGTAGGCAAAGGGTCGCTAAACCCTTACGAACACAATAATAAAAACTCATTTCTTTCCCCTTAAGCAAACATAGTTGTAGATAAATACACCCTTGTATATAACAAACAATTTTAACCAAAAACAGATATTCCAAAAGGTTCTTGCGGAGTACCACAGATGCATTGGGTGCTAAAACCTTCCCATTGTATAACCAACCCCCTAACTCTTGATCTCTTTCAAAAACGCATTGTATTTTCACTACTTTTAAGTATTATTTTACATTGCATGTTTTAGGGTTTTATTTCGCTCTTTTCCCTTTCCCCTTGGAAATAATAAAGCGCGATGGCGACTCTTACTTTTGTGAGTCAAGTTAATTAATAGCTTGATCTCCGATTTTCACCGCTACAGAATTGGAGACTCTGTTGGGAAAAGATTGACCTCTTGCTGGTCCATCCCTAAGTGGGTTAAGCCTAATTTTTCATATCTGTTTTTTATTTATTATTACTTGTTTGTTTGATTATATGTTTACATTATGGTTATTTGGGTTTTTGCAAAGGACAAGTCCTATACCCGGACTAAGTTACACTTAGGAATAAGACGGGCGGTATAGTCATGTTAACTTTGAGGGAGTAATCCCGAAGAAGGAGGCATGAAATCCCCAACTCAGTGGAAGCCCCTTTGAACGTAGTATTTGTTTACCGAGTAATCGGGAAGACATTATTGCTTTCGACCTGGGAGCCAGAGAAGCTGAGAACCGTAGAACCCTAACCCATCTTGGCCTCTTAGGTGTAGTGCGGAGACTATAACGGAGTAATCCAGAAGTAGTTGTCATGCAACGCTGCACTCAGACGAGTTTCTCTTGAGAATATTGCTAATTACCGAGTAATTGGGATGTTGGTAATATCCGAAGGAGGAATGTTGACTCTGGGAACTTTTAGAACCTTGTTTTACAGGTGTGATTAAACCTTTAGTACATACCTTTGGGTTGGTCTTTACCTTTGACTCCATGCTCGTGATGTTGAACCTTTCGACTTTGTTTGTGACCTTGCTTGTGGTTGTTGCATAGCCATGCCTTCATGCATCCATGAAACTCTTTTTCACTCGATTTTCAAGGAATTTAGAAGTCTTTCTTTGTAAACATCACAAGTTCCGTCAAGCTCAATGGATCTTGGGTGTTGATAGGGTGAAAACCCTAATCTACCAAAATGGATGATTGATCTTGATGATAACTTGATCAACGCTCTGATCCAATTTAAAATTCATCTTCCATCTTCATACTTTGATGTTTACAACTTAATATCTTGAGTTCCTTGAAAGTCCAATAAAAACTCTCTTTTGCATATCATGGATCATTCTACATTTTTTGTTTCACTTTCAAAGGTCTTTTTCCAAGTCTTATTTTTCCTTTGGTCTCACCAGTATAACACTCGCGCTAAGAGAACAATGGAGAATATCAAGCAAGAGATTTCTGAACTCCACAGAGAATTGACTAATTTGAAAGCTAGTGTGGAGCACTTAACTGGCTTGGTTGAAATTCTAGTTGCTGCCCAAGTTCATCCTTCTAGGAGGGAGGAAGCGATGATAGAAGTCTTCATTGAAACTCTAAAATCATTATGAGAAGGTGATGGTTAATGCACCTAATGACTTTCCTGACAAGGTGAATGTGGGAGTGCGTCTAGAAGAAGTTGTCGGGAAGGGATGTTCATATGAAGATGGTAGCTCAGCTAATGGTGTGAAGAAGTTTGATAATAACTTTTCCAAGAAGAGAACCAGAGGAAGAAATAATCATCGTCAGAATCATAATGTTTCTCCTATTCATCAACAGAATCAGCAAGTTCCTAATCAGAGGAAAACCCAGTTTGATCCAATTCCAATTACCTATACAGAGTTGTTCCCTATCCTGATGCAGAGGAATTTGGTTCAGACCCGACCTCAACCAAAGGTTCCCGAGAAGATACATTGGTACTACAAAGCTGATTTGACTTGTACCTTTCATCAAGGTGCTCCTAGGCATGAGTTGGAGGGTTGCTTTGCTTTTAAGATTGAGGTTCAGAAGTTGATCAGAAGTGGTATCTTGTCATTCAAGGACGTTGGTTTTGAAGTTCAAATCAAGCATGTGTCGAAGAGTAAACACGATTGCTGGTCACTTTGATTTTTGAAGCATGTTTTTGGTAATTCAAGTACCGATTGAAAGCCTTCCCAAATTATTAACTTATTTCTACTTTTTGTAATTTTTCTTGTTTATCAAAACATTGTTTGCATGTAAGAACTTGTTTGCATCTGAATGATTATCTTAATACAATGAGTATGTTTGTCTTGAAGAAATTCATTCTTTTCACTCATATTTGTTTTAAAATTTTAAATTGCTTTTGCATTATGATACCAACTTGTTGCTCATTCTCTTGCCTAGGAAGAGATTGAAGGGAGGATGATGATCTAAAGAACACAAAATCTCTAGTTGTGTGCTTTTGAATAAAATCTTGCTGACGATGTACAAGCATTATTTCAAATCCCTAAACACCGGAGATATAAGGAAGATAATCTCTTGCTAACCCCTTTTGAGCCTTGAAGTAGGAGTTTCTTTTCTATACGAAAAAACCCTCAAATTTTAACCTGGGGCAGGGTAGTTTTCAGTTAATCTGATTGAGTGTTCAAAATTCAAAAGGAAGATATTTCTGAAGTTAAACTACGAAGGCTATCCTTCATGTATAATGAAGCCATAAGATGTGGAATCACAATGTTATCCCTCACTCATCAAGAAACGAGGCAGTCACAATCCTCTCAACAAGTAAAGACAAGTTAATGTCACACATTTTGTTCAAAAATCAAAAATCAAGAAAAAAAAGAAAGAAAAAGCCTGCTAAGTCGAAAACTTGAAAACGTGCGGCTTAGGCAAAAATTAGGGCATCCCGCTGGACTATCAATTCAAAAGAATTAGTTCAGGCAAAAGTTAGAGAAAATAAATATTTCAAAGAAAGAAATACAAAGAAAAGTCCTCAGAAAAGAACAAATTGGTGACTACAAACACGAAGACATAAAGGTGGTTGCTATACTGAAAGCCTCGTCATTTGCTTAACCGTCACACAATCCTTTTGAGAGATGAACACTCATGTTGAATTAACTGAACATAGGATTGGAGAACATCACGAAGAATGGGTGGGCACCTATAAATTTTAAGCCTTAAAAATCTTTTTTCTAAAAAACCATGAACTAGGCCACGTTACAACCTTCAAAAGTCCTAATTGAAGCAAGGTTATTTTGAAAGCATACTTCAATGAGATGGTGTTCCTGACTCCCTTGAATGTTTGCTAAATAGTTACGTTGGTATCATATGCTTTTGCTATACAAAAATAAATGTTGCTCTAATTCGCAAAGTTTGTGCGATATCTTTTCAAAATCTTCAAGACTTACATAACTGTTGTATTAGAATTTTCATCCTCATAATAAACTTTTTCTAACTGCAAAACATTTGTTTGATATCAAGGAAGCTCACATATAAGCACCAGTGATGAGTTTATTCTTTTAAGGCCTAAAACTATGTTGAGAAATTGGCGAATCATCTCAAGAAAAAATCATATCCAGGGGCATGTCAGCTGAAGACCTTAAGCACGGACATGTTGCTTCTCCTAGTTAATGCTTTCCCAACTTGTTTACCCTTTTGGGTAAAAATTTGAAGACTTTGTTGTGACAAGTACAGTCAATCCGGGGCAATCACATCGAGATTTGACGAATCTCTCTAAGAGTTTGAAGACACTAGAGCATGGTGGCTGCCATGTCTTTTGTAAAATCCTCTTGAGACGATTTCTCCTCATCAACCATATATCTTGGGGCATTTTAGAAGTGAAGTTATTCGCAAGAATCATCGTGCATCACGCAACTTATCAGCAATAAACTTGGGGCATACAAAATTAGTTCCAGAGACAATCCAGATTTGTCAAGATATGTGATATGTTGTGTACAATTATCAAAGGGCGGTGTTCCCAGTATCTCCAACTAAGCAAGACTCTTTCTAGCTAAAGCATTGTTCGTGTTGTTATCCTGTTAATGGATTATTGACGATAGAAGATTGGACTTTGGGTTTTCTACCAAAAATACTTTCCTCTCCAGAGAGATTTAAGCCTTGTAAAAGGACTTTGCTCCAATGATGGCTTTTGTTCTATCTCCAGTAATTTTCCTATCTTGTTGAGATTAGCTGAGTGTCGGGTTGTGCTGTGATGTCTTATCATCTTCTGTCTATCTCCTCTATCTGTTTTGTCAGCATATACATGACATTAATTTATTCATTCACACTTGCATCATGCATACACATTGATATTTGTTGATGTTCTTGATCTGTATAATTTGGTTATCATATTTCCTCTCCCCAAATAGAGTGTCAACTTAAGCAGAAAGTGTATCCTTTCTAATTCCTCACTGAGTTTATTCCTCGTGGAAGAGTTGTTGCTTTAGCTTTCCTTTTCCATCTCTGGATAGGATAAATCCCCATTTGAGTTGTTTCCTCATTGGGTAGAGTCTTGTTTGACTATTTTCTCTCAAGTTTATTCCTGGATTGAGCTTTGTCTCTTGTGAATGACACCATGTGGATCTCTCTAGGCTGTGAAACCTAGATGGAGAGTTCATTGATCTTGCACATGTAAATACTTGGCCTCCTCAGGAAGGATTTATTCATGGTTCCCCATTGAAGATGAACTTTATTCCCTAGTAGTTTTATCATAACCTTCTTCTGGAATATCGACGTGACAACAAGCGACTGACTCTTTATTTGAGCAGTTTGATTATTTCTGAATTTCTTTATGTTATGACAAACGGCGGTCTCTTCATGAGCAGTTTGTCCATCCTCGAGGAAATTATTGATTCTCACCTCCAGCAATATCTTCATGATACTTTGTTGGTATCTTTGAAAAAACAGCAAGCGGCGGTCTCTTCATGAGCAACTTGTATGTTATTGTTACCTTTGAAAAAACAGCAAGCGGCGGTCTCTTCATGAGCAACTTGTGTGTTATTGTTCTCTTGAAAAACAGCAAGCGGCAGTCTCTTCATGAGCAACTTGTATGTTATTGATACCTTAGAGAAAACAGCAAGCGGCGGTCTCGTCATGAGCAACTTGTATGTTATTCCCACCTTTGAAAACAGCAAGCCGAGGTCTCTTCATGAGCAACTTGTGTGTCATTGATACCTTTGAGAAAACAACAAGCGGCGGTCTCTTCATGAGCAACTTATATGTTATTGATACCTTTGAAAAAATAGCAAGCGGCAGTCTCTTCATGAGCAACTTGTATGTTATTGATACCTTTAAGAAAACAGTAAGCGGCGGTCTCTTCATGGGAAACTTGTATGTTATTTACACCTTTGAAAAATAGCAAGCGGCGGTCTCTTCATGAGCAACTTGTGTGTTATTGTTCTCTTGAAAAACAGCAAGCGGCGGTCTCTTCATGAGCAACTTGTATGTTATTGATACCTTGAAAAAACGACACCTCTTCGGAAAAGTTCCATGGGGAAATTTGTATTTTATCCTTTTCAAGCGATATCTTGGTTAAAGAAGAAATGTGTTACCGCTCGTGGTAAAATTCAGAAGTCAGAAATGTTTATTTCCAGTCTCTGTACCGATGCCAATCATTTTCCAGTCTCAGTACTGATGCCAATCATTTTCCAGTCTCAGTACTGATGCCAATCATCTGCCAGTCTCAGTACTAATGTCAATCATTTCCCTTTCCAGTCATAGTGCTGATGTAAATAATTTCTTCTCCAGTCTCCGTACTGATGTAAATCATTTCTTTTTCAGTCTCAATACTGATGTAAATCATTCAAGAGTCTCTCATTGGAAGTCTATGACTCTGTTTCCCCAGTGGAATTATAATTTGTTCCCCTGTGGGGTTATTGTATAATGTACTTGGTTTCTCCAGTAGTAGTTTGTCTCATGCGGCATCATTCCTTGTTAAATTCAAAATCTTACATTCATACCATATCATAAACATAATTGCGGTATCTTAAAGCCAAAAATTGTGTATTCTATATTTAAGTCCCTTCAATCTCGTCGAAATGAAGATCCCAATCTTCATATCTCCAGATAGAAGAAACTTAAATAGGGGCAGCTGTCATACCCCAATTTTTGACCTAAGATCCCATTTTTATTTTTTGCATTTTTATACAAAAGTCAAGGTCACTAAATACAGTCGGTTTTAACCTCTCACCTTCGAGCATTGATTATGCAGAAATTGTCAAGTGTTTAGAACATTCTTATCCTATGTATCACTAACTTCTAATCAAGCACGAAATATGTGTTTTTTGTTTCTTTGATTTCATGTGCTTACATGTCTCTTTCGATTCAGCCTGCTTCGACTGGACAAGTTTGCTGCCTACAAGCCTGCTTCGATTGGACAAGTTTACTGCCTGCAAACATGCTTCGATTGGGCAACATTGCTTCCTTCGAACACAGGCTTTCAATTGGGCAATATGTTTGTTTCGATCCACATGCTTCGATTGGGCAACATTACTTCCTTCAAACACGGGCTTTCGATTGGGCAATATGTTTGTTTCGATCCACATGCTTCGATTGGGCAACATTACTTCCTTCAAACACGGGCTTTCGATTGGGCAATATGTTTGTTTCGATCCACATGCTTCGATTGGGCAACATTGCTTCCTTCGAACACGGGCTTTCGATTGGGCAATATATTTGTTTCGATCCACATGCTTCGATTGGGCAACATTGCTTCCTTCGAACACGGGCTTTCGATTGGGCAATATATTTGTTTCGATCTAAGATTCGTTTGGGCACGTGGCTCCCTTCGTGCAAGTCTTTGTTTGAGCATTGACCTTTTTGTGTGCTTGCTTGGAGTCACAAAGTTTAGACCTCCTTCATGCAGGTTTTGACTATGTTTGTACTAGCTTCGACATGACAACCTTTCTCTTTAGTATGCTGCATTTCCATCCTTGACAAACTTCAGCACATGGTTGATGTCCCCCTCAAAAGACATATAGTGGTGGACTTGAGGGGCATACATATGAGTCCCTGTCGAAGGGTACGCCTTACTAGTCCATTCGAAGGACACATTTGGCCCCTTCAAACGATGCACAAAGGTGATTCGTTCGAAAGACACTTGTTGGAGGAAAGTCAAACAATATGTTTGGAAGGAGAATCTGGTCGAAGGAGGGTCAAAATGAAAGGATGAAATATTCAAAGATGCTTGCTGCCAAGTTCAGACATGGTACACTGGCCAAAATTGTTGCATAGCAATCCTGAAACACTGTCCCATTCTTGCACCGAAATAACACACAAGCACTGTCCCTCGAAGGCTACAAAGAGCAGTTTACTCAAATTGTTTAAATTATTTTGTTTTCCCTCCAAAAGCTTCAGCCAACTTTGCCTATAAATAAGAGGCTCCAACACATGTTTAAGAGAGGATCTTTGGACCAGAGGAACGAATCCCCCAAATTTTCTCAAACACAACAAAACTCTCAAGTTCATCAACATTTGAGAAATCAAAACCCATAATCCCAAACACTCATCTCTTTCGATTCTGAAGAACACCCCACACATAGAAGTTTGTTCAAACTCAAAGACAACCTTCTGTGACAACCCTTCGAACCAAAATCAAACCCCCTGTGACTATTCTTCGAATTCCAGAAACGTCCAGGTAGCAGTTCAAGTTCGAATCCCACACCCATTCAAAGCCTCCATCAAGGTAAGTCACTCTTACCCTTGAACCTTTCATTTCATGCCATAACATGTAAATAATATTTTTGTTCGTTTCAAGCATGTATATACCATTGTTCCTTTCGTTTCCACCCTGTTAACATGTTTTTATTTATTTAAAAGTTAACCCTTTCGTTTTGCTTTCTGTTTACCTGAACTAGCTTTAATTATTAAACTGTTCGAAAGATAAATACTAGCATGGCTGTTATACCCCAAAATTTGCCCTCCCATATTCCTCAAGAAGTTGCCAAGCCAAGCTACAAAATTCCCCAAGGGTTGTGCAGTGCAACAGTCTCCCATACAGTCAAAATTAGGGTTTTGAGTCTGATCAAGAAAAAGAAGTTTTCAAAGGCTCAATCAAGTCTCATATGCTTACAAACATGGTCAAGCATCCTCATATCAAGTTTCAAGACATTCAGCTCAAGATTGCACAGTCAAAACCCTAAATTGCACTACAGTCAACTGTAGGGGCAAAATGGTCATTTGACAGTCAAAAGTTCAAATTTTTGGTCAACATATCATTTTGAAGCCACAAACATCATTTGATCAATGCTTGATCATGATTCTCAAAATTTGGCTCAGAAATCATCAAAGATGCAAAAGTTGCTATATTTGGACAGCTGAAAAAGTCAACTGAAATTGACCAGGGCATAACTTTCACATGGATTATCAGAAAAATTCCATCCAAAGCTCATTTTGAAGAGAACGACATTTCCTACAACTCATCTTCATACTTCAAGTCCAAGAAATGCTCTCACAAAAAGTTATCAATTTCAACATTACAGGTCATTTTCAAAAGTCAACAAAAAGGGACTTTAAGTCAAAGGCCATAACTTGAGATTGGAAAATCAAAATGACATGGGACCAAAGGCATTGGTTAGAGGACTCAAAGACCTTTCCAAAATGTCCAAGAACATGTGAAAAGCTTAAAAATTGAGCAAGTTATGCCTTGTAGAAGTTGGGAAATTTTTGTGAAATGGCAAAAGTCAACTATCCTTGAAACTCCAATTTTTGACAAAAGGGCCCACTTTCTTCCACTTGATTCATCCTTGTCATGCCACACACGTGTCCCATGATTAATTTCAAGACCAAATATTGATTTTTTTTATTTTATTTAATTTTTGATAATTTAATTCATTTTAAATCTTTAAAAATTCAAATAAAATTCAAAAACCAATGGAATAGTGTCATTTGAATTTGGACAACTTCCATGTATCATGGGCCAACTCAAAAACTCAGGCTAGGGTTAAATTGCACACTAAGTCTTAGTCTTGGCTTAAAAGAAGGAAGATTGGTTAATGGTGAAAACCCTAGGACTAGTTCTTTCATGAGCATGAATTAAGGCCAACTAGCAAGCCAATTCTCTTCCCTCATAAGCACCAAGTCAAACCCTAACCATAACACACCATATGCTGCGCTGAAAAGCCTATTGACAACTTGAAAGATTGGCCATATAACTCAAAAACTGATTTCAAAGTTGGGGGTGGTTTTAAGTCCTAAGATTGATTCTAATAGCTTCTTGGACCATTTCTGAACACATCCCAACTCCAAACATCTTTCAAAACTCCAGGAATTGGTAGGGAGAACTCAAACCGTGTCACATAACTTTTGAAATCGCATATCACAATTCATACGTCCTTTTGCATTTTTATTGATGAATTCTTGTTCCTTACAAAGTTTCTAAGCTATCCATTGTGTTTAATTGCATTTTTGTTGATCATACGCGAATCTACCATGTTTGGATATTAGGGTTTTCAGGATTCAAAATTAGGGCTTCTCAAACGAAGCAAAATCATGACTCCAGACTCACACCATTACGCTCAGCTCATCAAGACGAAGAAAAGGCACTAGTCGCGATCAATTTACGATCACCATAGCGCTAGTCGCTATTTTCTTGTAGCTAGTCTAAGGCCACGCTTCCAAAACCGTTGCCTTACAACCTTGTTTCAGAAAAAAAAATAAAAACGATGAAGAAGATGGAATCGTGTCACTCAGTAATTCGAGGGTTTAAAAAGTGGCGCGCTGACTCCCACTAATCTTGTTTTTCCTTTTTAACATTTGTTTGCATATTATATATCAAAATGGCTAGGTGGCTCAGCTGGCACGCTGTCAACGCATTGATGTCCAAAGACCTGGGTTCGAACCCCAGGTCTATACAATTTCCATATTATTTTGCACTAACAGTTCTTATGCAGCATGCCTATTGAGGAGTACCATATTCCCTCACCATCAAGCCATACACGTGCCCAACGTCCACAATCACAAGGCTGAGGATGGAGGAACACGTATGCTCAGGTCAACGCACTCACACACTATGCAAAAAAGTCAAGAAGGGCCATGCTTATTGGGCCAGATTCCACTAATTTGACCTCCAATTTTGGGGCTACCCCCCCTGGTTTGCATTTTCTTTTCACTTTTTTTATCTTATTTTCTTTTTGCAATTTTGTTTAATTTATCATCTCAATTTAATTAATTTATTTTATTTTTTTACAAAATACAAAAACTTAATTAAAAAATCAGAAAAAGGCAAAAAATATAATTTTTATTTTAATTACTTTTATAAATAAATTACATGTAATTATTTAGTTTAATTAGGTTTTTAATTTTAATTCCTTTTTAATAAAATCCAAAAATATAGAATTAGGTTAATTAATAAATTTTATACCTTTTTAAACTTTCTTTTTTTTATCACAATATTATTTATTTATTTATTTTATTTTTATAATTAAATGTACATAAGCAAAAATTAGGGTTTAATTTAGATTAATATAACATTTTTGCAATAAACTTAAAAAACAATAGAATTAGGGTTAGTCAATTATAATTAATTCCTTCTGTTTCTTTTTCTTTTAAATCTTAAAAAATACAAAAATACCAAAACATTTAATTTTAATTTTAATTCTTCATTAATTTTAATTTATTGCAAAAGGGTCCAACGCCCATGTTCATAATGTATTTAATTTGCGCCTTTATTTTACGTCATTTATTATAATTATGTATATGTCCCAAAGCCTTGTAACTTTATTTCTCGCACTTTTATTTTATTGCTTCTTTACTTTCAGTCAAATCGGGTTCGGTTTATTTTGGCGATGTGGACCCGCGCCATTTGTAATAGTTTAGATTTATTTTTTCGCAAACTTTATAACTGTTAAATGCATGCAAGAATGAATGGCCCTAATTAAAATCAAGCGTAGAACACAACAAACATGACAAGACAAATAATTGAAACATGACACACAATTCGCACACACCACCCCTAGGGTACGCCTCACTGTTGCCTTTCGAAAGGTGATCGTCGAGTAGAGGACGTCTTAGTAAGTCCTCATGATCCGGGAACCTGGCATGAGGGTAGCTTCTAAAGCGTCTTCCCATTGCTCTGGTGATCACCATGTCCCGAACCTCGAATTGACCCGAACACCTCCAACGGTGGTGCTACCTACCTCTCAATGGCGGGATGGCACTACTTTAAAGGACATTTACACAGACGAATTCCTTAGGGTAGGTAGACGACTCATGGATACTTGCTCTCTTCAAAACAAACTGAAATCTTTTCACACCAACACTTTTCAAAAGCTTTCGAAGCAAATTTTTCAAACACTCTGACATACGAGTCGAACTGAAATTTTTCAAAGAAACTTTGTAAAACCCACATTGAAAAGCAAACAAACAATTTTGAAAACACATTGAGCAAGTATCTAAGAGCCCATGGATAACCATGGATAGAAAGGGTGCTAACACCTTCCCTTTCTATAATCTACCTCCCGAACCGAGAGCAATCTCTTTAAGGAATTTTTCTGTGCTTTTGTCCTTTCCATTTGGAGAAAATAAAAGACGGTGGCGACTCTTGCTTACCGCGACATTTCGCGAAACCAGCGTTAAACAGTCAGTTCCAGATCCACCGATCACAGAACTGGCGACTCTGCTGGGGATACTTAAAGTGAGGTGTACCTTAGGACTAAGATCACTTGTGTTTTCAATTGCCTGAATTGTTTGCTTTTAAATTGTGGGTACTGTCTTGGGAGTTCTATAGATCCTAACCCGGATCTGGGGGATACCCTTTTAGAAAGTAGCAACAAGGCTGTGAGGGAACTGTGCGGGGTATACCGACATGGTTGAAACAGTCTGCTACGTTGATGTGGCACTTTGGTGTGTACCGGTAACCCTTGAGTTCAGTCAAGGAGAGTACGGGGCCTCCATGTGGTGTCATGAAGCATCAACAGACCTTAGGAACCTTAATTGAACCATCTTGGCCTCTTTAGGGTAGTGAGATAACTGACTTTGGTGCAGTCCGAGGTTGGTTGATACTCGATACTACACTCAATTGAGGGTTGCTTTCCTGGAATATTTCGGTCGCCAGTTCAGTGGCTAAATCGAAACGATGAACAATGAAAGCAATCCCGTGATATTGGGAACCTTAGAACCCGGTTACTTTGATTAGGACAGGTTGAACCCACCAACTTCAAGAGGGTACTACCCAGACCCCATGCTGGCCTTAAACCTTAAGGGCCTGTCTTGTGTGCCTTGTGTGCCTTACATGTTTGTCTTTGTAAATATCTGTGGTGTGTTTAATCATAGCATCATGACATCATCCAGCATCATACGCATTGACTAATCATTTCAGGGGTTCGAATTTTCATCTTTGTTCTTGTTTTGTAGGACATGGAAACTGTTCGTAGAAAGACAATTCCAATCAGTCTTGTAAGGATCCCTCCTCAGCTTAAGGAGCTTATATCCAGGATTCCCGAGAACTCTTCATTCAGTGAAAGGCATGGAAGTCTCATCAGCTTGGTCAACACCAACATTGAGGAAGATATGATGAAGGTCCTGTTCCAATTCTTTGACCCTCTGCATCACTGTTTCACCTTCTTGGACTATCAGTTGGTACCTACATTGGAGGAGTTCTCCCGACCCCTGAAGATCCCTATCCTTGATCAGCTACCCTTCAACGGTACAGAAAAGGAACCTAAGCTTGAAGAGATTGCTAAAGCCTTGCACCTACGGTCATCTGACCTCAAGGGACATTGGGAAGTCAGAAGTGGTATTAAAGGGTTCTTGGCCAGGTTTCTGTTTGAAAAGGCCTATGAATGTTGGAACTCCCTTGACTTGCAAGCTTTTGAAGAGGTTGTGGCCCTCCTTGTTTATGGTTTGGTGTTGTTCCCTAACCCAGATCAGCTCATTGATATCAGTGCTGTCCAGATCTTTATGTTCAGGAATCCTATACCTACGTTGCTGGGGGACATCCTTCACTCATGTTACACTCGAACCATGAGAAAAAGAGGTGTCCTTATGTGTTGCACTCCTCTCCTGGGAAAGTGGTTTATTTCGCACCTTCCACAATCAGTCCTGAAGAATGAGCGGGGTTTGAGATGGTCACAACGGTTGATGACTCTTACACATGCAGATATACATTGGTGCCCTAGGTCCAGAGAAGATGTCACTATCATTGATCGTTGTGGGGAGTATCCTAATGTTCCTTTACTTGGAGTCAGAGGGGGTATTACTTATAGTCCATGCCTGGCTTGGAGACAATTTGGTTATGCTCGGAGGGATGGTCCTCATGACATGTTGATTCCTGATATAGTTTTTGACTTCGACAACGATACTCAAGGACTTCGCCAGAGATTTATCAGAGCTTGGAGGATGCCTAGTAGGATAGACAGCAAGACACTGGGGCACAGGAACTCCATCCCTTTGGAGCCTTACCTCAAGTGGGTACGAGCCCGCTCTCAGAAGTTAGTAATGCCTTATCCTCACATGCTCCCAGTAATCAAAGAGCCTGCCTTGGAAGGAGAGGTGTCTCATGTTATTCAGCACCCTGATATGCCCACATCCTGGGAAGAGATGCAGAAGAGCTGGATCCAGCTTAAGGAAGAGCGGAATTCTCTTGAGACTAGTTTGCATGCCAGTGAAAAGAAGGTCTTGGAGCTCACCCGCCTGTTGCATGAGGAAAGGAACCTCAACACTTACATAGCTCCAAAGAAGATGCGCAACATATTTTGGGATTGATTTGATCTTTTTGTACTTTTGCCCATGAGGCTTTGATGTATTAAACAATGATTTTCTTAATAATAATGTGTGTTCCTTTTGGTCTACAATAAATTTGAATTTTCGAACTCTTGAATGCATTGCATAAACACATATCATTCATCATGTGCATCATAGGTACTCTTCTTTTCAGGTTGTTTACTGTTCTTCGCTGTTTATTTCAGCATCATGAACCCTGAATCATCAACCGAGGCATCTATCAAGGCTCTTCAGGCGCAGAACGTCCAATTTCAGGCGCAGAACGCCCAATTTCAGGAGCTGATCAAGGGCTTGGCTCAGGGTCAACAAGAGTTGAAGACCATGCTTCTGAAGAAGACTAAGAAGAAGAGGAGGACTGTGCTATTTAACACTGGGCGCAGACTCGGGAACACTTTGGTTGAAGCTGAAAGGACTCCTCCATCTGTGACGGAAGGTAGTCACCAAGAAAGGGAGGTCCCTACTCCTGTGGGCTCTGATACTGAAACAGACTTCAACGACGAACAGTACCCTCCTGCTGAAGACCGGTACAAACAGCTGGAAGACAGATTAAAGGCTATGGAAGTTCAGCAGGTGCCTGGATTGGATTTCGGAGACTTGGGGTTATCTACTGGGGTGGTGATCCCACACAAGTTCAAGACACCTACCTTCGTGAAGTATGATGGGGCTTCCTGTCCCAAGATGCACCTCCGTTCTTATGTAAGGAAGATCCAGCCTTACACAGCAGACAAGAACCTTTGGATCCACTTCTTCCAGGAGAGTCTTTCAGGGACTCACCTCGATTGGTTCTATCAGCTGGATGGAATCAGCATTCGTAACTGGGAGGATCTGGCCACTGCTTTTTACAAGCAGTATCAGTATAATGCCGACCTCGCTCCTACGCGTACCCAGCTCCAGGGTATGTCGCTAGGGTCGGGTGAAGGTTTTAAGGAGTACGCCCAGAAATGGAGAGACCTGGCTGGCAGGGTGCAGCCACCATTGACGGATCGGGAGCTGGTAGATATGTTTTTGGGGACCCTATCTGGTCCATTTTTCAATCATCTCATTGGTAATTCCTCTGCTGGGTTTACTGATCTGATCCTAACTGGTGAAAGGATCGAGGCCGGTATAAAATCGGGGAAGATACAGAAAGTTGCCTCCTCCAGTACTGAGAAGAAACCCTTCAAAAAGGAGGCTAGTGCTGTATATAGCTCCCGGAGAACAGAGCGACCTGAACGCCACCAATCTGTCAGTGCGGTAATGATTGCCAAACCTGCTGCCGCTCCTCGGCCAACTAATCCTCAAAAGTTTGAAAGACCCCGGAGAGAGTATACCCGGTTAAGCATGACCTTATCACAGATCCTGCCACAGTTGCTATCCACCAATTTAGTGACTGTCAGGGAGGCTCCAAAGTTTCCCAATACTGCATCCCCCAAGTTCAATCCAAATGCTCGCTGTGCTTATCACTCTGATAGCCCGGGGCATAACACAGATGACTGTTGGGCCCTAAAGAATAAGGTTCAAGACCTCATTGATGCAAAGGAAATACAGTTCGAGGCGCCCGAGAGGCCGAATGTTGTGACTGCTCCCATGCCCCAGCATGGAGTGAATGCTGTTGAGGAGGATTTGTATGTAGCTTCGGTGGATGATGTTGCTACTCCGTTGCTGATGGTCAAGAGGAATCTGTTGCTAGCCGGTTTATTTCTGGGATGTAGCGAAGGTTGCCCTCTATGTGTTGCTTCCCCTGCTGGTTGTTCTCTGCTGAAGTCAGGTGTCCAAAACCTGATAGATAGTAGAGAGATTTTGTTCAGAAAGACTGTTGTTCATGCTGCTCCTGTTGAAGAAGTGTCGATCGTTACCATCTTCAACAACCATTCCGAGGCTCCTTCAAAGAAGCCTGTCCAAATTTTGTCAGTTCACAAGAGTGCTCCCATCACCATTACTGTTCCGGGGCCTATACCCTACAAATCTGATAAGGCTGTCCCATGGCACTATGGGGCGGATGTTTATGTTCTGGGTGTGAAACAAGAGTTCAACATTGATACTGGTGTCTCCAACATCACCGGGCCTGCTAAGGTCACTCGTAGTGGAAGACTGTTCTCGCCAGACATTGCTCCTCCGGTAATTCATAGGCCTTTGATCTTCACACCTGCCAGTGTGCCTGTTTCTCCCTCTGACCAAGTATCCACCCCTGCTACTGAGTCATCTGATACTCGGGGCAAGGGGATTGCTGCTGATGTGCCTGCCAGGACGGAGGCACCAAAGACCATTGTTGAGGCTTCCAAGCAGGAAATGGAAGAAATCCTCAAGATAATAAAGAAAAGTGATTTCAACGTTGTAGAACAGCTGGGGCACACCCCCTCTAAAATCTCCATGTTGTCACTGCTGCTGTGTTCAGAGGCCCATGCAAAGGCTCTGATTGCTTTCTTAAAGACAGCCCACGTACCCCAAGAGACGTCTGCTGACCAGTTCACCGACTGTGTGGCCAACCTAACCGCTGATAATGGCCTGGGTTTCTCTGATGCCGATCTGACAGCAAAGGGGAAAAACCATAATGATGCCCTGCATGTCTCCATTGAATGCAGGGGCACTACTCTTGCTCATGTGCTGGTTGACACAGGTTCTTCATTAAACGTGCTGCCTAAGAAGGCTCTGGATAGGCTGGATTGTGAGGGTCTAGAGCTCAAACCAACTCACATTGTTGTCCGGGCCTTTGACGGGTCCAAAAGAATGGTACATGGTGAGGTGGACATCCCAATCAGGGTTGGGTCACAGGTATTTGATTCAAAATTCTATGTGATGGACATCCATCCGTCCTATTCTTGTTTGCTGGGTCGCCCGTGGATCCACAAGGCTGGAGCTGTGACCTCCACATTGCATCAGAAGCTCAAGTACCCGGTCAGGGGGAAGATCGTAACAGTGCAAGGGGAAGAGGAGTACATGGTCAGTCACCTCAACTCCTTCAGATACGTAGAAATGGATGGGGAGTTCATTGAAACCCCCTTTCAACATTTTGAGGAAGTACCACAAACCTTGGCAGCAACAGAAGCAGATGAAGAGGTTTCTCCTTTGAAGATGGCCTCCTTAAAGGATGCCCGGGCTGTGATCGAAAGAGGTGAATGTGCAAACTGGGGCAAGCTCCCTGATCTTACTCCTAAGACTAACAAGTTTGGGCTGGGTTTCACCACAGAAGCTCAGAAAGCGGTGCGCAAGGCGAGAATTGGAAGACCTCCTGTGCTCATCACCCACTCAGAAGTGAATGCTATTGGAGAGGAAGATGAAATAGAAGAGTCAGAGTTCGATAGCTGGATCTACCCGACGGCCGACGGTGGATTGACCAATTGGACTGCTAAAGATTTTACACCCATAACTTTTGTTCCCCAGTAATGAATTTCTTTGTTTTTGATTTGTAATAAACAATAATTTGAAACTATATGGCCCGGTGTCTTACCCGGGGCACCGTGGTTTTATTTATGAGGGCTTTTGTTTGTCACCGTCATATATCATGAATAAAAGCATTGGACGTTTTTCACAATTCAAATTTTGCGCTCCTTTTCTTTCTTTTCTTTACATATTGCAAAACAGCTGTATTTACACACACACTCACTCATACAGGTTTCAATCCACTCTGGATCTCCCTGGTAGCAACTCTGCTACTGCCAGTTATGACTTCGAAAATCCGATCAACTTAGCCGAAGACGAAGGTGAAGATGATTGCGAAGTGCCTGGTGAACTTGCAAGACTGTTACAACAGGAAGAGAGGGCAATTCAACCCCATGAAGAGCCAGTAGAAATAATAAACTTGGGTACTGAGGAAGACAAGAAAGAGGTGAAGATTGGTGCCAACCTAGAACTCAGCGTGAAGCAACGGTTGACTCAGATGCTGCATGACTATAAGGAGATCTTTGCTTGGTCCTACGAAGATATGCCCAGATTAGATACCGACATTGTGGTCCATCACTTACCAACTAAAGAAGATTGCCCTCCAGTTAAGCAAAAAGTCCGCCGTATGCGTCCAGAGATGTCTGAGAAGATTAAAGCCGAGGTTATGAAGCAGTTTGATGCCGGGTTTCTTGCAGTGACTTCTTACCCTCAATGGGTTGCTAATGTGGTGCCGGTACCTAAGAAGGACGGCAAGGTCAGAATGTGTGTCGATTACAGGGATCTGAATAGGGCCAGCCCCAAGGATGACTTCCCTCTACCTCACATTGACGTCCTTGTTGATAATACAGCTCAACATAAAGTGTTCTCTTTCATGGATGGTTTTTCAGGCTACAATCAGATCAAGATGGCTCCGGAAGACATGGAAAAGACTACGTTTGTTACTCAGTGGGGCACCTTCTGCTACAAAGTCATGCCTTTTGGACTAAAGAATGCTGGGGCAACCTACCAACGTGCCATGGTTGCTTTATTTCATGACATGATCCATCATGAGATAGAAGTGTATGTTGACGACATGATCGCTAGGTCCCAGACTGAGGAAGAGCACCTTGATCATCTGCAGAAACTGTTTGACCGTTTGAAACTGTACAAGCTGAGGTTGAACCCGAACAAGTGCACCTTCGGGGTAAGATCGGGAAAGTTGCTAGGCTTCGTGGTGAGTGACAAGGGAATTCAAGTGGACCCTGCTAAGGTCAAAGCCATTCAAGAGATGCCAGTTCCTAAGACAGAGAAGGAAGTCAGAGGCTTTCTAGGACGTCTGAATTACATTGCTCGGTTCATCTCACACCTAACTGCTACCTGTGAACCAATCTTCAAGCTGCTGAAGAAAGATCAGGTAGTACGCTGGAATGATGAATGTCAGGCTGCTTTTGACAGAATCAAAGAATATCTCCAAGAACCACCCATCCTTATGCCACCAGTTGAAGGGAGACCTTTGATACTTTACCTGACAGTACTTGATAATGCAATGGGGTGTGTGCTGGGGCAGCATGACGAGTCTGGCCGAAAAGAGCATGCCATTTATTACCTTAGCAAAAAGTTTACCGACTGTGAGACCCGATACTCATTGCTTGAGAAAACTTGCTGCGCTTTGGTATGGGCTGCTCGCCGGCTGAGACAGTATATGCTGACTCACACTACCTTGTTAATCTCAAAAATGGATCCTATAAAGTACATATTTGAAAAGCCTGCTCTGTCTGGGAGAATTGCAAGATGGCAGATGATCTTGACGGAATACGACATTCAGTACACGACCCAAAAAGCCATCAAGGGAAGTGTATTGGCGGACCACCTAGCACATCAAGCGGTGGATGACTACCAATCAATGAACTTCGAGTTTCCAGATGAAAGCATTATGATAGTAACTGACTGTGAAATACCTGGACCGGATGAAGGACCTGAACCAGGATCCCGATGGTCTATGCACTTTGACGGAGCCTCCAATGCTTTGGGAAATGGTATCGGCGCCATAATCGTATCTCCACAAGGTACTCATACTCCACTCACCGCCCGGCTGTGTTTCAACTGTACTAACAACATGGCGGAGTATGAAGCGTGTATTATGGGTCTTCAAGCTGCGATCGACCTGAGGATCAAATTTCTGAGTGTCTTCGGAGATTCCGCTCTCGTGATCAATCAGATCAAAGGAGAGTGGGATACGAAACATCCAAACTTGATTCCTTACAGAGAATGTGTGTTGGCCTTGATCCCCCACTTCACAGAGATAACATTTGAGCACTTTCCAAGAGAAGAGAATCAGTTGGCGGACGCGTTAGCTACAATGTCTTCAATGTTCAAGGTTAAATGGGATAATGAAGCTCCCCGGATCATCATCTGGAAACTGGACGAACCGGCATACTGTTGTGACCTCGAAACTGAATTGGTAACTGAGAAGCCTTGGTACCACGAAGTGAAGAGATATCTGGAAGCTCAGGAATACCCTGAAGGTGCTTCTGTCAATGATAGGAAATTCCTGAAGAGGTTTGCAACCAAGTTCTTCCTAAGAAACGGCATCTTGTACAAGCGAAACCATGATTCAACCTTACTACGTTGTGTGGATAAGACTGAAGCAGAAAGAATCATGGAAGAGCTGCATGAAGGGACCTTTGGTACGCACTCCAGTGGACATACTATGGCTAAGAAAATCCTACGGGCAGGATATTACTGGTCTACAATGGAAGCTGATTGTTACCAACATTCCAGGACATGCCACAAATGCTAGATTTATGCAGATAAAGTGCATGTTCCTCCGGTTCCCTTGAATGTTCTGACTGCACCTTGGCCGTTTGCAATGTGGGGCATAGACATGATCGGCGAGATAAAACCTACGGCATCCAATGGACATCGCTTCATCCTAGTGGCGATTGATTATTTTACGAAGTGGGTTGAGGCCGCATCCTATGCTACGGTAACCAAGACTGTTGTGGCACGGTTCATTCGGCACAACCTGATCTGTCGGTACGGTGTCCCTGAGCGGATTATTACAGATAACGGCACCAATCTGAACAATAAGATGATCGCTGAGCTCTGCGAACAGTTCAAGATACAGCACCACAATTCTTCTCCTTACAGACCGAAGATGAATGGGGCTGTAGAAGCAGCTAATAAAAACATCAAGAAGATCGTGCAGAAGATGACAGTAACGTATAAAGATTGGCACGAGATGTTACCGTTCGCTCTGCATGGGTATCGTACCTCAGCTAGGACGTCAACCGGGGCAACTCCTTTCTCTCTGGTTTATGGCATGGAGGCAGTTTTGCCAATCGAAGTACAAATTCCTTCTCTCCGGATAATGAAGGATGCAAATCTGAATGAAGATGATTGGATCCAGACGCGACTTGATCAGCTCAACCTTATTGACGAAAAGAGACTTGCTGCTATCTGTCATGGTCAGACGTATCAGAAACGAATGATCAGGGCATTTAACAAAAAGGTCAGGCCACAGGAATATCAAGTCGGGGATCTGGTGATCAAGCGAATCATCCTTCCTCAGAGTGATCCAAGGGGCAAATGGACCCCTACGTACGAAGGGCCATTTGTGGTTAAGCATGTGTTCTCAGGAGGAGCAATGATATTAACCAACATGGATGGTGACGACCTTCCTCACCCCGCCAATGCAGACATAGTTAAAAAATACTACGCATGAAAAAAAGACCCGCTAGGCTGACATGTCTAGGCAAAAGTTAGGGCTTCCCACCGAACCAAAAGGGTTCGGGCAAAATGAAGGGATGAAAATGAAAAATCTGTACACCCGGCAAGTCGAAAACCTGAAAAGGCGGCTTGGGCAAAAATGGGTATCCCGATGGACTGAAAACCCGAAAGGGCAGTCCAGGCAGAAGTTAGGGATAAAAGCGTAATACTATGTCTCATTGGATCACTTTGCATCCAGAATCCGGTATCTACATCAAGACGGCATCGATCAGTCAGCTTCACCTTCAACCAAGGTCATCAAGTGATGAGACGCTCAGAGTTATAAAGGCAATAGCAGAGTTGAAACCCAGTGGATCATTCATATTTCACATAGCTGTTTATTTTCTTTTGTACAAAACTTGTATAAACTCTCTCGTTCGGCGACGTTTCTCTTACTAGGGTGTCAGCCTCTTGTACACAAAACGCCTATTCACAGGCTATTCAAAATCAATACAAATATACTTTTCAGTTAAACGTGCCAACTGTTTTTTTTTTCTTTTTTCTGTTTTGTTTTGCGAAGAACGTCCAAGGTTCAATTTGTGATATATGCATTGACAATAAATTGCTAGCTCATAAATATTTGCATACGAAACGAAGAATTAATTGCAGGTGACACTAGAAACAGGGGCAATAAAGAGTTGTCTGAACAGTCTAATTGTTCTATCCTCTAAGGTACCAAGGTAGGTTCAGCTAAAGAACCCAAACAGGTATCTTAAGTTCCCCAGAGAGTGAGACAGCAAGTCAGTGCATTCTTCCCCAAACAAAGTTAACAAGTCTCCAGGAAATTGGGTATTCTCGAGTAGATCCCAATATTCCCCAGCAGCATATATTCTTAACAAGCATCCCCGGCAGTCTTGGTCCAAAAATTGTTCCCCGGCGGCATACATCAACATTCAAAGGAATCACTCCCCCAGCATATCAAAACTTCCCCAGGAGAGTCCCATCCAAGTTCCCCAGGAAAGATGGAATTCATCACTCCAAGCAGTAAGCTTATCCCCAGTTAAATTCTGGAAGCTTATTCTTCACAGAGCACGAACGCGTCGTCCGGCTTTATTTAAAGAGTTATTTCCTTAACAGGATATAACTAGGTTATCCTCAGCCAAAAGCCACGGAAAGGTCGTCGTCAACATAGTTCTTTCCTATCCCCAACGAAGTCCATTAACACTTCCAACAACAAAGGCATCCTCAGCAAATAATCGTCAACACTTAACGAAGTATTTCTCTCCCCACAGAGTATTGCTTCCCAGCATGGTCGTCAGAGTATCTTTCCTCGCCGCAACGGAGTCATCTTCTCCTACCGGTATTCTTGCAACTATCATCCCCAGCAGAAGTACAAGTTTATTCCTCAATATCAGCCCAGGATACGACTTCCCGGCACCCGTCAAGGATTTACTTTCCTAGACGAAAACATACATAAAACATCACATACATCATTATAGCATGCATAACGCACTGCATCATACAAGTCTCATTTATGTTGAGAACATCATTGCTTGATCCATATCATGCATTGCATATGACTGACTTTTATCTTTCAGGAAAGATCCAGTTAAGTTCTCAAGCTACATTTCAAGACCTAGACCGGTTCAGTTAAATCGTCCCAAGATTTTCCTGATGCTTATCCAGTCAAAGGCCTTCTCTGGTTCAGTCAGATCGACCCTAAGATCTCCCTGATGCTTATCTAGTTGAAGACGTTTCAAGACCTAGACCGGTTCAGTTAAATCGTCCCAAGATTTTCCTGATGCTTATCCAGTCAAAGGCCTTCTCTAGTTCAGTCAGATCGACCCTAAGATCTCCCTGATGCTTATCTAGTTGAAGACGTTTCAAGACCTAGACCGGTTCAGTTAAATCGTCCCAAGATTTTCCTGATGCTTATCCAGTCAAAGGCCTTCTCTGGTTCAGTCAGATCGACCCTAAGATCTCCCTGATGCTTATCTAGTTGAAGACATTTCAAGACCTAGACCGGTTCAGTTAAATCGTCCCAAGATTTTCCTGATGCTTATCCAGTCAAAGGCCTTCTCTGGTTCAGTCAGATCGACCCTAAGATCTCCCTGATGCTTATCCAGTTGAAGACATTTCAAGACCTAGACCGGTTCAGTTAAATCGTCCCAAGATTTTCCTGATGCTTATCCAGTCAAAGGCCTTCTCTGGTTCAGTCAGATCGACCCTAAGATCTCCCTGATGCTTATCTAGTTGAAGACATTTCAAGACCTAGACCGGTTCAGTTAAATTGTCCCAAGATTTTCCTGATGCTTATCCAGTCAAAGGCCTTCTCTGGTTCAGTCAGATCGACCCTAAGATCTCCCTGATGCTTATCCAGTTGAAGACATTTCAAGACCTAGACCGGTTCAGTTAAATCGACCCTAAGATTTTCCTGATTCTTACCCAGTCAAAGGCCTCTCTGGTTCAGTCAGATCAACCCTAAGATCTCCCTGATTCTTATCCCAGTAGAAGACACCCCAGATTTTTCTCAACGAGCGTTGTTGAAGTTAAAATCACCCAGATTTTTCTCAACAAGCGTTGTTGAAGTTAAATACACTCCAGACTTTTCTCAACAAGCGTCGTTGAAATTAAAGTCGCCCAAGGTTTTCTTACCGTTCACGCTAAGGTAGTAACCATCCCTGGTTCTTTCATCGCCGTTTGAAGCTCCAGACTCAGCTCCTGTAACCAGTCAGGACACGTCTATACCAGGCATCTAAAAATCAGCTCCTGCAACGTGTCAGGTACTCATTTTCTGTTTTGCAGGTATGCAGGTTCTCGCCAAGGAATCTCTTACGCAATCAAACATCCAGATGGCATCTATAATCCCATTCCCCCATCATTGCTAACATGTGAGCGCAAATTTCTGGGCACTCTAGTGTCCAATCATCTTTTACCCTCGGATTACGAAAGGCACGTCGGCCAATCTGCATCCTCAGGTCTAAGAAGATTGAACAGGGGCAACTGTTATACCCCAAAATTTGCCCTCCCATATTCCTCAAGAAGTTGCCAAGCCAAGCTACAAAATTCCCCAAGGGTTGTGCAGTGCAACAGTCTCCCATACAGTCAAAATTAGGGTTTTGAGTCTGATCAAGAAAAAGAAGTTTTCAAAGGCTCAATCAAGTCTCATATGCTTACAAACATGGTCAAGCATCCTCATATCAAGTTTCAAGACATTCAGCTCAAGATTGCACAGTCAAAACCCTAAATTGCACTACAGTCAACTGTAGGGGCAAAATGGTCATTTGACAGTCAAAAGTTCAAATTTTTGGTCAACATATCATTTTGAAGCCACAAACATCATTTGATCAATGCTTGATCATGATTCTCAAAATTTGGCTCAGAAATCATCAAAGATGCAAAAGTTGCTATATTTGGACAGCTGAAAAAGTCAACTGAAATTGACCGGGGCATAACTTTCACATGGATTATCAGAAAAATTCCATCCAAAGCTCATTTTGAAGAGAAAGACATTTCCTACAACTCATCTTCATACTTCAAGTCCAAGAAATGCTCTCACAAAAAGTTATCAATTTCAACATTACAGGTCATTTTCAAAAGTCAACAAAAAGGGACTTTAAGTCAAAGGCCATAACTTGAGATTGGAAAATCAAAATGACATGGGACCAAAGGCATTGGTTAGAGGACTCAAAGACCTTTCCAAAATGTCCAATAAAAATTGAGCAAGTTATGCCTTGTAGAAGTTGGGAAATTTTTGTGAAATGGCAAAAGTCAACTATCCTTGAAACTCCAATTTTTTACAAAAGGGCCCACTTTCTTCCACTTGATTCATCCTTGTCATGCCACACACGTGTCCCATGATTAATTTCAAGACCAAATATTGATTTTTTTATTTTATTTAATTTTTGATAATTTAATTCATTTTAAATCTTTAAAAATTCAAATAAAATTCAAAAACCAATGGAATAGTGTCATTTGAATTTGGACAACTTCCATGTATCATGGGCCAACTCAAAAACTCAGGCTAGGGTTAAATTGCACACTAAGTCTTAGTCTTGGCTTAAAAGAAGGAAGATTGGTTAATGGTGAAAACCCTAGGACTAGTTCTTTCATGAGCATGAATTAAGGCCAACTAGCAAGCCAATTCTCTTCCCTCATAAGCACCAAGTCAAACCCTAACCATAACACACCATATGCTGCGCTGAAAAGCCTATTGACAACTTGAAAGATTGGCCATATAACTCAAAAACTGATTTCAAAGTTGGGGGTGGTTTTAAGTCCTAAGATTGATTCTAATAGCTTCCTGGACCATTTCTGAACACATCCCAACTCCAAACATCTTTCAAAACTCCAGGAATTGGTAGGGAGAACTCAAACCGTGTCACATAACTTTTGAAATCGCATATCACAATTCATACGTCCTTTTGCATTTTTATTGATGAATTCTTGTTCCTTACAAAGTTTCTAAGCTATCCATTGTGTTTAATTGCATTTTTGTTGATCATACGCGAATCTACCATGTTTGGATATTAGGGTTTTCAGGATTCAAAATTAGGGCTTCTCAAACGAAGCAAAATCATGACTCCAGACTCACACCATTACGCTCAGCTCATCAAGACGAAGAAAAGGCACTAGTCGCGATAAATTTACGATCACCATAGCGCTAGTCGCTATTTTCTTGTAGCTAGTCTAAGGCCACGCTTCCAAAACCGTTGCCTTACAACCTTGTTTCAGAAAAAAAAATAAAAACGATGAAGAAGATGGAATCGTGTCACTCAGTAATTCGAGGGTTTAAAAAGTGGCGCGCTGACTCCCACTAATCTTGTTTTTCCTTTTTAACATTTGTTTGCATATTATATATCAAAATGGCTAGGTGGCTCAGCTGGCACGCTGTCAACGCATTGATGTCCAAAGACCTGGGTTCGAACCCCAGGTCTATACAATTTCCATATTATTTTGCACTAATAGTTCTTATGCAGCATGCCTATTGAGGAGTACCATATTCCCTCACCATCAAGCCATACACGTGCCCAACGTCCACAATCACAAGGCTGAGGATGGAGGAACACGTATGCTCAGGTCAACACACTCACACACTATGCAAAAAAGTCAAGAAGGGCCATGCTTATTGGGCCAGATTCCACTAATTTGACCTCCAATTTTGGGGCTACCCCCCCCCCCCCCCTGGTTTGCATTTTCTTTTCACTTTTTTTATCTTATTTTCTTTTTGCAATTTTGTTTAATTTATCATCTCAATTTAATTAATTTATTTTATTTTTTTACAAAATACAAAAACTTAATTAAAAAATCAGAAAAAGGCAAAAAATATAATTTTTATTTTAATTACTTTTATAAATAAATTACATGTAATTATTTAGTTTAATTAGGTTTTTAATTTTAATTCCTTTTTAATAAAATCCAAAAATATAGAATTAGGTTAATTAATAAATTTTATACCTTTTTAAACTTTCTTTTTTTATCACAATATTATTTATTTATTTATTTTATTTTTATAATTAAATGTACATAAGCAAAAATTAGGGTTTAATTTAGATTAATATAACATTTTTGCAATAAACTTAAAAAACAATAGAATTAGGGTTAGTCAATTATAATTAATTCCTTCTGTTTCTTTTTCTTTTAAATCTTAAAAAATACAAAAATACCAAAACATTTAATTTTAATTTTAATTCTTCATTAATTTTAATTTATTGCAAAAGGGTCCAACGCCCATGTTCATAATGTATTTAATTTGCGCCTTTATTTTACGTCATTTATTATAATTATGTATATGTCCCAAAGCCTTGTAACTTTATTTCTCGCACTTTTATTTTATTGCTTCTTTACTTTCAGTCAAATCGGGTTCGGTTTATTTTGGCGATGTGGACCCGCGCCATTTGTAATAGTTTAGATTTATTTTTTCGCAAACTTTATAACTGTTAAATGCATGCAAGAATGAATGGCCCTAATTAAAATCAAGCGTAGAACACAACAAACATGACAAGACAAATAATTGAAACATGACACACAATTCGCACACACCACCCCTAGGGTACGCCTCACTGTTGCCTTTCGAAAGGTGATCGTCGAGTAGAGGACGTCTTAGTAAGTCCTCATGATCCGGGAACCTGGCATGAGGGTAGCTTCTAAAGCGTCTTCCCATTGCTCTGGTGATCACCATGTCCCGAACCTCGAATTGACCCGAACACCTCCAACGGTGGTGCTACCTACCTCTCAATGGTGGGATGGCACTACTTTAAAGGACATTTACACAGACGAATTCCTTAGGGTAGGTAGACGACTCATGGATACTTGCTCTCTTCAAAACAAACTGAAATCTTTTCACACCAACACTTTTCAAAAGCTTTCGAAGCAAATTTTTCAAACACTCTGACATACGAGTCGAACTGAAATTTTTCAAAGAAACTTTGTAAAACCCACATTGAAAAGCAAACAAACAATTTTGAAAACACATTGAGCAAGTATCTAAGAGCCCATGGATAACCATGGATAGAAAGGGTGCTAACACCTTCCCTTTCTATAATCTACCTCCCGAACCGAGAGCAATCTCTTTAAGGAATTTTTTTGTGCTTTTGTCCTTTCCATTTGGAGAAAATAAAAGACGGTGGCGACTCTTGCTTACCGCGACATTTCGCGAAACCAGCGTTAAACAGTCAGTTCCAGATCCACCGATCACAATGGCCTCAGGCCATGTTGTCATTTAATGCTTGAAATGAAAGAAACAGGAAACAGGAGTATGAAATGAAGCCTTTGGTTTCCACACTGACTTCCAGGCACAGCCAGAGACACGCTCACACTGATTTCACTGGCCCAATCGAAGAAGGCAACAAGGCAGAAAGGCCCAGCCAGAGGCACACTTGCACTAAGTCCAGGCTCAGACAAATGGTGCTCCCATGCTGGTGCCAGCCTCCAATCGAAGTACATGACCTGATTGGTGCCAGCCTCCAATCGAAGTACATGACCTACTGGTGCCAGCCTCCAATCGAAGTACATGACCTGACTGGTGCCAAAGCCCAATCGAAGGCCATGACCTCACTAGTTCGAACTCCCAATCGAAGGAGGCCAACAGAATGCAAATCGAAGGCTGCTACTTCCTGGGTCGAAAGACACTCATTTTTCTTACTTTTATCTTATTTTTTCCTTCATATTTTTTATGCCTTTCGATATGGTTGTAATAGCGTAGGATTTTATCTTTCTGCATTTTATTTACTTTGTACAAATGCTAGTAATTAGGCGTGTATGGCAAGATAAAATCAACAAATAAACAAACCAAAAAATCCAAAAAAACACTCTTTAATCCTTACTTGAATATATCTTAAAACCCGTAAAACACTCAACAAATTAAAACTTCCCCCAAGGGCATGTTATCTCTGTTCTACCGCGATACCGGCCGTGCCTATTGCTAGAATGCGTGCGTTAATGTCGCCCACTAAAAAAACACAAACAAATTAACTTTTTTTTAGAGGAACTACAGTGTTTTGATTCCTTCATTGGATACGTGGGCAAAGGGTCGCGAAACCCTCACGAACGCAATAATAAAAACTCATTTCTTTCCCCTTAAGCAAACATAGTTGTAGATAAATACACCCTTGTATATAACAAACAATTTTAACCAAAAACATATATTCCAAAAGGTTCTTGCGGAGTACCGCAGATGCATTGGGTGCTAATACCTTCCCATTGTATAACCAACCCCCGAACTCTTGATCTCTTTCAAAAACGCATTGTATTTTCACTACTTTTAAGTATTATTTTACATTGCATGTTTTAGGGTTTTATTTCGCTCTTTTCCCTTTCCCCTTGGAAATAATAAAGCGCGGTGGCGACTCTTGCTTTTGTGAGTCAAGTTAATTAATAGCTTGATCTCCGATTTTCACCGCTACACAACCATAAAAGCCCTTATGATTCTTGTCTTTATATTTTCAATGTAAATTTTTGGATAAATGCATAAATTAGTTTTTTGTTTTCAAGATTGTTGGATGAGTGTTAATGTCCCTCACCTTTGTGTGTTCTTCATATATTGATGAATTTTTACTTGGCGTGATTCATGATTAAACTTGTTTTGTTTTTTATTGTTTATTGTGATTTTTTTACTTAGGTTTCGTTTCATTTACATTTGTCGTTGTAGGATTGTGGTAAGTATTTACCTTGTGTGTGCGATTTTGTTTGAACCATACATTTGTTTTCCGTTTTAAAAACTTGTTGATCATGATTCCTCGATTAGTTACTTTTGTTCTTTGATTTGTTTGGACTTGTTTAAGGACAAACAAGTTCAAGTTAGGGAGAGTTGATAAGTGCCAAAATGATAGTATTCTGTGTATGTAATTTGTGGCACTTATCGGTTTTTTTGTTAATATTCTTTGAATAATTCCCAAATTTGTTTGTATTTATGTATACTTTTTATATAATTGATTTTTTGATTCATTTGTGTACCGTTTGATAGGTTTAATGTCTTTTTTTAGGTACTAACGCATATTTGGAGCATCGGCGAATAAGGTGTCGAAGGCACGACTCAGATATTCATTTTTGGACAAATCCAAGAAATAAAGTTGCTTCAGGTCGCGCTTAGCATGCTCCCAGCACGGGTTCTGGAGCATAGGCGATAAGTTTGGCGCTAAGCCCGGTATTTGGCACTTAGTGCCGTTTAAGGCTGTTTAGTTTGATAAGTAAAAATGCACTTAACGCTATTTCCACACTTAGCGCGGTCTGTGATTTTCAGTTTGTGTATAAATAGTTTAGAACATAATTGTGTTAGGTTTTATCATCTCCTCCTTAAGAAGGTTGAGCTATTATTCAATTTTCTGTAGTTTAGATGTTTACCCAACATCATTGGATGGTGCATCTTGTCGATTGGCTATTGGTTGACGCGGATTGCTTTGACACCGTGTGAAGTTTTTGGTTCATCTCCTTCTTCCTAGTGTATCATGCCAATAATGGGTGTTGTATGTATATTGTACTCTTATTGTATGTATATATTTTGATCATGGTATTGTATATATGCTTTCTTTACAAATCTTGATTGATGTTGTTCTTGACTTTTTTGCATTTGTGTTTGGGTTTTAGGTTGTTCTAGAGATATACTTCATAAATCTTGATTAGGTAATGATATCTATTAGTTTCTAAACTCTAGACATAGATTTAGGGATAATAATCGTTGTGGGTATCAGAGCTTAATGTCTCTGTATTGTCTTTGTCGTGCTGAGAGATTGTTGATTCGAGCAATACGGTTGTCTCGACTTTGCGTTAGGCATAACCTCTATTGTGGCACCTTTAGAACGTTGCCTGATGATTTTGATGCGTATGGTTGGTTGCATGCAATTGATCTTCAAGTTTAATTATTTGACAGGTAGAATGAAATTCAAATCCAAAATGAATTCTTTTAGGCTACAAATGATTGTTTATCGCTTTCTTTATAGCTTTATTTACTTTTCCTGCACTTACCTTCTCCAAACCCAAACCTAAACTTAGAAGGATTGAGACTATCGAACGGTAGTTTTTCCCTCTCACTAATCCCTATGGAGCCGATATGATATTACCTATATCACCCTAAAATAAATACTTACTTTTGCTTGCCACTTTACCGCTTCAGCACTGTCTTTCAAGGAGGCGACTGGGTCGACACCCTTTCGATTTGCATTTGGATACAACGTGGTTCTGCTAGTCGAGATACACTTGGAATGAGTTCGAGTACAACGCCAACACGAACTTTCATCATAGCAGTATTGGAATATGATGCTTGATGAAACAATAAATCTGGGTGAAGAAATATTAGCTACGTTAGATATGCTAATTCGACAAAAAGAGCGGATTACAAGGGCTTACAATAAAAGGCCTAAAATAAAAGCGTTTGTAGTAGGCAATTATGTGTGGAAAGTTATCCTTCCTATGAATCGGAAGGATAGAAGTTTGGGGAAGTGGTCACGGAATTGGGAAGGACAATTCCAAGTACTGCAGGCGTTCACCAATAATTCGTATGAGATCGAAGAGCTAGGCTTCGATCAAAGAATCTTAAAAGTAAATGGGAAATATTTGAAAAAATATAGACCTATGCTTCAAGATGTTCAAATTACTACAAAATAAAGCAGGTTAAAATATTATGGGCCAAAATGGATAAATACCAAGTTGGATATCAAAAGTTCCCAAAGGGGTTACATATTCAAAAACGAGTCTCGGCTAGAATGTGAGCAACAACAAAATTATAAAGGAAATCGGGATTTGAGGTCTTCCAAACGGGTTTTGTCGTAAGTAACTTTCTGGTCGAGACGAGTCTTCTTAGCTGACAGGTGACTAATCTTGATCCTAAGTTGAAGGGCTTTTTCACCATGAGTTATTCCCTCAAGAGTGGATTGGTGGACTTCGTCGAGTGAATGGCCGTCAGACAAATTTAATAAGGCCTTTTGACATTTGGTGTTGACAATTTTCTAGTTGAGCGCTTCAATTTGGTTTCGATAGCTCAAGATTTCTTGGTCAAAGGAGAAATGTTGTTTAAGGCGGGTTTGTCTTTTAGCCTTAAAATCATTAGCCTTCTACCCATAAATTTCACTCAATTCCCACTCAACTCTCATTTCATTTGCTTTGGTTTTTAGTTAGAGATCGGTGTGTCGGCGGAGTGTGAGATCTTTTATGAGTTGGTTAAAGGAAGCCTCGAAGTTGATCAAATATCGAGCCAAGGAGTCAGGAATAGGATGTTGGGAAATGGCGTCAAGAAGCTTAAAAATCTCACCTGCCATGAAATCTTCCTCCTCAACAACGACTAGAAACTCACTCTCAAAGAAATAAGACCGTAGTTGGTGAAGTGCGTAGATTACTTTGGCCTCCATTTCAATGATGGATAGAGAGGTAGAACCATGGGGTGGCGAAGTAAATGGGAGTATGTCGAAAAAGGTGAATCTCTCTGAATGCTGCCATTGGATCTTGTTTCTTCAAAGCCTCAATTTCGGTCTGAGCTGCAGAGTTGATGGGCGATGCATCATGCAAGGTTTGAAATTTAGTCTTGTCAAAAGCTGGGTGGATGGTGTTGTACCCCAAAATTTGCCCTCGCATTTTTCTACAAGCAATCTCAGCTTCAGACATTTCCTGACTTTTCAAACTGGCTCAAGAATCGGACAAACGGACTTTTCTTGACAGTCAAGCAAAATTAGGGTTTTTACTGATTTTTAGGACTCTGGATTGTTTCACAGTTGGCTTAGGGTTTGGATGATTTTTGGTTCAATTTTGATCAGGCGAGCGTTATTTGGCATTTAATCAGGAGTTAAAGTTTTATGGGCGTATTCTCAGAAGAATTTAAATTCCACAGCACTTTGCAGTTTATTCCGAGATTCGGGTTAAAATTCATGTTATCTTGATTTAATCAGTAAAGGAGGCAGTTGGTTTGAATTCACCAGTCAAAAAGGATGTGTGCAACGTGGAATTACAGTGCTTGGCAAAAGAATCAGTGAAAAAGAAGGATTGCATCTGATCAAGTTTTTGTGTGTTCGACTGTGCGTTGCTTTGAATAATGGATACGTCGAATTCATTTATTTTGATCAACAAAGGTTTAGTTGATTATTTATGGTTCTAAGAATTAAAATATTTGAAATTTAAACTTTCATTTTATTTTATTTAAGGAACTATAAATAACAAGTAAACAATTAAAGAAAAGGAATTGAAAAAAGAATTAAATATCAATGGAGTTTTTATTTCATATTTAATAGTCGTTACAATTGTTATTATTTGGATACGAGTATTTATTACAAAGTATTTAAAATAATAATAAGTGTACAAAAATTAAATTGAAAATAAAAATTCTATCCTATTTCTAATTCTTCATTCTTTATTTTGCTCTGGTGCTCCATTTTTTTTATCTGCAAAAAGAAAAGGAAAAAGTCAAAGGCAGTTGAATTAAAAAAGACAGATAAAATTTGCTCATCATTAGGGGCCACTGACTGGGATCAGTTGACCCTCTCTGCAAATCGCGGGATTTCTCCCGGTTCACAAAGAGGGAAGAATTCCATTTTTTATTCATGAATGTCAAAATGCATAATTTTTAAAAGTTCAAACTACATAGTTCAAATCCAAAGTTCAAACTGCATAGAAAATCCAATTCCACTTTCCATCAAAAGCAAAAAGAGCAATTCACTGTCAAAAGTACAAGTCTACTCAAGGCTACCAAAGAGAGGTTTCGGCCAAGATATCAAGGAAAAGATAAAGAGTAGAAAGTTGTCAAAGAAAGAAAAGATGCAGAATAATGTGTTATGCAAGACTTAATCATCATTTCCCAGCATACAGGGGCCCCTTCAGAAAAGATAGTACAAGTAAAATCATATAATATTCAACTGTACTATAGAGTGAGAAGAAGAGAGAAATAGAGGCAGGTTTTGTAGGCTTTAGGTTTAGACAGTGCAGAAATAACAAGAAAAGATATAATCCAAGAGAAGCATCAATTCAACATTATTCAAAATTGGGCAGAAATACACAGCATAGACAATTACCAAAAATAGAAAAGTGCCAAGAAACTTTGTAAAACTACCCAGCAAACTTGGATCAAAGAAAATACCAAGGTTTGAATAAATATTAGGCGCCAAAGACCAAGAGAAAGAGGACAAAAGAACACAAGAAAACATACTGTCAAAAAAAACCTGATTGAGCCAAGCACCAATATCACAAAAATATATAATCTGCAAACAACATAACCAAGCCAAGCAGACATAAACCCACGGCAAGTTCAAACCTAAACAAAAACACCATAACATGCTGTCATAACCTCATACCTGTCCAGAACCTCATAAAACCCACAAGCCAATACAACACAGTAAAAGAAGAAGAAAATAGACAATCTGCAAAACCTGCTAGGCATCCAGCCTGTTACCCCGGCCTCAAAAACCTCCAACCACAACTCAAAAGACAGAGAGAAGTGCTAACAACCATCAACCTGCCTAACCCAAGCAGGCCTCACAAGTTATCAAACACAAAACATAAAACACACTGCAAGCTCAATTCCTGTCAAAAGCCTCAAACACCAAGTTCTAAACCAAAATGCAAAAACTTACTGTCACAACCATGAAACCATCATCCTGTCAATAAACCATCAAACATACAGCTCAAAAACAGAATAACCTACAGAACTACCAAAACCTCACCTGTTACTGTCAAAAACCAACATAATCCCTCAAGCACACCCAAACCTCAAAGCATTCAAAATCAACTCCTAGGCCTCAGAGTTTCCTCATCATAGGCAACAACATAGGCAACAACATAGGCAAAATCATAAGCAACCATTCAACGAAAATTCAAGGCAACATATAGTAGAAAAAGAGAGATAAAGAAGTGAATTAGAAAGAAGGTTTTCAGGCAAATACAAATCATCATAAAACCCTCACACAGCAAGAGGTGACAACGAAGATACCAGGGTCATCAGAAGCAAATCAAGCATCACGTTCACGCCGTCCCGGCCTCCTAAGCGTCTCCACTCCGCCTCTCCTCCATCTCCAAAGTCAGGTAGCCAATCTTCTCCCCCTTTCCTCTTCACCACCTCATAATAGTACGAATTTAGGAATCAGAACTCAAATTAAAACACGCAATTCGTAAAAGAAAAGAGATAAGAGCATAACACTGAAAGCAAACCTTGTATCAAGAGGACACCGAGCCCGTGCCATGGAGGGAAGAGAGGTCTGGAGGTGACGCTGGTGGCCGGAGTGAGTTGCTCAGGAAGCTTGCAAGGATGAAGACGAACATGAACGGCGCGCCGCTGCTAACCTAATTTCCTTCCCTCAACTGAACAAACATTCCCCAACCCTAAATTCATTCTGGCCCCCAAACGGGCCTTGCCCATTCCGTTTTGCCTTAAGCCCATTGGATTCAAAAGGAGCCTTAATCTCATTCTTATTATCACTAACATTTTTTTATATAACAAACATTAATCTCAATCTTTTTTACTAAACCACATATTTTTTCTAACTTAACATTTTTTCCTATATTAAAATTGAAAATACTTGCTTCTCTTTATTTATTTACTCTTTTATTTAAAATACATTTTGTACATACATTTTAAAACATTAATTTTATAATATTATACATTTTTTTATCATATAGTTAAAATATCCTTTTTAAGTATATATTTGTATATAAAATAACAAAATACTTTTTTATACATAATTAACTTGAAAACATTTTTAATACACGTTAAAATACATTTGTACATATCATTTTTATCATATAATTAAAAATTGAAAATACTTTTTTTTTATTCTTTTAATTAATTTACTTTTGTACATAACAATTAAGAATATACTTCTTTTTTATCCATAATTCAATTTTTTGACATTTAATACATTTTTATACATAATACAATTTAATTAAAACTTGAACTTTCAATTAAAACATTTTCTCATTATACATAATTTAAATATACAAATCAAAGATTCCTTAAAATACATGTCTAGGTCAAAAAACCCTAATACGCTTCAATTTCACATTATCGCGCTTGTAAATAATTACACATACTCATATACATCTCACACTTACACTTACACCAATACATTCACATTGCCCTATACACATTTGTTTATCTTATATTTGCATATTCGATATTTACATTTGATCTCACATTCGATTTGGTTGTAACTTATTGGATACTATAAGTCTCATCCCCTTTTGTACATTTATACCCCCACTCCCGGACACTATTCTGTAATAGCGTAGATTTTATATTTCCGCAATTTATCGCTTTCAATTATACCATGGTTAGACCTAGGGTTTGTATGTACATAAAATCAAACGCTAGATAACCTAATACAAGACAAATACATGTAATCAATACACAATCACACTTGCACCCCCTAGGGTAATCCCACATGTTGCCTTCCAAAATGGGCCATGCTTGCACGTCGAGTATCTTTGGCAAAACAAATTCAAATGATCATAAGTCCCCCAATGACGCTTTTGAAAGTTGCCTAAAACGGAATGATCATAGTCCCTTCAAAGCAAATTGCCAAAGACACTTGGCATCATTGCATTCATGGTCCATACGATGACCCGCGCCCGTCCCGAATAAACTTCCTAAACGCAAGATTGTCTACCAATTTCAATGGTAGAGCAAAATTGTTAAAAAGGGGTTAAAACATAACAAAAAACCTTTGAGTACAATAGGGTAGACAAACTCTTAGTTACTTGAGATCAATTTGCAAAAAAACACTTGTCTTCTTTTCAAAAAAAAACACAATCCACAACACTTTCAAACAAACTCTCAAAAACATTTGAAACATCTTTTCGAAAAGATCCACACTTTTGTAAAACACTCAATCACGAGTCAAATACATTAGTTGCCTAAGACAAGGCATCTTTTTCCAAAACATTTTCAAAAGCACCCACACACACACCATTTTTAAAGCAATCGAAAAACAAGGCAAGTGATCTAAAAAACCAAGTAACTAAGAGCCCATGGATAACCATGGATGAAAAGGGTGCTAATACCTTCCCTTTTCATAATCTACCCCCCGAACCCACGAAATATCTCAAAAGGTTTTTGCTGTGCTTTTTTAACCTTTCCTTTAGGATAAAATAAAAAGTCGGTGGCGACTCTTGCTCAACCGCACAAGTGCGAATACGAACGCAAAACACTAGTCAGTTCTCCCACCGTATCACAGAACTGGCGACTCTGCTGGGGACAATTCTTAAGTGGGGTTACCTTAGGGCTTAGATCACCTTTGTTTTCAATTGATTGCTTTGTTTGCTTTACATTTGTGGGCTTTGTATCGGAGTTTTATAGATCCTAACCCGGATCTGGGGATACCTTCTTAGAAAGTAGCAACAAGGCTGTGAGGGAACTGTGCGGGGTATACCGACATGGTTGAAGCAGTCTGCTACGTTGATGTGGCACTTTGGTGCGTACCGGTAACCCTTGAGTTCAGTCAAGGAGAGTACGGGGCCGCCGCGTGGTGTCGTGAAGCATCAACTGACCTTAGGAACCTTAATTGAACCATCTTGGCCTTTTTAGGGTAGTGAGATAACTGACTTTGGTGCAGTCCGAGGTTGGTTGATACTCGATACTACACTCAATTGAGGGTTGCTTTCCTGGGATATTTCGGTCGCCAGTTCAGTGGCTAAATCGAAACGATGAACAATGAAAGCAATCCAGTGATATTGGGACCCTTAGAACCCGGTTACTTCTAATAGGACAGGTTGAGCCCACCAAACTTCAAGAGGGTAATACCCAGACCCCACGCAGGCCTAAACTCTAAGGGTTTGTCTTGTGTGACTTGTGTGCCTTACCATGTTTGCCTTTGTGAATATTTGTGGTGTATTTAATCATAACATCATACAACATCATGTGCATTGACTAACCATTTCAAGGGTTTCGAATCTTCATCTTTGTTCTTGTTTTATAGGACATGGAAACTGCTCGCAGAAAGACAATTCAGATTAGCCTTGTAAAGATCCCTCCTCAGCTTAAGGAACTTATGTCCAGGATTCCCGAGGGTTCTTCATTCAGTGAGAGACATGGAAGACTCATCAGCTTGGTTAACACCAACATTGAGGAAGATATGATAAAAGTCTTGTTCCAGTTCTTTGACCCTCTGCATCACTGCTTCACCTTCCCGGATTATCAATTGGTGCCTACATTGGAAGAGTTCTCCCGACTTCTGAAGGTCCCTATCCTTGATCAACTACCCCACAACGGTACGGAAGAGGAACCCAGGCTTGAAGAGATTGCTAAAGCCTTACACCTACAACCGTCTAACCTCAAGGGACATTGGGAAGTTAGAAGTGGTATCAAGGGGTTCTTAGCCAGGTTTCTGTTCGAGAAGGCCCAAGAATGTTGGAACTCCCTTGACCTACAAGCTTTTGAAGAAGTTATGGCCCTCCTTGTCTATGGTTTGGTGTTATTCCCTAACCCAGATCAGCTTATTGATATCAGTGCTGTCCAGATCTTCATGACCAGGAATCCTATACCTACGTTGCTGGGGGACATCCTTCACTCATGTTACACTCGAACCATGAGAAGAAGGGGTGTCCTCATGTGTTGCACTCCTCTCCTGGGAAGGTGGTTTATTTCGCACCTTCCACAATCAGTTTTGAAGAACGAGCGGGGTTTGAGATGGTCACAACGGTTAATGACTCTCACGCATGCAGATATACATTGGTGCCCTAGGTCCAGGGAAGACGTCACTATCATTGATCGTTGCGGGGAGTACCCTAATGTTCCTTTATTTGGAATCAAAGGAGGTATTACTTACAACCCATGCCTGGCTTGGAGACAGTTTGGTTATGCTCGGAGGGATGGCCCTCATGACATGTTAATTCCTAACATAGTTTTTGAGTTCGACAACGATACTCAAGGACTTCGTCAGAGATTTATCAGAGCTTGGAGGATGCCAAGTAGGATAGACAGCAAGACACTGGGGCACAGGAACTCCATCCCGTTGGAACCTTATCTCAAGTGGGTACGAGCCCGCTCCCAGAAGTTAGTGATGCCTTACCCTCATATGCTCCCTGTGATCAAAGAACCAGTCTTGGAAGGAGAGGTGTCCTACACCATTCAACATCCTGACATGCCCACGTCCTGGGAAGAGATGCAGAAGAGCTGGATCCAGCTTAAGGAAGAACGGAATTCTCTTGAGACCAGTCTACATGCTAGCGAAAAGAAGGTCCTGGAACTCACCCGCCTACTGCACGAGGAGAGGAATCTCAATACCTACATCGCACCAAAGAGGATGCGCAATGTTTTTTTGCCTTAAGGAGTCATTTTGTAATATTTGGCCCATGGGGCATTCATGTACTAACGAATTTCTCCTTATTAATATGATGTGCGTTCTTTTTGTCTACAACAAATTTTGAATATTCTAAATCCTTGAATGCATTGCATACATACGCATTCCATTGCACCATATGCATAGCAGGTACCCTATTTCACAGGTTGCTTAATCTTCTTCGCTGTTTGTGTGCACAGTCATCATGAATCCAGACTCCTCCAGTGAGCAAGCAATCAAGGCCCTTCAGGCCCAAAATGCATAGTTTCAAGAGATGGTCCTAAGCCTAGCCCAAGGTCAGCAAGAGTTGAAGACTCTACTCCTGAAGAAGAAGAAGAAAAAGAGGACTGCGTTGTTCAACACCGGACGCAGATTTGGGAACACACTCCATAATGAAGCTGATCCAACTACTTCTTCTGCTGAGAAGAACAGTCCACAAGGGGGAGGAGCTCCTAGTCCCGCAGTCTCCGACAACGAGACAGACTATAACGACGAACAATACCCACCTGCTGCCGACAGATACAAGCAATTGGAGGACCGCTTAAGCGCCATGGAAATTCAGAATGTGCCGGGGCTGGATTTCGGAGATTTGGGGTTATCTTATGGGGTAGTAATTCCACACAAGTTTAAGGCGCCTGCCTTCGCCAAGTATGATGGGGTCTCCTGCCCAAAGCTGCATCTGAAGTCGTACGTAAGGAAAATCCAACCTTACACGGCAGATAAGAACCTCTGGATTCACTTCTTCCAAGATAGCCTCTCGGGGTCACAGCTTGAATGGTTCTACCAATTGGATGGAACTGGCATCCGACACTGGGAAGATTTGGCAAGCGCATTCTACAGACAATACCAATACAATTCTGATCTCGCTCCTACGCGTACCCAACTTCAGGGTATGTCTCTAGGAACGGGTGAAGGGTTCAAAGAGTACGCTCAAAAATGGAGAGATTTGGCTGGCAGGGTGCAGCCTCCATTGACTGATCGAGAGCTGGTTGATATGTTTCTAGGGACGTTGTCTGGTCCGTTTTTCAATCATTTGGTTGGTAACTCCTCTGCTGGGTTTACAGATTTGATATTGACGGGATAAAGGATTGAAGATGGCATCAGGTCAGGCAAGATACAAAAGGCTGCCTCCACAAGCGCTGAGAAGAGGCCGTTTAAGAAAGAAGCAAGTGCCGTCTATGGTCCTAGAAGACAGATCAAGCCCGAAAGTCGCCAAGCCGTCAATGCTTTGGTCATCTCAAAACCTGTTGCTGCTCCTCAGCAGTACAATCAACAAAGAAGCGAAAGGCCTAAGAGGCAGTATACTCGACTGAGTATGACCTTATCTCAGATTTTACCCCAACTGTTATCCACCAACCTGGTGACCCTCAAAGAAGCTCCTAAGGTCGTCAACACTACGTCTCCTAAGTATAACCCAAATGCCCGGTGCGCTTATCATTCTGATAGTCCCGGGCACACTACTGATGATTGCTGGGCCTTGAGAAACAAAGTGCAAGATCTGATCGATGCAAAGGAAATTCAGTTTGAAGCGCCGGAGAGACCAAATGTTGTAACTGCTCCTATGCCCCAGCATAGAGTAAATGCCATTGAGGAAGAGTTGTACGCTGTTTCGGTAAATGAAGTTGTTACCCCTTTTTAGACTGTCAAGAAGAACCTACTGCTGGCCGGTTTATTTCCGGGTTGCAGTGAAGGTTGCCTGTTCTGTGCTGTTTCCCTATCTGGTTGTCCCTTGCTGAAGTTAGGCATTCAAAACCTAATGGATAGCAAGGAGATTCTGTTTAAGAAGTCTGCTGTTCAGTTGGTTCCGGTAAAAGAAGTTTCTGTGGTTACCATCTTCAAAAATCCAATCAAGGCTCTCCCGAAGAAGCCTGTTCAAATCATGACTGTTGCACCTGTGGTTATTACTGTTCCGGGACCTCTCCCCTACGTATCTGATAAAGCTGTCCCCTGGCATTATGGGGCAGACGTATATGTAAATGGAATCAAACAAGAACTCGACGCTGGCGCCAGTATCTGCGATATCACTGGTCCAGCCAAGGTCACCCGCAGTGGCAGGCTCTTCTTGCCTGACATTGCACCGCCCGCTATTCGAAAACCCCTCCTTATAACACCTACAAGTTTACCTGTTCCTACTGCTGATCAAGTTGTTTCCCCTGCTGCCGAGTCATCAAATGCTCGGGGCAAAGGGATTGAAGAAGAGCCTGCCCGGATGGAGGCACCAATATCTATAAATGCTGAGGCCTCCCAACAAGAAATGGAGGAGATCCTGAAAATAATAAAGAAGAGTGATTTCAATGTTGTCGAACAGCTGGGGCATACGCCCTCCAAGATCTCCATGCTCTCCTTATTGCTATGCTCCGAGGCCCATGCTAAGGCCTTGATCTCATTTCTCAAGACGGCCCATGTGCCACAGGAGACATCTGCAGTCCAGTTCACTGATTGCGTAGCAAATCTGACAGCAGACAATGGCTTGGGTTTTTCAGATGCTGATCTGACCGCGAAGGGAAGAGACCACAATGATGCCCTGCATGTCTCTATCGAATGCAGGGGCACTACTCTGGCGCATGTATTGGTGGATACTGGTTCTTCCTTGAATGTTCTACCGAAAAAGGCTTTAGACCGTTTGGATTATGAAGGCCTGGAACTGAAGCCCAGCAATATCATCGTCAGGGCCTTTGATGGTTCAAAAAGGATGGTTCATGGAGAGGTTGACATCCCTATTCGTGTGGGCTCTCAAGTATTCGACTCTACTTTTTATGTGATGGATATACGTCCATCGTACTCTTGTCTATTGGGTCGACCTTGGATCCATAAAGCTGGGGCAGTAACCTCTACCTTGCACCAGAAGCTGAAGTACCCTGTCAGAGGGAACATCGTCACTGTGCAAGGAGAAGAGGAGTATATGGTGAGCCATTTGAATTCCTTCAGATACATTGAGATGGACGGGGAGTTTATTGAAACCACCTTTCAGCATTTCGAGGAGGTACATCCAATTTCAGCAGCAGCAGAAACAACAGTCGAGAAGAATGTTTCCTTGAAGATGGCTTCCCTAAGGGATGCCCGGGCTGTGGTTCAGAAAGGCGATTATGCAAACTGGGGTCAGCTTCCTGACTTCACTCAGAAGAACGACAAGTTTGGGCTGGGCTTTACTGCAGAGGCTCAGAGGGATGTGCGCAAGGAGAAGATCAGAAAGGCTCCGGTGTTTATCTCCAGTTCAAGGGTAAATGCTATTGAGGAAGATGTAGAGGAAGCAGAGTTTGACAGTTGGATCTACCCGACTACCAGCGACGGACCAAGCAACTGGACGGCAAAGGATTTTACACCTATCACATTTGTCACGCAGTAATTGATTTCTTTTGATTTCCAAATTTGTAACAAACAATATGTTAAAACTTTGTTGGCTCGGTGTCCTACCCGGGGCATCGTAGCTCCATTTGTGAGGGCTTTTTGTATGACATTTTCATATATCATCAATCAAAACATTGGACGTTTGTTGCATTTCAAATCTTGCGCTCTTTTTCTTTCTGTGTTATACATATTGCAAAACAGCTATATTTACACACACTCACTTATACAGGTTTCAATCCACCCTGGATCTCACTGGTAACAGCTCTGCTACCGCCAGTTATAACTTCGAAAATCCGATCAACTTGGCCGAAGACGAAGGTGAAGATGATTGCGAAGTGCCTGGTGAACTCGCAAGACTGCTACTCCAGGAGGAGAGAGCTATTCAACCACATGAAGAGCCGGTGGAGACGATTAACCTGGGTACCGAGACAGATAGGAAAGAGGTCAAGATTGGTGCCAATCTAGAGCTCAGCGTGAAGCAACAGTTGATCCAGATGCTACAGGATTACTTGGAGATTTTTGCTTGGTCCTATGAAGATATGCCTGGTTTGGACGCCGATATTGTAGTTCATCACTTGCCAACCAAGGAAGATTGCCCTCCGGTAAAGCAAAAAGTCCGACGGATGCGTCCAGAGATGTCTGAAAAGATCAAAGCCGAGGTTATGAAACAGTTTGATGCCGGTTTCCTTGCAGTGACTTCTTACCCTCAGTGGGTTGCCAATGTGGTGCCAGTACCAAAGAAGGACGGCAAAGTCAGAATGTGCGTCGACTATAGGGACTTGAACAGGGCCAGCCCCAAGGATGACTTCCCCTTACCCCACATCGACGTTCTTGTCGACAATACTGCTCAACACAAGGTGTTCTCCTTCATGGATGGTTTTTCAGGGTATAATCAGATCAAGATGGCTCCAGAAGATATGGAAAAGACTACCTTTGTGACTCAGTGGGGCACCTTCTGTTATAAGGTCATGCCGTTCGGATTGAAAAATGCTGGGGCAACCTATCAACGTGCCATGGTTGCTTTATTTCATGATATGATCCATCATGAGATTGAGGTATACGTTGATGACATGATTGCAAGGTCTCAAACTGAGGAGGAGCACCTTGACCATCTGAGGAAGTTATTTGACCGACTCAAGCTGTACAAGCTGAGATTGAATCCCAACAAATGCACCTTTGGGGTAAGATCCGGAAAATTGCTAGGTTTCATTGTAAGTGATAAAGGTATTCAGGTGGACCCTGCCAAGGTGAAAGCCATACAAGAGATGCCGACTCCAAAAACAGAGAAAGAAGTCAGAGGTTTCCTAGGACGACTGAATTACATTGCCCGATTCATCTCGCATCTGACTGCTACTTGTGAGCCGATCTTCAAATTACTGAAGAAAGATCAAGTAGTACGCTGGAACGATGAATGTCAGGCCGCCTTTGAAAGGATAAAGGAATATCTCCAAGAGCCACCCATTCTTATGCCACCGGTGGAAGGAAGACCTCTGATACTATACTTGACAGTGCTTGACAATTCAATGGGGTGTGTGCTGGGGCAGCATGACGAGTCTGGCCGAAAAGAGCACGCTATTTATTACTTGAGTAAAAAGTTTACCGACTGTGAGTCTCGTTACTCACTGCTTGAGAAAACTTGCTGCGCTCTTGTATGGGCTGCTCGCCGGCTGAGACAGTATATGCTGACTCACACTACTTTATTGATTTCAAGGATGGATCCCATCAAGTACATATTTGAAAAGCCCGCTCTGTCTGGAAGAATAGCGAGATGGAAAATGATCTTGACAGAATATGATATCCAGTATACAACTCAGAAAGCAATTAAGGGAAGTGTACTGGCAGATCATTTGGCACACCAACCTGTGGACGATTACCAATCATTGAACTTTGATTTTCCGGACGAAGACATCATGGTGGTAACTGACTGTGAAGTACCTGGACCGGATGAAGGACCTGAAGAAGGATCCCGATGGTCTATGCATTTTGATGGAGCCTCCAATGCTTTGGGTAACGGCGTCGGCGCTGTAATCATATCTCCCAAAGGAACTCATACTCCCCTCACTGCCCGGTTATGTTTCAGCTGCACCAACAATATGGCGGAATATGAGGCATGTATCATGGGTCTACAAGCTGCAATCGACTTAAGGATCAAATTTCTAAGTGTCTTCGGAGATTCCGCTCTCGTGATCAATCAGATCAAAGGCGAGTGGGATACGAAACACCCGAATCTTATTCCTTACAAGGAGTATGTGTCGACCTTGCTTCCTCACTTTGAAGAGATAACTTTCGAACACTTCCCCAGAGAGGAGAATCAGCTAGCGGACGCCCTAGCTACGATGTCTTCAATGTTCAAAGTTAAATGGGACAATGAGGCTCCCTGAATCATTATCTGGAAGTTGGATGAACCGGCATACTGCTGCGAGCTCGAGGCTGAGAAGGCGATTGAAAAACCCTGGTATCATGAGGTGAAGAGGTACTTGGAAGCTCAGGAATACCCTGAAGGTGCGTCTGTCAATGATAAGAAGTTCATGAGGAGGTTTGCTGCAAAATTCTTCCTCAGCAACGGCATTCTCTATAAACGGAATTATGATTCAACTCTGCTACGTTGTGTGGATAAGGCTGAAGCAGAGAAAATTATGATGGAATTACATGAAGGCACAGTTGGAACACATTCCAGTGGACACACAATGGCTAAGAAAATCCTTCGGGCAGGATATTTCTGGTCCACAATGGAAGCCGATTGTTAACAACACTCCCGAACTTGTCATAAATGCCAGATCTATGCTGACAAGGTGCATATCCCTCTGGTTCCTTTGAACGTCCTGACGGCACCTTGGCCTTTTGCAATGTGGGGCATCGATATGATCGGTGAGATTCGACCGACGGCATCCAATGGGCATCGCTTCATCTTGGTGGCGATCGATTACTTCACGAAGTGGGTTGAGGCAGCTTCCTACGCCACGGTAACCAAGAGCGTCGTGGCACGTTTCATCCGGCATAATCTGATCTATCGTTACGGTGTCCCGGAAAGAATCATTACGGACAATGGTACCAATCTCAATAACAAAATGATCACTGAACTCTGTGAACAATTCAAGATACAACACCACAATTCTTCTCCCTATCGGCCGAAGATGAATGGGGCTGTAGAGGCAGCTAATAAAAATATCAAGAAAATTGTGCAGAAGATGACAATGACCTATAAAGATTGGCACGAGATGTTACCGTTCGCTCTTCATGGGTACCGTACCTCAGCAAGGACGTCGACCGGGGCAACTCCCTTCTCCTTGGTCTATGGCATGGAGGCGGTCTTGCCAATTGAAGTCCAGATACCCTCTCTCCGGATAATGAAGGATGCAGACTTGAGTGAAGATGACTGGATCCAGACCCGACTTGATCAGTTAAATCTGATTGACGAAAAGAGGCTCACTGCTATCTGTCATGGTCAAACGTACCAAAAACGGATGATCAGGGCATTTAACAAGAAAGTCAGACCGCAAGAGTATCAAGTTGGGGACCTGGTAATCAAACGCATCATCCTTCCTCAAAGTGATCCCCGGGGCAAATGGACCCCTACATACGAAGGGCCGTTTGTGGTTAAACGTGCGTTCTCAGGAGGAGCCATGATCCTAACCACCATGGATGGTGACGACCTTCCTCACCCCTCCAATGCAGACATAGTGAAAAGATACTACGCATAAATAAAAGACCCGCTAGGTTGACATACCTAGGCAAAAATTAGGGCTTCCCGGCGAACCAAAAGGGTTCGGGCAAAAATAAGGGATGAAATGAATAAAAACCTGTACACCCGGCAAGTCGAAAACCTGAAAAGGCGGCTTGGGCAAAAATGGGTATCCCGGTGGACTGAAAACCCGAAAGGGCGGTCCAGGCAAAAGTTAGGGATAAAAGCGTAACACTATGTCTCATTGGATCGCTTCGCATCCGGAATTCGGCATCAACTATCTGGCTCAGATTTCGGCATCGACCAATCAGCTTCATCTTCAACTAGGTAGCAAAGCGATGAGACATTCGAAGACATAAAGGCGATAGCCGAGTTGGAACCCAGTGGGATCGTTCACATAGCTGTTTTGATTTCCTTTTTCTTTTCAAATTGTTAACTCTATGTTATTCGGCGGCATTCTCTTACTAGGATGTTAGCGTCTTGTACAAAAACGCTTATTCACAGGCAAAATTCAAATCAATACAAATTCACTTGTCCATGCAAATTACCATTGTTTTCCTTTTTCTGTTTTGTCTTGCGAAAAACGTCCAATGTTCATTTTTGATATATGCATCTGACATTAAATTGCTGACTCATAAATGTTTTACATATGAAACGAAAGATTAATTACAGGTGACATCGGAAACCGGGGCAATGTGGAGTTGTCTAATGCAGTCTGATCGCTTTGTCCACCAAGGTACCAAGATAGGTTCAACTGAAGAATGTGACCAGGTTATCTCAATTCCCCACGGAGTAAGATAAAGTTTCAGCATTACATCAGCCTTACAATGGATGCCCTATTTCCCCAGGAGAGTCCAATCCAAAAGGTTCCTCAGGAATGTGGAATCCATCTCCCCGGCAGAAAGCTTATCCCCTGCAAAGTACGGGCGTCTCTCCCGAGTTTTTATTCAGAGTTATTTCCTCTCAAGAATTTATAACTGGGTCATCCTCAGCTAAAAACCACAGAAGATCGCCCTCAGCAAGGTTCCTTCGATCCCCAGCGGAGTTTATCATCATTATCCCCAGCGGAATCCATCATTAAAGTCCTCAACAGGCCTCTCGTCAAACCTCGGCCAAGTATCTCTTCCATAGAGCAATTCCACGGCCGGTCGTCAAGGATTTATTTTCCTAAGACGAAAATTACATTCATAAACACTTCACATTCTCATACATCTTGCTTACATACATGATAAAGCGCATACAACGCTATCTCATGTTAAACATCATGACACCATGCATATCATACATCATGACATTACATACAACTTATGTTTTGCCTTTTCAGGGTAAAAGACAATCCCAAAGACAATTACCCTCAACTATGACATTTCCAGATTCGATTCCTGTATCTAGCCAGGGCATGTCTGAAGAGTTTGAAGATTCGACTCCTGTATCCAGCCAGGGCATATCTATCAACCATCACATTTCCAGATTCGATTCCTGTATCTAGCCATGGCATGTCTGAAGAGTTTGAAGATTCGACTCCTGTATCCAGCCAGGGCATATCTATCGACCACCACAATTCCAGATTCGATTCCTGTATCTAGCCAGGGCATGTCTGAAGAGTTTGAAGATTCGACTCCTGTATCCAGCCAGGGCATATCTATCAACCACCACAATTCCAGATTCGATTCCTGTATCTAGCCAGGGCATGTCTGAAGAGTTTGAAGATTCGACTCCTGTATTCAGCCAGGGCATATCTATCAACTGTCACATTTCCAGATTCGATTCCTGTATCTAGCCAGGGCATATCTACATCAGGAGATTGAAGATCAAATACCTGTAACAAGCCAGGAAAACATCTTCCGTTCTCAAAATACACAAGTTCTCGCTAAGGAATCTCTTACGCGATCAATACTTCCAAATGGCATCTATAAGCCCATTCCTGACAAGATTCTGTCACGTCTTCAGATGGCATCTATAAGCCCATCCACCTATCCACTATCTCTCCAAATGGCATCTATAAGCCCATTCCCGATATCACATTGCTGATACTTCAACATGCGAGTGCAAATTTCCGGGCACTCTAGTGTCCAATCTTCTTTTACCTTCAAGTCACGAAAGGCAAACTTGCCAATCTAACTCTTCAGGTCTAAGAAGATTGAACAGGGGCAACTGTTGTACCCCAAAATTTGCCCTCGCATTTTTCTACAAGCAATCTCAGCTTCAGACATTTCCTGACTTTTCAAACTGGCTCAAGAATCGGACAAACGGACTTTTCTTGACAGTCAAGCAAAATTAGGGTTTTTACTGATTTTTAGGACTCTGGATTGTTTCACAGTTGGCTTAGGGTTTGGATGATTTTTGGTTCAATTTTGATCAGGAGAGCGTTATTTGGCATTTAATCAAGAGTTAAAGTTTTATGGGCGTATTCTCAGAAGAATTTAAATTCCACAGCACTTTGCAGTTTATTCCGAGATTCGGGTTAAAATTCACGTTATCTTGATTTAATCAGTAAAGGAGGCAGTTGGTTTGAATTCACCAGTCAAAAAGGATGTGTGCAACGTGGAATTACAGTGCTTGGCAAAAGAATCAGTGAAAAAGAAGGATTGCATCTGATCAAGTTTTTGTGTGTTCGACTGTGCGTTGCTTTGAATAATGGATACGTCGAATTCATTTATTTTGATCAACAAAGGTTTAGTTGATTATTTATGGTTCTAAGAATTAAAATATTTGAAATTTAAACTTTCATTTTATTTTATTTAAGGAACTATAAATAACAAGTAAACAATTAAAGAAAAGGAATTGAAAAAAGAATTAAATATCAATGGAGTTTTTATTTCATATTTAATAGTCGTTACAATTGTTATTATTTGGATACGAGTATTTATTACAAAGTATTTAAAATAATAATAAGTGTACAAAAATTAAATTGAAAATAAAAATTCTATCCTATTTCTAATTCTTCATTCTTTATTTCGCTCCGGTGCTCCATTTTTTTTATCTGCAAAAAGAAAAGGAAAAAGTCAAAGGCAGTTGAATTAAAAAAGACAGATAAAATTTGCTCATCATTAGGGGCCACTGACTGGGATCAGTTGACCCTCTCTGCAAATCGCGGGATTTCTCCTGGTTCACAAAGAGGGAAGAATTCCATTTTTTATTCATGAATGTCAAAATGCATAATTTTTAAAAGTTCAAACTACATAGTTCAAATCCAAAGTTCAAACTGCATAGAAAATCCAATTCCACTTTCCATCAAAAGCAAAAAGAGCAATTCACTGTCAAAAGTACAAGTCTACTCAAGGATACCAAAGAGAGGTTTCGGCCAAGATATCAAGGAAAAGATAAAGAGTAGAAAGCTGTCAAAGAAAGAAAAGATGCAGAATAATGTGTTATGCAAGACTTAATCATCATTTCCCAGCATACAGGGGCCCCTTCAGAAAAGATAGTACAAGTAAAATCATATAATATTCAACTGTACTATAGAGTGAGAAGAAGAGAGAAATAGAGGCAGGTTTTGTAGGCTTTAGGTTTAGACAGTGTAGAAATAACAAGAAAAGATATAATCCAAGAGAAGCATCAATTTAACATTATTCAAAACTGGGCAGAAATACACAGCATAGACAATTACCAAAAATAGAAAAGTGCCAAGAAACTTTGTAAAACTACCCAGCAAACTTGGATCAAAGAAAATACCAAGGTTTGAATAAATATTAGGCGCCAAAGACCAAGAGAAAGAGGACAAAAGAACACAAGAAAACATACTGTCAAAAAAAACCTGATTGAGCCAAGCACCAATATCACAAAAATATATAATCTGCAAACAACATAACCAAGCCAAGCAGACATAAACCCACGGCAAGTTCAAACCTAAACAAAAACACCATAACATGCTGTCATAACCTCATACCTGTCCAGAACCTCATAAAACCCACAAGCCAATACAACACAGTAAAAGAAGAAGAAAATAGACAATCTGCAAAACCTGCTAGGCATCCAGCCTGTTACCCCGGCCTCAAAAACCTCCAAACACAACTCAAAAGACAGAGAGAAGTGCTAACAACCATCAACCTGCCTAACCCAAGCAGGCCTCACAAGTTATCAAACACAAAACATAAAACACACTGCAAGCTCAATTCCTGTCAAAAGCCTCAAACACCAAGTTCTAAACCAAAATGCAAAAACTTACTGTCACAACCATGAAACCATCATCCTGTCAATAAACCATCAAACATACAGCTCAAAAACAAAATAACCTACAGAACTACCAAAACCTCACCTGTTACTGTCAAAAACCAACATAATCCCTCAAGCACACCCAAACCTCAAAGCATTCAAAATCAACTCCTAGGCCTCAGAGTTTCCTCATCATAGGCAACAACATAGGCAACAACATAGGCAAAATCATAAGCAACCATTCAACGAAAATTCAAGGCAACATATAGTAGAAAAAGAGAGATAAAGAAGTGAATTAGAAAGAAGGTTTTCAGGCAAATACAAATCATCATAAAACCCTCACACAGCAAGAGGTGAGAACGAAGATACCAGGGTCATCAGAAGCAAAGCAAGCATCACGTTCACGCCGTCCCGGCCTCCTAAGCGTCTCCACTCCGCCTCTCCTCCATCTCCAAAGTCAGGTAGCCAATCTTCTCCCCCTTTCCTCTTCACCACCTCATAATAGTACGAATTTAGGAATCAGAACTCAAATTAAAACATGCAATTCGTAAAAGAAAAGAGATAAGAGCATAACACTGAAAGCAAACCTTGTATCAAGAGGACACCGAGCCCGTGCCATGGAGGGAAGAGAGGTCTGGAGGTGACGCTGGTGGCCGGAGTGAGTTGCTCAGGAAGCTTGCAAGGATGAAGACGAACATGAACGGCGCGCCGCTGCTAACCTAATTTCCTTCCCTCAAGTGAACAAACATTCCCCAACCCTAAATTCGTTCTGGCCCCCAAACGGGCCTTGCCCATTCCGTTTTGCCTTAAGCCCATTGGATTCAAAAGGAGCCTTAATCTCATTCTTATTATCACTAACATTTTTTTTATATAACAACCATTAATCTCAATCTTTTTTACTAAACCACATATTTTTTCTAACTTAACATTTTTTCCTATATTAAAATTGAAAATACTTGCTTCTCTTTATTTATTTACTCTTTTATTTAAAATACATTTTGTACATACATTTTAAAACATTAATTTTATAATATTATACATTTTTTTATCATATAGTTAAAATATCCTTTTTAAGTATATATTTGTATATAAAATAACAAAATACTTTTTTATACATAATTAACTTGAAAACATTTTTAATACACGTTAAAATACATTTGTACATATCATTTTTATCATATAATTAAAAATTGAAAATACTTTTTTTTATTCTTTTAATTAATTTACTTTTGTACATAACAATTAAGAATATACTTCTTTTTTATCCATAATTCAATTTTTTGACATTTAATACATTTTTATACATAATACAATTTAATTAAAACTTGAACTTTCAATTAAAACATTTTCTCATTATACATAATTTAAATATACAAATCAAAGATTCCTTAAAATACATGTCTAGGTTAAAAAACCCTAATACGCTTCAATTTCACATTATCGCGCTTGTAAATAATTACACATACTCATATACATCTCACACTTACACTTACACCAATACATTCACATTGCCCTATACACATTTGTTTATCTTATATTTGCATATTCGATATTTACATTTGATCGCACATTCGATTTGGTTGTAACTTATTGGATACTATAAGTCTCATCCCCTTTTGTACATTTATACCCCCACTCCCGGACACTATTCTGTAATAGCGTAGATTTTATATTTCCGCAATTTATCGCTTTCAATTATACCATGGTTAGACCTAGGGTTTGTATGTACATAAAATCAAACGCTAGATAACCTAATACAAGACAAATACATGTAATCAATACACAATCACACTTGCACCCCCTAGGGTAATCCCACATGTTGCCTTCCAAAATGGGCCATGCTTGCACGTCGAGTATCTTTGGCAAAACAAATTCAAATGATCATAAGTCCCCCGATGACGCTTTCGAAAGTTGCCTAAAACGGAATGATCATAGTCCCTTCAAAGCAAATTGCCAAAGACACTTGGCATCATTGCATTCATGGTCCATACGATGACCCGCTCCCGTCCCGAATAAACTTCCTAAACGCAAGATTGTCTACCAATTTCAATGGTAGAGCAAAATTGTTAAAAAGGGGTTAAAACATAACAAAAAACCTTTGAGTACAATAGGGTAGACAAACTCTTAGTTACTTGAGATCTATTTGCAAAAAAACACTTGTCTTCTTTTAAAAAAAAAACACAATCCACAACACTTTCAAACAAACTCTCAAAAACATTTGAAACATCTTTTCGAAAAGATCCACACTTTTGTAAAACACTCAATCACGAGTCAAATACATTAGTTGCCTAAGACAAGGCATCTTTTTCCAAAACATTTTCAAAAGCACCCACACACACACCATTTTTAAAGCAATCGAAAAACAAGGCAAGTGATCTAAAAAACCAAGTAACTAAGAGCCCATGGATAACCATGGATGAAAAGGGTGCTAATACCTTCCCTTTTCATAATCTACCCCCCGAACCCACGAAATATCTCAAAAGGTTTTTGCTGTGCTTTTTTAACCTTTCCTTTAGGATAAAATAAAAAGTCGGTGGCGACTCTTGCTCAACCGCACAAGTGCGAATACGAACGCAAAACACTAGTCAGTTCTCCCACCGTATCACAGATGGACTTTGCAGTATTGTCACCAATGGGAGCAGTTTTTGTTGGACTCGATTCGACATTATCTGTACAAGGAAGTCCATGGGGAAAGTTTCAAAGTTAGCATAAAAAACTACAGGTAGAAAAAGAAGTATATATATATATATATATATATATATATATATATATATATATATATATATATATATATATATATATATATATATATATATATATATATATATATATATATATATATATATATATATATATATATATAGAGAGAGAGAGAGAGAGAGAGAGAGAGAGAGAGAGAGAGAGAGAGAGAGAGATACCTCTAAGATTGGTTGCACAACATTCTGCTCCTGTGGGTATGAAGCGACGAAGAAGTTAGTTGTCATTTTCTTCACCATTTCCAAAGAGGAATTTCGGCTTAATGCGACTGGCAAAAGGCACTACCGTTCTTGAGAGATTGATGGTGTAGTTGGTTGTTGAGTCTCCAGGGTATTAAAGGCGTCAATGAGTCGTTAAAGGAAGCTAGGTATGGAGAAATATTTCTCTTGATACTGAGGCCACCATTGGTCGAAGAACTTTGAATCAAAAAAGGGGCGTTCAAAGTTAAATACTTGAAGTTCAAGAGTTTGGGCTGGCCGGTGGAATTTGAGGTAAGCCTGATGTTCTTCTGCACTGAATTATCTACCAACCCAGACAATATCGGTGTGGCAGTAGAACAAAGACAAAGCAACATTTGAATAAGGCCTAATTATCGAGACACTAATTTTGTTTGATAGCTGATAACTGCAAATTGTAGCTATTTTTGTATATACTTTTTATTTCACTTATTGACTCTTTGTTGTTAATTTCGGTTGAATAACCTGACTTTTGTGTAAATATGTATACTTCGTGTATAATTGTATTTATGATTCATTTAAGTATCATTTGATAGTTTTAATGTCTTTTGTAGCTATTTTCGCGTATTTGAAGCATCGAGGAATAAGGTGTCGAAGGTACGACTCCGAATATGCATTTTTAGAAGAAATAAAGAAAATAAGTGTTGCAGAAGGGGCTAAGCGCGGTCTGTGGGCGCTTAGCGTGCCCTGGGAATTGAAGAGGAAAATTTGGTAGAGGCAAGCTCGCTAAGCACGGCCTGAGATCTTAGCACGTTCTAAGGCGATTTAGTGAATTTAAGTGAAGCCCGCTAAGCGCGGCTAGCGCGCTTAGCACGACCTGCGGAATTTTGTTTTATAAACTTCATTTTTGTTCATTTTTAGGTTATGGTTTTGGGGATGTTTTTTCTCCCAACTCCATAAACCTACAATTTTGTTAGGATTAACTTAGATAACAACTATGGAGCTTACATATAGATGATTCAGGGTGAATTACTCTTTGATCGGCACTGACAAACCGGTAGATTTGTGGTTCATTTCTCCTTTTATTTGGGTATTCTCTTTTGGTTTGGTTTCTATATGTATTTACTTTGAACTTGTGTATATTTGTCGCCCTTGGCGTTATATAAAACTTTCTTTACAAATATTTGTTGGTTGATGTCCTGGATTTTTGCTCTGTGCTCGGGATTTGGGTTGTTATAGACATATATTGCTTGAGTTCTTATCTAGGATGATAGTCTGTTAGTTTATGGATTCTAGAGATAGATTTAGAGTTAACATTCACTTGGGTGTCTATGATTAATGCCTCTGTGTTAGTTGTGTCGCTCTGAGAGATTGTCTACGCGATTAGCACAATTGACTTATGTGTTGTTGAGGTGGTTTAGAGATCGCTACTGAGGTGATACAATCGGCCTCTCAATTTGGGTTAGAAATGACTTAGGTTGTGAGTGATACGTGGTGACATTAAAGACTATTGTACATTGAGTATAATAGGTCGATAGGTTTAAGTTTGTGAGGAGTGGGTTATATGCATGCTTGATAAGTTATTCCTTTTTCCTTTTTATACATTTAATTTCTATTGATAACTTTTACTCTTTCCATTCAACCCCCAAATTCATTAACGAATGATTTGTCGAACGGTGACTCGATAACCAATCTTTGTGGACACGATACGATATAACCTAAATATCACCCAGTAAAATGATACTTTACTTTTTGCTTTCTTCTTTATCGTTTCAGCAATAGCCCATGAAACCATATCCTATTGATCCAGCATTAATTCGTTAGGAAAGCACGGTGGGTATTAAAAAGGCCCTCCAAATTGTGTTTGTACGAGAGGCATTTTGGGAAGTGCTAGGAAAGGGTTCTCGAAACCAGTCTGGACAAAACCGTTGCTCCATGAAAGGGGCCATTTCTAAGATAAATGTGTTGGTCTCGACGAACATGTTGATATATTACATGACAAGAAACTAGTCAAGTTTGAGGGGGAGAGTGGTCAAGGACAGCCTCAGGCCTTCCATGGTTCTAGTCTCGTTTAGACGCAGAACTGTTTTAGAGATAGGGTGACCCAGTTGAAATTTGAATGTGGCGTTCAGCCACTGATGCAAAAGCCAAAGAAGTCTTGAGAGGATTAAGCCATTGTCATGATCAGGATGTGCCTTAAGCTGTGTGGAAGCATTTCCTAAAGTTTGGTAGAGATTCGCCAGTAAAAGCTTGCCCCGTGAGATGTTTTTCCCCTCATGAAGTTGAATCTCCAGGGGTATGAAATCATGAAATATTGTTAAAGATCCTGTGCAAAATAAGAAATGGGAGAGCTAGAGGGTAAGAAAAGCCATGCACTTAGTTTTGGAGACGTCTTCCGTATCTACAAGATGATGATCGGTAATATAACGGGAGAAATATGAATGGTCGAAGCAAAATGTATGTTTCATCAAATAAGTTGGGTTGAAGGTCATGCCTAGCGGGTAAATCCCAGTGATGACTACCATGTCAAAGAGGGTAGGTGGAAAAATCCCTCAAGGAAGTTGGAAAGTGTTGGTCGAAGTTTCCCAAAAGAATAATGAAGCGATAATAAAGTTGGGATTGATTGTATGAGCGTTCCGTGAAATTTGAATAACGTTGAAAATTCCAAACTTATTCCATTGAGATCTCTGTTGCCTCTAGACTTTATTGAGCCAAGCGAGATACACCGTATCGTCTGGCACAAGTATGGAGGTGAACACCGTGGCATCAAAAGCTATAAACCTAACATCAATGGGTTTTGTATGGTTGAACACATAGGGGATAACAAGGGTAAAACAAGGGAAGTACTTATTAACAATTTTAGGATGCGTCTCTTGGGTTGGATAAGGCCCATGGAATGCGAAGAGTTTCTTTACAACAACAAAGGGAATGATTATTTGGTGTTTCCATTCTTTGATCTTGGATTTCACTTTGGATGAGGGCTCTAGGATGAAGTCCAAACTTCGTTTTGCAGAAATAGAGAAGGATATGGGGTTATTACCAGTGTTGAAGGGAGTACCATATGGAGTAATCATTATAAAGAATGGAGTAAGTCTCTTCACGATTTTCAGAAATTACAGAGTTTGAAGAGCTGAAGCAGAAGGGGAGAAGAAAGGAACTGAGAGTTTTTGAAGGTCTATTTAAAGAGAAATTAAATTCGTTAAAGGAGAAACAAGTGTCACTCAATATGGCATGAGCATGCCGAGAAGTGGAAAAGTTAGTGGGGTTCGTTGGAAAACCTGCACCCTAAAACATAGGAGTAATCATGGAGAGTGATTGATTGATATGGGAAACCGTTGAACAGAAAGTTTTCATGATTACATATGATGTCCGTCTGAAGAGACATATGGTATAAAACTTGGAAGAGAAAATGCCAGTGTTCTGCTGTCGATAAAGACTCCGTCGAACATGGCATTTTGGGGGGAAATTTGTTGACAAGCAATTTTCGACCAGGGAAGTAAGCCCTCAAACTATAAGATATCTCTGGCTAGAAAGAAACATTTCCATAAATAACAATAGGATGCGTCGACCAAGGCAACCAGGAAGGATGTTTGATGAAGGCACCAGTTTCAAAGGCAGGTTCGACAAATACAAATGTCGACAGGAAAGGATAAATGGCGGCAAGAGCAGTTATCAAATCACAGGCCAACAAGAACGTGGGGATGTTTCTAAGAAATTTATGCCAGTTCTCCATGAATCCCAGCATGGGACTAGTAACCTTCGACGGTTACACTTTTAGAATTTCTATTTAACAAATATTTGTGTTTGTGTTAGAGGTTGCATTTCATCACATTTAGAGCATTACACCAAAGTACCCGCATCTAAGAGAGAAACGAGTTCAGGCTTGATATTGTATGAATGCTTCCACATTTAAATTCAATGAAATTTCCAGATTTCACTTTAAATTAAAAGTCTTGTCATTTATTTTTCTTTACTTTTCAATTGTCCTTTAGTTTTTTCATTTTTACTTATGAATCCTATATCAACCAGTTTCAACCCAAAACACTCAAAACATTAAGTCTAGGATTATTGCAGCCGATCCTGCAAGTAACTTTTAATAAGAGGCTAGAGATTGTTTGTGAGAAACACCAAGTTCAAACAGCTTTTCAGTAATTACTTCCTTCCTTACCCATGACCAGAAAGTGTCTTCCCAGGATCTCACCCAGAAATAGAATATGATGCATGCTCTGATACCAATTGAAATTATGGCAAGTCAGACTTCAGATGTCCTATGACATGTTAAGACATCAGATCTGAACAAAAAGACACAGGAAAGGTATAAAACATGCATAAACAGTACTGAAAAGTAAAACAACACACAAAATTATTAACCCAGTTCGGTGACAACAACACCTACTCTGGGGGCTACCAAGCAAGGAAGGAAATCCACTAGACAATATCAATTCAAAGTTAAACTAATCCCAATTTTACAACTTATCACTTAATCAGTACCCTGTGCAACTTCTACCTAGGTTCTCCCTAGATATGAGAAATCCCATCTCACCTCCAATCACCACAATGATGTCTAACAGTCCCGTTCCTAGTTACTGTATTGATGGCCTTTCACCTAAATGAAGATCACACTTCAAATATAAAAAAACACCTTAATCACGACACCCTTTGATTAAGAACAACATACTTGATCTTGCTTCACAACTTTGATCAAGAACAATACTTAGAGTTGCTTAACAACATCTTCCAAGAATAATACTACTTCTTGCTTAAAAGCTTCGAGGAGAAAAATAACAGAGATTATAACCGTGTAACACAGTATAACTTACAACTCGAAAGGATCAAACAAACCAACTCTCCTAGAGAGAGGCACAATGACAAATCCCTAATGATTATACATCCTAAACTCGTGCTTTTCTAGGTTATAAACACTTCTATTTATAACCTTTTCCCAACTGGATTTGGGCTTCAAAAATGCAGTAGAGAGGCTGCACAAAGTATGCAAAAACTTCTCTAAGAAAATAGGTCTTCAATCATAACTTTCCTAAAAGGTATTTGTTGTACCCCCAAAATTTTCTCTCCCATTTAAAGACAAATTGATTCAAGATGCCTCCTCATGCTCCTAGGGTTTTCAATTTCTCAAGGTGGCTCAAGGTTGGACCAGACAAACCCTCCTCCTAAGAAGTTGACCTACAACTAGGGTTTCACTTTTCTCAAGGAAAATTGAGCATATAATGCCTCAAGTGGATTCCATAGTTTCACATACGTCTCTAAGAATTCTCATGCCAAATTTCAAGCCTTGCATCACAAGTTTGCTCAGTCAATTGCTCAGATGACTGGAAAAAATCAATTGCATTGGACAAAAACTCAACTGTGGTCAACATACAGTCAAATTTCAAGATTTTTGGTCAACATCAAGACTTTGAAGTAACATTGATCATTTGATCAAGGGTTAATCATGATTCTTCAAGAAAACTGAAGATTAATCAAAAGTTAAAAGTTACCAAATTAGGGTTTTCTTAAGGAGAAGTCAACTGAACTTTGACCAGGCATAACTTTCACATACTGCATCAGATATTTCTCAACCAAAGCTCATTTGGAAGGAAATTCAACTCTCTACAACTTTTTATCTCTAAGCTCAAATCCAAAAAATGCTTCATTTGAGAGATATGGGTCAAAACATTATAGGTCATTTCAAAAGTCAACAAAAAGACACTTTTTGTCAAAGCAATTTAAATTAAGTTAAAATCTTCAAATGAAAAACTTACCAGCATGAAGATTATATGGGACATCTTTAGGTTTCCAAAAAGTCCAAGATCATCTTAATATGGTAAAAATTGAGCGAGTTATGATTGGTATAAGTTGGGCAATTTTGAGAAAATGCATGAAACCCAAATTGATTAAACTTGAATATTTGGGCTAATGAGCTTAACTTTCAAGGTCCAAACGCGTTCTAGACTTCATAATGGACCTCCAAATATATTCATACACCCTTTTAATTTTTTATTTCATTTATTTTGATTTTATTCATTTAAATTTAAAATTAAATTAAATAAATAGTAAAGGGAGGTGTAATGCTTAAGAGGCTTTTTATTCAAACATTATGGAGGCCCAAGATCATGCTGCAAGCCGTGTGGGGTTTTCTTTAAAACAAATATTGATGTTTTGTCTTATTCAATTTCTATTTTTAGACAAAAATCAAGATATAATTACAAGTCCAAGCCCATTCTTCTTGACCTAATTTTCTCATATATATATATATATATATATATATATATATATATATATATATATATATATATATATATATATATATATATATATATATATATATATATATATATATATATATATATATATATATATATATATATATATATATATATATTCTTATCATTCAGCCAAAAAAGAAAAACGAAACCTAACAAGAAGAACACCTTCTAAATCTCAATTTTGTCAAACTAGGGAAAACTTAAAACCCTATTTTTAGCCTTTCTAAAAGAAAACCAGTCCTCCCAATTAATTCCAGAAGTCTCATAAAGTAAGTATGAATCGATCTTGGTAATTAAAAGTGCATGAAACAAGCATCCCATGCATCCCCAATTGCCATATTTTTTTTGTAAATGTGTATTCTGATTTCTATCGTGCTTTACTTCAAACTAACATTGCTAATGTGCTTCTGAGATGTGAATATGTAGGTCTGAACCATCACATGGCCCCCATGATGCCAGAATCATGTGTTGCCATTCTTGAACCGATTTACTATATTTGCTTCGTATTTCTTTATACAGGGAGAATTAGCAAAAACCAAGGCCACCATTGAACTCACAAAGGTCAAATTAGGGGGGGGGGGGGGGGGGTAGGGTCTTATTGGATCACTAACGCTCTTTATTTTCCAGGTACAAGAAAGAAGCTCGCCGGAGAAGACAACCGAATTTAGGGCTTTGGCGCCTATCCGGCCCAGTCATTTATTTTATTTTATATTTAACTATTTCATAACACTACCAAATGTAACAGCCACCCGAGTGGCAAGGCACACACATGTTAAGGCATTAGTCTCTAAGAGCACGAGTTTGATCCCTGCCTTTTGCAACTTTGTTTTATATTTTCCAATTTTAAAAGGTTTAATATACTTTGTGTAGCGCTCAGTCTACAAACACCAACCAATGCATGGTTCAGTGGCAAATGGTGCAAGATTGAAGGAAAAGGGCGTGGGTTCAACACCCACCCCTGGCATTTTTTTTACTTATTTTTGGTTTCTAACTTTATTTTCCTTGATTTTTATTCCCTTAACCCTAATTCTCTTAATTAACCATTAAACAAAAACTTTTTTTAAAACACTAATTATTTAGGTTTAGATTTTTAATTAACCTTTTAATCAACTAATTAATTAATCGTTTTCTTAATTTTAAAATTAATTAGATTTTTAGGTTTTTATTAATTATCATCATAAATCCTTTTTTTCACAAAAGACTAACATTCAAACTACCTTTTTCTACTTTTTTCAACTTTTCTTTCTTTTGTATTTACATTTCCTAGATCAAGTGTATAGGTCGCGTTCTAATGTAACAGTTTAGATTTACTTTTCCCGCAATTTTTGTATTATGTACCTGCTCCGAGTATGTAATATTTTAGGGTTTATTTTCCCTTACTCTCTATTCTTATGTAACTGCCCCAAATCCTTGTAATAGTCTTAGGTTTACATTCCGCTTTACATTCTTATTCTTTTATGCTACTGTTAGTAACTAGGGTTTGTATGGCAAGACTAAAACCAACCGATAGCAAAACCCTAATTCCAAGATGTTATACCCTAAAATTTGCCCTCTCTTTTCTCTAGACATTTCACAAAGGGTCTCCAAAGCTCAAGTATTCTCAAGAATTGATCAGACAAAATCACCTTCAAAACACTGAGACCACAAATTAGGGTTTTTACTGAAAGCGACTGATCACTGACTTTTGACCTAATACATGACTTATTGGTTTGAAACATGATTTCAAGAATTCAAATGCATCATTTGACCTATTTGCATATCTCAAAACATTTCTCAAGATTAGTGGATTGATAGATGAAATTTGGTCAACTGATGAAAAAGTCAAATGTACACTGAAAAGTCAAATTTTAACTTTTTGGTCAACATTAAGTTTCAAAGATCAAAATTCATCAAGACATTCAAGAATATCAAACTTGATCATAAAGAAATCAAGAAATCAAGAACGTCAAAAGTCAATGTGAAAAGTCAAACTTTTCAAGACATAAAAAATTTTCTAAGTGTTTTTTATACATGATAATTTCATTTCTTCATGTCAACTTTTCACCAAGATGCAAGATGATTCAAAGAAAACTTCCAAAATGAAAGTTGTAGATCTCAATGAGATCTAAAAATTTGTAGGGGAGAACAAGTTCTATAAATGCTTGGATTTTGCGTTATAAATTCCTAAAGTCATGACATTTTCATAAAACACTTAGTGAAATTTTCAGTAGTTTTGGTCAAGATTTTATCACAACTTCTTGGCATTTTTTCACATAGTTCCAAGATAATTTTTTCAAAATGGACAACATAAAAGTTATAGTGGATTTTTAAATCTTTCCAAAACATCTAAGAGCATGAATTTATCATACTTGAGCTAGGAGATTCAAGGGCACGAAGGTGAGCATCCATTCTTGAATTGCAAGTCATTTTAGTGAAGAACACATAACAAAACCCTTATGCTATACTTCATAATCTTGTGTTGCATACCTTCTTACTTGCCAATATCACCATATTTTAATGCTTACACCCACTCTTCAGCTATTACCCAAGTGTTTAAACCATTTTCCAAACGATCTTTCCATTTATAGCATAAAGGCACCATTGCTATTCTTGAAAAGCAAGTTTTTTGTATAACGCTTGTCTTGAGCCCATATCTTGTTTGTTTCTGATTTTACTCCACCATAAATCATGAATATCAGCCCCTCTAAACCAGTAACTTTGGTACTTCATTTTGGGACCATGACATAACTTGATATTTGCAATCCAACCTAGCCATAACTCCATAGTTTGTAAACCAAATCAACTTGTTCACAAACCTCTTGCCTATAAATAGAATAAGAATTTGCAAGAGACAGAGGTCAGAAAAAATAGAGAGCTTCTTGTGTGTTTAAAAATCCTCAAAACCCCTCATACTCTCAAAAACCACAACTGTCCATAAAACTTCCACTCCTGAGCTTTGAAGTCCAAATATTTGAAACTCATACCTTACAAGTATTCCCAAAACAAACCATTCAAAAATCCTCACATATATCATATAGAAGTTGTCCAAATATAAGAACAACTTCTCTAACATCATTATCACCACCTCCTAAACTTACACACATTATTTTGCAAGATGATTTGGTCGGAGAGATTGAAACACTTTCACAATAAAGTAAGGATTGAAACAACTTCAAGGAGGTCTAAGGAAGCTCAAACCATCACCACATTGCACCTGGAAACATCCATACACGTTTGGGATTTTTACTTCAAGAGGTAAGTTTTCTCAAACTGTGATATTCTTGTTCGTACATCATTTTACTTTCATTTTCAAAAGAATAAAATAGGACAAATCATAGTAGAAGAGTTGCAAACACTAAAAATCACAAAAAGTGCTTCTGAAAGTCTGACACGTCCGGCCGTGTCAAGAAGAAAATAGAAAAAAATGGCAAGACATGGCTCTGACACGGGTGCCCGTGTCACAGGACACTGCCCGTATCCCATATATTGGAGTTAAGACTTTACTGTTGTACCCAAAAATTTGCCCTCCCATTTTCACACAAGACATACTCCTATAGGTCCTCAATTGCTCAAGGTTGAGCAAGAATTGATCAGACAAGTTCTCCTCCTAGGGCAATGAACCTCAACTAAGGTTTCAATTTTAAGCAAGATGTGTGAGTCCCAAGGATCCCAAATGTTCTCCATTGTACTAATATGTCCTCAAGATCATCCATGCCAAATTTCATTCCTTGAACAAACAAGTTTGCTCAGTCAACTACTCAAATGCCTGGAAATCAACTGTACTAGGTCAAAAGTCAACTATGGCCCAAATACAGTCAAACATCAAGATTTTTGGTCAACATCAACATTTTGAAGTAATATCCATCATTTGATCAAGGGTTGATCATGATTCCTCAAGAAATGCTCCTAATTCATCAAAAGTCAAAAATGGCAAATTAGGGTTTCTATAGGAAAAGTCAACCAAACTTTGACCAGGCATAACTTTCTCATACTTTATCAGAAATTTTTCCACCAAGGCTCATTTTGAAGATAATCCAATTACCTACAACTTATCTTCATGCCTCAAGTTTAAGAAATGCCCCGATCAAAAGATACAAGCTCATACATTATAGGTCCTTTCAAAAAGTCAACAAAAACATCTTTTGGGTCAAAGCTCCTTACATGAACATGGAAGATCCAATTGAGATGAAACAAAAAAGGTTGTTTTTAGGACATCCTAAGATCTCTAAAAAGTCAAAGAACACCCTCTTAGGTTTAAAAATGAGAGAGATATGCATTGATAAAGTTGACCAATTTTTGGAAAAGTGCATGAAGCCAATATTGACCAAACTTGAATTTTTTTTCCAAATAGGCCCATGTTTTCATGCTTGAAACTTGTTCTTAACATGGCCCACGACCTCTGAGCTCACTCATACCTTATTTCATTATTTTTATTATTTATTTTTATTTTTTATTCATTAAAATTCAAAATAAAATAAAGAAATAATGGAAAATATGTAAGATATGATTTGGGAATCTTTTCTCGTCAAACAAGGGATGAAATATGCTGGAAAATCAAAGGGAAATCATGGATGGAAAGCAAGATTGGATTTGTTCTAAAAAATGCAAAAAATCACATAATTGAAAGAAGATTTTTTCTCATTAAAGTATGGATACTCTTCCATAATTGTTAACCTAATTTGATTTACTACATATACACTACAACCTTAGATCAAAAGAACATGCACAGCCAGCCTAACAGGAGCCCTAGAGAAATTTCAAAATTTCAAAAAATATTGAAAATCTCTATTTTGTGATTCTGCCGTTTGCAGACTAAACTAGGTGTCCTATCCATCTCTTGAAGGTCCCAGGAAGCCATATCAACCTTCATCCACGATTGAAGCAGCCTGAAACTGACCAACCGAGTCATATCCGTTTTGTAAAATTTTCATATTTGAATCTCTTAACACACGCGATTTAAATAAATCTAAAGCATACGTTCGTGTTCATATTGATCATTGTAAATGTTTTAACGTGCTTCATGTGAGTTTCAGTGCCAAAATCAAAGCTTGCCATTGTTAGGGTTTAAAAACACGTGAGCTTTGTTTTTAGAGATGGAGACATCTTTAGACTAAATTAAGGCCATGGTTGAACTCGCAGCCTAGGTTTTAGGAGGGGTAGGCAAAATTTCAGGCTTCAAATCTCCCTATTTTGCATGTTATGTTTTTGGCTGGTCGGAGAAGATGGCCAGAACCACCATCCAGGTGGTTTGACCGGCCAAGGACCTTGTGTGGCATGTTAGGATGTTGTGATTGGTTCGTTTCAAATATCAGGGCCCCACAAGTGCGCGCGTGTCTTGATGACTCATCCATTTCCTTATTTTTATATTATATTGTTTTTTTGTTATTATATACATGAATGATCCAGCAGCACAGATGACAAAGGCATAAGGGTGCAAAGGGAGAGACATGGGTTCGATTCCCAGGTCTTGAAGTTTATTTTTTCTAATGAGTTTCTTGCAGATTCAGTGACTCCACACCAAGCGCGCATACCATATGCTCTATCATCATCACCATCAGATCAATCATCCTCCAGATCTAACGCCCAACATGCAGTCCCCATGATGGACCTCCAAGCATGCCTCCCACTAGATCCAATGCAGCTGTGGGCCAACAAGATTTGGGCCCTGAAATTCAGCAGTACACCCCTCCAATTGGGTTTCTCACCCCCCTCAGGCCCATCTTTTCAATTCTTTATTTTCTCATTTTAATTAGTTTATATTTTCTATTTATTCTTTTTTTAAAATCATAAAAAATCATGAAATTAGAAAATCATCAAAAAATAGGATTTAGAGTTTTTTAAGAAAATTATTTTTTGCAAATTAATTTAATTAAATTTTAACTTTTTTCTTTAATTTAAAATTAGTTAGAGATTAGGATAAATTTCAAATATTTTCATAAAATACCAAAAAATATTTTTTTTAATAGGCAATTAGACTTTTAGGGTTTAGAACTTATTCTCGTCTTAATCTTTGCGCATTATTATTTTCCTATACAATTATTTTTTTTAAATATTTTTTATGTAACTGTGCCCGATTTGTAATAGTTAATTAGGGTTTTTATTTCCGCATTTTACTTTTCAGTCATTATTTATGTATCTACACCATAGCCTTGTAATAGCTATAGGAACTTTATTTCTCGCTTTATATTTCTTTTATGCTTGTATATAAATTGTTAGTAAATTAGGCGTGCATGACAAGAATCAAATAAACATTAGGTCATTAACTTCAAGATAAAATATCTGAAAAAAGCACACTTGCACCCCTAGGGTATACCTCACTTGTTGCCTTCGGAAATGGTCATGTCCCTCGAACATAGGGATATCTTAGCAAAGACCCTCAGTTTAAAAGTCATCATAAAAGATAATGGTCCCTTAATGTCCCTAGAGTTGCCTACCAGGAATGATCTTGTCCCTCGATGTTGCCTATATGATAACAGTCCCTTCGAAATGCTAAGGTATCCTTACATGTTGCCTTCAATGACCATAAACGTCCCTTTCGATAGTCCCTCAACATTCGATGATAGGGCTACCTACTCACTAATAGTAGGATAGCCCTATATAAAGGAAAGGAGGAAAAGAACACCCTTTTTCGAGTAGGTAGACAATTCTTAAGTACTTGCTCAAATCTGAATTTTTTACACTTACACACTTTCAAACTTCTTTTCAAAAACGCTTTATCACACTCTTGAGGACTGATACAAGATTTATCATAAAGCAAACAAAATATTTCAAAACACACAATCACAAAAACAATTTTTAAAACTGAGCAAGTACCTAAGAGCCCGTGTAAAACCATGGATGGAAAGGGTTCTAATACCTTCCCTTTCCATAATCTACCCCCCTTACTCAAAAAATCTTGAAAAAGGTCTTTTTCTGTTCTTTTCACCCTTTCCTTTGTTGGATAAAAGAAAAGTTAGTGGCGACTCTTGCTTACCACGACATTTGCGAACAAAAACGCAAATCCAGTATAAACAGTCGGTTCTGCCACCGTATCACAAAACTAACGTCTCTGCTGGGGAAAAATAAAAAGTGGGGTTTACCTTAGGGTCTAGTTTATTTATAATCTGTTTTCTTTGTCTTGATTGCTTTATTTTTAAGGGTACTACTTGGGTTGCTATAGATCCTACACTCGGATCTGGAGAAACCTTTTAGGTAAGTAGTGTGATACAGTGGGAGAACTGACTTGAGGTTTTGCGTTTTATGTTCGCAAATGTTTCGGTTTAGCAAGAGTCGCCACCGGCTTTTTATTTTATCCTAAGGAAAGGTCATAAAGCACAAGAAATACCTTTGAGATGTTTTCTTGGGTTCGGGGAGTAGATTATGAAAGGGGAAGGTGCAAGCACCCTTTTAATCCATGGTTATCCATGGGCTCTTAGTTACTTGTTTAGATCACTTGCTTTGCTTTTCAATTGTTTGAAATGGTGCTTTGTGTGTGGTTTTGAAAGATGTTTTGAAAAGATTCCATTATTGTGGCAACCTTTGTAATAATTCTTGTTTGAATGTATACAAAGGTGTTTTTGTCTTTTGAAAAGGTTTCAATGTTTGAAAGTTTGTTTTGAAATTGTGTTGTGAGGTGTGTTTGAAAGTAGCAAGGATGTTTTGCAAGCTTTTTGATCAAGTAACTAAGACCATGATAGGATGTTAAACGGGACAGGCGTGGGTCATCGTATAGACCAAGATAGCAATTGTGTCAAGTATCTTTGGCAATTTTCTTGAGGGACTTGATCATTCTTGTTTAGGCAACCAAGATAGCGTCATCGAGGGACTATGATCTTTTGTTTTGTTTTTGTTTTTCCAAAGTACCCAACATGCATACCATGGCCCATTTTTGAAGGCAACAAGTGGATTGTAACCCTAGGGGTGTAAGTGTGGATTGTGTTTGTTTTTCATGCATTTTGTCTTTGATTAGGTCAAACTAATTGTTAATTTGATTTTTTGCATACAAACCCTAATTCTCTAATCATGACATATTTGAAAGCATAAAATGCGAGAATTTAAAGTTCTAAGCTATTACAACATGATTATGGGGATGGGGGTACAATTTTTAATGGGGGGTATTTGACAAGAAATATAAACCCTAGTTACTATTACATCAAATTGAATTTACAATGCATAAATATTTAAATGTACGATATTTAAATAAACACAATAAATAAATATTAAATAAAATGTATTATGAAAAAATAAGTTTTTATTTGTTTATGTTTGTAAAGTATTTTCAATGTAAAAGAGTATAAAGAAATAAAATAAAAAATTAATTTTATTTGTTTTAGGGTAAAACCCTAATTTCTTTAAGAAAATAAAAATAATATATTATTTATGTACAAAAATATATTAATATGTGTAAAAAAGGAATCATATCTAAAAAGGGTATTTTTTAGTATAAATAACAATAAAAATAAAAATGTAATATTTTGGTATTTTTATTCTAAGTATTTAATAAAATAAAAGTATATATGTTTATTATGGGTATATTAATCAAATTAAATAGGTACAAAATAAAATAAAATATGTACAAAATAAAATATATTCAAGAAAATACTTTTAATATAAATAAAAGTAAAGAACAAAAAATAAAAGTATAAATGTAAATATTTTTCAAGTCTTAATAATATAAAAGAATATCTAAATACTTTTAATGTTAGAAAAAAATAGAATAAAATGCCAAATAAATTAAAAAAATTATGAAAATATTTTTTGAGCATTTATAATATTTGGAAATAAAATAACAAAGTCAGAAAAGAAAACAAAAATTCAAAAATGCAAAAATATAAGAAATTTGGCCAGGGGGTGTGAAACTGAAAAGAGGGGTGTTAGAAACAAAACTGGCCTGGCTCAGCTTTAGCCAACTTCATCTTCTTCCTCCAGACAAAAAACGCGTGCTTGCCCTGTTCAAATGCTACATCCTGTATATGTGATCTTTTGCCAAAACTCACAACATCAAACTTGTAGAGAATTTCAATACGATTCTAACCATATAAAGCATTAATCCTAACTCTCAAAGACCAGAGAGAATTTCTATGGCCCTAAATTCTGACCTAGTTTTTCAGCATGTTCATGGATGAAATTCTCCTAGCACACTTAATATAAATTGAAGCTGAGCATATGTATGGCTTCATGGCATTGAATACTACATTTTTCATTCACAAACCTAAGGCTAACTGTTCCTAAATAGAGAGATAGAAAGTGATGAAAAACCTGTTTCAGTTGGATTCGAGTAGGGCAATACATTGCTTCTCAACAAGTTTTGAGGTGTCTGGTAGCTTTCCTGAACTTCACTTGATCTTTTCCAATAGCTATCTTGCCTTGAATGTCCCTGAATCAGCCTTTAGAACTGAACCTGCATAAGCTTGAAATGAAAATGGTGAACACTGTAAATGGAGTTACAGTTGGAAATGGAGGTTTGGGATAGCTTGGGTGAGTTGAATAGAAGGTGTTGGAAGCAAAAGGGAGCAAAACGCACGAGCCAAATGAGCTATGGCACTCAAGTTGCAGCACCTGCCCTGTTTTGCCAAAGAAGAGTGATTTCTGGATATGGGAGGTTTTGAGGCTCAAGTGCTCGTGTTTCTTGCTCAAAGGGTTGTGTGAAATTTGTTTGTAATGTTTGTGTAAGCTAACAATGGTTGGTTTTCAAGTTAGGAGGATTTTGCAAGTTTTCTTCTTTGTGAAACAAGAATGTGTAAGTCTATATCATAGGCCTGTACAAGCCATATATCATGCTGCATACAATCCTCTTGATACTTGCAATTTGTGGATTTGATTTGGCTTCATAGATCTTGGCCCTATGCTTCAAAGATAATGTTTTGACATAAAGCATACCTTTTCCAAAATGGAAATGTACCTTTTTCTAATTAAGGCTTAGTTTTGTGTACAATGGCCAAAAAAAATGCTTATACTGATGGATTTGCATTTAATTAAGGAGTGTGAATTGGTTTTGAGGCCTGCAAACTAGTACAGAGCATGCTGGTTTGAAAATGCCACTTGAGTGAACATGTATTGGCCATGGATACAAAGTGAGTTTTTGCCAACTTCAAGCATTCGATTCTCCCTAACCACAAATGTGTTTGAGGATATCTTGGACAATTTGGAAAGCTTGAAACATTATATATAATCCATATTTGAAATGCAACTTGAGACTCCAAGTGGAACTATGTGAAAAATGGGTCAAAATCCTGCCTAAACTAGGTTAAAAGTTTTAGGGACCCTTGTTCCAAAAATCATAACTTGAGATACATGCTTCTTTTTAGAAAACTTTGTGATTTAAAGTTGTATACTTTGTGTAGGACTACAACTTTCATGTTGTAAGTTTTTTTTGAATCCATTTGCATCATGGTGAAAATGTGGGGCAAAGTTAGGAAAAATTAAGAAAATTTCATAACTTAAAAAATTTCTAAGTTATGAAATTTTTCAATTTCAAACCCTAATTTGCAATTTTGGGTTTCTTGATGAACAAGTTTCATAATTTGACATATCTTGATGAAAAGTGACCCTTGGCACTTGATTTTGACCAAAAAGTCAAAGTTTGACTTTTCAGTGTATAGTCAAATTTTGATCAGTTGACTGAAAAATTCATCTGTTAATCCCATGCATTTGAGATCTTTTAAACTTGTTGAATAGTTCAAGATAATTTCATTGAGTCCTTGAGTCCATGGTTGAACTTGATTTGCCATTGGCTAGGTCAAACAGTAAAAAATTGCCTTTGTACAATCAAAACCTTAAAAATGACCATTTTGCCCTTTTGGTGATCTGATCAAATTTCTTATGGATTTGTGGTCCAAACTTGATCAAATGGTTCATATGAGTTCATAATGTTGATGTGGATCAAAATTCACGAGGTTTGACTATAAATTGGCCACAATTGACTTTTTCCCCAATACAGCTGATTTCTAGGTCAACTGTCCAATTGACTGGGCAAAAATTTGATTCAAGGCTTGATACTTGGTATGGACAAACTTATGAGTCCATCATGAAGTATGAAAGTCACTTTGGGCATTTCAAGTAAAAAAATCCCTATGCAAACTCAAACCATAATTTAGGTCAACAGTGCAAGGAGATGTCTTGAGCAGAGCAAACCCTAGCTTGATCTTGAGTTCCAAGAGCCTTGTGATGAAAAATGTTGATAAAATGAGAGGGAAAATTTTGGGGTACAACAGTTGACCCTATTCAATCTTCTTGAACCTGAAGAGTTATATTGGCAAGTTTGCCTTTCGTGACTCGAAGGTAAAAGAGGATTGGACACTAGAGTGCCCGTAAATTTGCACTCGTCAAAATATTGTTGAGGGAATGGGATTAAATATGCCATTTGGAGATGGTAGAATCTTGATGGAGATGAGCTTAAAGATGCTATCTAAGATTTGTTTGTTGAAAATCAGTAGAATGAACATCAGAATGGTATCCGTATTTGGAACGTATTTGAGTTGTATCTGGAGATTGGGTTTGTATGAACAAGGGAATGGCGTCTGTGTTTAGAGCGTATCTGAGCTGTAACTATATTTTATTCTTGAATGAATATCAGAGTGACTGCCGTGTCTGGAGTGTATCTGTATTCTGAATGGGTAACAGAGAAACATCTGTGTATGGAGCATTTATATGCTGGGGATAAATTCCGAATGAGTGACAGAATGGCAACCGTGTCTAGAGCGTATCTGGACTATATCTGAAATTGAGATCTATATGAGTAGCTGAATGACTTTCGTGTCTGGAGTTTATCCGTACTGTAATTGGGATCTGGATAAGTGACAGAATGACTTCCGTGTCTGGAGTGTATCTGAACTTGAAGTTGATAGTTGAATCTGAATGAGAGATAGAATGGCTTCCGTGTCTGGAGCGTATCTAGTCTGTATCGGATCACTGAAGTCTGAATGAGTAGTAGAACGACCTCTGTGTCTGGGGTGTATCCACACTGTATCTTGGATTGAAATTTTGAATGAGTAATAGAATGACCGCCATGTCTGGGGTGTATCCATACTGTATCTGAAATCTCTGAATAGTTGTTGAACAATAGCTTTTTAATCTTATCCTAAAAAGGGTAAAATGTTAGCTAAAACATGAAGTTATGTTGCATGATATGTATGATGCAATGAAATGTGTTCCATCAATGTTTATGATATATGAATGTAATGTATGTGTATGTAGCTGAGTAGCTGTCTTGCTGAGGAAAATAAATCCTTGATAACACGAGATAATGAAATTTTTGACTGCTGCCGGAGAAAGTAAATTCCTGACCGATGCTGAGGATTCAAAAATCTTTGATTGTTGAAGATGAGAAATCCTTGCTGACTAATTTGGGATTAAAGATCTTTGATTGTTGAGAATAAGAAATCCTGGGACCACTGCTGGGGATTGAAAATCCTTGGTGACTTGTGGGGAATTAACAAGAGCTTTGACAACTTCTGCGGGGAATGAGAATCCTTCATGACTTTCCTGGGAAATAAGGAAAACTCCGACGACCTTTACTGGGGAATTAATACCTGGGGGCTTTAAATGGGGAAACCGGAATTTAGAATATTCGTTCTGTCGGGAAATAACTCTGTGGGGAGAGTGTTTATTCTGCCGGGGAAATCAGGAGCTTGGGTGTATGCTAATCTACTGGGGAATCATCCTAATTGGGGATGAGACAAAAAGTAAATTGTTATCTGGTTGATTCTCTGATTTTTAAGATAACCTGCTGGGGAAATTGGGGAAAACTGAATGGTTCCCGCTGGCGATTGATAGTTGGTAATTTGACTCCGTTGGGGAAGAAGGTCTAGAGTATTCTAGCTCCGCTGGGGATATGTATTTAAGGGTTTTCGGGCTCCATTGGGGATCGGGAGTTTGGACACTTAACTCTGATGGGAATTTTGAAACTTAACTCCGCTGGGGGATAAAGTTTAGAATACTCTGGCTCCACTGGGGATCTTGAAATTTAACTCCGCTGGGGGTATATACTCCAAGGTTTTAGCTTTGTTGAGGATCTGGATGACATATTGTAGGGGATTTCTTCTGGAATAGCCTAAAGACGTTTTCCTACACTTTCGACCTACCAGTAATTATCTTTTCTCAATTCGTTTTATTTGTAAGCAATGATTATATTCAAATGCATATGCCTATTTAACAAACCATTGGACGTTTTCAAATAAAACATAAGTGTAAAAAGAAAAGAAAGGCAAGCAAATTTCTGCACTTTGAAGTATTTTTGTATTAACTTTTGTAAGTGTCTTTGTACAAAGGAGACATACATCCTAGTAAGAGAATGTTGTCGTAAAAATTGAAATTTTTTATAAAAAGAAAGATGGCTATGTGTAACAATTCCATGGGGTTCCCATTATGCTATAGCCTTCACAACTATGAGTATCTTGTCCATTTGTTGCTTCGTCCGCAGATGATTGGATTGATCAGAAGCTTGGAGTTTGGTCGTGAAGAGATTATCCTTAAAGTGATCCGACGAGACATAGTCATACGCTTTAATTCCCTAACTTTTGCCTGGACCGCCCTTTCCGGTTTTTGATCCACCGGGAAACCCTTTTTTTCCCAAGTCGCCCTTTCGGGTTTTCAACTTGCCGGGTGTACAAATTCTTTTGTTTATCCCTAATTTTTTCCTGAACCGCCCTTTCGGGTTTTCAATTCACCGAGATGCCCATTTTTTCCCAAGTCACCCTTTCGGGTTTTCAACTTGTCGGGTCGTTTTATGCGTAGTATCTTTTAACTATGTCTGCGTTCGCAGGATTCGGCAAGTCGTCGCCGTCCATGGTGGTCAAAATTATTACCCAACCAGAAAAGATGTTCTTGATCACAAATGGTCCTTCGTAAGTAGGAGTCCACTTGCCCCTGGGATCACTTTGCGGCAAGATGATCCACTTAATTACAAGATCTCCGACTCGATATATCTGACGCCTGACTTTCTTGTTGAAAGCCTTGATCATCCATTTTTGATACGTTTGACCATGACAAACAACAATAAGTCATTTCTCGTCGATCAAATTAAGTTGATCAAGCCGGGTCTGAATCCAATCGTCTTCACTCAAACCAGTATCCTTCATAATCCTTAAGGAAGGAATCTGAACATCCATAGGTAAAACAGCCTCCATGCCATATACCAAAGAAAAGGGGGTTGCCCCAGTTGAAGTACGCGTCGTGGTACGTTATCCGTGCAGAGAAAACGGTAACATCTCATGCCAGTCTTTGTAGGTGACTGTCATCTTTTGAATGATCTTCTTGATATTTTTGTTTGCAGCTTCAATAGCACCGTTCATCTTTGGCCGGTAGGGAGATGAATTATGATGTTGAATCTTGAACTGCTCGCACAGAGCGGTGATCACAATATTATTCAAATTTGTACCGTTGTCTGTGATAATCCTGTCGGGGATACCATACCCGCATATGAGATTCTTCTTGATGAAGCGGACAACCACATTCTTTGTAACGGAGGCGTAGGAAGCTGCTTCGACCCATTTGGTGAAGTAATCAATAGCCACCAGGATGAAGCGATGTCCATTGGATGTCGTGGGCTTGATCTCTCCAATCATGTCGATTCCCCACATTGCGAATGGCCAAGGAGTTGTTAGAACGTTGAGAGGAACAGGAGGAATATGTACCTTGTCAGCATAGACTTGGCATTTGTGACAAGTACGAGCGTATTGATGACAGTCTGCTTCCATGGTAGACCAGTAGTAGCCTGCCCTTAGAATCTTCTTAGCCATCGTATGTCCGCTTAAGTGGGTGCCAAAGGTGCCACTATGTATTTCGGTCATGATCAACTCTGCTTCAACCTTGTCCACACAACGAAGTAGAACATAATCATGGTTGCGCTTATATACGATACCATTGCTCAGGAAGAACTTGGCAGCAAATCTCCTTAAGAACTTTTTGTCATTGACTGAAGCTCCTTCAGGGTATTCTCGAGTCTGGAGATACCTTTTGATTTCATGAAAACAGGGTTGTTCCACTATGTGATCGGTGGATTTAGAACTGAATGTTTAACGCTGGTTCGCGAAATGTCGCGGAAGCAAGAGTCGCCACCGTCTTTTATTTTCTCCAACATGGACAGGACAAAAGCACAGCAAAATTCCTTATGAGATTGTTTCTCGGTTCGGGAGGTAGATTTATAGAAAGGGAAGGTGTTAGCACCCTTTCTATCCATGGTTATCCATGGGCTCTTAGATACTTGCTCTTATGTTTTCAAAATGTTTGCTTTTCAAAATGTGAGTGGGTTTGAAAAAGTTTCATTGAAAGATTTCTGAATGACTCTTGTATTTGTCCTCAAGAGTGTTTGAAAAATTTGTTTTTGAAAGTTTCTGAAAGTGTAGGTGTGAAAAGATTTTTGTTTTGTTTTTGAAGAGAGAAAGTATCCATGAGTCATCTACCTACCCTAAGGAATTAGGCTGTGTAAAAGTCCTTAAGGTAGTGCTATCCCACCATTGAGAGGTAGGTAGCACCACCGTTGGAGGTGTTCAGGTCAATTCGATAGTAGGGACAGTGTGGTCACCGAAGCAACATTAGGACACCTTAGAAGCTGCCCTTATATCCTTGATCCTTTTTTTAATCCGAGGCAACCGTTTCGAGGCAACTATTTCGAGGCAACTGTTTCGAGGAAACTATTTCGAGGCAACTGTTTCGAGGCAACTGTTTCGAGGCAACTGGATCATGGACATAAGGACCGCTAAAACGTCCAATACTTGACGATCACGTTTCGAAGGCAACGGGTGAGGCGTACCCTAGAAGTGGTGTGTGTATTTGTGTGTTGTTTTCATGTTAACAGTTATCTTTTATCATGGCATTGTGAGCTAAGAGTTATTTTTAATTAACCATACATTCTTTCATGCAATTTAGAATTTAGGAGTGCGGAAAATTAAAAGACGAAAAGATAAAAGCTACGCTATTACAAGGCGCGGGTCTATACATCGCCAAAATACAAAGACCCGTTTTTGATAAAAGATGCGGAAAGTAAAAATGCGATAAACCTAATTACTATTACATCCGGAAAGCAGTTACATAATAATTGATAAGAAAAATAACGCGCGAAAAGAATAAATTGGAACGTCCGAGGGTTTTGACCCTTTGCTTGAAATTAAATTAAATTAAAACCTAATTAATTATTTAATTAAAGAAAAGAAATAGATTTTTTATGTCTTTGGTATTTAATATGGAAATAAAGAAAAGAATTTAAAAGGAAACCCTAATTCTAAATTATTTTAAGTTATTAAAGAAAATATTAAAGTTAACCTAATTTAAGCTAATCAATTAATTTACATGTTTATTTACAAAAATAAATAGTAATTAATAATAATAATAAATAAAGGAGAAAAATAATTAATTAAGAAAAAGATGAAAATGTCAAAAAAACCTAATTCTAGATATTTTTATTTATTAAGAAAAAGATTAAAGTTTAAAACCTAAATTAAACTAGATTAATTGTTAGTCATTTATTTACAAAAATATGGTTAGTGGTGAAATTAATAATAATTAAAATATTTTACATTTTGATTTTTCTGTTTTTTATTATGAAAAATTATTTTATGGTGAAAAAACAATTAAAACAATTAAAAAGAATTAGAAGAGAAAAGAAAATAAAATTAAAAAAAGATGCAAACCAAAGGGGGTGTCAGGCCCAAATGGAGGTTCTTGAAGTAATTCTGGCCCATTAGACAAAGGCCTCGTTTGACTTTCCAGATTGAGTGCATATTGGTTGACTAGAGTGTACCATAGGCTCTAATCTGTGGCCACTGGATTATTGATCAGGACATCTGGCAAGCCAACGCGTGAGGATGCATGATGGAGCTTTGAAGGAGGCGCTGCACTAGAAGACATTAAAACAAAAATCATGAATTATGTGGGGGGACCTGGGAATCGAACCCAGGTCCCTATACCTGCCAGCCACGTCTTCAACCAACTGAGCTAGGCAACGCGTTTGTTAAATATTCACACAACAAATATTATATAGAAAAACAAATATTAATGGTATGAAACCAAAAAATGCGCTAAAATTTAAATGTTCCAGTAATGTAATGCCACGTCCATCTTCTTCCTTGTTCTTCCTGCAAACATGAAACAAGTAGCGGGGGTTTTAAACCCCCACTAAGTACAATGGTGAAAAATAGCGAATAGAAGAGGAGGAAATATAAAAAGGGCGCGACAGGCTTAATGGTTTCGTCTTGTTGCAACGAAATTGTCTATACAGGTTTGGAGGTCCAATTTTACGATATATGGAAACCCCTAATTTTCCAACCTTGAAACCCTAAAACATGTCAATGGCAAATCACGATTCAGAGCCTTAGAATTCAATTAAATAATATCATGAGCTTCAGAAGGTTCCTGTGAATACAAAACAACCAACAATATGCATCAAATGCGCATGAATTATGATATGAATTTCTGGAAAATATGGCAAACCGTATGGCTTATGTTCTTCGATTCCTTGCGCGTTTGGACTGGTTCTTGATGCTAGTAGACTCCTGGAAGGTCCAGCAATGTATTAGAAGCAATATTAGGCCTTGAATTGTACTGCAACTATGATTTCAGTTTTCAAGTTTCTCTTGAAAATTTGCAACTTGGTTATGGATTCTCAGCAGCTTTTTCGTGTATTTTGCACTAGGGTTCACTTGTGCCTTTGTATGTGAATGATTCTAGGTCAAAAATAAGCCCATAAGTCCATGAATTAATGTTTGGAATATTTGATTTTCAATTATGTATTTTCCAATCTTTTTCCATGAAAACTTTGCCAATTATGGAAGATCTTGTCCCCCTTGGATGATGCACGAAATCTTTAGCATGTTTGGAGTATATTTGCTGCATAAAAAGATTTGAAAACCATTATTTGATATTTTTCTACAATTAAAACCAATTAAATGAATTAATAAGAATAAAAATTCAATTAATTAATTAAAAATAAGAAAATAAATCCTTTTAAGCTCAATGAGTCGCGCATAGGCTTTGGGTAATGATTCAAGGAAGAATTTGAGGCCCATTAGCAAATTTGAAGTGTTTTAGGCAAAGTTGACTTTTGAAAATTCCCAAAAATTTCCCAACTTCTCCAATGCATATCTTGCTCAATTTTAAAGCTATCAACATGTTCTCGGACATTTTGGAAAGGTATTGAAGTCCTCTAACCAATGCCGTTGGTCCCATGTCATTTTGGTTTACCAATCTCAAGTTATGGTCTTTGACTTAAAGTGCCTTTTTGTTGACTTTTGAAAATGACCTATAATGTTGAAATTGATAACTTTTTGTGAGAGCATTTATTGGACTTGAAGTGTGAAGATGAGTTATAGGAAATGTCATCCCCTTCAAAATGAGCTTTGGATGGGATTTTTCTGATAAACCATGAGGAAGTTATGCCCTGGTCAATTTGCAGTTGACTTTTCAACTGTCCAAAAATAGAAACTTTTGCATCTTGAGACTTTTTGAGCCATGCTTGTGGAATCATGATCAAGAGTTGATCAAATGATGATTGTGGCTTCAAAATAAAATGTTGACAAAAAATTTTGACTTTTGACTGTCAAATGACCATTTTGCCCCTGCGGTTGACTGTGGAGCAATTAGGGTTTTTTGACTGTGCAATTTGATGCTGTGAGTCTTGAAACTTGACATATGGGTGCTTGACAATGTATATAGGCATGTGGGACTTGATTGGACCCTTGAAAACCTCAATTTCTTTGCCAGAACCAAAACCCTAATTTTGACTGTGTTAGGAGGCAATTGGACTGTGCAACTCTTGAGGGATTTTGAAGCTTGATCTTGGCAAATCTTGAAGAATATGGGAGGGAAAATTTTGGGGTACAACACACTACTTCTTCGGTATTAATCTCATGACAGTGCGCAGGTTCGTCCATTCGCTCGATGGTGATTTGGGGAGCCTCATTATCCCAGTTGAGTTTAAACATGGAATACCTTGTAGCCAGAGCATCTGCTAGTTGATTTTCTTCTCGCGGGAAGTGCTCAAAGGTAATCTGCTCAAAATGAGGCAACAATGTTAGGACATGTTCTTTGTATGGGATAATTTTAGGATGTCTAGTGTCCCATTCTCCTTTGATTTGACTGATAACCAAAGCTGAGTCCCCAAATACGACCAAAGATTTGATTCCCAAGTCAATAGCAGCCTTGAGACCAAAGATACAAGCTTCATATTCCTCCATGTTGTTGGTACAGCTGAAATAAAGTCGGGAAGTGAAGGGTGTATGGCAACCTTCCGGAGAAATAAGTACCGCACCGGTACCGTTGCCAAGTGCATTTGAAGCACCATCAAAGTACAGGGTCCATCGGGATCCTTGTTCAGGTCCGTCATACGATCCATTACCTTCAATGTTGTCCAATGTCATGATATCTTCGTCAGGGAAGTCGAATCTCATAGATTGGTAATCTTCGACGGCTTGATGAGCTAGATGATCAGCTAGTACACTCCCCTTTATAGCTTTTTGGGTAGTATACTAGATGTCATACTCTGTCAGGATCATTTTCCATCTAGCGATTCTTCCAGATAAAGCAGGCTTCTCGAAGATATACTTAATCGGATCCATTTTAGAAATCAACAAAGTAGTATGAGTCAACATATATTGCCTTAGCCGGCGAGCAGCCCATACCAAAGCGCAACAAGTTTTCTGCAGCAGTGAGTAGTGAGTCTCACAGTCGGTAAACTTTTTGCTAAGGTAATAAATGGCATTCTCTTTTCGGCCAGACTCGTCATGTTGGCCCAGTACGCACCCCATTGAGTTATCCAAAACAGTCAGATACATGATTAACGGCCTTCCTTCGACGGGTGGCATCAAGATAGGAGGTTCCAGCAAATACTCCTTGATCTTATCAAAAGCAACTTGACAATCATTGTTCCATTCAACCACCTGACCTTTCTTCAACAGCTTGAAGATTGGCTCACAGGTAGATGTTAGGTGAGAGATGAACCTCGCAATATAGTTTAAGCATCCCAAGAAACCTCGAACCTCCTTTTCAGTGCGGGGGGCAGGAATTTCTTGTATATCTTTGACTTTAGCAGGATCAACCTCAATGCCTTTGTTGCTGACGATAAATCCCAAAAGTTTACCAGACCTGACTCCAAAAGTGCACTTGCTCGGGTTTAGTCTGAGCTTATACTCCTTCAATCTGACAAACAGGTTTTGCAGATGGTCGAGGTGTTCTTCTTCTGTCTGTGAACGGACTATCATGTTGTCTACGTAGACTTCAATCTCATGATGTATCATATCATGAAACAAACCTACCATGGCGCATTGATAGGTTTCCCCGACATTCTTCAGTCTGAATGGCATCACTTTGTAGCAGAAGGTACCCCACTGCGTAACAAAAGTAGTCTTCTCCATGTCTTCGAGGGCTATTTTGATCTGGTTGTATCCCGAGAATCCATCCATGAAGGAAAATACCTTGTGTTGAGCTGTGTTGTCAACCAAGATGTCAATGTGTGGCAGTGGAAAATAATCTTTAGGGCTAGCCCTGTTTTAATCCCGATAGTCCACACACATTCTGACTTTTCCGTCCTTCTTAGGCACGGGAACAATGTTAGCAACCCATTATGGATAGGAAGTAACAGCCAGAAAGCCAACGTTGAATTGATTCATTACCTCAGCTTTGATCTTCTCAGATATGTCGGGCCTCATTCGGCGGACTTTTTGTAGAATCGGTGGACAGTCTTCTCTTGTAGGGAGACGGTGAACCATGATATCTGTATCTAATCCCGGCACTTCTTCATAGGACCAGGCAAAGATCTCAACATATTCGTTCAACAACTGCACTAAGCGCTCTTTGACACTTGGTTCTAGGTTGGCACCCACTTTTACCTCTTTCTTGTCTTCCTCTGTTCCCAAGTTGATGGTCTCTAGCAACTCTTCATGGGGCAGAATAACCCTTTCCTCTTGTTACAGAAGTCTGGCTAGCTCTCCAGGCACTTCACAGTCTTCATCACCTTCGTACTCGGCATGATTGGCCAAATCTTCAGAGTTACCGAAGGCTAAAGCAGAATAGTCACCCATGGAATCCGGAGTGGATGGGTACCTGCATTTTGTGAGTGTGGCTGTGTGCAAGGGATAGCCATCCTTAAACAAAACAAAATGTAAAAGGAAAGAAAATGAACACAACAGTTTATAGATGAAAACGTCCAATGATTCATTAAACATGGCATATGATAATGAACAAATCAAGCCCTTACAAATGGAGCTTTAAGCCCCGGGTAAGGCATAAGGTGAAAATAGTGTACGAATTGTTTAGTTATTACAGACCAAATAGGAAATTGTTCAAAGATAAATTACTGGTTGATGAAAGTGATGGGAACGAAGTCTTTCGCTTCCCAGTTGCTTAAACCTCCTTCGACGGTTGGAAAGATCCAATCTTCAAAGTTGTCTTCTTCATCATCGTCTTCTAAGGCATTAATTCCATGGTGAGTGATTTTAAATGGTGGTCCTCCAGCCTGGTAGTGACTCACAGCTTTCTGGCCAGCAGCAGTAAAACCTAGTCCGAACTTGTCCGTCTTGTGAGAAAAATCAGGCAGTTTCCCCCACACTGTACTCCTTCCTTCTTTGATTACGGCTTCCGCATCTTTGAGGGATGCCATCCTAGACACAGGCTTGGAAATGATAGGCACATCGGCCATTGTCTTTGCAACTACGACTTCAGGAGAAACTTCCTCAAAATGTTGGAAAGGCGTTTCTATGAACTCGCCATCTAACTCCACATAGCGGAAGGAGTTGAGGTGACTTATCATGTACTCTTCCTCGCCGTGAACCGTTATGATCTTTCCCTGAACTGGATACTTTAGTATTTGGTGTAAAGAGGAAGTGACTGCCCCAACATTGTGGATCCACGGCCTTCCCAACAAGCATGAATATGAAGGACGGATGTCCATCACATAAAAGGTAGAGTTGAAAATTTATGTGCCCACTTTGATTGGGATGTCCACTTCTCCGTGAACCATCCTCTTAGAGCCGTCGAAGGCTCTAACAACGATGTTACTGGGCTTGAGGGTCAATCCTTCGCAGTCCAATCTATCCAACGCCTTCTTCGGTAGAACATTTAAAGATGAACCAGTGTCAACCAGAACATGGGCAAGTGTGGTCCCTCTACATTCTACCGAGACATGCAGCGCGTCATTATGCTTCCTTCCCTTAGGGGTCAAATCAGCATCGGAAAAACCAAGACCATTATCAGCAGTAAGGTTAGCCACGCACTCTTGAAACTGGTCAGCAGAAGTTTCTTGAGGCACGTGTGCCGTCTTTAGAAATTTGATTAAGGCCTTAGCATGATCCTCAGAGTAGAGTAGGAGAGCCAGCATGGAGATTTTGGAAGGGGTCTGCCCTAGCTGCTCCATGACGTCGTAGTCGCTCCTCTTGATTATCTTTAAGATTTCTTCCATCTCTTTCTGGGTGGTCTCGGGGATTACCACAGTCTGAGCCTTCGTCCTGACAGGCGCTTCTAGTATCCCCTTACCTTTGTCGGTAGCAACATCAGAGGGTCTAACTTCAGGTACATCAATTTCTTCAATTATCGGGCTTTGCACATATGGCTTGACAGGTATAGAAACTCTCGAGGGTCCAAAGACTTCCCGTGGGGGAGCAATCTCCGGAGAGAAGATCCTTCCGCTGCGAGTTATCTTGCTCGTTCCTGCAATATTCCCTATATCAGGGGTTTCATCATCGGAATTCTCTCGGACTGATTCAATCTTCTTGATACCATGGTAGAAGATTTCTCCTCCGTAGTTCCATGATATCGTCTTGTTAGATTTATACGGGACAGGCCCCGGCATGGTGATTTTTAGCGGCATAAACTGAGGATCAGGCGTAATCTTGACAGGCCTTTTGCAGGTCTTGGGAAGATTGTCGGATATGGTTATTATTGCAATATCATTGGTTGAAGTAACAAAAGTAGCAAGAGTAACAGGAGTGATAGTATCAAAAGGATTCTTTTGGAAGAGGACCTCTTGGGTATCCATCAAGCATTGGATGCCTGATTTCAACAGTGGGCAGTCAGCTTGTAAGTTTGAACAAATGTAACAGTCTTTTCCACAGCCTGGGAATATCCCGGCTCTCATCAAATAAACTTTAATCACTGGTAACAGAGTCAAAAGATCAGCAACATTGGTAACATGAAGATCTTCCATAACAGCATGAACATTATGACCGTGCTTGGGCATTGGGGAAGAAATCACATTCGGTTTTTAGGGCGCATCGAATTCTACCTCCTTGGCGTCTATCAGGTCTTGGATCTTAATTTTAAGAGCCCAATAGTTGTTGGTATCATGCCCTACACTGTCAGAATGGTATGCATATTTCGCATTGGAGTGATAATATGGAGAAGAGGTATTAGGGTTCTTCGGCGCTTCTTTCAAATTGGTGAGATTCAGCTTTAACAAATGAGGGAGGACTTGAGTCGGTGTCATGTTGATTCGGGTGAATTGTCGTTGTGGCCTTTCTACCCTTTGTTGGTTAGCTCTTGGTTGATTGCTGCGAGGTTGATCGGTTGAAGTATTTTGGATCATCACAGCCCCTACCGTTGGTCGGCGCTCTGTTCTTCCTTGGTTTCTATAGTTATGAACAGCAGAAACTTCCTTCTTAGCTGGGAAGGTCTTCTTAATAGTAGTGGAAGCGGAGGCATCTTTTTGAATTTTACCACTTTTAATGCCAGCCTCGACCCTTTCACCGGTCAGAATTAATTCGGTGAATCCTGCAGAGGAACTCCCGATTAAATGATTGAAGAAAGGGCCATACATGGTCCCTAAAAACATGTCAACCAACTCTCTATCCGACAAAGGTGGCTGCACCCTTCCATCCAAATCATGCCATTTCTGGGCATATTCCTTAAATCCCTCATTAGAAGCCATACCTATACTCTGTAGTTGAGTACGAGTAGGCGCTAAATCAGCGTTGTATTGGTATTGTCGATAGAAAGCAGCAACTAAGTCTTCCCAGTTATGAACCTCAGACCTCTCAAGTTGATAGAACCAGTCTAATTGTGTGCCTGACAAACTATCTTGGAAAAAATGGACCCAAAGATCCTTATCAGATGAGTGAGGTTGGATCTTTCTGACGTAGGATCTCAGATGCATCTTTGGACATGACAGACTGTCATACTTAGCAAATGTAGGTACTTTGAACTTGGGAGGAATGACGATCCCAGCGACCAACCCTAGTTCTTCGAAATCTAACATGGGTACCCTTTGCAACTCCATGGCTGCCAACCGATCCTCAAGATTTTTATACTTATCATCTGCCAGGGGATATTGCTGTTTGGAGTAAGCTTCATCCTCTTCCTCTTCTTCCTCTTCCACTTCAGATTCAGAAGGCATCGCAGTTCCTTTTCCTTTACCAATCCCTTTATCTGACATCGAGGGGAACTCGAGAACTTTTCTGGCATGGTTTTCAAACCTTCTTCCTATAGTGGCCATACCGGTCCTAAAAAGATTGGGTATCCCCAGTAGATCTTAATATTCCCCAGCGGAGTATATAGATATTCCTCAGCAAGTATCCCCGGCAGTCTTAATATTCCTCAATGAAATATAAGAATGTTCCCTGGCGGAATACAAGATACCCTCAGTGGAGCCATTTCCCAGCGCAGTCTAAAAAAGGCTTCCCCGCCAGAGTTGAATCATCCTCCCCAGTAGATTCTGGAAGCTTGTCCCCGGCAGAATACAAATGCATCTCCCCAGCCATATTCAGAGGTTATCTCCACAAGAGTCTAACTGGGTTATCCTCAGCAAGTTGCAACTGAAACATCATCCCCATCGAAATTCTTTCTATCCCCAGCGGAGTTCATCAAAATCCCCAAAAGGGCTTATCAACGGAATCCCCAGCGGAGTTATCGCTAAAATCTCAGCAAAACATCTCTTCCCACAGAATAATTCCCCGCAGAGTAATCTATTCATCAAGTTTATTCCCCAACGGAGTCATCCTCTCTGGCAAGTTTATCATCTTCGTTCATCGTCCCCAGTGGAAGCGAAGAATTCAACATCATTCTCCAGCAGCTATCCGGGATTTATTTTCCCCAGCTAAAACATCACATTTTCATACATCATGATACATGCATATACGCATTATACCATACTATCTCATTTATGTTGAGAACATCATTGCTTGGTCCATGTCATGCATTGCATATTACTGACCTTTACCTTTCAGGAAAGATGCAGTCAAATTCTCAACTATGTCAATGGAGACAAAATCAGTTAAATCGATTCCTAAAGATTTTTCTGAGACAATCCAGTCAAAAGAGACAATTCAGTCAAAAGAGACAATCCAGTCAAAAGAGACAATCCAGTCAAAAGAGACAATCCAACCTGTCAATGAAGACAACCTGTCGATGAAGATAACCCGTCAATGAAGACAACCCGTCAATGAAGACAACCTGTCGATGAAGACAACCCTTCAATGAAGACAACCTGTCGATAAAGACAACCTGTCAATAGAGACAACCCGTCAATGAAGGCAACCTGTCAATGAAGACAACCCGCCAATGAAGACAACCCGTCAATGAAGACAACCTGTCAATGAAGACAACCCGTCAATGAAGACAACCCGTCAATGAAGACAACCCGTCAATGAAGACAACCCACCATGAAGCAACCCTACACCAGTTCTTTCAATTTCAGATGCAGTTTTACACGGACTCATCATCAGGCAACCCTATACAGGTTTCCTTCCTTTCAGATGAAGTTTTACACAGACTCATCGTCAGGCGACCCTACATCGATTCCTTATTCTTTCCAGATGCAGTCTTACATAGACTCATCATCAGGTGACCCTACACTGGTTCCCTCTCTTCAAGATGTAGTTTTACACGGACTCGTCATCAAGAAACCCTACCCAGGTTCCTTCCTTCCAAGATGCAGTTTCACACGGACTCATCGTCAGGCGACCCTACACCGGTTCCTTATTCTTTCCAGATGCAGCCTTACACGGACTCTTCATCAGGCGACCCTACACCGGTTCCCTCTCTTCAAGATGTAGTTTTACACGGACTCGTCATCAAGAAACCCTACCCAGGTTCCTTCCTTCCAAGATGCAGTTTCACACGGACTCATCATCAGTCAACCCTACACAGGTTCCTTCCTCCCAATATGCAGTTTCACACGGACTCATCATCAGTCAACCCTACACAGGTTTCCTTCCCTCCAAAATGCAGTTTTACACGGACTCATCATCAGGCAACCCTACACAGGTTCCTTCTTTCAACTTACAAAATTACAATTCAACAAACAATCTCCAGATGGCATCTATAAGCCCATCCTTCTACCAACAATCTCCATATGGCATATATAAGCCCATCCTCCTATCCATCATCTCTCCAAATGGCATCTGTAAGCCCATTCCCGACATCACTCTGCTGATACTACACCATGCGAGTGCAAATTTCTGGGCACTTTAGTGTTCAATCATCTTCCACCTTCGGATCACGAAAGGCACGCAAGCCAATCTACATCCTCAGGTTTAAGAAGATTGGACAGGGGCAACTGTTGTACCCCAAAATTTTCCCTCCCATATTCCTCAAGATTTGTCAAGAATGATCCTTAAATTGCTCAAAATTGTTCAAGGGTTGTACAGTCAAATCACTTCCTAAGACAGCTGAAATTAGGGTTTTGGTTCTTTCAAGGAAGTTGGGGTTCTCAATGGTTCAATCAAGTCTCATAGGCCTCTATACATTCTCAAGCATCTACATGCCAAGTTTCAAGACTCATAGTGCCAATTTGCACAGTCAAAAGCTCCATTTGAGTTACAGTCAACTACAAGGGCAAAATGGTCATTTTGCAGTCAAAAGTCAGAATTTTTGGTCAACATCCTATTTTGAGTTCACAATCATCATTTGATCAAGTCTTGATCATGATTCCACAAGAATAGCTCAAAATCATCAAGATGCAAAAAGTAACTATTTTTGGACAGTAGAAAAGTCAACTGTATCTTGACCAGGGCATAACTTTTTCATGGTTTGTCAGAAAAATTCCATCCAAAGCTCATTTTGAAGAGGATGCAATTTTATACAATCCATCTTCACACTCCAAGTTCAAGAAATTTACTCACAAGAAGTTACCAATTTTTACATTATAGGTCAATTTCAAAAGTCAACAAAAGTACACTTTGAGTCAAAGGCCATAACTTGAGATTGGTAAATCCAAATGGCATGGGACAAAAGGCATTGGTTAGAGAACTTCAAGAGATTTCCAAAATGTCTAAGAACATGGTCATATGATTAAAATTGAGCAAGTTGTGCATTGGAGAAGTTGGGAAATTTTCATGAATTTGCAAAAGTCAACTTTGCTCAAAACATCTTCTTTTTGCTAATGGGCCTCAAATCTCTTCTTGAAACTTCACCCATGACTTATGCACGACGCACCAAGCTTAATTGGATTTATTTTCTTATTTTTATTGATTAATTGGATTTTTAATTAATATTAATTCATTTAATCAATTTAAATCATAAGAAAATAGAAGATTTGTTTTTTTAAATCAACTTGTGAAGCAAATCTGATCAAAACATGCTGGCAAATTCGTGCACAAGTCAAAGATACAAAAAATTCCAAATTTGGCAACATTGTTCAATCATGAAAAATCAAGAATATTTGATTTTCAATCAAAGATTTAAACATCAATGCAATGGATATTGGCCCAGCTTTTTGACCTAATTTGTTTCCCTTATATGCAAGCAAGCAAACCCTGACCTAGTGGACGATGGAAAGCTGCAGAAACAACCCTGTCATATTCAAGAAATTTCAAGAAAAGTGAAAACCTGTTCTTGCATTCTAGGTGGATTCAAGGCATTTTATTCATTCAAATACATTGCAGGAGGTACCAGGAACGTTTTGCAATCAAATTCAGGCATCAAAGCTTAAGGAATCACTGAACACAGTTTCACGGTTTTCCTTTCTTGTTCAGAATTATATATCTTAATTCATGCGCATTTAACATGTTTTTTTGATTGATTTGCATTGTTAGAGACTGAACAAAGCTAATGGAATGATTTAATTGAACCATAGCACCCTGAATTGAAGAATGCCATGACTGAATTTTTAGGGTTCTTGAGCTTTAAATTAGGGCTTTCTGAACTAGGAAAAATTGGGACTAGTGAGATACATGACTGAAATCGTGAGGCCAAGACGAAGGGAATCCATACCTCGCGAAATATTTATATGTACTGTGGTTCTATTCGCTATTTTTCCTTGCAGGAATTAGTGGGGGTTAAAAACCCCCGCTATCTGATTCTAATTGTGCAGAAAAAACGAAGAAGACGATGATGTGTTGACATACCATTGGACAATTTGAAAAGCGCGCGTTATTTTGTTTTATTACAGCGTATTGATTATTTTCATATATAATTATTGCTCTTTATTTTAATAACAGTTGAAGCAGCTTAGTGGAGTGGTTAGTGCGTTGGCCTGGAAGCATGGGGACCTGGGTTCGAATCCCAGGTCCCCCCAAAACCTTGTTACTTTTATTTTTCAGGTGTTCTTGTGCAGTTTGCCAAAAGAAGTCCACCATATGCCTCAATTATCAACACGCCAAGTGGCTTGCAAAGCAAATCCAGTGGCCAAAGCTGGGTATCCACCATACGCCCTAGCCAATGAGCATGCAGGGAGTTGCAAAAGTCAAATAGGCTGGAAGCATAATGGGCTTCAGAATTGCTGATACACTCCAGAATTAAGCCCAACACCCCCCTTCAAGTTTATTTCTTTTCTTTTCTTTTTTTATTTCTTTCATTTTAATTCCTTATTATAATTATTATTTTCACTAACAAATTAATATTTATTTTCATAATAAATCCAGAAAACAAAAAAAATATAATATTTTTATTTATTAAATTTAATTAGTTATTTTGTAAATAAATACTAATATAATTAATTTAGTTTTAATTAGGTTAATTCTAACTTTTTTGCAATAATTTAAAATTAATATAGAATTAGGGTTTTTAATAACTTTTTGACCATCTTTTTATTTTTTCCCTTAAAAACATAAAAAACTCGAAAAAATATAATTTCTTTTAATTAATTAACTAGTTTAGGTTTAATTTAATTACATGCAAAATTCATAAAAAACTTCCTTCTTTCTCAAAAAGGGGTCAAAACTCTAGAATCTCCCGATTCAATTTTCCTCGCGCGTGTGATTATTATTTTTGATTCATATTTTGATCCATATAATTGTATTTGCTCCGAGGATGTAATAGCTTTAATTAGGACCCCTTTTATCGCTTTTATTTATTTTCCGCAATTTACCTTTTCAAGAGTTTGTTTTTGGCGTTGTAAATACTCGACGCCTTGTAATAGCTTAGTTTTATTTTTCGCAACTATTAACTGCTAGATGTATGCTAACTAGGCTATGCATGACAAAACTTATCTTAATTTAAAATCAATCGTAGCTCACCATAACATGTACAAAGATAACATAACTGAAACCTGACACACTCGCACATGCCACTCCTAGGGTACGCCTCACTTGGTTGCCTCGACGTGGTCATTGAGTATAGGGTGTTTTAGAGGTTGCCCGCCTGTCTAAAGATCAAAGTTTCCTCAAAATGGTTGCCTCGATAAAAAATGATCTAGGACATTAGGGTTGTCGCCAAGGCGTCCTACCATTGCTTTAGTGACCACATGTCCCTAAAATCGAATTGACCCGAAAACTCCAACGACAGTGCTACCTACTTCTCAATAGTGGGATAGTACTGTCTAAAGGACATTTACACAGCTTAATTTCTTTTGAGTAGGTAGAGGTTCTTAGATACTTGCTCTTTCAAAACAAAAATACTTTTCGCACCTACACTTTTCTGACAAAAGTTTTCAAACAACACTTCATATGCTCTTGAGGACAGATACAAGAGTTAAATCGAAGTTTTCAAACAAAACTCTTTTCAAAACCCACAAACACAAGAAAAGCAAAACTTTTTGAAAACCTAGTGAGCAAGTACCTAAGAGCCCGTGGATAACCACGGATAGAAAGGGTGCTAACACCTTCCCTTTCTATAATCTACCTCCCGAACCCGAGAAACATCTAAAAAAGGAATTTTGCTGTGCTTTTGTCCTTTCCTTGTTGGAGAAAATAAAATACGGTGGCGACTCTTGCTTACCGCGACATTTTGCAAAACACAAACGTGAACCAGCATTCCAAAACAGTCAGTTCTATTTGCACCGATCACAATATGTTATTCATGTAATGCATTCAAGGATTCAGAAATTCAAATTTGTTGCAAACAAAAAGAACACATGTCATATTAAGAAGAAATTTGTTAGTACATAAGTCCCCCATGGGCAAAATATTACAAAATTATTAATGTAAAAAGACATTGCGCATCCTTTTTGGTGCGATGTAAGTGCTGAGAGTCTCCTTTTCATGAAGTCGGCGGGTAAGTTCCAAAATCTTCTTCTCACTGGCATAAAAGCTGGCTTCAAAAGCATTCCGTTCTTCTTTGAGTTAGATCCAACTCTTTTGCAATTCTTCCAATGATGTTCGCATGTCAGGATGTAGGAGGGTGTATGGAACCTCTCCTTCCATAACAGGCTCTTTGATCACGGGGAGAATGTAAGGGTATGGTATCATAAGATTCTGGGCGCGGATTCGTACCCACTTGAGATAAGGCTCAAGAGGGATGGAATTCTTGTGACCCAGTGTCTTACTATCCACTTTGTTGGGCATCCTCCAAGCCCGGATAAACCTTTTTCGAAGTCCTTGCGCATCATTGTCGAAGTCAAAAACTAGGTAAGGAATCAACATATCACGAGGGCCATCCCTTCGAGCATATCCAAACTGTCTCAGAGCTAAACAGGGGTTGTAGGTAATGCCTCCACTAATGCCAAGTAATGGGACATTAGGGAATTCTCCATAACGATCAATGATGATGACATTTTCTCTGGACCGAGAACACCAATGAACATCAGAATGTGTGAGAGTCATCAACCGTTGTGACCACCTTAAACCATGCTCATTCTTCAAAACTGCCTGAGGAAGGTGAGAAATAAACCACCTTGCTAGAAGAGGAGTACAACACATGAGAACACTTCTTTTCCTCATTGTTCGTGTGTAAAATGAGTGTAGGATGTCCCCAAGCAATGTAGGCACAGGATTCTGAGATATGAAAATCTTGACAGCATTCATATTTATAAGTTGATCAGGGTTTGGGAACAAGACCAACCCATAGATGAGGAGTGCCACAATCTCCTCAAAAGCTTGTAGATCTAGATAATTCCAGCAGTCTTGTACCTTTTCAAACAGAAACTTTGCCAAGAAACCCTTGACACCACTCCTGGTTTCCCAATGACCTTTGATATCAGATGGTTGCAAGTGTAATGCTTGAGCAACATCTTCAGGCTTTGGTTCTCTTTCCGTACCGTTGTAGGGTAGTTGATGGAGAATAGAAATTCTCAGGAGTTGAGAAAATTCCTACAAAGTAGGTACTAGTTGGTAATCAGGGAATGTGAAACAGTGGTGTAGGGGGTCAAAGAACTGGAAGAGAAATTTCACCATGTCTTCTTCAATGTTGGAGTTGACAAAGTTGAGAATTCTACCATGTCTTTCACTAAAGGGAGAATTCTCTGGAATCTTAGAAGTAAGCTCCTTGAGTTGAGGAGGGATTCTCACAAGTTGACTTGAATTGTTTTCCTGCGAAGAGATTCCATGATCTACAAAACAGGAACAAAGATGAAGATCCAAACCCTTGAAATGGTTAGTGAATGCATATGATGCTTTATGATGTTCATGATGTATGCACAAGCACATGTACAAACAAGTCACACAAAACCCTAGTTTCAGGCTTGCATGAGGTTTCATAGGTAAGTACCCTCTTGAAGTTAGTTGGCTCAACCTGTCCTATAAATAGTAACCGGGTTCTAAGGAGCTCAATATCACTAGATTATTTTCTATGTTCATTGTCTTGGTTTAGCCACTTAATTGGCGACCAAAATATTCCAAGAAAACAACCCTCAATGAGTGTAGTATCGAGTATCTACCAACTTCGGACTGCACCAAAGCCGGTCATCTCACTACCCCTAAAAAAGGCCAAGATGGTCAAGTAAGGTTCTAAGAGTTCATTAGTGCTTCATGACATCACTCAGCGGCTCCGTATTCTCTTTGATTGACTCAAAGGCTACCGGTACTCACAAATATGTCGCACTAATATATCTATTTCTTCAACCATGTCGGTATACCCCGCACAGTTTCCATAACGTATTGCTATTTACCTATGAATGTTTCCCAAATCCGGGTAGAGGATTCAAACCCACACAAGAGAACCAAATGTAAAGCAATCAAAGCAATCAAGATAAGCATGCCAAGGTGATCTAAACCCTAAGGTTAATCCACTTTTAAAGTTTTCCCCAGCAGAGTCGCTAATTCTGTGATACGGTGGGAGAACTGACTTGAGGTTTTGCATTTTGTGTTCGCAAATGTTTCGATTTAGCAAGAGTCGCCACCGACTTTTTATTTTATCCTAAGGAAAGGTCAAAAAGCACAGGAAAGACCTTTGAGATGTTTTCTTGGGTTCGGGGAGTAGATTATGAAAAGGGAAGGTGCAAGCACCCTTTTCATCCATGGTTATCCATGGGCTCTTAGTTACTTGTTTAGATCACTTGCTTTGCTTTTCAATTGTTTGAAATGGTGCTTTGTGTGTGGTTTTGAAAGATGTTTTAAAAAGAGGCCATTGTTGTGGCAACCTTTGTAATGATTCTTGTTTGAATGTATACAAAGGTGTTTTTGTCTTTTGAAAAGGTTTCAATGTTTGAAAGTTTGTTTTGAAATTGTGTTATGAGGTGTGTTTAAAAGTAGCAAGGATGTTTTGCAAGCTTTTTGATCAAGTAACTAAGAGCTATCTACCCTATTTTACTCAAAGATCTTTCTTATGTTTTTAACCCTTTTGACAGTGTTGTTTCACCATTGCATTTGGTGAACAACCTTGTGTTAGGATGTTAAACGGGACATGCGCGGGTCATCGTATAGACCATGATAACAATTGTGTCAAGTATCTTTGGCAATTTTCTTGAGGGACTTGATCATTCTTGTTTAGGCAACCAAGATAGCGTCATCGAGGGACTATGATCTTTTGTTTTGTTTTTGTTTTGCCAAAGTACCCAACATGCATACCATGGCCCATTTTTGAAGGCAACAAGTGGATTCTAACCCTAGGGGTGTAAGTGTGCATTGTGTTTGTTTTTCATGCATTTTGTCTTTGATTAGGTCAAACTAATTGTTAATTTGATTTTTTGCATACAAACCCTAATTCTCTAATCATGGCATATTTGAAAGCATAAAATGTGAGAATTTAAAGTTCTAAGCTATTACAACATGATTATGGGAATGGGGGTACAATTTTTAATATGGGGTATTTGACAAGAAATATAAACCCTAGTTACTATTACAACAAATTGAATTTACAATGCATAAATATTTAAATGTACGATATTTAAATAAACACAATAAATAAATATTAAATAAAATGTATTATGCAAAAAGAAGTTTTTATTTGTTTATGTATGTAAAGTATTTTCAATGTAAAAGAGTATAAAGAAATAAAATAAAAAATTAATTTTATTTGTTTTAGGGTAAAACCCTAATTTCTTTAAGAAAATAAATATAATATATTATTTATGTACAAAAATATATTAATATGTGTAAAAAAGGAAACATATCTAAAAAGGGTATTTTTTAGTATAAATAATAATAAAAATAAAAATGTAATATTTTGGTATTTTTATTCTAAGTATTTAATAAAATCAAAGTATATATGTTTATTATGGGTATATTAATCAAATTATGGGTATATTTTTCAAGTCTTAATAATATAAAAGAATATCTAAATACTTTTAATGTTAGAAAAAATTAGAATAAAATGCCAAATAAATTAAAAAAATTATGAAAATATTTTTTAAGCATTTATTATATTTGGAAATAAAATAACAAAGTCAGAAAATAAAACAAAAATGCAAAAATATAAGAAATTGGGCCAGGGGGTGTGAAACTGAAAAGAGGGGTGTTAGAAACAAAACTGGCCAGGCCCAGCCCAAGCCAACTTCATCTTCTTCCTCCAGACAAAAAACGCGCGCTTGCCCTGTTCAAATGCTACATCCTGTATACGTGATCTTTTGCCAAAACTCACAACATCAAACTTGTAGTGAATTTCAATACGATTCTAACAATATAAAGCATTAATCCTAACTCTCAAAGACCAGAGAGAATTTCTCTGGCCCTAAATTCTGACCTAGTTTTTTCAGCATGTTCATGGATGAAATTCTCCTAGCACACTTAATATAAATGAAAGCTGAGCATATGTATGGCTTCATGGCATTGAATACTACATTTTTCATTCACAAACCTAAGGCTAACTGTTCCTAAATAGAGAGATATAAAGTGATGAAAAACCTGTTTCAGTTGGATTCGAGTAGGGAAATGCAGTGCTTCTTAATAAGTTTTGAGGTGTCTGGTAGCTTTCCTGAACTTCACTTGATCTTTTCCAATAGCTAGCTTGCCTTGAATTTCCCTGAATCAGCCTCTAGAACTTAACCTGCAAAAGCTTGAAATGAAAATGGTGAACACTGTAAATGGAGTTACAGTTGGCAATGGAGGTTTGGGATAGCTTGGTTGAGTTGAATCGAAGGTGTTGGAAGCAAAAGGGAGCAAAACGCACGAGCCAAATGAGCTATGGCACTCAAGTTGCAGCACCTGCCCTGTTTTGCCAAAGAAGAGTGATTTCTGGCTATGGGAGGTTTTGAGGCTCAATTGCTCGTGTTTCTTGCTCAAAGGGTTGTGTGAAAGTTGTTTGTAATGTTTGTGTAAGCTAACAATGGCTAGTTTTCAAGTTGGGAGGATTTTGCAAGTTTTCTTCTTTGTGAAGAAAGAATGTGTAAGTCTGTATCACAGGCCTGTAAAAGCCATATATCATGCTGCATACAATCCTCTTGATACTTGCAATTTGTGGATTTGATTTATTTCTGAGATCTTGGCCATATGCTTCAAAGATCATGTTTTGACATAAAGCATACCTTTTCCAAAATGGAAATGTACCTTTTTCTAATTAAGGCTTAGTTTTATGTACAATGCCCAAATGGCCAAAACAAATGCTTAGACTGATGGATTTGCATTTAATTAAGGAGTGTAAATTGGTTTAGAGGCCTGAAAACTAGTACAAAGCATGCTGGTTTGAAAATGCCACTTGAGTGAACATGTATTGGCCATGGATACAAAGTGAATTTTTACCAACTTCAAGCATTCGATTCTCCCTAACCACAAATGTGTTTGAGGAGTTCTTGGACAATTTGGAAAGCTTGCAACATGATATATAATCCATATTTGAAATGCAACTTTAGACTCCAAGTGGAAATATGTGAAAAATGGCCAAGAAAATGGGTCAAAATCCTGCCTAAACTAGAGCAAAATTTTTCAAAGTTAAAAGTTTTAGGGACCCTTGTTCCAAAAATCATAACTTGAGATCCAAGCTTCTTTTGAGAAAACTTTGTGAATCAAAGTTTTAGACTTTGTGGAGGACTAAAACTTTCATGTTGTAAGTTTTGTTTGAATCCATTTTCATCATGGGGAAAATGTGGGGGGAAAGTTAGGAAAAATTAAGAAAATTTCATAACATAGAAAATTTCTAAGTTATGAAAATTTTCAATTTCAAACCCTAATTTGCAATTTTGGGTTTCTTGATGAACAAGTTTCATAATTTGACATATCTTGATGAAAAATGACCCTTGGCACTTGATTTTGACCAAAAAGTCAAAGTTTGACTTTTCAGTGTACAGTGAAATTTTGATCAGTTGACTGGAAAATTTATTTGTTAATCCCATGCATTTGAGATCTTTTGAACTTGTTGAATAGGTCAAGATAATGTAATTGAGTCCTTGAGTCCATGGTTGAACTTGATTTGCCATTGGCTAGGTCAAACAGTAAAAAATTGCCTTTGTACAGTCAAAACCCTAAAAATGACCATTTTGCCCTTTTGGTGATCTGATCAAATTTCTTGTGGATTTGTGGTCCAAAATTGATCAAATGGTTTATATGAGTTCATAATGTTGATGTGGATCAAAATTCATGAGGTTTGACTGTAAATTGGCCACAGTTGACTTTTTCCCCAATACAGCTGATTTCTAGGTCAACTGTCCAATTGACTGGGAAAAAATTTGATTCAAGGCTTGAAACTTGGTATGGAAAAAATTATGAGTCCTTCATGAAGTATGAAAGTCACTTTGGGCATTGAAATTCAAAAAATACATGTGCAAACTCAAACCCTAATTTAGGTCAACAGTGCATGGAGATGTCTTGAGCAGAGCAAACCCTAGCTTGATCTTGAGTTCTAAGAGCCTTGTGATGAGAAATGTTGATAAAATGAGAGGGAAAATTTTGGGGTACAACAAGTAGCAATAGATCGTGGACACTGTGTGGGGTATACCGATACGGTTGAAGCGATGGCTACGTTGATGCGACACTTTGGTTGGTATCGGTAGCCCTTGAGTTAATCAAGGAGAATATGGGGCCGCTGCCTGGTGTCATGAAGTGTCAACTGAATTTAGAACCTTAATTGAACAACTTGGCTATTAGGACGTAGTGAGATGGCCGTCTTTAGTGTATTCCCAAAGTCGGCAGATACTCGATGCTACACTCATTGAGATTTGACTCCGGAGTTTTGTTTGGTTGCAAGTCAGTTGCCTATCGGAATGAAACTTGTGGGAAAGATCAGTGATATTGAGATCCCTCAGAACCCGATTATTATTTATAGGACAGGTTGAACCAATTCAAACTTCAAGAGGGTATTACCTTAAAACCCATGCAAGCCTTAAACCTAAGGTCTTTGTGTGATTTTCTTGTGCTTGTTATATATGTGATTTCTTAGAATAATCATGACATCATAACATGGCATATCATACTAACCATTTCAAGTATTTTCTAGGGCTTATCTTTGTCTTGTTTTGTAGGACATGAAATCCGCTCGCAGGAATACTATCCAAGTCAACCTTGTGAAATTACCTCCTCAACTCAAGGACTTAGCATCAAGGATCCCTGAAAGCTCTCCCTTCACTGAAAAACATGGTCGAATTCTCAACTTGGTCACTTCAAACCCTGATGAAGAAATGTTAAAGGTGCTCTTTCAGTTCTTTGACCCGTTGCACCATTGCTTCACTTTTCCTGATTACCAGTTAGTGCCTACTATGGAGGAGTTTTCTTAGTTATTAGGGGTACCTATCCTTAATCAACTACCATTCAACGATATGGGAAGAGACCAAAAGCCTGAAGAGATTGCTCAAGCTTTGTCTTTACAACAGTCTGATGTAGTGGCAAATTGGGAAACCAAAAGAGGTGTCCAAGGATTTCCAGTTAAGTTTCTATTTGAGAAAGCTCACTATTTTTTGGATAATCTAGATTTATAAGCTTTTGAAGAAGTGCTTGCCCTTCTCATCTATGGGATGGTACTATTCCCTAACACGGACCAACTCATAGATGTGAATGCGATTAAGGTTTTTCTGTCTCATAATCCAGTGCCTACTTTACTTGGGGATATTTTGCACTCTTTGTATACTCACACTCTAAAGAGAAGAGGGACCCTTTTGTGTTGCACTCCTCTTTTGGATAAGTGGTTTATTTAGCACCTACCTCGGTCTTTTTTGAGAAATGAGCAGGGTATGAGATGGTCTCATAGGTTTATGTCCCTTACACATTCGGATATTCATTGGTGTTCCCGGTCCTTGGAGAGTATCACTATCATTGATTGCTGTGGGGAATTCCATAATGTCCCTCTCTTAGTCATCATGGGAGGAATCACTTATAATCCTTGTTTGGTGTTGCGACAGTTTGGTTATGCTAGAAGGGATGGTCCTTACGACACACTCGTCCAAGGAATCACATTTTACTATGAGAATGATGTTTAGGATTATCGTAAAAGGTTCATTCGAGCTTCGGGCATGATAAACAGAGTTGAAAGCAAGACACTGGGGCACAAGAATTCCATCCTTCTTGAGTCTTACCTCAAATGGGTGTAACCTCGTGTTCAATGTCTTATGATGCCTTACCCCGCCATCTTACCTATGATTATGGAGCCAATTGCTGAAGGAGACATTCCTTGCATTATTCTTCATCCGGACATGCCAACTTATTTTGAGGAGCTACGGAAATTCTGGATCCAACTCAAAGAAGAATGGGATACCTTCGAAACCCAATTCTACGCCAGCGAGAAGAAGGTTTTAGATCTCACAAGGTTACTTCACGAGGAGAAGACTATAAATTCTTACATTGCACCAAAGATGATGCACCGGTGGGAAGATTGAGTCTCTTTTCTTAGAGAGTTATTTTCGCTTTTCTACTTCTCTTGTAAGCCCAAGAGGCGTCATTGTGATTGATAAAACTTCTTAATGCAATTAATGTTTGTTCTCTTTCTGTTTAAGTAATTTTAAGTCTTAGAAATCCTTGAAAACATTTCATACATATATCATACATATCATTGCATAAGCAGGTGTCAAAGCAGGTTTCTCATCTTCTTCGCTGTTTATTTTAGCAATGGATCTAGAACAAACAGTGAAGGATCTACAGACTCAGAATGCTCAGTTTCAACAGATGGTCATGGCTCTTAACAAGGGGAAATAGGAAATAAAAGCCTTGATCGTTAAAGAGAAGACCAAGAAGCCAAGGAAGACAATTGGTGTGGTGAATTTGGGAAAGAGGTTCAAAGGACCGCTAAGGTAAGTGGTTGAGATAACATCTTCGTCAGAAGAAGGAGATGATCAAGAAAGGGAGACAAGAGAGGAAGACCCCAGTCCAAGGGAATCTAATAATGAGACTGACTATAATGAAGAGTAGTACCCTCTGGCCGATGAAAAATACAAACAGCTGGAAGAGCGTCTGAGTGCAAAGGAAATCCAGAAGGTGCCAGGGCTGGATTTTGAAGAGCTGGGTTTGGTTTCTAGGGTTGTCATCCCGCATAAGTTCAAGGTGCCGGTGTTCACCAAATATGATGTGGTTTCATGTCCCAAGATGCACCTCCTATCTTATGTGAGGAAGATTCAACCTCACATTGCTAACAAGGACCTATGGGTCCACTTCTTTCAAGATAGTCTATCTGGGACTCAACTAGAATGGTTCTACCAGCTGGAAGGGACCAACATTCGTAATTGGGAATACCTGGATGTTGATTTCTACAAGCAGTATCAGTATAATGCAGACCTTGCTCCCACTCGTACACAACTCCAAAGTATGTCTATGGGTTCGAGCGAGGGTTTTAAAGACTATACTCAGAAGTGGAGGGACTTAGCAGGAAGATTCCAACCTCCTCTGTCTGATAGGGAGTTGGTGGACATGTTTTTGGGTACCCTATCTGGTCAGTTCTTCAATCATCTAATTGGAAGCTCTTCAGCTGGTTTTACTGAGCTGATCTTGATGAGAGAAAGAGTGGAAGCTGGGATTAGGAGTGGTAGGATCCAAAAGGATGCATCCTCCAGTACAGTGAGGAAGCCATTTTCAGGGAAGAAGGAAGTCAATGCCACTTATAGCCAAAGGAATCAGGACAAAACTGAACACCTTCCAACGGTAGGGGCTGTTATGATCTCTAAACCCGCACCTGCTCAACAAAGGAACAATCAACCTAGAGTAGAAAGGCCTGCAAGACAGTTTACCCAGATAAATATGACTTTGTCTCAAGTCTTTCCACACTTGTTAAAATCTAATCTGGTAACTTTGCGAGAAGCTCCTAAGAATCCCAACACTGCTTCTCCCCGCTAGAACCCAAATGCTCACTGTGTTTACCATTCATACAATCCAGGTCATGATACAAACGACTGTTGGGCTTTGAAAAACAAGGTGCAATACCTTATCGAGACGAAGGGAATTGAATTTGACACTCCTGAGATTCCCAATGTTATCATTGCTCAAAGGCCCAAGCACGGCTATGGTGTTCATGCTATTGAAGATGATATGTTTGTTACTGCTGTTGAGGAACTTATTACTCCTCTCATGACCGTTAAGTGGAACTTGTTAAAAGTCGGTTTATTTCCGAGATATGGCAAAGGTTTCCACTTATGTTTATCTCAATCGACTGGTTGTTATTTGTTGAAGGCAGGTGTTCAGCGCCTGATGGATGATAGAGATATTTTGTTTGAGAAGACTCCTGTCCCGACTGTTCCTTGCAAGGATGTTTTAAACATAACCATTTCCACCAATCCTTCCAATGTTTCCACCAAAAGACCCGTCAGGATTACATCTGCTCTGAAGTTGGCTCCTCTGATTATCACTATGCCAGGGCCAATTCCATACTCCTCAGACAAAGTTGTTCCCTGTAACTATGGGGCTGAGGTCTACTACCATGGCGTCAAGCAAGACCTGCTGGCTGTTTAAGACCAGGTTTATGAAAATACTGATCCCGACATTGGCATCATCGTTGGGACCAGTAAAATAACAAGAAGTGGAAGAGTGTTCTCCCCAGAGATTTCTCCTCTAAGGGCCGTTACTAGTCCTGTGATCATTCCTATTGTCGTTCCTGCTGATACCACTAATGCAATTCCTGTGATTACCCCTGTTGACACCCCTATCACCGAGTTGGTCGAGACTCGGGTAAAAGACATATTGATTGAGCCTGATCAGACGATGGCACCATCAGAATCTACCCCAGAGGCTTCCAAGAAGGACATGGAAGAAACTTTGAAGATTATAAAGAAGAGCGACTACAATGTGGTCGAACAGCTGGGGAAAACCTCTTCCAAGATTTTTATGCTAGCCTTACTGTTGTGCTCAAAAGCTCATGCAAAAGCTTTGTTGAAGTTCCTTAAAACTTCCCATGTGCCAAAAGAAACCTCCGCTGACCAATTTGAAGATTGTGTGGCCAGTTTAACGGCTGATAATGGTTTGGGTTTTTCTGATGCTGATCTGACACCCAGAGGGAGAAAACATAATGATGCGCTACATGTTTTTGTCGAATGCAGGGGCACTACTTTGGCCCATGTTCTAGTAGATACTGGTTCATCATTGAATATGCAGCCCAATAAGGCTCTGGATAGATTAGACTGTGAAGGTTTGACCTTGAAGCCCAACAACATTGTAGTGAGGGCTTTTGATGGTTCGAAAAGAATGGTGCACGGGGAGGTGGACATCCCCATCAAAGTTGGTTCCCAGACCTTTGACTCCACCTTCTACGTGATGGATATCAGACCATCCTATTCTTGTTTATTGGATCGCCCTTGGATCCATGGGGCGGGAGCTATCACGTCCACTCTGCATCAGATGAGAAAGTACCCAGTGAAAGGAAAGATTTTCACGGTACATGGTGAAGAAGAATACATTGTAAGTCACATGAACTCCTTCAGATATGTGGAAATGGATGGAGAGTTCATCGAGACTCCGTGTCAGAACTTCTAAGAGGTTCCTAAGACTATGGCTGCAACTGAAATTGTCACCAATCTGCCAAAGATCACCAGACCTCCCTTAAAGATGACTTCTCTCAAGGACGCCAAAGCAGTTATTGAAGAAGGTGGGTGTACCATCTGGGGCCAACTCCCTGACATTCCATACAAATTTGATAAGTTTGGTTTGGGTTTCTCTTCAGGGGCTCAAAGGGTTGTTCGTCATGCTCGTGCTGGAGGACCTCCCCTACACATCAACAATCATGGCGTCAACGCTCTAGAAGATAGTGATAGTGACTATGACATGGATAGTTGGATCTTCCCTACTACCAATGGTGGACCCAGTAAATGGATAGCAAAAGACTTTATACCAATTACTTTTATTCAGAAGTAATTGTCTTATTTTTTTTTGGATATGTAATAAAAATATAAATTCTTGGCCATGTGTCTTACCCGGGGCATAATGGTTTATTTGTGAGGGTTATCATGTTTCAATTTCATATGGAATTAATAAAGCATTGGACGTTTATGCATACAAATTTTGCGCTCTCTATTTTTTCTTTTCTGCTTTTTACTTTGTCTATACAGCTATGCTCTTACACACACTCACGTATCAAATTGCAGATCCATATCCACTTTGGATCCCATTGATAACAGTTCTGCTATTGCTGGTTATGACTTTGAAAATTCGATCAACCAAGCCGAGGACGAAGCTGAGGAAGATTGTGAGGTACCCGGAGAACTTGCTAGGCTGTTACAATAGGAAGAAAGGGCAATACAACCTCATGAATAGCCAGTTGAGACAATAAACTTGGTCACAGAAGAGGACAGAAAAGAAGTCAAGATAAGTGCAAATTTGGAGCTTAGTGTCAAACAGCGGTTGATACAGATGTTGCATGATTATGTCGAGATCTTTTCCTGGTCATATGAAGACATGCTAGGACTAGGCACGAATGTCGTGGTTCATCATCTGCCAACTAAAGAAGATTGCTCTCCAGTAAAGCAGAAGGTTCGTCTTATATGCCCTGAAATGCTAGAGAAGATCAAAGTAGAGGTTATGAAATAGTTCAACGTTGGGTTCTTAGCTGTCACCTCTTATCCCCAATGGGTTGCTAACGTAGTCCCGGTGCCTAAAAAGGACGACAAGGTACGGATGTGTGTGGACTGCCGAGATTTGAACAGGGAAAGCCCCAAGGATGACTTTCCGCTTCCCCATATTGACGTTCTGGTTGACAACACCGCGCAACATAAGATCTTTTCCTTCATGGACGTTTTCTCTTGTTATAATCAGATCAAGATGGCACCCAAAGACATGGAGAAGATAACCTTCGTCATGCAATGGGGTACTCTCTGCTACAAAGTGATGTTGTTTGGATTAAATAACGTTGGGGCAACCTATCAGCGAGCCATGGTAGCTCTATTTCATGACATGATTCACCATGAGATAGAGGTCTATGTTGATGATATGATAGTCAGGTCTCAAACAGAGGAAGAACACCTTGATCATCTATAAAACCTGTTTGATAGGTTGAAGACATACAAGATGAGGTTAAATCCAAACAAGTGCACCTTCGGGGTTTGATCTGGTAAACTTCTAGGTTTCATTGTCAGTGACAAAGGTATTCAGGTAGACCCTGCAAAGCAAAAACCTATACAAGAGATGTCGGCTCCACACACTGAGAAAGAGGTTAGAGGTTTCTTGGGACACCTAAATTACATTTCCAGATTCATTTCCCATTTAACTGCATCTTATGAGCCAATCTTCAAACTCCTGAAGAAAGATCAAGTGGTAAAGTGGAATGACGAATGCTAGATTGCCTTCGAGAGAATCAAGGAATACCTTCAAGAGCCTCCAATTATAATGCCTCTGATTGAAGGAAGACCTTTAATAATGTACTTAACAATGCTAGATAATCCAATAGGGTGTGTGCTGGGGCAGCATGACGAGTCTGGTCGAAAAGAGCATGCGATATACTACCTAAGCAAAAAGTTTACCGACTGTGAAACAAGATACTCACTGCTCGAGAAAACTTGCTACGCTTTGGCATGGGCTGCTCGCCGACTGAGACAGTATATGTTGATCCACACTACTTTATTGATATCTAAGATGGATCCGATCAAGTACATCTTCAAGAAGCCCGCACTCTCCGGAAGAATAGCAAGATGGCAAATGATCTTGACCGAATACGATATCCAATACACGACACAGAAGGAAATCAAGGGAAGTGTACTAGCTGATCATTTGGCTTATCAGGCTATGGATGACTACCAATCCATGAATTTTGAGTTCCCGGATGAGAATATTATGTTAGTGACTGACTATGAAGAACCTGGACCTGATGAAGGACCTAAGGAAGGATCTCCATGGACTATGGTTTTTGATGGAGCCTCCAACACACTCAGCAATGACATCGATGCTGTAATCATATCTCCTGAGGACTATGATACTCCTTTCACCGTCAGATTATGTTTCAATTGTACCAACAATATGGCGGAGTATGAAGAATGCATTATGGGGCTAAAAGCTGCTATTGACCTGAGGATCAAGTTCTTGAGCATCTTCGGGGATTCAGCCTTGGTAATAAGTCAAATCAAAGCAGAGTGGGACACGAAGCACCCAAATCTCATGCATTACAAAGAACATGTAAAGACATTTCTTCCACACTTTGAAGAGGTCACATTTGAACATTTTCAACGAGAATAGAACCAGTTAGTGGACGCGCTAGCTACTATGTCATCCATGTTCAAGGTCAGATGGGACAACGAGGCTCCTCGGATCACTGTCGAGAGGTTGGATGAACCAGCATACTACTATGAGATTAACACTGAGGAGGTAGGAGATAAGCCTTGGTTCCATGAGGTGAAAAGGTATCTTGAGGCTTAAGAATATCCCGAGGTGGCGTCTGTCAATGATAAGAAGTTTCTAAGGAGGTTCTCCACACAGTTCTTCATTAGTAATGGAATCCTCTACAAGCGCAACCATGACTCTACTTTACTTCGTGTGTAGACAAGAGCGAAGCAGAGAGAATTATGGTAGATTTACACGAAGGCACCTTTGGCACCCACTATAGTGGACACACCATGGCTAAAAAGATGCTACATGCAGGATACTGTTGGTCTACTATGGAAGCAGAATGTTATCAGCATTCCCGAACTTGTCACAAATGCCAGATCTACGCTGATAAAGTACTTGTACCTCTTGTTCCCTTGAATGTATTTCCGGCTCCCTGGCCCTTTGCAATATGGGGAATTAACATGATCGGAGAGATTAGACCTACCACTTCCAATGGGCATCGCTTTATCCTAGTGGCCATTGATTACTTCACGAAGTGGGTTGAGGCTGCCTCTTTTGCTATTATTAGCAAGAATGTCGTGACATGGTTTATCAAGCATAACCTGATTTGTCAGTATGGTGTGCCAGAGATAACCATCACAGACAATGGTACAAATCTCAATAATACAATGATCATCGACATCTATAAACAATTCAAGATCCAGCATCATAATTCTTCCCCTTACCGGCCGAAGATGAATGGCATTGTGGAGGCTGCTAACAAGAATATTAGGAAAATCATACAGAAGATGACGGTGACATACAAAGACTGGCATGGGATGTTACCATTTGCTCTTCATGGTTACTGCACCTCACCAGGCACGTCAACAAGGGCAACACCTTATTCTCTGGTATATGGTATGGAGGTTGTCCTACCTATTGAAGTCCAGATCCCTTCTCTGAGGATCATGAAGGATGCAGGTTTGAAAAGAGATGATTGGACCCAGAATCAACTTGATCAACTGAATCTGATTGATGAGAAAAGGCTTACTACTGTCTGTCATGGTCAAATGTATCAAAAGTGAATGATTAAGGCTTTCAACAAAAAGGTCAGACGTCGGGTATATCAAGTGGGTGATCTAGTAATCAAGCGCATCATACTGCCACAAGGTGATCCCAGGGGCAAGTGGACTCCCATGTACGAAGGGCCATTTGTGATCAAAAGCATATTTTCCAGTGGAGCCATGATTCTGACCACCATGGACGGTGACGAACTTCCTTACCCTGTTAATGCGGACATACTGAAAAGATACTACGCGTAAATAAAGAACCTCTAGGTTGACTAGCCTAGGAAAAAATAAGGGCATCTCGGCGAACCAAAAGGGTTCGGGGAAAAATTAGGGATAAATACAAAAAAATATGTACACCCGATAAGTCGAAAACATGCAAAGGCGGCTTGGGAAAAAAAGGGTATTCCGGTGGACTGAAAACTCGAAAGGGCGGTCCAGGAAAAAGTTAGGGATTTGAAGCATATAACTATATCCCATTGGATCACCTTGCGACCAGACTTCAGTATCAACTATAAAGCTCAAATGGTACTGATCAATCCAGTCAGCTTCAGACAAGTAGCGAAGTGATGAGACGCTCAAGGACATAGGGGAAATAGAAGAAGAGAAACTCAATGGGATTATTACACATAATTGTTTTCTCTTTGTACACTATTTTGTGTAGTTTTCATTTTTTACGACGGTGTTCTCCTATTAGAACTTCAGTCTCTTTGTACAAAATGCCTCTTATAGGCGAACTTCAAAAATCAATATAAATCATTTCTTCGAAAGTACAAAACTATTTATTTTTATTTTTCTGTTTTGTTTTGAAAAAACGTCCAATGATTATTTTTGACATATACATTTAAATATGATTATTGTTCACAAATACTTTCATAAACAATAGAAAGACAATTGCCAATGACTTTAAGAAACGGGGCAAAGTCTAAAAAAGCCATTTGTAGTCCCGACAGTTACTCTTTCCAGCATGGTACAGGGGCAGATACATTTTGAGACGAAGTCACCATTATATACGACCCTGTGACATCTATGCTCCCCATAGAGTAGAAACAACCAAAGTTTTGAACTCTTCTTCCCCAAGCAGGGATTACCTTCTCCCGCAAAGTTCCTTCAGAGAGCTGAAATCTGTATTCCCCAGCCGAGTTTTATAATTTCAAACAGATTATAAAACCTCCTCTCGGATAGAGTTTATTTCTCTAACTGCGGGAGTTTATTCCCTAATAGAGTTAATTTCTCTATAGAGAATTATATCTCTCCACAGAGTCAATCCCCCGCAGAATATCCTCAAATGAAAAGAGGAAATCCCAGGAAAATCACCTCCTTTCATTATCCCTAGCGAAAATGAAAGATTCATCTTCCCAATACTCTTCAGCAACAGTCATGGATTTACTTTCCCAGACTAGCAAATATCGCAATAGCATCCCATCTTCATACATCATGGCATGCACATACACATCCCATACAACATAATCTCATTTAGTTTGAGACCATTATCACACAATGCATTTCATACATCATGACATTGCATACAACTAGCTCTTTACCGTTTTCAGGAAAGATCAAATCAACAAACTCAGTTGACTACTTATGTGACCTGGTAGTCTCCTCAAAAAGCTACGTCTGATGAAAGACTATATTAGCATTTTACTCAAAAAGATGTTCTCAAAAGACTTTCTTTGGTTCAGTTAGATCGATACTAAGAACTTTCTGATTTCTATTCCAGTTGAAGATATTCCAAGACTTTTGTCTGGTTCAGTTGAATCGATGCTAAGAGTCTTTTGATTTCCATTCTAGACAAAGTTAATTCAAGACCTTCTCTGATTCAGTTATATCGACACTAAGATCTCTCTGATTTCTATTCCAGTTAAAGATATTCCAAAACTTTTTCCTGGTTCAGCCGAATCGATACTAAGATTCTTCTGATTTCTATTCCAGTCAAAGTTAACAAAAGACCTTCTTTGGTTCAGTTAGATCGATACTAAGATCTCTCTAATTTCTATTCCAGTTGAAGGAACTGCAAAGCTTGGAATCCGACCAGATATCAGTTAATTTCAAGTTTCCCTAGTAAGTTTCTACGAAGCCTGGAATCCGACCAGCGAGTAGTTAATTTCTTCAATTACTGTGAAGCCTGGATTTTGACTAGATAACAATATAAGGTGTTATAAAGCCTAGAATCCGAACAAATAGCAGTTTACTCTGTCAAATACTATAAATCCCGGAACCCGACCGGATAATAGTCAATCAATAATTCAAGATATTATGAAGCTTGGATTTTGACCAGATAATAGTATAAGGTGCTGCGAAGCCTGGAATCCGACCAGATAGTAGTTTACTCTGTCAATTACTATGAAGCCTGGACTCGACCAAATAGTAGTATACCTCAAATTCAAGATGAAGCCCAGATCCGACCGGATAACATCTTAATTTATTCAAATAACTGAAGCCTGGGCACGACCAGATAACAATTCAAGTCACTGAAGCCTGGATTCCGACCAGATAACAGTTTGGGTTACTGTGAAGCCTGGAGTGCGACCAAATAACAGTTAATTTATTGTTTCCCCAGTAAATCACTATGAAGCCTGGAATGCGACCAGATAGCAGTCAGCCTTATTATCCCCAACAAGTCACTATGAAGCCTGGATCCTGACTAGATAGTAGTTCACTTCCGTCCCTTCAACCAAGAGATGACTCCCCAGTAGAGTAATGGACAACTGAAGCTCCTAAAATATATTTCCCGAATAGAGACCAACATTCCTCAGCTGAGTCCTTCTCAACAACAGGAATAGGGATTCCCACAAAGGAATATCTCATTGAATCAACATTGTTCTAGATGGCATCTTTAAGCCCATCTCTGACGACTCTTTGTCATATTCCATGGATGGCATCTTTAAGCCCATCTCCGGTGATCTTCCGTTATCTTCTCCAAATGGCATCTGTAAGCCCATTCCTGATATTATCTATGTAGTCAAGTATCATTTCAGACGAGTGCAAATTTCTGGACACTCTAGTGTTCAATCATCTTCCACCTTCAGATGACGAAAGGAGGACAAGCCAATCTAAATCCTCAGGTTTGCAAGATGATTTGGTTGGAGAGATTCAAACACTTTCAGCATAAAGTAAGGATTAAAAAGACTTCAAGGAGGTCTAAGGAAGCTCAATCAATCATCACATTGCACTTGGAAACATCCATACACGTTTGGGATTTTTACTTCAAGAGGTAAGTTTGCTCAAACTATGATATTCTTGTTCATACATCATTTTACTTTAATTTTCAATAGAATAAAACATGACAAATCAAATTAGAAGATTTGCAAACACTAAAAATCACAAAAAAGTGCTTCTAGAAGTTTGACACGTCCGGCCGTGTCAGGAAGAAAACAGAAAAAAATGGCAAGACAGGGATCTGACACGGGTACCCGTGTCCCACACACTGGAGTTAAAACGTGACAAAATGGCAAAACAGGGTCTTGACACGGGTGCCTATGTCACGGGACACTGCCTATGTCAGCACAATTGGGACAAAAAAAGACATGCATAATTATTACAAGGTTTTGACACGGGTTCCCGTGTTACAGGACACGGCCCGTTTCAGCTTCAACACAAAAAATCTTGATTTTTTTGAGACTCTTTTGCTATTATTTTTATTCCATTTGGTTTTAATAGTAATTAGGTTTTAATTTCTCTCATTCCCCATTCATAGACTTGTATCCCCATTCCCTAAAAGATGTAATAGTGTAGGAGATTTACTTTCCGTAATTTACCGCTTTCAAATATAAATGCTAGTAATTAGGGTTTGTATGGGAAGATAAAATCAATACTAGAAAACCCTAATCCAAGATAAATCAAGCTTGAAATACAAAACACTTGCACACTTACACCTCTAGGGATAACTCCACTCTGTTTCCTTAAATAAACGGTTATGTTATGCATGTGAGACGCCTTAGCAAAAACAATCAAAAAATACAAGATAATAGTCCCTCGATGACGCTTCGAATGTTGCCTTCAAAATGATCTTAGCCCCTTAAGAAAAATTCTAAGGTATCTCACAACATTGCTATCAATGACCATATGATAAACCACACCTGTCCCTTTACATCCAATGATATGGCTTCTTATCAATGGTAAGATAGCAATGTCAAAGGAAGAGAGAAATGAACACAAGACTTTTGAGTAGGTAGAACGTTCTTAGTTTCTTGCCCACAATCCATCTTCAAAAACAAACATCTTTTCAAACACACCAAACACTTTCAAAACATGAAATACTTTCAAAAGTCTAACACTTTGTATGCATTCTTATAGACACGAGAATCATTATAAAGTTTTCCTAAACGAAGGCGCTTTTCAAAAATACTTTCAAAACCCACCACAAACACATTTCAAACAAAGCAATTTCAAAAGTGATCTAACAAGCAACTAAGAGCCCGTAGATAACTACGAATGAAAAGGGTGCTAACACCATCCCTTTTCATAACTTACCCCCCAAACTCAAGAAAATATCTCAAAGGTCTTTCCTATTCTTTTCACCTTTTCCTTATTGGATGAAAGAAAAGTCGGTGGCGACTCTTGTTATCCGCAATAATTGCCGTCAAACGCAAAACACCAAGTCAGTTCTCCCATCATATTACAGAACTGGAGACTCTGCTGGGGAGATACTTAAAAGTGGGGTTACCTTATAGCTATATCACCTTTAAATTGCTTTCATTGTTTGATTTGATTTCTTTACATTTATGGGTCCTTGTTTGGGTTTGTGTTGATCCTTTACTCGGATATGGAAACATCATTAGGTAAGTAGCAATAGACTGCGGAATTTGTACGGCGTAGACCTATATGGATGAAGCAATGGATATGTTAGTGTGACACATTTGCTGGTATCGGTATCCCTTGTGTTGAATCGAGGAGAATACGGGGCTGCTGAGCAGTGTCATAAAGCACTAACTGACCTTAGAACCTTTAATTGAAGAACTTGGCCATTAGGAAGTAGTGAGATAGCCGGTTTCGGTGGAAAGATGAAAATTGGTTGATACTCGATACTATGCTCATTGAGATCGGACTTTTGGGATATTTCGGCCGCAAGAAAAGATTGATTATGCTGAGATAATACCCAATGAAGAAAGATCAATGATATTAAGATTCCTTAGAACCCGATTATTTTCTAGGACAGTTTGAACAAACTAAACTTCAAGAGGGTACTTACCTATGAACTCCATGCAAGCCTAAACCTAAGGGCATGTTTGCTTTGCTTGTATATGTTTATGTGCACATAACATCATGACATCATATCATATCATTTTCAATAACCATTTCAAGGGTCTCAAGGACTTATGATGCATGGTTATGTTGAACCAGATGTCTATCAAGGGGCAAGAGGATTTATTTTCCCTAGCCAAATGCTGTCAAAGACCAAAACACGTTACCTTGAGTCAAGGGCTATGACCCACTTCACATGGTGAGCTTGATTCTCGTGGAAGGACATTCAACGATACGAAGTTCTCCAATCAAAGTTGTGATCAAAGTTTAACTTCTAACATTGTGTTTACCCCGCGAGATCCTTGAAAACATCGCATCCACATATCATGCATCATATCATGACAGGTTTTTACCATACAGGTTTCCTCATCCGCTTACTGTTTATTTCTGTAAAAATGGCTCTAGAACAGACTATCAAGGATCTTCAGACCCAAAATGCTCAGGTTCAAGAAATGTTCCTGAACCTATCCAAGGGGCAAGAAGAAGTGAAAGCACTTCTCATTGAGAGCATGACCAATAACAATCCTGAAGACGATAAGGAGGGTCAGATAAGACAATTGCAAGAAGAGATAACAACAATGATAATCCAGATGTTGGGACATATGACTCTTATCCAAAACATATCTCAGGGACAAGAAGTGTTGAGAACTCTCATCAACATGCTTCATCAAGACGGACGCAACCGCGTGAAACAAACAGTTAAGATTGGGGATCAATTCATTAACCTACCTCCGATGAGACAAGAAGTTGGCTTGGTTGAGAGAACACCTTTCAAAATGGCTACTACACCTCGAGTCCAACAAAAGCCTCTCCAACAATGACAAGGTGGCCTGTGTAAGAAAGACGACCCCAAGAGATAGTTTACCAAAATCAACATACCACTGTCTCAAGCATTGCAACACATGTTTAGGATGAATCTGATTACGTTGATAGGACTTCATCCAAACCCCAAAACTTCTTCTCCTAACTACAATCCCGATGTGTGATGCGGTGGGAGAACTGACTTGAGGTTTTGCGTTTGTGTTTGCAAATGTTGCAGTTAGCAAGAGTCGCCACCGACTTTTCTTTTATCCAAAAGGAAAGCTGAAAAAAGCACATGAAAGACCTTTTGAGATGTTTTCTTGAGTTCGGGGGGTAGATTATGAAAAGGTAAGGTGCTAGCACCCTTTTCATCCATGGTTTTCCATGGGCTCTTAGTTACTTGTTTAGATCACTTGCTTTGCTTTGTTTGAAATAGTGTTTGGTGTGGTTTTAAAAGTATTTTGTAAAAGAGGCCATTGTTTAGGCAATCTTTGTAATGATTCTCGTTCGTAAGAATGTATACAAAGATGTTTTTCTTTTGAAAATGTTTTCAATGTTTTGTAAGATGTTTTGAAATGTGTGTGTGTTTGTTTTTGAAAATAGAAAGGATTGTTTTGAAATAGAGCAAGTAACTAGAAGCTATCTACCAACTCAAATGTCTTTCTTGTGCATTTTTGTTCCTTTGACATTGTTGACTTACCATTAATTTGGTAAGCAACCCTATCTTTGGATGTAAACGGGATGGACGTGGGTCATCGTATAACCATGATAGCAATATTGCCAAGTATCTTAGCATTTTTTAAGGACCAAGATCATTTTTTTTAGGCAACCTTTGAATAGCGTCATCGATGAACTATGATCTTATATTTGTTTTGTTTTGCCAAGATACTTCGCGTGCGTAACATGACCATTTTATTTTAGGCAACCAAGTGGGAGAAACCCTAAGGGTGCTTGTGTGAAAAGTGTGTCATTTTCATGCTTTTGTCTTGCATTTAGGGTTTTCTATTTGTTTTATTTTTGTTCTTGTCATGCAAACCCTAATTTACTAATCATGCCATATGAAAGCAATAAATTGCATAATGTAAACAAACTATTACAACAATTATTATGGAAGGGGGGATACAAGTTTGAGTGGGGATTTTGCACAAATATAAACCTAAATATATTATTACAACCAAATCGAATATTGCGTGAATTAAATAAATATACAAATATTTAAAATGCAATGCAATGTATTTATGTAAAAAATGTTTTGTGCTTGGTTTTTTTGTATGAGCAAATGATTTAATTCAAACCCTAAAAAAAATTATTTATTTTTGGAAGGGATGAAACCCTAGTTTTTTTAATTAAAAGAAAATAATATTCTATATTTACTAACTTGTATGTTTTTGTATAAAAAATGATAAATAATATTATGTTTAAATATTAAAAATTAAATATGTATAGAAAATAAATATTTATGAGTATAAATAGTATTATAAAAAATATTAATTATTTTTTATTATATTTACAAGTTATTTAAGAAAATAAGTTCTATTTATCAAATTATACTATTTTTCATGTGAGAAAATAATAAAAATAAATAAAAAGTGTGAAAATAAATAAATCATTTTTTGGTATTTTTATCATTTAGAAAAAATAAACAAAAGTATTAAATATGAAAATATGAAGAAAATACAAAAATATAAAAAAAAAAAACAAGTCAATGGGGTGTAGTAGCAATTCAAGGGGTGTGATTGGTAAAAACAAAAAGGCCAAAGCTGCCAAAAAGCCCAGAAGCCACTTCATCCCTGTCCTTGGTCTTCTTCTTCGTGCGCCATAATTCAAATCTGTAACTTGCTCATGCTTGCATAAAAACAAAAACTCATAACATGAAACATCTGGCATTTGAGCTCACGATTCCAACCATATACATTATGTAACCTAACTCTAAAAGATCAAGGAGAATTTTTGAACCCCTAATTCGTGACCTAACTTTTTCAGCATTTTCAAACTTCAAATTCTCTTAGCACAATTAATATAAATGAAAAGTAATGATATGTACATCTTTGTCATGATAAGGGCTACATTTTTTCTTCACAAATCATGGCTTAAAGTTGCGTATTAAGAGAGATAGAGTTTAAGAAATTACCTCCTTCAGCTAGATTTGTGTAGGACAATGTAGGGACTTTAATGGAGGCCTGGTGATCGTTTAAGCTTCCTTTAACTTCCCTGAACCTAATCCAATGCTTAGCTTGCTCTGAGGATGGATGAAACTCTCTGACCAAGTCCAACTGCAAGCTTCCAAAGTGAAAATGGTGGATGCTGAAACAGGGGTTACAGAACCAGGGTGATGGCTTGGATTGCTTTGGTATGATGTGTATGAGATGCTTGAAGTGTTTAAGCACAAAACGCACGAGCCAAATGAGAGTTGGCTGTGCTTTTGCAGAAGCTCTGTATTTAGGAAGAAATTTGGTGTTTTTGAGTTTCAGAGTGTTTTTGGTGCAAGAAAATCGTGTTATGCCTTGTAACAAGTTTGTTTATTTGTATAGAAGTGATACAAAGTCAGCTTTTCACTAGTTGTGCAAGCCTTGGACCTTTTTGCAACATTTCTTGCATTTTAAGTAAAGGGAAGTGACCATACTCACATGCCTGTACTTGCTTGCTTGAGAGCCGCAAAGAGCTTGTACAGTTTGCTTGAGAGATGTGTAGTTTGTATGTACCAAAGGGACAGGTTCAATGCTCAAGATTAACAAAGTTGCAAAAGCTTCTATTTATGAAAATGGCATTGTGAACTTTTTGCCCAAAATGGAAATACCTCTTGTGTAAAGCTTCAAAAGCAAAGATAAAGCATTTTTCAACTGAGTTTGCATTTAATTATGGAGTGTAAAGCAAGCTTAGGACCTGTAAAGCAAGATATAACCAGCATGGATGTGATTTGCAACTTGATGCTATGTGAAAATGGCTTGAACAAAAGTGAGAAAATGCCAACTTCCCTCCTTCGATTCTCCCTACTCAAAAACGATCTTGGAGAGTTCTTGGATATTTTGGAAAGCTTGCAATGTGCTCTATAATACATATTTGAAATGCAATTTTAGATACCTCTTGAATCTAGGTGAAAAATGTCCATGAAGTTGGGTCCAAAACCTGCCTAAATTAGGGCAAAATTTCACAAAGTTAAGAAGTTCATGGACCTATATTCACAAATTCATAACTTGAGATCCAAACATATTTTGGGAAAAGTTTGTGAAGAAAAGTTGTATATTTCATGGAGGACTACAACTTTCATGTTAGAAGTTTTCTTTGAATCAAAATTCATCATGGTGAAAAAGTGGTGGAAAGTTGGGAAAAAATAAGAAAATTTTTATACTTAAAAAAATTCTAAGTTATGAAAAATTTTCAAATTAAAACCCTAATTAGCAAATTTGAATTTCTTGGTGAACAAGTTTCATATTTTGACATATCTTGATGAATTATGACCCTTAGCACTTGATTTTGACCAAAAAGTCAAAGTTTGACTTTTCAGTGCATAGTTGACTTTTGATTAGTTGACTGCAAAATTAATTTGTCAATCCAATGAACTTGAGATCTTTTGAACCATGTAATTAGGTCAAGATGATGTAATTGAACCCTTGAAATCATGTTTGAACTCAATTGGTCATTGGCTAGGTTAAAAATCAGAAATTGCCCTTTCTCAGTCAAAACCCTAATTTTGACCATTTTGCCCTTTTGATGATTTGATCAAATTTCTTGAGGAGTTGTGATCCAAACTTGATCAAATGGTACATATGAGCCTAAAATGTTGATGTGGATAAAAAATTATGAAGTTTGACTGTAAATTGGCCATGGTTGACTTTTTCCCCGATACAGCTGATTTTTAGGTCAACTGTCCAATTGACTGACCAAAAATATGGTTCAAGGCTTGAAACTTAACATGAGAAATCTTAGGGGTCCAAAATGATGTATAAAAGTCACATTTAGCATTGATGGGCCAAAAATTCTTGTGCAAACTCAAACCCTAATTTTGGGTTATCAGTGCAAGATGAGATGTCTTGAGCTGACCAAACCCTAATCTTGTCTTTAGTCCAAGAAGTCTTGTGAGAAAATTCTTGATAAATGAGAGGGAAAATTTTGGGGTACAACAGCTACCCCTGTTCAATCTTCTTGAACTTGAAGAGTTTGATTGGCGAGTTTTGTCGTTCGTGACTCGAAGGTAAAAGATGATTGGACACTAGAGTGCCCATAAATTTGCACTCGTCAAAATGTAGTTGAGGGAATGGGCTTAAAGATATCATTTGGAGAGGTGATAGAATCTTGCTGGGGATGGGCTTGTAGATGCCATCCAAGAATGTTTGTTGAATTGTACGTTGTAAGTCATAGGAATAAGTATCAGAATGGTGTCCGCGTCTGGAGCGTATCTGAGTTGTATCTTGAACTTGCAATCTGAATGAGAAATAGAATAGCATCCATGTATGGAGCGTATCTAAACTGTATCTGGAATCTGAATTTGAATGAGTATCAGGATGGCATCCGTATTTGGAGCGTATCTGAACTGTGTTTGATAGTTGAAATCTGAATGAGTGTCAGAATAACTTCTGTGGAGGAGCATATCTGAACTGTATCAGGTAGTTGAGGTCTGAATGAGTAATAGAATAGCTTCCGTGTCTGGAGCGTATCTAAAATGTATATGTACTTGAATCTGAATAAGTGACAGAATGGAAACCGCGTCTGGAGCGTATATGGACTTGAAATCTGAATGAGTATCAGGATGGCATCCGTGTCTGGAGCATATCTGGACTGTATCTTGAAGTTGAGGTCTGAATAAGTAACATAATGGCATCCGTGCTTGGAGCGTATCTGAACTATATCATGAACTTGAAATCTGAATGAGTAACAGAATGACTTTCGTGTCTGGAGTGTATCTGTACTGTATCTATAATCTTTGAACATTGTTAATGATAGTTGTTAATCTTATCCTGAAAAGGGTAAAATGTTAGCTGAAGCACAAAGTTATGATGCATGAAATATATGATGCAATATATGTACTTTATCAATGTTTATGATATATGGATGTAGTGTATGCGCATGTAAGATGATTTGTTGTATTGCCGAGGAAAATAAATCCTTGACTGTTGCTGAGGATATGTTGGTTCTTCATGTCTTGAAGTTGGAGTATTGACAAAAATTCTGTTGTGAGCAATGCCATACACTGCTTAAGTAATCTGCTTGGGGAATCCAGAGAATTTTGATGACTTCTACTGGGGATTACACAATGGGAATCCTTGTTCTGCTCGGGAATAAATAAAACTATGTGGGGAAGAAAAATTATACATGTTTGGAAAAAGTTCAGGAGTACCGGTCGTCTGCCACTCTACTGGGGAATTATCCTAGGTTGGGGAGAGACAAAAGTTAACTGTTATCCGGTTAATTTTCAGGCTTCAAGATAACTTGCTGGGGAATTTGGAGAAACTGAATGGTTTCCGCTGGGGATTGATAGTTTGAAGTTTTAGCTCCGCTAGGGATCTTAATGATGTACTGTAAGGATTGCTCATGGAATAGCCTAAAGACGTTTTCCTATCCTTTCAACCTGTCAGTAATTGTTCTTTTCCACTTTGTTTATTTGTAAACAGTAATTATGTTCAAATGCATATGTTCATTAATGAATCATTGGACGTTTTTGCAAATAAAAACACAAGTGGAAAGAAAAAGGCAAATAGTTTTCTGCACTTTGAAAGAGATATCTTTGTATTTACTTTGAATAAGTATTTTGTACAAAGGAGACATACATCCTAGTAAGAGGATGGTGTCATAAAAGTAAGAAAAATTTATACAAAGAAAGATAGCTATATGTGTAATAATCCCATGGGATTCCCATTCTGCTATAGCCTTCGTATCTCCGAATATCTTGTCCATTTGTGGCTTCGTCCGAAGATGATTGAATTGATCAGGAGCTTCGGGTTTGTCAGTGAAGATATTTTCCTTAAAGTGATTCGACGAGACATAGTCATACGCTTTAATTCCCTAGCTTTTTCCTGGACCGCCCTTTCGGGTTTTCGATCCACCGGGAAACCCTTTTTTGCCCAAGTCGCCCTTTCGGGTTTTCAACTTGTCGGGTGTACAATTTTTTATTTATTTTATCCCTTGTTTTTCCTAGGTGTGTCAACCTAGAGGGTCTTTTATGCGTAGTATCATTTGACTATGTCTGCATTCACAGGGTGTGGCAGGTCGTCATTGTCCATGGTGGTTAAGATTATTTCCCCACCAGAAAAGATATTCTTGATTACAAATAGTCCTTCATAGGTAGGAGTCCATTTGCCCCTGGGATCATTTTGTGGCAAGATGATACGCTTGATCACTAGATCTCCAACTTGATATACTTGGCGTCTGACTTTCTTGTTGAAGGCCTTGATCATCCGCTTTTGATACGCCTGACCGTGGCAAACAGTAGTAAGCCTCTTTTCGTCAACTAAGTTCAGTTGATCAAGTCAGGTTTGAATCCAATCATCCTCACTCAAACCTGCATCTTTCATGATTCTCAAAGAGGGAATCTAAACCTCAATAGGTAAAACAGCCTCCATGCCATATACCAAAGAATAAGGTGTTGCCCCAGTTAATGTGTGAGTCGTGATACGGTACCCGTGAAGAGCAAACGGTAGCATCTCATGCCAGTCCTTGTAGGTGACTGTCATTTTTTGTATGATCTTTTTAATGTTTTTATTAGCAGCTTCGACTGCACCATTCATCTTTGGCTGATAGGGAGATGAATTGTGATGTTGAATCTTGAACTGTTCGCACAAGGCGGTGATCATAGTATTGTTAAGTTTTATACCGTTGTCAGTGATGATCCTTTCGGGGATACCGTACCGGCAAATAAGATTCTGCTTGATGAAGCGAGAAACAACATTCTTAGTAACAGATGCGAAGGAAGCTGCTTCGACCTACTTGGTGAAATAGTCAATGGCCACTAGAATGAAGCGGTGTCCATTGGAGGCTGTAGGCTTGATCTCCTCAATCATATTGATTCCCCACATAGCGAAGGGCCAAGGAGCTGTTAAGACATTTAGAGGAACCGGGGGCATGTGCACCTTGTCTGCATAGATTTGACACGTATGGCAGGTCTGAGAGTGTTGATAGCAGTCAGCTTCCATGGTAGACCAATAATATCCTTCCCGTAGGATTTTCTTCGCCATCGTATGCCCACTAGAGTGAGTGCCAAAGGTGCCTTCATGCAATTCAGCCATGATCTTTTCAGCTTCAATCTTGTCCACACAACGGAGCAGGATAGAATCATGATTACGCTTGTACAAGATGCCATTACTTAGGAAGAGCTTAGCTGAGAATCTCCTTAAGAACTTTTTGTCATTGACTGAATCTCCTTCTGGATATACTTGAGCCTCGAGATACCTTTTGACTTCATGAAACCACGGCTGGTCCACTACTTCTTCGATATTAATCTCGTGACAGTGTGCCGGTTCGTCCATCTGTTCAATGGAGATCTGGGGAGCCTCGTTATCCCAATTAAGTTTAAACATAGATGACATTGTAGCTATAGCATCTGCTAGCTGATTTTCTTCTCGCGGAAAATGCTCGAAGGTAATATGCTCGAAATATGGTAGCAATGTCAAAACATGTTCTTTGTAAGGGATAAGGTTGGGATGCTTAGTGTCCCATTCTCCTTTGATCTGACTGATGACCAAAGTTGAATCCCCAAACACATCTAAAGATTTTATTCCCAAGTCTAAGGCAGCCTTGAGACTAAAGATGCATGCTTCGTACTCTGCCATATTATTCGTACAGCTGAAGCAAAGTCTGGCAGTGAAAGGAGTATGGCATCCTTCCGGAGATATGAGCACAACGCCGATATCGTTACCAAGTGCATTGGATGCCCCATCAAAGTACAGGGTCCATCGGGATCCTTGTTTAGGTCCATCATATGGCCTGATTTCTTCACTGTTGTCAAATGTCATGATGTCTTCGTCACGGAAGTCAAATTTCATGGACTGGTAATCTCCTACAGCTTAATGAGCCAGATGATCAGCTAGCACACTGCCCTTATAGCTTTTTGGGTCGTGTACTGTATGTCATATTCTGTTAGGATCATCTACCATCTAGCTATTCTTCCAGACTGAGCAGGCTTCTCAAAGATGTACTTTATCGGATCCATCTTAGATATCAGCAAAGTGGTATGAGTCAACAAATACTGTCTTAGCCGGCGAGTAGCCCATACCAAAGCGCAATAAGTTTTCTCGAGTAGTGAATATCTGGTTTCACAGTCGGTAAACTTTTTGCTTAGGTAATAAATAACGTGCTCTTTTCGGCCAGACTCGTCATGCTGCCCCAGTACGCACCCCATTGAATTCTCTAAGAAGGTTAGATACATGATTAGGGGTCTTCCCTCGACTAGTGGCATCAAGACAGGAGGCTCTAGTAAATACTCCTTGATTTTATCGAAAGAAATCTGACATTCATCATTCCATCTGACCACTTGATCTTTCTTCAACAGCTTGGAGATTGGTTCACAAGTAAACGGTAGGTGAGAAATGAATCTGGTAATGTAGTTTAGGCGTCCCAAAAAACCTCTAACTTCCTTCTCAGTGCGAGGAGCATGCATTTCTTTGATTGCTTTAAACTTGGCAGGATCAACCACGATGCCTTTGTTGCTGACAATGAACCCTAAGAGTTTACCGGACCGGACTCCGAATGTGCACTTGTTTGGGTTCAATCGTAACTTGTACTCCTTCAATCTGACAAACAGCTTTGGCAAGTGATCAAGGTGTTCTTCTTCAGTTTGTGATCGGGCTATCATGTCATCTACGTAGACCTCTATCTCATGATGTATCATATTATAAAACAAAGCTACCATGGCGTGTTGATAGGTTGCCCTGGCATTCATCAGTCCGAATGGCATCACTTTGTATCAGAACGTACCCCACTGTGTGAAAAATGTAGTTTTCTCCATGTCTTCAGGTGCCATTTTGATCTGATTATAGCCTGAGAATCCGTCCATGAAAGAAAATACTTTGTGTTGGGTTGTATTGTCAACCAGGACGTCGATGTGTGGAAGTGGAAAATCATCTTTAGGGATGGCCCTGTTTACATCTCTATAATCCATGCACTTTCTCACTTTGTCGTCCTTTTTAGGCACGAGAACAATGTTGGCTACCCATTGAGGATAAGAAGTAACAGCCAGAAATTCAGCATTGAACTGTTTCATAACCTCCGCTTTGATCTTCTCTTACATGTCAGGTCTCATGCGGCGGACTTTTTGTTTCACTGGTGGATGGTCTTCTCTTGTGGGTAGACGATGTACCATGATGTCTGTATCGAGTCCCGTCATGTCTTCGTAGGACCAGGCAAAGATCTCAACATAATCACGCAATAGGTGAATTAGGAGCTCTTTGACACTCGGCTCTAGATTGGCACCCACTTTGATTTCCTTTTTATCTTCCTCGGTACCCAATTTGATTGTATCCAACAACTCCTCATGAGGCTGAATTGCTCTTTCCTCTTGCTGTAGTAATCTGGTCAATTCCCCTGGCACCTCACAATCTTCCTCACCTTCGTATTCAGCTTGGTAGATCAAATCTTCAGAGTTACTGAAGGCTATAGTAGTATCGTTACCCATGGGATCCAGAATGGAAGGGTACCTGCATTTGTGAGTGTGGGTGTGTGTAAGGGTATAGCCATCTCAAAACAATAAAATGTAAAAGAAAGGCAATGAGCATAAAAAGTTTATATGTGAAAAAGCATCCATGATTCATTGAATGTCATATGTAGATGAAATAAAACCCTTACAAATGGACCATTATGCCTCGGGTAAGACACAAGGTTTTTAAAAGTGCGAATTGTTCGTGAATATTACAAGTCCAAACAGAAATGTAAAAGGTAAATTACTGACAGATGAAAGTTATTGGGATGAAGTCTCTGGCTTCCCAGTTGCAAAGTCCTCCACTGGCAGTAGGAAATATCCAATCTTCCAAGCTGCCATCCTCTTCATTGTCTTCTACTGCATTGACGCTTTGGTTGCTAATCTTTACAGGTGCCCCCCCCCAGCACAGGCACGGTGCACAGCCTTCTGACCAGTCGAAGTAAACCCCAAGCCAAACATGTCTGATTTGTACGGAATATATGGAAGCTGCCCCTAGATCGTGCATCCCCCTTCATCCACTATTTCCTTTGCATCCTTTAAATATGACATCCGAAGTGGAGGTCTTGTGACCTTAGGAATCGAGGATACCGCCTTGGTCGCCGCTACATCTGGAGACACTTCTTCAAAATGTTAGAAAGGGGTCTCTATGAACTCGCCATCCAGCTCTACATATCGGAAAGAATTCAGATGACTAATCATGTACTCCTCCTCCCCGTGGACAGTTATGATCTTTCCTTGGACCGAGTATTTTAGCATCTGATGCAAGGTGGAGGTGACAGCACCGGCATTGTGGATCCAGGGGAGTCCTAACAGACATGAATAAGAAAGACGGATGTCCATCACATAGAAGGTCGAGTTGAAAATATGAGTTCCCAGCTTTATTGGGATGTCCACCTCCCCGTGGACCATCCTCTTAGAACCATCAAAAGCTCTCACCACTATATTACTGGGTTTTAAAGTCAGCCCCTCGCAATCCAATCTATCAAGGGCTTTTTTCGGTAAGACGTTCAAAGATGATCCAGTATCAACCAAGGCATGAGCTAGGGTTGTTCCTCTGCACTCCACTGAGACATGTAGTGCCTCGTTGTGTTTTCTCCCTCTGGGTGTCAAGTCGGCATTAGAGAAACCCAGGCCATTATCAATTGTCAAACTGGCCACACAGTCCTGGAATTGGTCAGCAGACGTCTCTTGCGGCACATGAGTTGTCTTCAGAAATTTTACCAGAGCTTTGGCATGTGCTTCAGAGCATAGCAGCAGGGCTAGCATAGAGATCTTGGAAGGGGTTTGCCCCAACTGTTCAACCACATCATAATCACTCTTCTTAATTATCCTCAGGATTTCTTCCATCTCCTTCTTGGATGTTTCAGGAATAGCTAGTGATTGAGCCTTCGTTCGGACAGGCTCCTCTTGAACATTCTTTCCTTTATTCTGAGCAGTGGAAGTAGGGATGTGGATTGTATTATCTTTGTTGGTAAGTACACTTGCAGGTATAATCACTGGTGCAGAGGTAATCTTCGGAACGACCACGGGTCCAAAGACTGCCGTTGGAGGGGCAATCTCTAGAGAGAAGACTCTACCACTGCGGGTAATCTTGCTTGTTCCGGAAATATTTCTAATGTAGGAATTGTCCTCTTTGGATCTCTCTTCTTCGGCAATCAGTTCATCCTGTTTAATACCATGGTGTTAGATTTCTCCACCGTAATTCCATGGTACTGTTTTATCTGATTTGTATGGGTCCGGCCCGGGCATTATAATCTTGAGTGGAGTAGTCTTTGGAGCAGGTGTAATCCTAACGGGTCTTTTAGGGGCCCTGGAAGGATTGGCATAGATGGTTATAATAGAAACTTCTTTAACTGGAATGGGTGAAACAGGAGCATTCTCAAACAAAATTTCTTGGTTATCCATCAGTCGTTGGATACCTTTTTTCAACAGAGGACAGTCAAATGATGAGGACAGGAAAACATGGAAGTCTTGGTCATAACCTAGGAAAATACCAGCTTTCAACAAATTCAACTTAATAAGCGGGAGAGGAGTCAATAGTTTATCCATGGTAGCAACAAACAAATCTTCTTCAATAGCGTTGGCATTGTGACCATGCCTCGGCATCGGAGCGGAAATAACATTTGGTTTATCAAGCGCTTCAAACTCAACCTTGTTCGCGTCTATCAGGTCTTGAATTTTGTTCTTTAGAGCCTAACAGTTGTTGGTGTCGTGCCCTGGACTTTCATAATGGTACGCGCATATGGCATTGGGATGGTAGTGTGGAGACGTAGTATTGGGATTCTTTGGGGCCTCTTTCAAAGTGGCCAGATTCAACTTCAGAAGATGTGGTAGAACTTGGGCTGGAGTCATGTTAATCTTGGTAAATTTCCGAACTGGCCTTTCTACCCTTTGCTGATTAGTTCTCGGCTGGTCTGATGCAGGCTTCGAAATCATAACGGCCCCCACTATTAGCCGGCGCTCAGTTCTTCCCTGATTCCTATGTGAATAGACAGCAAATACTCCCTTCCTTCCAATGAAGGGCTTTTTCACAACTGTTGAGGCAGACGCGTCCTTTTGAATCTTCCCACTTCTTATACCAGCCTCCACTCTTTTTCCGGTTAAAATTAATTCAGTAAACTCTGCAGAAGAACTCCCAATCAGATGATTGAAGAAAGGGCCTGATAAAGTTCGCAGGAACATGTCCACAAACTCTCTTTCGGACAGAGGGGGCTGCACCCTTCCGGCTAGGTCTCTCCACTTTTGCGCGTAATCTTTAAAGCCCTCATTGGAAACCATGGCCATACTCTGAAGCTAAGTACGGGTAGGCACCAAGTCGGTGTTGTACTGATATTTTTTATAGAAAGCTTCTTCCAGGTCTTCCCAATTATGGACGTCAGTCCTTTCTAATAGGTAGAACCAATCAAGTTAAGTTCCTGATAAACTGTCTTGGAAAAAGTGGACCCACAAGTCTTTGTCGGAAGAGTGTGGTTGAATCTTCCTGACATATGATCTGAGGTGCATTTTAGGGCAAGACACCCCATCATACTTGGAAAATAGTGGCACTTTAAACTTTAGAGGGATTACAATTCCTGACACCAACCCCAACTCTTAAAAATCTAGCCCTGGTACTCTCTGGATTTCCATAGCGCTTAGTCGCTCTTCAAGGTGTTTGTACTTGTCATCATCCAGAGGGTATTGTTGTTCAGAGTAGTCCTCCTCTTCATCTTCTTCTTCTTCAGAATCGGATGGTACTGCCGTTCCTTTTCCTTTTCTTTCCCCTTCATCAGATGTTGTTGGAAAATCTAAGGTCCTTCTGGCTTGTCCCTGAAACCTTCTGCCCATGATTACCACACCAGCTGGCTTCTTCTTCTTTTTCTCTTTTTCTTTTCCTAGCAGAGTCTTCAGCTCCTCTTTCCCCTTGGCTAAGGTCATGAGTAACTGTTGAAATTGCGTATTCTGAGCTTGCAGATCTTTGACTGTTTGTTCGAGATCCATCTTACTGAAATAAACAGTAGAGAGATGAGGAAACTTGTTGCAAAGACCTGTTTATGTTTGTGATGAATGATATGTATTCATGCAATGCTTTCAAGGATTTAGAAATTTAAATTTGTTTTAAACAAAAAAGAAACATACGTCATATTAATAAAATATAATTTGATTAAATCAATGCCCCTTGAGCAAAATAATACAAAATTCTAAGGTAAAAAGACATTGCGCATCCTCTTTGGTGTGATGTAGGTATTGAGAGTCTGCTCTTCATGAAGTAGCCGAGTGAGTTCCAAAACCTTCTTCTCACTTGCGTAGAATTGGGCTTCAAAAGTATCGCGCTCTCCTTTGAGTTGTATCCAATCCCTTTGTAGGTCTTTGAGTGATGTTGGCATGTCAGGATGTAGGATAATATATGGAACTTCTCCTTCCTTAACAGGCTCTATAATCACTGGGATAATGGAGGTATAAGGCATCATAAGACTTTGAGCGCGGGTTCGTACCCACTTGAGGTAAGGCTCAAGAGGGATGGAATTCTTGTGTCCCAAAGTCTTGCTATCCACCTTGTTTGGCATCCTCCAAGCTCGGTTGAATCTCTGCGAAGTCCTTGGTCATCGTTGTCGTAGTCGAAAACCAATCCTTGAATCAACATATCATGTGGGCCATCCCTTCGGGCATAACCAAACTTTCTTAGAGCCAAGCACGGGTTGTAGGTGATGCCTTTCCTAATGCCAAGTAGAGGGACATTAGGGAATTCCCCACAACGGTCAACAATGATAACATTCTCTTTGGATCGAGAACACCAATGGATATCATAATGTTTAAGTGTCATTAACCTTTGTGACCACCTCAAACCATGCTCATTCTTCAAGACTGATTGGGGAAGATGAGAAATAAACCATCTTGCCAGGAGAGGAGTACAACGCATAAGAACACCTCTTTTCCTCATTGTACGAGTGTGAAAAGAGTGTAGGATATCCCCAAGCAATGTAGGCACCGGGTTACGAGTCATGAAGATTTTGACAGCGCTTACATCTATGAGTTGGTAAGGATTAGGGAAAAAGACCATCCCATATATGAGAAGAGCTATAACCTCCTCAAAAGCTTGCAAGTCTAGGGAATTCCAACAGCTTTGGGCCTTCTCAAACAGAAACTTTTCCAAGAAACCTTTGACACCACTTCTAGTTTCAGAATGAGTTGTGACATCAGATGAGTGCAAGTGCAGGGCTTGAGCAATCTCTTATGGCTTTGGATCTCTTTCCGTACCGTTGAAATCTAGTTGATTGAGAATAGGAATCCTCAGAAGTTGAGAGAATTCTTCCAAAGTGGGCACAAGTTGATAGTCAGGAAATGTGAAGCAATGGTGAAAAGAGTCAAAGAACTGGAAGAGAACCTTCATCATATCCTCCTCTATGTTAGAAGTGACTAAGTTGAGTAGACGACCTTGTCTCTCGGTGAATGGAGAATTCTCAGGGATCCTTGAAGCTAACTCCTTGAGTTGTGGAGGAATTCTTACAAGGTTGATTTGGATAGTTTTCCTGCAGAGTGAATCCATAACCTACAAAACAAGAACAAAGATGAATCTCCAAAATCCTTGAAATGGTTAGTGAATGCATATGATGTTCATGATGTCCATGATGTTATGCACAATTATATATGTACAAGAAAATCAAACAAGTTCTTAGTTTAGGCTTGCATGGAGTTTCATAGGTAAGTACCCTCTTGAAGTTTAGTTGGCTCAACCTGTCCTAAAAATAGTAATCGGGTTCTAAGGAGCTCAATATCACTGGATTGTTTCCTTGTTCATTGTTTCAGTTCAAGCCTCTTTACTGGCGACCGAAATATCCCAAGAAACCAACCCTCAATGAGTGTAGTATCGAGTATCTACCAACTTCGGACTGCACCAAAGTCGGTCATCTCATTACATCCTAAAAGGCCAAGTTGGTCAAGTAAAGGTTCTAGAAGTTCATTAGTGCTTCATGACATCACTCAGTGGCACCGTATTATCTTTGATTGACTCAAAGGCTACAGGTACCCACAAATATGTCACACTAATATAGATATTTCTTAGACCATGTCGGTATACCCCGCACAGTTTCCACAACGTATTGCTATTTACCTATAATGTTTCCCAAATCCGGGTGGAGGATTCAAACCCAAACAAAGAACCATAATTGTAAAGCAAACAAGTCAAATAATGTAAGAAAATAAAGATGATCTAAACCCTAAGGTAACCCCACTTTTGAATTATCCCCAGCAGAGTCGCCAGTTCTGTGATGCGGTGGGAGAATTGACTTGAGGTTTTGCGTTTGTGTTTACAAATGTTGTGGTTAGCAAGAGTCGCCACCGACTTTTCTTTTATCCAAAAGGAAAGGTGAAAAAACACAGGAAATAACTTTTGAGATGTTTTCTTGAGTTCGGGGGGTAGATTATGAAAAGGGAAGGTGCTAGCACCCTTTTCATCCATGGTTTCCATGGGCTCTTAGTTACTTGTTTAGATCACTTGATTTGCTTTGTTTGAAATGGTGTTTAGTGTGGTTTTGAAAGTATTTTGTAAAAGAGACCATTGTTTAGGCAATCTTTGTAATGATTCTCGTTCGTAAGAATGTATACAAAGATGTTTGTCTTTTGAAAATGTTTTCAATGTTTTGTAAGATGTTTTGAAATGTGTGTGTGTTTGTTTTTGAAAATAGCAAGGATTGTTTTGAAATGGAGCAAGTAACTAGAAGCTATCTACCTACTCAAATGTGTTTCTTGTGAATTTTTATTCCTTTGACATTGTTGACTTACCATTGATTTGGTAAGCAACCCTATCTTTGGATGTAAACGGGACGAGAGTGGGTCATCGTATAACCATGATAGCAATATTGCCAAGTATCTTAGCATTTTTTAGAGACCAAGATCATTTTGTTTAGGAAACCTTTGAATAACGTCATCGAGGGACTATTATCTTATATTTGTTTTGTTTTGCCAAGATACTTCGCGTGCGTAACATGGCCATTTTATTTTAGGCAACTAAGTGGGAGAAACCCTAAGGGTGCTTGTGTGCAAAGTGTGTCATTTCAATTTTTTTGTCTTGCATTTAGGGTTTTCTATTTGTTTTGTTTTTGTTCTTGTCATGCAAACCCTAATTTACTAATCATGGCATATGAAAGCAATAAATTGCATAATATAAACTAAGCTATTACAACAATTATTATGGGAGGGGGATACAAGTTTGAATGGGGATTTTGCACAAATATAAACCTAATATATTATTACAACCAAATCGAATATTGCGCGAATTAAATAAATATACAAATATTTAAAATTCAATGCAATGTATTTATGTAAAAAATGTTTTGTGCTTGGTTTTTTTTTATGAGAAAATGATTTAATTCAAACCTTAAAATAAAATTATTTTTGGAAGGGATGAAACCCTAGTTTTTTTAATTATAAGAAAATAATATTCTATATTTACTAACTTGTATGTTTTTGTATAAAAAATGATAAATAATATTATGTTTAAATATTAAAAATTAAATATGTATAGAAAATAAGTATTTATGAGTATAAATAGTATTATAAAAAATATTATGTATTTTTTTATTATATTTACAAGTTATTTAAGAAAATAAGTTCTATTTATCAAAATAAACTATTTTTCATGTGAGAAAATAATAAAATAAAAAGTGTGAAAATAAATAAATCATTTTTTGGTATTTTTATCATTTAGAAAAAATAAACAAAAGTATTAAATATGAAAATATAAAGAAAATACAAATATATAAAAAAAAACTAGTCAAGGGGGTGTAGTAGCAAGTCAGGGGGTGTAATTGGTAAAAACAAAAAGGTCAAAGCTGCCAAAAAGCCTAGAAGCCACTTCATCCTTGTCCTTGGTCTTCTTCTTCGCGCGCCATAATTCAAATCTGTAACTTGCTCATGCTTGCATAAAAACAAAAACTCATAACATGAAACATGTGGCATTTGAGCTAACGACTCCAACCATATAAATTATGTAACCTAACTCTAAAAGATCAAGGAGAATTTTTGAACCCCTAATCTGTGACCTAACTTTTTCAGCATTTTCAAACTTCAAATTCTCTTACCACAAGTAATCTAAATGAAAAGTAATGATATGTACAACTTTGTCATGATAAGGGATACATTTTTTCTTCATAAATCATGGCTTGAAGTTGCCTATTCAGAGAGATAGAGTTTAAGAAATTACCTCCTTCAGCTGGATTTGTATAGGACAATGTAGGGACTTTAATGGAGGCTTGGTGATCGTTTAAGCTTCCTTTAACTTCCCTGAACCTACTCCAATGCTTAGCTTGCTCTGAGGATGGCTGAAACTCTATGACCAAGTCCAACTACAAGCTTCCAAAGTGAAAATGGTGGATGCTCAAAAAGGGGTTACAGAACCAGGGTGATGGCTTGGATTTCTTTGGTATGATGTGTATGAGATGCTTGAAGTGTTTAAACACAAAATGCACAAGCCAAATGAGAGTTGGATGTGCTTTTGCAGAAGCTCTGTATTTAGGCAGAAATTTGGTGTTTTTGAGTTTCAGAGTGTTTTTCGTGCAAGCAAATCGTGCTATGCCTTGTAACAAGTTTGTTTATTTGTATAGAAGTGATACAAAGTTAGCTCTTCACTAGCTATGCAATCCTTGGACCTTTTTGCAACTTTTCTTGCATTTTAAGTAAAGTGAAATGACCATACTCACATGCCTGTACTTGCTTGCTTGAGAGCTGCAAAGATCTTGTACAATTTGCTTGAGAGTTGTGCAGTTTGTATGTACCAAAGGGACAGGTTCAATACTCAAGATTGACAAAGTTGCAAAAGCTTCTCTTTATGAAAATGGCATTGTGAACTTTTTTCCCAAAATGAAAATACCTCTTGTGCAAAGCTTCAAAAGCAAAGATAAAGCCTTTTTCAACTGAGTTTGCATTTAATTATGGAGTGCAAAGAAAGCATAGGACCTGTAAAGCAAGATACAACCAGCATGGATGTGATTTGCAACTTGATGCTATGTGAAAATGGCTTGAACAAAAGTGATAAAATGCCAACTTCCCTCCTTCGATTCTCCCTACTAAAAAATGATCTTGAAGATTTCTTGGACATTTTGGAAAGCTTGCAATATGCTCTATATTCCATATTTGAAATTCAATTTGAGATACTTCTTGGAACTAGGTGAAAAATGTCCATGAAGTTGGGTCCAAAACCTGCCTAAATTAGGGCAAAATTTCACTAAGTTAAGAAGTCCATGGACCTATATTCACAAATTCATAACTTGAGATCCAAGCATCTTTTGGGAAAAGTTTGTGAAGAAACGTTTGTGAAGAAAAGTTTTAGATTTCATGGAGGACTACAACTTTCATGTTGGAATTTTTCTTTGAATCAAAATGCATCATGGTGAAAAAGTGGTGGAAAGTTGGGAAAAAATAAGAAAATGTTTATACTTAGAAAAATTCTAAGTTATGAAATTTTTTCAAATTAAAACCCAAATTTGCAAATTTAAATTTATTGGTGAACAAGTTTCATATTTTTACATATCTTGATGAACTATGACCCTTGGCACTTGATTTTGACCAAAAAGTTAAAGTTTGACTTTTCAGTGCACAGTTGACTTTTGATCAATTGACTGCAAAATTCATCTGTCAATCCAATGAACTTGAGATCTTTTGAACCATGTAATTAGGTAAAGATGATGACATTTAACCCTTGAAATAATGTTTTAACTCAATTGGTCATTGGCTAGGTTAAAAATCAGAAATTTCCCTTTCTCATTCAAAACCCTAATTTTGACCATTTTGCCCTTTTGATGATTTAATCAAATTTCTTGAGGAGTTGTTATCCAAACTTGATCAAATGGTACATATGAGCCTAAAATGTTGATGTGGATCAAAAATTATGAAGTTTAACTATAAATTGGCCATGGTTGACTTTTTCCCCAATACAACTGATTTTTAGGTCAACTGTCCAATTGACTGACCAAAAATGTGGTTCAAGGCTTGAAACTTAACATGCGCAATCTTAGGGGTCCAAAATGATGTATTAAGGTCACATGAAGCATTGATGGTCCAAAAATCCTTGTGCAAACTCAAACCCTAATTTTGGGTTATTAGTTGAAGATGAGATGTCTTGAGCTGACCAAACCCTAATCTTGTCTTGAGTCCAAGAAGTTTTGTGAGAAAAATCTTGATAAATGAGAGGGAAAATTTTGGGGTACAACAGTTGCCCCTGTTTAATTTTCTTGAACTTGAAGATTTAGATTGGCGAGTTTTGTCGTTCGTAACTCGAAGATAAAAGATTATTGGACACTAGAGTGCCCATAAATTTGCACTCGTCAAAATGTAGTTGAGGGAATGGGCTTAAAGATTCCATTTAGAGAGGTGATAGAATCTTGTTGGGGATGGGCTTGTAAATGCCAACCAAGAATGTTTGTTGAATTGTACATTGTAAGTCAGAAGAATAAGTATCAGAATGGTTACCGCGTCTGGAGCGTATCTGAGCTGTATCTTGAACTTGCAATTTGAATGAGAAATAGAATAGCGTCCGTGTCTGGAGCGTATCTAAACTGTATCTAGAATCTGAATTTGAATGAGTATCAGGATGGCATCTGTATCTGGAGCATATCTGAACTGTGTTTGATAGTTGAAATCTGAATGAGTGTCAGAATGGCTTCTGTGGAGGAGCATATCATAACTGTATCAGGTAGTTGAGGTATGGATGAGTAATAAAATATCTTCCGTGTCTGGATCATATCTAAACTGTATCTGTACTTGAATCTGAATAAGTGACAAAATGGCAACCGTGTCTAGAGCGTATCTGGACTTGAAATCTGAATGAGTATCAGGATGGCATCCGTGTCTGGAGCGTATCTGGACTGTATCTTGAAGTTGAGGTCTGAATAAGTAACAGAATGGCATCCGTGCCTGGAGCGTATCTGAACTGTATCATGAACTTGAAATCTGAATGAGTAACAGAATGACTTTCGTGTCTGGAGTGTATCTGTACTGTATCTATAATCTTTGAACATTGTTAATGATAGTTGTTAATCTTATCCTGAAAAGGGTAAAATGTTAGCTGAAGCACAAAGTTATAATGCATGAAATGTATGATGCAATATATGTACTTTATCAATGTTTATGATATATGGATGTAATGTATGCGCATGTAAGCTGATTTGCTGTATTGTTGAGGAAAATAAATCCTTGACTATTGCTGAGGATATGTTGGTTCTTCATGTCTTAAAGTTGGAGTATTGAAAAAAATTCTATTGTGAGCAATGCCATACACTGCTTGAGTAATCTGCTTGGGGAATCCAGAGAATTTTGATGACTTCTACTGGGGATTACACAATGGGAATCCTTGTTCTGCTGGGGAATAAAGAAAATTCTGTGGGGAAGAAAATTTATTCCTGTTTGGAAAAAGTTCCGGAGTACCGGTCATCTGCCGCTCTACTGGGGAATTATCCTAGGTTAGGGAGAGACAAAACTTAACTGTTATCCGGTTGATTTTCAGGCTTCAAGATAACTTGCTGGGGAATTTGGAGAAACTGAATGGTTTCCGCTGGGGATTGATAGTTTGAAGTTTTAGCTCCGTTGGGGATCTTAATGATGTACTGTAAGGATTGCTCATGGAATAACCTAAAGACGTTTTCCTATCCTTTCAACCTGTCAGTAATTGTTCTTTTCCACTTTGTTTATTTGTAAACAGTAATTATGTTCAAATGCATATGTTCATTAATGAATCATTGGACGTTTTTGCAAATAAAAACACACGTGTAAAGAAAAAGGCAAATAGTTTTCTGCACTTTGAAAGAGATATCTTTGTATTTACTTTGAATAAGTATTTTGTACAAAGGAGACAGACATCCTAGTAAGAGGATGGTGTCATAAAAGTAAGAAAAATTCATACAAAGAAAGATAGCTATATGTGTCATAATCCCATGGGGTTCCCATTCTGCTATAGCCTTCGTATCTCCGAATATCTTATCCATTTGTGGCTTCGTCCGAAGATGATTGAATTAATCAGAAGCTTCGGGTTTGTCAGTGAAGAGATTGTCCTTAAAGTGATTCGATGAGACATAGTCATACGCTTTAATTCCCTAACTTTTTCTTGGACCGCCCTTTCGAGTTTTCGATCCACCGGGAAACCCTTTTTTGCCCAAGTCGCCCTTTCGAGTTTTCAACTTGCCGGGTGTACAGATTTTTTTTATTTTATCCCTAATTTTTGCCCAAACCTTTTGGTTTGCCGGGATGCCCTTGTTTTTCCTAGGTGTGTCAACCTAGCGGGTCTTTTATGCATAATATCTTTTGACTATGTCTGCGTTCGCAGGGTGTGGCAGGTCGTCGCCGTCCATGGTGGTTAAGATCATTGCTCCACCAGAAAAGATATTCTTGGTTACAAATGTTCCTTCATAGGTAAGAGTCCATTTGCCCCTGGGATCACTTTGTGGCAAGATGATGCGCTTGATCACTAGATCTCCAACTTGATATACTTGGCGTCTGAATTTTTTGTTGAAGGCCTTGATCATCCGCTTTTGATACGTCTGACCGTGGCAAACAACAGTAAGTATCTTTTCGTCAACTAAGTTCAGTTGATCAAGTCGGGTTTGAATCCAATCATCCTCACTCAAAACCTGCATCTTTCATGATTCTCAAAGAGGGAATCTGAACCTCAATAGGTAAAACAGCCTCCATGCCATATACCAAATAATAGGGTGTTGCCCCAGTTGATGTGCGAGCCGTGGTACGGTACCCGTGAATAGAAAACGGTAGCATCTCATGCCAGTCCTTGTAGGTGACTGTCATTTTTTGTATGATCTTTTTAATGTTTTTATTAGCAGCTTCGACTGCACCATTCATCTTTGGCCGATAGGGAGATGAATTGTGATGTTGAATCTTTAACTGTTTGCACAAGGCGGTGATCATAGTATTGTTAAGGTTTATACCTTTGTCAGTGATGATCCTTTCGGGATACCGTACCGGCAAATAAGATTCTGCTTGATGAAGCGGGCAACAACATTCTTAGTAACAGATGCGAAGGAAGCTGCTTCGACCCACTTAGTGAAATAGTCAATGGCCACTAGAATGAAACGGTGTCCATTGGAGGCTGTAGGCTTGATCTCCCCAATCATATCGATTTCCCACATAGAGAAGGGCCAAGGAGTTGTTAAGACATTTAGAGGAACCGGAGGCATGTGCACCTTGTCTGCATAGATTTGACACTTATGGCAGGTCCGGGAGTGTTGATAGCAGTCAGCTTCCATGGTAGACCAATAATAGCCTGCCCATAGGATTTTCTTCGCCATCGTATGCCCACTAGAGTGAGTGCCAAAGGTGCCTTCATGCAATTAAGCCATGATCTTTTCAACTTCAATCTTGTCCACACAATGGAGCAGGATAGAATCATGATTACGCTTGTACAAGATGCTATTACTTAGGAAGAACTTAGCTGAGAATCTCCTTAAGAACTTTTTGTCATTGACTGAAGCTCCTTCTGGATATTCTTGAGCCTCGAGATACCTTTTGACTTCATGAAACCACGGCTGGTCCACTACTTCTTCGGTATTAATCTCGTGACAGTGTGCCGGTTTGTCCATTCGTTCAATGGAGATCTGGGGAGCCTCGTTATCCTAATTAAGTTTAAACATAGATGACATTGTAGCTAGAGCATCTGCTAGCTGATTTTCTTCTCGCGGAAAATGCTCGAAGGTAATCTGCTCGAAATGTGGTAGCAATGTCTAAACATGTTCTTTGTAAGGGATAAGGTTTGGAAGCTTAGTGTCCCATTCTCCTTTGATCTGACTGATAAACAAAGCTGAATCCCCAAACACATCTAAAGATTTGATTCCCAAGTCTATGGCAGCCTTGAGACCAAAGATGCATGCTTCGTACTCTGCCATGTAATTCGTACAGCTGAAGCAAAGTCTGGCAGTGAAAGGAGTATGGCATCCTTTCGGAGATATGAGCATAGCGCCGATACCGTTACCAAGTGCATTGGATGCCCCATCAAAGTACAGGGTCCATCGGGATCCTTGTTCAGGTCCGTCATATGGCCTGATTTCTTCACTGTTGTCCAATGTCATGATGTCTTCGTCAGGGAAGTCAAACTTCATGGACTGGTAATATCCTACAGCTTGATGAGCCAGATGATCAGCTAGCACACTGCCCTTTATATATTTTTGGGTCGTGTACTGTATGTCATATTCTGTTAGGATCATTTGCCATCTAGCTATTCTTCCAGACAGAGCAGGCTTCTCAAAGATGTACTTTATCGGATCCATCTTAGATATCAACAAAGTGGTATGAGTCAACATATACTGTCTTAGCCAGCGAGCAGCCCATACCAAAGCGCAACAAGTTTTCTCGAGCAGTGAATATCTGGTTTCACAATCGGTAAACTTTTTGCTTAGGTAATAAATAGCATACTCTTTTCGGCCAGACTTGTCATGCTGCCCCAGTACACACCCCATTGAATTCTCTAAGACGGTTAGATACATGACTAGCGGTCTTCCCTCGACTGGTGGCATCAAGACAGAAGGCTCTAGTAAATACTCCTTGATTTTATCGAAAGCAATCTGACATTCATCATTCAATCTGACCACTTGATCTTTCTTCAACAACTTGAAGATTGGTTCACAAGTAGACGTTAGGTGAGAAATAAATCTGGAAATGTAGTTTAGGCGTCCCAAAAAACCTCTGACTTCCTTCTCAGTGCAAGGAGCAGACATTTCTTGTATTACTTTAACCTTGACAGGATCAACCTCGATGTCTTTGTTGCTGACAATGAACCCTAAGAGTTTACCGGACCAGACTCCGAATGTGCACTTGTTTGGGTTCAATCGTAACTTGTACTCATTCAATCTGGCAAACAGCTTTTGCAAGTGATCAAGGTGTTCTTCTTCAGTTTGTGATCGGGCTATCATGTCATCTACGTAGACCTCTATCTCATGATGTATCATATCATGAAACAAAGCTACCATGGCGCGTTGATAGGTTGCCCCGACATTCTTCAGTCTGAGTGGCATCACTTTGTAGCAGAACGTACGCCACTGTGTGACAAATGTAGTTTTCTCCATGTCTTCAGGTGCCATTTTGATCTGGTTATAGCCTGAGAATCCTTCCATGAAAGAAAATACTTTGTGTTGGGTTGTATTGTCAACCAGGATGTCGATGTGTGGAAGTGGAAAATCATCTTTAGGGCTGGCCCTGTTTAAATCTCTATAATCCACGCACATTCTCACTTTGCCTTCCTTTTTAGGCACGGGAACAATGTTGGCTACCCATTGAGGATAAGAAGTAACAGCCAGAAATCCAACATTGAATTGTTTCATAACCTCCGCTAATATATGTCACACTAATATAGCTATTGCTTTGACCATGTCGGTATACCCCGCACAGTTTCCACAATGTATTTCTATTTACCTATAATGTTTCCCAAATCTGGGTGGAGGATTCAAACCCAAACAAAGAACCATAATTGTAAAGAAAACAAGTCAAACAATGTAAGAAAATAAAGGTGATTTAAACCCTAAGGTAACCCCACTTTTGAATTATCCCCAGCAGCGTCGCCAGTTCTGTGATGCGGTGGGAAAACTGACTTGAGGTTTTGCGTTTGTGTTTGCAAATTTTGCGGTTAGCATGAGTCGCCACCGACTTTTCTTTTATCCAGAAGGAAAGGTGAAAAAAGCACATGAAAGACCTTTTGAGATGTTTTCTTGAGTTCGGGGGGTAGATTATGAAAAGGGAAGGTGCTAGCACCCTTTTCATCCATGGTTTTCCATGGGATCTTAGTTACTTATTTAGATCACTTGCTTTGCTTTGTTTGAAATGGTGTTTGGTGTGGTTTTGAAAGTATTTTGTAAAAGAGGTCATTGTTTAGGCAATCTTTGTAATGATTCTCGTTCGTAAGAATGTATACAAAGATGTTTGTCTTTTGAAAATGTTTTCAATGTATTGTAAGATGTTTTGAAATGTGTGTGTGTTTGTTTTTGAAAATAGCAAGGATTGTTTTGAAATGGAGCAAGTAACTAGAAGCTATCTACCTACTCAAATGTATTTCTTGTGCATTTTTATTCCTTTGACATTGTTGACTTACCATTGATTTGGTAAGCAACCCTATCTTTGGATGTAAACGGGACGGGCGTGGGTCATTGTATAACCATGATAGCAATATTGCCAAGTATCTTAGAATTTTTTAGGGACCAAGATCATTTTGTTTAGGAAACTTTAGAATAGCGTCATCGAGGGACTATTATCTTATATTTGTTTTGTTTTGCCAAGATACTTCGCGTGCGTAACATGGCCATTTTATTTTAGGCAACCAAGTGTGAGAAACCCTAAGGGTGCTTGTGTGTAAAGTGTGTCATTTTCATGCTTTTGTCTTGCATTTAAGATTTTCTATTTGTTTTGTTTTTGTTCTTGTCATGCAAACCCTAATTTACTAATCATGGCATATGAAAGCAATAAATTGCATAATGTAAATTAAGCTATTACAACAATTATTATGGGAGGGGGGATACAAGTTTGAATGGGGATTTTGCACAAATATAAACCTAAATATATTATTACAACCAAATCGAATATTGCACGAATTAAATAAATATACAAATATTTAAAATGAAATGCAATGTATTTATGTAAAAAATGTTTTGTGCTTGGTTTTTTTTGTATGAGAAAATGACTTAATTCAAACCCTAAAAAAAATTATTTATTTTTGGAAGGGATGAAACCCTAGTTTTTTTAATTAAAAGAAAATAATATTTTATATTTACTAACTTGTATGTTTTTGTATAAAAAATGATAAATAATATTATGTTTAAATATTAAAAATTAAATATGTATAGAAAATAAGTATTTATGAGTATAAATAGTATTATAAAAAATATTAAGTATTTTTTTATTATATTTACAAGTTATTTAAGAAAATAAGTTCTATTTATCAAAATAAACTATTTTTCATGTGAGAAAATAACAACAAAAAAAAAGTGTGAAAATAAATAAATCATTTTTTGGTATTTTTATCATTTAGAAAAAATAAACAAAAGTATTAAATATGAAAATATAAATAAAATACAAAAATATAAAAAAATTAGTCAAGGGGGTGTAGTAGCAAGTCAGGGGGTGTGATTGGTAAAAACAAAAAGGCCAAAGTTGCCAAAAAGCCCAGAAGCCACTTCATCCCTGTCCTTGGTCTTCTTCTTCACGCGCCATAGTTCAAATCTGTAACTTGCTCATGCTTGCATAAAAACAAAAACTCATAACATGAAACATGTGGCATTTGAGCTCACGATTCCAACCATATAAATTATGTAACCTAACTCTAAAAGATCAAGGAGAATTTTTGAACCCCTAATTCGTGACCTAACTTTTTCAGCATTTTCAAACTTCAAATTCTCTTAGCACAAGTAATATAAATGAAAAGTAATGATATGTACAGCTTTGACATGATAATGGCTACATTTTTTCTTCACAAATCGTGGCTTGAAGTTGCCTATTCAGAGAGATATAGTTTAGGAAATTACTTCATTCAGCTGGATTTGTGTAGGACAATGTAGGGACTTTAATGGAGGCCTGGTGATCATTTAAGCTTCCTTGAACTTCCCTGAACCTATTCCAATGCTTAGCTTGCTTTGAGGATGGCCGAAACTCTCTGACCAAGTCCAACTGTAAGCTTTCAAAGTGAAAATGGTGGATGCTGAAACAGGGGTTACAGAACCAGGGTGATGGCTTGGATTGCTTTGGTATGATGTGTATGAGATGCTTGAAGTGTTTAAACACAAAACACACGAGCCAAATGAGAGTTGGTTGTGCTTTTGTAGAAGCTCTGTATTTATGCAGAAATTTTGTGTTTTTGAGTTTCAGAGTGTTTTTGGTGCAAGCAAATCGTGCTATGCCTTGTAACAAGTTTTTTATTTGTATAGAAGTGACCATACTCACATGCTTGTACTTGCTTGCTTGAGAGCTGCAAAGAGCTTGTACAATTTGCTTGAGAGCTGTGTAGTTTGTATGTACCAAAGGGACAGGTTCAATGCTCAAGATTGACAAAGTTGCAAAAGCTTCTCTTTATGAAAATGGCAATGTGAACTTTTTGCCCAAAATGGAAATACCTCTTGTGAAAAGCTTCAAAAGCAAAGATAAAGCCTTTTTCAAATGAGTTTGCATTTAATTATGGAGTGTAAAGCAAGCTTAGGACCTATAAAGAAAGATACAACCATCATGGATGTGATTTGCAACTTGATGCTATGTGAAAATGGCTTGAACAAAAGTGAGAAAATGCCAACTTCCCTCCTTTGATTCTCCCTACTCAAAAATGATCTTGGAGACTTCTTGGACATTTTGGAAATCTTGCAATGTGATGTATAATACATATTTGAAATGCAATTTGAGATACCTCTTGGAACTAGGTGAAAAATGTCCATGAAGTTGGGTCCAAAACCTGCCTAAAATAGGGCAAAATTTCACTAAGTTAAGAAGTTCATGGACCTATATTCACAAATTCATAACTTGAGATCCAAGCATCTTTTGGGAAAAGTTTGTGAATAAAAGTTGTATATTTCATGGAGTAATACAACCTTCATGTTGGAAGTTTTATTTGAATCAAAATGCATCATGGTGAAAAAGTGGTGGAAAGTTGGGAAAAAATAAGAATATTTTTATACTTAGAAAAATTCTAAGTTATGAAAAATTTTCAAATTTAAACCCTAATTTGCAAATTTGAATTTCTTGGTGAACAAGTTTCATATTTTGACATATCTTGATGAATTATGACCCTTGGCACTTGATTTTGACCAAAAAGTCAAAGTTTGACTTTTCTGTGCACAATTGACTTTTGATCAGTTAACTGCAAAGTTCATTTGTCAATCCAATGAACTTGAGATATATTGAACCATGTAATTAGGTCAAGATGATGCCATTGAACCCTTGAAATCATGTTTGAACTCAATTGGTCATTGGCTAGGTTAAAAATCATAAATTGCCCTTTCTTAGTCAAAACCCTAATTTTGACCATTTTGCCCTTTTGATGATTTCATCAAATTTCTTGAGGAGTTGTGATCCAAACTTGATCAAATGGTACATATGAGCCTAAAATATTGACGTGGATCAAAAATTATGAAGTTTGACTGTAAATTGGCCATGGTTGACTTTTTCCCCAATACAACTGATTTTTAGGTCAACTGTCTAATTGACTGACCAAAAATGTGGTTCAAGGCTTGAAACATAACATGAGCAATATTAGGGGTCCAAAATGATGTATTAAGGTCACATGAAGAATTGATGGTCCAAAAATCCTTGTGCAAACTCAAACCCTAATTTTGGGTTATCAGTGAAAGATGAGATGTCTTGAGCTGACCAAACCCTAATCTTGTCTTGAGTCCAAGAATTCTTGTGAGAAAAATCTTGATAAATGAGAGGGAAAATTTTGGGGTACAACACGATGTAATATGTGCTTATCATTTCGGCAGTTCTGGGCATGATACTAATGATTGTTGGGCGCTGAAATACAAGATTCAAAATATCATTGATGCCAAGGAGATTGAATTCGGCCCTCCTGAGACTCCCAACGTGATCACTGCTCCCATGCCAAATCATTGAGAGCGTCCAGTTCATTTTGAATTTTCAATTGTAATTTCTTTTGTTTGTTCAAACACTTATCTATTATGTTAAACTTTAGTCCACTAATGCATTGCATATGTTTGTCTTGAATTAATCCATTCGTTTTCAATATATTCAAACTATGCTTTTATTCCCTTTTTGTGATATTCAACTCTCGTTAAAAGTTGTAAGCCTTTAGAGGGAGAATGACGAAAACAATGCCATAATCTCATACAATGTGCTTTTTGACAGACCTTGCTGACAACGTACATGCGTTGTTTCAATTCCTAAACAATGAAGTTATAAGGAAGATAATCCCTAGTCAACCCCTTTGAGCCAAAGAAGTAGAAGTTTTTTTTCTCGCACAAATTGAAACCTTTAATCATAACCTAGGGCACGGTAGTTTCTCAGCTAATTTAAATGCGCGTTCAGTCGCAAGATTTCACTTCGTACACAATGAGTGACATCAAAAACATCCTTCTGAATCAAAATGCGGTGATGGTTCCCTGCAAAATAGGTAGTCGTTATCTCTTAAAAGAAAAGCCATATTAGTCAAAACCTACGAAGGAGGCTTAAGAAAAACTGGGGCATCCCGGTGACTGTATTCTTAATATAAAAAAGTCAGGCAAAAATCAGGGATAATAAATCAAAAAGAGGTTGCTATAAATTCTCAACTATAGAAAAATGATGGAAAAATTACGGCCTTCTCAAATAAACTTAATTTATCTGAACCATCACCAAAATGTCATTCCAGATTCAATAGGAGTTCAAACGCACAATTAACTGAGTTTAGGACTGGAAGAATGGGTGGGTACAAATAAACTTGGAGCCTTATCCTTTGTTTCTTAAACCTTGAATTAGGCCATGTTACAACCCCTTAAAATTCCTAATTGAAGCATGTGTTAGTTCAAAAGGATATTGTTACAAAAGGTATCCTGACTCCTATAAGGCTTACGGTAAATCTTGAGTCGAATTCATTTTCTTACAAAATTCTTTTATTTTCTAAAAATGAATTTTCTAAACTTCAAGACAAACATAAACTTTGCATTGTGTACCGTTGTTTGCATATGGATAATTGTTTGACAAACAGAGAAATTCGCATGGCGAATCTTCAATGAATGGAAATTCTCTCAAGAAACAGAATCACTTCAACTTGGAAGACACTTCTAATGAAAATATCCCATAAACAAGGGGGCGTGACATGTTATATTCCAACTCATCAGTAGCAGTCAAGTCAAGATTCCAAGAAATCTCTCATAAAGTCCTGAATAGCCAAGGGCAGATCTCCATCTGAATCACTTGGGGCATTGAACATGAATTCCAGCAAAAGGTCACGCACGACCAAGCAAACATTTTCGGGAAACGCTACAACACTTACTACTATGGACAGTGACAAATCCTCACAAAGTACTTTTCATAAGGTAATCCCAGTGAAGTCGCCAGACCCACCTCTATAAGATTTGGATTCATGCAATCCCCAGCCAGAGTTTCAATGTCCGAAAAACCGATCCCCAGCCGAGTTGGTCTTAAAAGAAAAATCCTTGTGGATTTCTATTTAAAGAATTCACTTCCCCAATAGGTCGTCAAAATATTCTCTTCAATTGGGTTTATTTCCCCAACAAACTAAAAATTCCCCAACTTGAGTTGACCTCTCAAACTATTACAAATCAACAGACAAAACCCCTTATCCTTCAGTTAAGTCATTACAACCCCCAACAGAGTTGTTACTATCACCAGTGAGTTACTGTAAAGCCTGGAATCCGACCAGATAACAATTGACTCCATTCTTTCAAAGCAAGTTACTATGAAGCCTAGACCCGACCAAATACTAGTTTAACTTCATCTCTTTCAAAGCAAGTTACTACGAAGCCTGGACCCGCCTAGATACCAGTTCAACTTCATCTCTTCCAAAGAAAGTTACTATGAAGCCTAGACCCGACCAGGTACTAGTTCAACTTCATCTCTTTCAAAACAAATAATGGCTGAAACTTGGACCCGACCAAATAACAGTTCGAGTTGCTAAAACCTGGACCCGACCAAATAATAGTTTAAATTCTTCAAATCACTAACAAAATTCCTCTTCCCCAGTAGAGTTTGCCACTATCCCAAGTGAGTTGCTGTAAAGCCTGGAAGCTGACCAGATAACAGTTAACTTCCTTATCCCTAACAAGTTGTTAAATTCTATTCGCTCCAATCATGAGATAACTCCCCAGTAGAGAAACAGACAACTAAAACTCCTGAACTCTTTTCCCCAAGAAGGAATCAACACTCTCCATAGAGTTTCCATCAAGAAAAATCAACGTCCCTCCAACGAATTTCTCCTCAAACAATAAAAACTGGAATCCCCAATAGAGTCATTCTAAACGAGGTCTGAAGATGTGCATACTCTTCATTCCTAACAAAAATCCTGGATTTAACTTCCCAAGGCTCCCCAAAACTTGTCAAGGATATATTTTCCAATACAAAGATACATTTCAACAACATTAATAGCATATGCATACGAAATGCATATAGCACAACCTCATTTTTGAGAACATCATTACACAATGCATTTTATACATCATGACATATACATACAAAAAACATATAACACAATCTCATTTATTTTAAGAACATCATTACGCAATGCATGCATTATGACATTACATACAACTAACTCTTTACCTTTTTAGGAAAAGATCAATCAACAGATGAACATCATCAACTATCTATAAAGTATTCCAAGACAAGATCAAGGTTGGATTTTTTCTGATACTTGTTGAAGTAGTAGTGATTAGATTCCTTCATTACCTGTTGAAGTAGTAGTCGTAATATTCCTTCATTACCTGTTGAAGTAGTAGTCGTCAGATTCCTTCATTACCAGTTGAAGTAGTTGCGTAAGATTCCTTCATTACCTATTTAAGTAGTAGTCATAAGATTCCTTCATTGCTTGTTGAAGTAGTAGTCGTAAGATTCCTTCATTACCTGTTGAAGTAGTAGTCATCATATTCCTTCATTACTTGTTGAAGTAGTAGTCGTAAGATTCCTTCATTACCTGTTGAATTAGTAGTAGTAACATTCCTTTATTGCCTATTGAAGTAGTAGTCGTAAGATCCTTCATTACATATTAAAGTAGTAGTCAAAAGATTCCTTCATTACCTATTGAAGTAGTAGTCGTCAAATTCATTCATTACCCGTTGATGTAGTAGTCGTCAGATTCCTTCATTGCCTATTGAAGTAGTATTCGTAAGATTCCTTCATTACATGTTGAAGTAGTAGTCATAAGATTCCTTCATTACCTGTTAAAGTAGTAGTCGTCATATTCCTTCGTTACTTGTTAAAGTAGTTGTCGTCAGATTCCTTCATTTTCTGTTGAAGTAATAGTCATAAGATTCCTTCATTACCTGTTGAAGTAGTAGTCGTAAGATTCCTCCATTACCTGCTAAAGTAGTAGTCATCAAAGATTCCTTAATTATATGTCGCAGTCAAGCTTTATACTTGCCAGCAGTCTCTTTGGATGGCATATATAAGCCCATCTCTGATAGCTCTTTATCACCTCTCCAAATGGCATCTACAAGCCCATTCCGGACACAATCAACTAACACATCAGCGAGTGCAAATTTCTGGGCACTTAATTGTTCAATCATCTTCCACCTTCAAGTCACGAATGGCGGACTCGCCAATCTACCTCTTCAGGTTTAAGAAGATTGAACAGGGGAAGTTGTTATACCCTAAAATTTTCCCTCTCTTTTCTCTAGACATTTCACAAAGGGTCTCCAAAGCTCAAGTATTCTCAAGAATTGATCAGACAAAATCACCTTCGAAACACTGAGACCACAAATTAGGGTTTTTACTGAAAGCGACTGATCACTGACTTTTGACCTAATACATGACTTATTGGTTTGAAACATGATTTCAAGAATTCAAATGCATCATTTGACCTATTTGCATATCTCAAAACATTTCTCAAGATCAGTGGCTTGATAGATGCAATTTGGTCAACTGATGAAAAAGTCAACTGTACACTGAAAAGTCAAATTTTGACTTTTTGGTCAACATTAAGTTTCAAAGATCAAAATTCATCAAGACATTCAAGAATATCAAACTTTATCATCAAGAAATTAATAAATCAAGAAAGTCAAAAGTCAATGTGAAAAGTCAAACTTTTCAAGACTTATACATTTTTTAAGTGTTTTTTATACATGATAATTTCATTTCTTCATGCCAACTTTTCACCAAGATGCAAGATGATTCAAAGAAAAATTCCAACATGAAAGTTGTAGATCTCAATGATATCTAAAACTTTGTAAGGTAGAACAAGCTCTAGAAATGCTTGGATTTTGAGTTATAAATTCCTAGAGTCATGACATTTTCATAAAACACAGAGAAATTTTCAGCAGTTTTGGTCAGGATTTTATCCCAACTTCTTGGCATTTTTTTCACATAGTTCCAAGATGATTTTGTCAAAATGGCCGATATAAAAGTTATAGAGGATGTTCCAAGCTTTCCAAAACATCCAAGAGCATGAATTTATCATAGTTGAGCTAGGAGATTCAAGGGCATGAAGTTGAGCATCCATTCTTGAATTGCAAGTCATTTTAGTGAAGAACACATAACAAAAACCTTTTGCTATACTGCATAATCTCGTGTTACATGCCTCCCTACTTGCCAATATCACCATATTTTAATGCTTACACCCACTCTTGAGCTATTACCCAAGTGTTTAAGCCATTGTCCAAAATATCTTTCCATTTATGGCATAAAGGCACCATTGCAATTCTTGAAAAGCAAGCTTTTTATACAAACTTGTATTGAGCCCATACCTTGTTTGTTTCTAATTTTACTCCACCATAAATCATGGAAACCATTCCCTCTAAACCAGCAACTTTGGTACTTCATCTTGGGACCATGACATAACTTGATATTTGCAATCCAACCTAGCCATAACTCCATAGTTTGTAAACCAAATCAGCTTGTTCACAAACCTCTTTCCTATAAACAGAAGAAGCATTTTCAAGAGAAAGAGGTCAAAAAAAATAGAGAGCTTCTTGTGTGTTGAAAAATCCTCAAAACCCCTCATACTCTCATAAAACCATAATTGTCCATAAAACTTCCACTCTTGAGCTTTGAAGTCCAAATCTTTGAAACTCATACCTTACAAGTTTTCCAAAAAAAAAACCATCCAAATACCTCACATATATCATATTGAAGTTGTCCAAACATAAGAATAACTTTTGTAACATCATTATCACCACCTCCCAAACTCACACACATTGTTTTGCAAGTTGACTTGGTTGGAGAGATTCAAACACTTTCAGCATAAAGTAAGGATTGAAACAACTTCAAGGAGGTCTAAGGAAGCTCGATCAATCATCATATTGCACCTGGAAAAATCCATACAAGTTTGGGATTTTTACTTCAAGAGGTATGTTTTCTCAAACTGTGATATTTTTGTTCATACATCATTTTACTTTCGTTTTCAAAAGAATAAAACAGGACAAATCAAAGTAGAAGAGTTGCAAACACTAAAAATCACAAAAAAAAGTGCTTCTGGAAGTCTGACACCGTCGTTCGTGTCAGGAAGAAAACAGAAAAAATGGCAAGACATGGTTCTGACATGGGTGCCCGTGTCACAAGACACTGCCCGTGTCCCATATATTAGAGTTAAAACTTGACAAAATGGAAGGATAGGGTCCTGACACGGGTGCCCGTGTCATGGGACACTGCCCGTGTCACGGGACACTTCCTGTGTCAGCACAGCTAGGACAAAAAAGATATGCATAATTATTACAGGGTTCTGACACGAGTGCCCGTGTTACAGGACACGGCTCGTGTCAGCTTCAACACCAAAAATCTTGTCTTTTTTGAGACTTTTGTGCTATTATTTTTATTCAATTTGGTTGTAATAGTAATTAGGTTTTAATTGCTTTTATTCTCCATTCATAGACTTGTATCCCCATTCCCTAAAATATGTAATAGCGTAGGATATTTACTTTCCACGATTTACCGCTTTCAAATATAAATGCTAGTAATTAGGGTTTGCATGGTAAGATAAAATCAATACTAGAAAACCCTAATCCAAGATAAATAAAGCATGGAATACAAAACACTTGCACACTTACACCTCTAAGGATAACTCCACTTTGTTTCCTTAAATAAACGGTTTTGTTATGCATGTGAGACGCCTTAACAAAAACAATAAAAAATAAAAGATCATAGTCTCTCGATGACGCTTCGAATGTTGCCTTCAAAATGATCTTAGCCCCTTAAGAAAAATTCTAAGGTATCTCACAACATTTCTATCAATGACCATACGATAAACCATACATGTCCCTTTACATCCAATGATAGGGCTTCTTATCAATTGTAATATATCAATGTCAAAGGAAGAGAGAAATGAACAAAAGACTTTTAATTAGGTAGAACATTCTTAGTTGCTTGCTCACAATCCATCTTCAAAAACAAACATCTTTTCAAACACACCAAACACTTTCAAAACATGAAATATTTTCAAAAAGTCCAACACTTTGTATGCATTCTTATAGAGACGAGAATCATTACAAAGTTTTCCTAAACGAAGGTGCTTTTCAAAAATACTTTCAAAACCCACCACAAACACATTTCAAACAAAGCAATTTAAAAAGTGATCTAGCAAGCAACTAAGAGCCCATATATAACTACGGATGAAAATGGTGTTAACACCTTCCTTTTTCATAACTTACCCCCCGAACTCAAGAAAATATCTCAAAGGTCTTTCATGTTCTTTTCACCCTTTCCTTATTGGATAAAAGAAAATTCAGTGGCGACTTTTGCTATCCGCAACAATTATGATCAAACACAAAACACCAAGTCAGTTCTCCCACCGTATTACACAAGATAAACATAACTGAATCAAACACACTTTGCACACTTACACCTCTAGGATAACCTCTCTTCTTTGCCTTTCCGAATAATTGGTCATGCCCTTGAAAGTAGGGATGCTTTAGTAAAAGACCCTTAAATTAAGACCATAGTCTCTCGATGACCCTTCGATGTTTCCTATGAAAGATGATTTAGTCCCTCCGATACAATTGCTAAAGTATCTCTACATGTTTCCTTAGATGACCATTCGATGACCCTACGCTTGTCCCTTCATATCCAATAGATAGGGCTACCTACTAACTAATGGTATGGATAGTACTATCTCTAAAGGAGAAGTAAAATAATAAGAACGACCTTGAGTGGGTAGGATACTTTTAATCGCTTGCTCACAAAATTTCCTAATATATATTTCTCACATCACACTTTCAAAACAACAAATATTTTCAAACACTTTGTATACATTCTTGAGGATCGATACAAGAATTATTACAAAGTTAGTCGTACTTTGGCTTTTCAAAAATATTTTCAAATCACACACACAAAGAAAGTTTTCAATAGTGAGCTAAGGGATTAAGAGCCTGTAGATAACTATGGATGAAAAGGGTGCTAACACCTTCCCTTTTCATAATTTACCCCCCGAACTTAAAATCTATCAAGGTCTTTCCTGTTCTTTTCACCCTTTCCTTATTGGATAAAATAAAAGTCGGTGCCGACTCTTGCTATCCACAACATTTGCGATGTCATGCTAAAATAAGTCAGTTCTCCCACTGTATTACAGTCTCCATGTTTAGAAAGTTTAAATATCTTGAAAAGCAACCATAATATCTCTGATTTATCAATCTTGGATGCCACATAGGATTACTAAATATTCCTAGAATATTCAATATTTAAATCACAACAACTAAATCTAAACTGTCAGATGTAGTAGACTTGGTGTCCTATACTTCTGGTTAGGACATCCCTTTCTACATGTTCAAATAACAAGTTGAAACATCTTCCAAACTGCAAAACTGTAACGACCATATGTCATATACTTCTGATTAGGGCATCACATTCGAAATGTTGAATCTGCAAGTTGAAACATCTTGTTCAACATGTTACTCAAGGAATAATTTCAGAGACATCTTATCAAAGTAAGTTTTACCAAAATTCATGTCAATCATAATTTCAGAGAAATAACAGTATGGGCTCAAGGTAGGCTTTGTACAAAAAAGCTTGATTTTCAAGAATGGTAGTGGTGCCTTTCTTTCTTAAATGGTAAGTTATTTGGAAAATAGCTTGTATTAATTGGGTAAAGGCTCAAAAGCTTATGTATTCTTCTAGCTTTGGATAGATTTAGAGGTATTATGGCTTGAAAAGCAAGATTATATAGCATGGCTTGAAGTTTTGATCATAAGGTTATCTCAAAAATGACTTGTAATGCAACTTTGATCACCTAACTTCATCTCTTCGAAACATCCAGCCATAGCTGGAAATGACCCAAACCAACTCAAAAATAGTTTCAAATTCGATTCGAAAATTAAATTGTTGAACTAGGTTCATGAATCAAATGAGCTGAATATGAGCTAAAAACTAAGTTCGTTAACTAAATGAGCCGAACTTGAACTATATATAGTTTGACTCGTTAGGTTCACGAGTGAATTCGATTATATATGAAATAGATTATATTTTATTTAAGAGTAGGTTTGAAGATTTTCTCTAAATCTTAGTCTCATATTTTCTTTTAATCTAACAGTTTTAATTGATAATTTATATTCTTAAGTGAGCAAAATATTTCTGCAAATAATTATACAAATAAAATTAACATCGTATAAATTCTAATCTTACAACAAATCGAGTTTTAGCTGAAAAAGTCTCATTGTGAACTTCTAACAAGTCGAGTTTGAGCTGAAAAAAAGTCCGTGATGAACTCGAACTCAAACTCGAATTCGGCCAATTCTTAACGAGTCGAGTTTGAGCTGAAAAAAGTTTGTGATGAACTCGAACTCGAACTAGAACTCAACTAATTCATAACGAGTCAAACTAAGCTGAGGCAAGTTCGACTCGGCTCGACTCATTTCCAACCCTACTTCTAGCTGAAGTAAGATAAATTCATGCTCTTGGACATTTTAGAAAGCTTTAAACTTTATCTACAACTTTCATTTTGAACACTTTCTCTGAATCAATCTGAATCTTAGTAAAAAATGGCCATGAAGTTTAGATAAAAAAACTGATCAAAACTATTTGATAAATTTCTCTAAGTGTTGGCAGAACTTCACATGCCCATATCTCTTAATTTGAGAATTTTTTGGAGATCAACCCTCATTGACAAAGTTATATAACATTTCATTCCCTACAACTTTCATGTTGAGAGTTTTCTTTGAATCAACTTGCATCTCGGTGAAACTTGCTTATGAAGTTAGGGCATTTTTAGGCACAAAACATTTGAACTTTTCTAAGTGTTGGAAAATCTTCAATTTTGACTTTTGTTGAGTTTCTTGATTCTCTTGATTCTTGATTATCAAGTTTGAAGAATTATGAATTCTGAATGTTTTGATGATCCTTGATCTTTGAAGTCCAATGTTGACCAAAAAAGTCCAAGTTTGACTTTTGTGTGACAGTTGACTTTTCCTCAATTGATTCCAATTCTTTCACTATCAATCAATTGTATATTTGAAAATGTCTTTAGCCATATAATTAGGTAAAGATGGTGCATTTTAGTTCTTTGAATCATGCCTTAAGCCATTAGGTCATGCACTAAGACAAAGGTCAATGATCCACTCCCTTCGATCAAAACCCTAATTGATCAAGACTTGTATTGATGAAGATCTCTTGATTCAAAACCTGTTTGACACAAGGAGCAAACACACAAGATATTTTTGTATTTTGTTAGACATGCAATGATGCATATGAAGTGGGATCTTTGGTAAAAAAATTAGGGTACAATAGATGCCCCTATTTAAGTTTCTTCTATCCGGAGATGTGAAGATCGAAATCTTCATCTCGACGCGATGGGAGGTACTTAATAACAAAAAATGAACGATTTTTTTGGCCCTAATATGCCACAACAGAAAACATGCCCAAATGCTGACAAGAAATAACAAGGAATCCTTGAAGGTATAATAAAAACCTCACTGGGGAGAAAAAAAAAATCCCATGGAAAACAAGACTACTGGCAGAAGATTAAATCAACTCAACGGGAGAAAAAAGAACTCAACTCTACTGGGGAAAATCCTAGAGAGGAGGAAAAAAATATAACATCATCACAATGACGATACTTGGTTCACGGATGACGATAGACTACCAATTTAGAAGATAGAGGTAGAATCACCTTTTTAATCAAACTTTCTACTAAAAGGATAAGAAAGAACCTCCCCGTGATGAACGAATCTGAATTTCTTCTTTAATCAAGTCTTACACTTGAAAAGGGTAACAATAAACTTACCCACGATGAACGAGAGTTGGTTCCTTCTTTAGTCAAGTATTCTACTTAAAAAGGGTAATAAACAAGCTTCCCCATGATGAACGGGTCTCAGATTCTACTTTAATGAAGTCTTCAACTCGAAAAGGGTAATAATAAACTTCCCCACGAAGAAAAGATCTCAATTTCTTCTTTAATAAAGTCTTCCACTTGAAAAGAGTAATAATAAACTTCCCCAAGACGAACGGGTCTTAGTTTCTTCTTTAATCAAGTCTTCCATTAGAAAATGGTAATAAACAAGCTCCTTAAAAGGTAACAACTTGTATAAGGTTTTCAAAACTAACTATCTTTATCATATCAAAGATATTAACCATCCATCATAGTAAATAACATCTTCAAAACGAAATATCTCTATCATATCGAAGAGATTAACCATCCATTGGAGTAAAAAAATTGATTGATTTTTTGGGGAACTTCTCTGGGAATTAACAGACTACTCAAAAGAGCTCACTATTTCTGTCCAAAAAGAAATCAAGGGACACACAATCTTCTCAAATAAAGAGACCACTACTTGTTGTCATGTAATAATTCTGAGAGTATTTGCAATAATGCTTCTGAGAAATAATTCAACTTTCTGGGGAATCGTAAGTAGATTCCTGCTGAGGAGATAAAGTCTTCATATGAGGTTCTTCAAAGGAAGTGCAAGAAATCAATCTTGTGGGATAAATTTCTTCAAATAAAGACAAAGTCTTTAAATGTGCAAAATAAATACACTCTCAATCTAGGGTTTACTTCCTAGGGGGATCTAAACAAACATATTTGTAAAAGACAAGCTTCAATCCAAGGATAAACTGGAGAGGGACAGTCAAACAAGACTCTTCCAAATGAGGAATAAACTCAACTGTGGATTTATCCTATCCAGAGATGGACGGGAAAACTAAAGCAAAATCTTCCCACGAGAAACAAACTCAGTGGGGAAAAAAGGAACATACACATATTTCTGCCTATAACTGACACTCTATTGGGGAGAGAAAAGACACCAATGAGGAAGCAAGTACACTACTTGGGGATAAACACAACCAGAGTGAGTGGACTCAGGAACATCGATAAATGCAAATGCACATGAATGATGTAAGTATGTATGAATAAATGTCATGTCTATGTTGACCATTTAGATATAAATAATATTAAAAAAATGGTAACACTGGAGATGATAGACGATAGTATAATCGGGAACTCGAGTAATCACAACCATCACTTGGGGAATAAAATATAGAGCCACCGATGGAGTAATAACTTATTGTAAGGTTACTACCTCCGGGAGGGGAAAATATATTTTATTGGGGAGAAGCCCGAAGTCTATTTCTTCAACATTTCAAAAGGGAGAGGCGACAATCTCTTTGAAAGATTAACTAATCATGACTTTAAGAGTCTATCGGATTTACTGACTGCAAGTACATAGTCTAATCACGTAATTTTAAAACATATCAAACCCACAAGGACTGATAATCAAACTAATGTTATCTAATGTTAATATGTAAATCTAAGGATAATTATTCTTGTTGTACCCTAAAATTTTCCCTCCCATTTTTTTCAAAACATGCTCACAAAGGTCTCAAATACTCAAAGCCACTCAAGAGTTGACTGGTCAAACCTCCTCCTAAGCAAGGGTCTGCAACTATGGTTTGGTGCTTCTAAAATTAGATTGGGTTGCAAGGGTCTCAATTGACTTTCACGATTCATGATAGATCCTCAATAATGCTTATGTAAAGTTTCAAGTCTTGCATCACAAATTTGCTCAGTCAATTACTCAAATGATTGAAAATCAATTGTATTGAGTAAAAATTCAACTATGGTCAACATACAGTCAAACTTCAAGATTTTTTAGTCAACACCAAAATTTTGAAGTTATATTCATCATTTTATGAAAGGTTTATCATTATTCCTCAAGAAAAGCCCTCAAATCATCAAAGGTAAAAAATTGCCAAATTAGGGTTTTTGATTGAAGATGACTAATCATTGACTTTTGGCCTAGTGCATGACCTAATGGCTTAAAACATGATCTCAAGGTCATAAACACAACATCTTGACCTAATTACATGGCTCAAGACATTTCCAAAGATACAAGTGTTTGATAGTTGAAGAATTAAATCAATTGATGAAAAGTCAACAGTCATACAAAAGTAAAAGTTTAACTTTTTGGTCAACATTGGAATTCAAAAATCAAGAATCATCAAAACATTCATAATTATCAAGTTTGATCATCAATAATAAAAAAAAGTAAACAAAAGTAAAAAGTTGGAAAATTTTCCAACACTTAGAAAAATTTCTAAGTGTTTTGTTCTTAACAAAGTCAGTACTTTATGGCCATTTTTTAATAAGATACAAATTGATTCAAGGAAAACTTTCAACATGAAAGTTGTATAGATTAATGAATTATACAAATTTTTTAATGTGGTATGATCCTAAAAAAGTCATTGGATTGAGAAATATGGGCACATGAAGTTCTGATACTTTTTATCTAACACTTAGAAAAAATTTCAACAAGTTTTGATCAGTTTTTCATCTCAACTTCTTGGAAAATTTTCACCAAGTTCACATTTGATTCAACCAAAGTGGTCAACATGAAAGTTGAAGATCATGTTTCAAGCTTTCCAAAATTTTCAAGAGCATAACATAATATCATGCTTGAGCTAGAATTTTCGAAGAGATGAAGATGGCATGTTAAGCTTGAATTATAGGTCATTTATTTTGAAAACCTTATGGCCAAATCTCACACCATGCTACACAATCTTACTTTTCAGGCCTCTAAACTCCTAAATGTATCCATAATCAGAAGATTACATAAAATCTTGAGCCATTACACAAGGATTAAAAGCTTTGTCCAATGCATCATTCCATTAATGGCACAAAGTTGACACTTCCATTTTGGAAAAGCAAGCTTTACAACAAAGTCAATGCATTGAGCTTCTAAATTGTTTCCCTCTGATCACACTCAATAGGAAAGTGAAGAAGCAAACTCTTTGCACCTAACAAAGTCATTCCATGCTTGTACTTGAACCTTGGAACCATGGAAATTCATCAAAACTTGATTTTCCACTTTTTTAAACCATAACTTGCTATCTCAAAGATCTGGTTACTTCAACCTCTCCAACCTTTTTCCTAAAAATAGAGAGGTCATTAACAAGCCAAGACATGAATGGAAAAGCTCTCAAACCTCTCATATACTCTCAAACTCAGAATCACCAAGAAAACTCCATTAGTGCATATCATGAGCCTTAAGAATCCAACTCTCAATCCACTTGTGTGCTTTCCCTTTTCATCATTCAAACATCATCTATACATCATATATAAGTTTTCCAAGCACTCAAACAACTTCTGGAACACCTCCATCATCATCATCCAAACCTCTCTTTCACCATTTGCAACTTTACTTGGTTGGAAAGTTTCAGAGGGTTCTAAGGAAAGCCTAGCATATCATTATCTTTCTAGGAGTTCAAGGAAGCTTTTTGCACCATTACATTGCCTCTGGGAGTGGTGGAACGAGTTCTGAGTTTTGATTCAAGAGGTAAGTTTTCTTGAATTTCAAAACTCTATATACACACATCATTTTCTTTCAATTTCAAAATATAAAATGTAGATATGATTGCCCTAAAACTAACCATGTCATTAGTTTTCATTTATGTTGTCTGTGTGTTAAGAATTAGGTTTAATTATTATTTCACACTTCAAATATTTTTCTAAACCAAAAAGAAAAAAAAATCAAAAATATTTTCTTAAATGCTTAGAAATATTTTAGGGTTTTTTAAAACATCTTTTCCCTTTTCAATCTCCAAGCGCTCATTTACTTTTTCGCATTATTTTTCAATATTGCAACTATAAAAGGTATGTAATAAAGATTAGGGTTTTTTCACCTTCTCACCGTTTGTGGTTTGTACTCCCCATCCCTGTAGGGATGTAATAGCGTAGATTATTTCCCGTATTTCTATTTTCTTCACTTGTATATATTTAACTACTAGATTAATTAGGCGTGCATGGAAAGAGATAAAAAACAAATGTTAGAAAACCTAATCTCAAGACAAATACTTGAAATCAAAACACTTCGCACACGCACACCTCTAGGGTGACCCTCACTTGTTACCTCAAATTTAAACAGTCACGTCCCTCGAGCGTGGGATGCTTTAGCAAAGACCTTCAGTTAAAAGATTGTAGTCCCTCGATGACCCTTCAATGTTACCTTCGGTAAACGATCTTGGTCCCTTACGACAATTTCTAAAGCGTCCTACAAATTGCCTTCTATGACTGTATGATGACCCGCACCTGTCCCTTACATCCAACTATAGGGCTTCCTACTAACTAATGGTAGGGTAGCACCATCTAAAGGAGGAGGAAAAGACAAAGACTTTTTGAGTAGGTAGAGTGCTCGTAGTCGCTTGCTCACAAACTTTTCAAAACAAAACAACACTTTCTTTCATAATATTTTAAAAATAAACATTTTGTATACATTCTCAACGATACGAGAATCATTACAAAATTTCCGCACTTAGACATTTTCAAAATATTTGCGAACATACACAAATACAAAGCATTTTTCAAAGGAAGCTAGCGATTAAGAGCTCGTAGATAACTACAGATGAAAATGGTGCTAACACCTTCCCTTTTCATAACCTACCCCGTGACTCATAAAATTATCAAAAGGTCTTTCCTGTTCTTTTCACCCTTTCCTTTATTGGATAAAAGAAAAGTCGATGGCGACTCTTGCTATCGGCAACATTTGCGATAAAACGCAAAACCCAAAAGTCAGTTCTCCCACCGTATGACAGAACTGGCGACTATGCTAGGGAATAACTAAAAGTGGGGTTACCTTAAGAGCTAGATCACTTTTATTTCTTTACTTGTTTGCCTTGTATGCTTTTTATTTCAGGATATACTTGGGTTTATTTCTTGTATAGATCTTATACCCAGATCTGGGGGCATCTTAGGTAAGTAGCAATAGATCGTGAAAACTGTACGGCATAGACTAATAAGGTTGAAATGATGGCTACGGTAGTGCGACACATTGGTTGGTGCCAGTGTCCCTTGAGTTAGTCAAGGAAAATGCTGGGTTGTCGCGTGGTGTCATAAGCACTAACTGACCTTAGAACCATAGTTGACACAACTTAGCCACTAGAAAGTTGTTAGATGGCCGGCTTTGGTGCAGACTGAATTTGGTTGATACTCGACGCTACACTCATTGAGATTGGACTCTCGGGATATTTTGGCCGCAATTCAGATGCTTGAGCTGAAAAAATGCCTGAGAGAAAAACCAGTGATATGAGATTCCTAGAACCCGGATACTTCTTTTAGGATAGATTGAGCCAACTAAACTTAATAGGGTACTAACATATAAACTCCATGCATGCCTGAACTAAGGCTTGGTGTGTCTTGTTTGTGTTTGATTAAATTTATGCGACCATGGCATCATGACATCATACCACATGTCATTTTAACTAACCATTTCAAGGACCTAGGGATTTAACTTTGTTTTGTTTTGTAGGTTATGGCCTCGGCTTGCAGAAATACTATTCAGATCAGTTTTGTGAGGATACCTTCTACACTTAAGGAGTTAGTCTCAAGAGTTCATGAAAGCTCCCAATTCACCAAAAGGCATGGTCATATACTTAGTTTGGTTACCTCGGGTTTTGAAGAAGACATGATGAGCATTTTATTCCAGTTCTTTGATCCTGTACATCACTGTTCACCTTTCCATATTATCAACTGGTACCCACAATGGAATAATTCTCTAAGCTACTGGGAGTAACTATTTTTGATCAGACACCTTTCACTGGTTTAGAGGAAGCTCTGAGACCTGAAGATATTGCAGCAGCCTTACATCTGAAGTGGTCCGACATTGTATCTAATTGGGAAATGAGAAGTGGAGTCAAACATTTTCTGGCTAAATTTATGATGGAAAAAGCTCAATTGTTTTTGGATTCTATGAGTTTCCAGGATTTCGAAGAAATCTTGGCTTTTCTACTCTATGGGTTGGTGTTATTCCCTAATCTAGATCAACTCATAGATGTAAATGCTGTCAAAATATTTCTCACTCGTAACCCTGTGCCTACCTTGATCGGAGACATTTTGCATTCTCTTCACACTCGTACTATGAGGAAATGAGGTACTCTTATGTGTTGCATACCTTTGCTATCCAGGTGTTGTATTTCTCACCTTCCTCGATCAATATTGAAGAATGAACAAGGTTTGAGGTGGTCTCAAAGGATGATATCGCTCTCTCATTCAGATATTTATTGGTGTTCCAAATCTCTAGAAGATGTTACTATCATTGACCGCTGCGAGGAATTCCCTAATGTTCCACTCCTTGGCATTAGGGGATGTATTACCTATAACCCTTCTCTAGCTTTACACTAATTTGGTTATTCTCGAAGAGATGGACCTTATGACATACTTATCCAGGGTATTATGTTCGACTACGAAAATGATCCTCAAGGTTAACGTCAAAGGTTTAGACGTGCTTGGGGCATGGTAAACAAGATTGATAGCAAGACTTTAGGACAAAAGAATTCCATCCCTTTGGAGCCCTATCTCAAATGGGTATGAGCCCGTGCTCAAATCCTCATGATGCCATATCCATCTATTCTACCGGTGACCATAGAGCCTGTTATCGAAGGGGACGTTTATCACACCATCCTCCATCCAGACATCCCACTGACCTCGAAGAATTGCAGAAGTCCTGGATTCAACTCAAGGAAGAACAGGACACCTTCGAAACTTAATTCTATGTAAGTGAAAAGAAAGTGTTAGAGCTCACAAAGCAACTTCACGAGGAGTAAAGCCTTAATGTATACATCGACATGAAGAAGAAGCGTCTATGGGAGACTTGAGTCTTAGGTTTTAGAAGTTCATATTGTTGTCTCTTTGAGACCCTTTTTTTTTCATTCTAAGCCTAGGAGGCAATTGTAATCTTGAATTTACTAATGAAAATATTTCTTTTTGTTTCCTCTCGGTTAGAAAATTTAAATCTCCTAAGGTCCTTGAAAACATTGCATCCACATATCATGCATCATTTCATAAACAAATTTTCCAATATAGGTTTCCTCATCTATTTACTGTTTATTTTAGTATAAGATGGATCTCAAACAAACTGTCATGGATCTCCAGGCTCAGCATGCACAATTTCAAGAGACTCTTCTGAATCTGGACAAAGGGAAACAAGAGATGATGGCACTCCTCGGCAAGAAAAAGAAGACTATGAAGCCGACTGTCATCCTCAATATGGGGAGAAGATTCAAAGGTCATGCTCGACTGGTTCAAGTGGATAATCTTTCCTCTGAGGAAGACGACAACCAAGAGGAGGATGGTAGAAGTGTTAGGGGTGAAGGAAGAAATAACCAGGGTTCTGAGAATATTCCTGAAGATGAATACTACTCCAACGAACAGTACCCTCATGCAGATGACAAGTATAAGCAGTTAGAAGACCGCCTCAAAGCTATGGAAACCCAGAAAGTTCTTGGATTGGATTTTGGAGAGCTAGGTCTAATCCAGGGGGTGGTCATCCCTCACAAATTCAAGATCCCTATATTTTCTAAATATGATGAAGTCTCTTGTTCCAAACTTCATCTGAGGTTGTATGTTCGAAAATTCAACCTCATACTGCTGGTAGGAAATTATGGGTCCATTTCTTTCAAGAAATTTTGTCTTGTACTCAACTTGAATGGTTATATCAGCTCGAAGGAACCAACATTCTCACATGGGAAGACTTGGTTGCTGCGTTTTACAAGTAATATCAATATAATGTTGACCTTGAACCGACTCATGTACAAATGCAAAACATGTCAATGGGCTCGAATGAAGGGTTCAAGGAGTTAGTCCAGAAGTGGAGAGACTTAGCTGGAAGGGTCCAACCTCCCTTGTCTGACCGAGAATTAGTTGATATGTTCATGGATACTATGAAAACCCATTCTTTAATCATCTTATTGGGAGTTCTTCATACGACTTTACTAAGCTAATTCTGACAGGAGAAAGAGTTGAAAGTGTTATTAAGAGTGGGAAGATTCCAATGGCTGCAACTTCTAATGTTGTGAAGAAGTCGTTCGGTGGTAAAAATGAAACCAATGTTGTTTATGGCCAGAAAAGCCATAGTAAAAATGACCTCCATCAGCCTGTGGGAGAGGTGTTGATCTCTAATCCAGTGCATATTCAATAAACACAGCAGGGCAACCGTCAAAGGCCAGACGCTCCGTCAAGGAAGTTTACTAAGATCGACATGACTTTATCTCAGGCTTACAAGATTTGTTAAAGGATGAACTCATTTCACTGTAGGATCCTCCTCAGAATCCTAACACATCCTCTCCAAAGTACAATCCAAATTCGAGGTGTGCCTATCATTCAAATAGTGTTGGGCACGACACCAACAATTGCTGGACCTTGAAAAACAAAATCCAAGACATGATTGATAACAAGGAAATTGAGTTTGACCCTCCAAAGACTCGGAACGTGATTACTGCACCTATGCCTAAGCATGACAAAGGTATAAGTGCTATTGAAGATGTTTTATATGTTACCCCCGTAAGTGATGTGGTTACTCCTCTCTCAATAGTGAACGAAAATTTGCTACAAGCTGGTTTATTTTCGGGTTATGTTAAAGAATGTTATTGATGTGGAGTTCAACCCAATGGATGCGGGTTACTGAAGGAAGGCGTTCATCGCCTGATGGATGAACATGTAATTTTGATTGAGAAAGTTTTGCATGCTGAGAATTTCTGCTGAGACTTGCCTGTTATATCAGGTACTCTTTTCAGGATCACTTCCAAGGGTTCTGTAAGGATTACTGTCAATCTAAAAGTTGCTCCTTTAATTATTACAACACCTGGCCCCATCCCATATTCCTCGGAGAAGGCTATTCCATAGAATTATGGGTCTGACGTCTATTACCACGACATTAAACAAGAGTTGTCTGATGAAGATGATGGAGAGGTTGATCTCAATATTGACAATATCGCAGGGACCGGAAAAATTACTAGAAGTGGAAGGATTTTCTTTCCAGAAATCTCTCCACCTGTTTAAGTCACAGTTACCAAGATAACTACTGAGGCTTAGGGTAAAGAGCCAATGATAGAGCCTTTCCAGATAAAGGCGCCAAAAGAAGCTACAGTCAAGGACACCTCTGAACAAGAGTTGGAAGGATTTTGAAAATCATCCACAAGAGCGACTATAAAATTGTTGAACAACTGGGGCAGACCCCGTCCAAAATATCCATGATATCTTTAATACTGTGTTTTAAAGCTCATGCACAAGCTTTAGGTCATGCACTCAGACAAAGGCCAATGATCCACTCCCTTCGATGAAAACCCTAATTGATCAAGACTTGTATTGATGAAGATCTCTTCATTCAAAACCTATTTGACACAAGGAGAAAACACACAAGCTATTTTTGTATTTTGTTAGAGATGCAATGATGCATATGAAGTGGGATCTTTGGTAAACAATTAGGGTACAATAGATGCCCCTATTTAAGTTTCTTCTATCCGGAGATGTGAAGATCGAAATCTTCATCTCGACGCGACAGGAGGTACTTAATAACAAAAAATGAACGATTTTTTTGGCCCTAATATGCCACAACAGAAAACATGCCCAAATGCTGACAAGAAATAACAAGGAATCCTTGAAAGTATAATAAAAACCTCACTGGGGAGAAAAAAACAATCCCATGGAAAACAAGCCTACTGGGAGAAGATTAACTCAACTCAACGGGAGAAAAAAGAACTCAACTCTACTGGGGAAAATCCTAGAGAGGAGGAAAAAAATATAACATCATCACAATGACGATACTTGGTTCACGGATGACGATAGACTACCAATTTAGAAGATAGAGGTAGAATCACCTTTTTAATCAAACTTTCTACTAAAAGGATAAAAAAGAACCTCCCTGTGATGAAAGAATCTCAATTTCTTCTTTAATCAAGTATTACACTTGAAAAGGGTAACAATAAACTTCCCCACGACGAACGAGTGTCGGTTCCTTCTTTAATCAAGTATTCTACTTAAAAAGGGTAATAAACAAGCTTCCCCATGATGAACGGGTCTCAGATTCTACTTTAATCGAGTCTTCAACTCGAAAAGGGTAATAATAAACTTCCCCACGAAGAAAAGATATCAATTTCTTCTTTAATAAAGTCTTCCACTCGAAAAGAGTAATAATAAACTTCCCCAAGACGAACAGGTCTTAGTTTCTTCTTTAATCAAGTCTTCCATTCGAAAATGGTAATAAACAAGCTCCTTAAAAGGTAAAAACTTGTATAAGGTTTTCAAAACTAACTATCTTTATCATATCAAAGATATTAACCATCCATCATAGTAAACAACATCTTCAAAACTAAATATCTCTATCATATCGAAGAGATTAACCATCCATTGGAGTAAAAAAGTTGATTGATTTTTTGGGGAACTTCTCTGGGAATTAACAAACTACTCAAAAGAGCTCACTATTTCTGTCAAAAAGAAATCAAGGGACACACAATCTTCTCAAATAAAGAGACCACTACTTGTTGTCATGTAATAATTCTGAGAGTATTTGCAATAATGCTGCTGAGAAATAATTCAACTTTCTGGGGAATCGTAAGTAGATTCCTGCTGAGGAGATAAAGTCTTCATATGAGGTTCTTCAAAGGAAGTGCAAGAAATCAATCTTGTGGGATAAATTTCTTCAAATAAAGACAAATTCTTTAAATGTGCAAAATAAATACACTCTCAATCTAGGGTTTACTTCCTAGGGGGATCTAAACAAACATATTTGTTAAAGACAAGGCTCAATCCAAGGATAAACTAGAGAGGGACAATCAAACAAGACACTTCCAAATGAGGAATAAAATCAACTGTGGATTTATCCTATCCAGAGATGGACGGGAAAACTAAAGCAAAATCTTCCCACGAGAAACAAACTCAGTGGGGAAAAAAGGAACATACACATATTTCTGCCTATAACTGACACTCTATTGGGGAGAGAAAAGACACCAATGAGGAAGCAAGTACACTACTTGGGGATAAACACAACCAGAGTGAGTGGACTCAGGAACATCGAGAAATGCAAATGCACATGAATGATGTAAGTATGTATGAATAAATGTCATGTATATGTTGACCATATAGATATAAATAAGATTAAAAAAATGGTAACACTGGAGATGATAGACGATAGTATAATCAGGAACTCGAGTAATCACAACCATCACTTGGGGAATAAAATATAGAGCCACCGATGGAGTAATAACTTATTGTAAGGTTACTACCTCCGGGAGGGGAAAATATATTTTATTGGGGAGAAGCCCGAAGTCTATTTCTTCAACATTTCAAAAGGGAGAGGCGACAATCTCTTTGAAAGATTAACTAATCATGACTTTAGGAGTCTATCGGATTTACTGACTGCAAGTACATAGTCTAATCACATAATTTTAAAACATATCAAACCCACAAGGACTGATAATCAAACTAATGTTATCTAATGTTACTATGTAAATCTAAGGATAATTATTCTTGTTGTACCCTAAAATTTTCCCTCCCATTTTTTTCAAAACATGCTCACAAATGTCTCAAATACTCAAAGCCACTCAAGAGTTGACTGGTCAAACCTCCTCTTAAGCAAGGGTCTGCAACTATGGTTTGGTGCTTCTCAAATAAGATTGGGTTGCAAGGGTCTCAATTTAATTTCACGATTCATGATAGATCCTCAATAATGCTTATGTAAAGTTTCAAGTCTTGCATCACAAATTTGCTCAGTCAATTACTCAAATGATTGAAAATCAATTGTATTGAGTAAAAATTCAACTATGGTCAACATACAGTCAAACTTCAAGATTTTTTAGTCAACACCAACATTTTGAAGTTATATTCATCATTTTATGAAAGGTTTATCATGATTTCTCAAGAAAAGCCCTCAAATCATCAAAGGTAAAAAATTGCCAAATTAGGGTTTTTGATTGAAGATGACTAATCATTGACTTTTGGCCTAGTGCATGACCTAATGGCTTAAAACATGATCTCAAGGGCATAAACACAACATCTTGACCTAATTACATGGCTCAAGACATTTCCAAAGATACAAGTGTTTGATAGTTGAAGAATTAAATCAATTGATGAAAAGTCAACAGTCATACAAAAGTAAAAGTTTAACTTTTTGGTCAATATTGGAATTCAAAAATCAAGAATCATCAAAACATTCATAATTATCAAGTTTGATCATCAATAATATAAAAAAAAGTAAACAAAAGTAAAAATTTGGAAATTTTTCCAACACTTAGAAAAATTTCTAAGTGTTTTGTTCTTAACAAAGTCAGTACTTTATGGCCATTTTTTAATAAGATACAAATTGATTCAAGGAAAACTTTCAACATGAAAGTTGTATAGATTAATGAATTATACAAATTTTTTAATGTGGTATGATCCTAAAAATGTCATTGGATTGAGAAATATGGGCACATGAAGTTTTGATACTTTTTATCTAACACTTAGAAAAAATTTCAACAAGTTTTGATCAGTTTTTCATCTCAACTTCTTGGAAAATTTTCACCAAGTTCACATTTGATTCAACCAAAGTGGTCAACATCAAAGTTGAAGATCATGTTTCAAGCTTTCAAAAATTTTCAAGAGCATAACATAATATCATGCTTGAGCTAAAATTTTCGAAGAGATGAAGATGGCATGTTAAGCTTGAATTATAGGTCATTTATTTTGAAAACCTTATGGCCAAATCTCACACCATGCTACACAATCTTACTTTTAAGGCCTCTAAACTCCTAAATGTATCCATAATCAGAAGATTACACAAAATCTTGAGCCATTACACAAGGATTAAAAGCTTTGTCCAATGCATCATTCCATTAATGGCACAAAGTTGACACTTCCATTTTGGAAAAGCAAGCTTTACAACAAAGTCAATGCATTGAGCTTCTAAATTGTTTCCCTCTGATCACACTCAATAGGAAAGTGAAGAAGCAAACTCTTTGCACCTAACAAACTCATTCCATGCTTGTACTTGAACCTTGGAACCATGGAAATTCATCAAAACTTGATTTTCCACTTTTTTAAACCATAACTTGCTATCTCAAAGATCTGGTTACTTCAACCTCTCCAAACTTTTTCCTAAAAATAGAGAGGTCATTAACAAGCCAAGACAGGAATGGAAAAGCTCTCAAACCTCTCATATACTCTCAAACTCAGAATCACCAAGAAAACTCCATTAGTGCATATCATGAGCCTTAAGAAGCCAACTCTCAATCCACTTGTGTGCTTTCCCTTTTCATCATTCAAACATCATCTATACATCATATATAAGTTTTCTAAGCACTCAAACAACTTCTAGAACACCTCCATCATCATCATCCAAACCTCTCTTTCACCATTTGCAACTTGACTTGGTTGGAAAGTTTCAGAGGGTTCTAAGGAAAGCTGAGCATATCATTAGCTTTCTAGGAGTTCAAGGAAGCTTTTTGCACCATTACATTGCCTTTGGGAGTGGTGGAACGAGTTCTGAGTTTTGATTCAACAGGTAAGTTTTCTTGAATTTCAAAACTCTATATACACACATCATTTGCTTTCAATTTCAAAAGATAAAATGTAGATATGATTGCCCTAAAACTAACCATGTCATTAGTTTTCATTTATGTTGTCTGTGTGTTAAGAATTAGGTTTAATTATTATTTCACACTTCAAATATTTTTCTAAACCAAAAAGAAAAAAAATCAAATATATTTTCTTAAATGCTTAGAAATATTTTAGGGTTTTTTAAAACATCTTTTCCCTTTTCAATCTCCAAGCTCTCATTTACTTTTTCGCATTATTTTTAAATATTGCAACTATAAAAGGTATGTAATAAATGATTAGGGTTTTTTCACCTTCTCACCGTTTGTGGTTTGTACTCCCCATCCCTGTAGGGATGTAATTGCGTATATTATTTCCCGTATTTCTATTTTCTTCACTTGTATATATTTAACTACTAGATTAATTAGGCGTGCATGGAAAGAGATAAAAAATAAATGTTAGAAAACCTAATCTCAAGACAAATACTTGAAATCAAAACACTTCGCACACGCACACCTCTAGGGTGACCCTCACTTGTTACCTCAAATTTAAACAGTCACGTCCCTCGAGCGTGGGATGCTTTAGCAAAGACCTTCAGTTAAAAGATTTTAGTCCCTCGATGACCCTTCAATGTTACCTTCGGTAAACGATCTTGGTCCCTTACGATAATTTCTAAAGCGTCCTACAAATTGCCTTCTATGACTGTATGATGACCCGCACCTGTCCCTTACATCCAACGATAGGGCTTCCTACTAACTAATGGTAGGGTAGCACCATCTAAAGGAGGAGGAAAAGACAAAGACTTTTTGAGTAGGTAGAGTGCTCGTAGTCTCTTTCTCACAAACTTTTCAAAACAAAACAACACTTTCTTTCATAATATTTTAAAAATGAACATTTTGTATACATTCTCAACGATACGAGAATCATTACAAAATTTCCGCACTTAGGCATTTTCAAAATATTTGCGAACATACACAAATACAAAGCATTTTTCAAAGGAAGCTAGCGATTAAGAGCTCGTAGATAACTACAGATGAAAAGGGTGCTAACACCTTCCCTTTTCATAACCTACCCCGTGACTCATAAAATTATCAAAAGGTCTTTCCTGTTCTTTTCACCCTTTCCTTTATTGGATAAAAGAAAAGTCGATGGCGACTCTTGCTATCAGCAACATTTGCGATAAAACGCAAAACCCAAAAGTCAGTTCTCCCACCGTATGACAGAACTGGCGACTCTGCTAGGGAATAACTAAAAGTGGGGTTACCTTAAGAGCTACATCACTTTTATTTCTTTACTTGTTTGCCTTGTATGCTTTTTATTTCAGGATATACTTGGGTTTATTTCTTGTATAGATCTTATACCCAGATCTGGGGGCATCTTAGGTAAGTAGCAATAGATCGTGAAAACTGTACGGCATAGACTAATAAGGTTGAAATGATGGCTACGGTAGTGCGGCACATTGGTTGGTGCCAGTGTCCCTTGAGTTAGTCAAGGAAAATGCTGGGTTGCCGCGTGGTGTCATAAGCACTAACTGACCTTAGAACCTTAGTTGACACAACTTAGCCACTAGAAAGTTGTGAGATGGCCGGCTTTGGTGCAGACTGAAGTTGGTTGATACTCGATGCTATACTCATTGAGATTGGACTCTCGGGATATTTTGGCCGCAATTTAGATGCTTGAGCTGAAAAAATGCCTGAGAGAAAAACCAGTGATATGAGATTCCTAGAACCCGGATACTTCTTTTAGGATAGATTGAGCCAACTAAACTTAATAGGGTACTTACATATAAACTCCATGCATGCTTGAACTAAGGCTTGGTGTGCCTTGTTTGTGTTTGATTAAATTTATGCGACCATGACATCATACCACATGTCATTTTAACTAACCATTTCAAGGACCTAGGGATTTAACTTTGTTCTGTTTTGTAGGTTATGGCCTCCGCTTGCAGAAATACTATTCAGATCAGTTTTGTGAGGATACCTTCTCAACTTAAGGAGTTAGTCTCAAGAGTTCATGAAAGCTCCCAATTCACCAAAAGGCATGGTCATATACTTAGTTTGGTTACCTCGGGTTTTGAAGAAGACATGATGAGCATTTTATTCCAGTTCTTTGATCTTGTACATCACTGTTCACCTTTCCATATTATCAACTGGAACCCACAATGGAATAATTCTCTAAGCTACTGGGAGTAACTATTTTTGATCAGACACCTTTCACTGGTTTAGAGGAAGCTCTGAGACCTGAAGATATTGCAGCAGCCTTACATCTGAAGTGGTCCGACATTGTATCTAATTGGGAAACGAGAAGTGGAGTCAAACGTTTTCTGGCTAAATTTATGATGGAAAAAGCTCAATTTTTTTTGGATTCTATGAGTTTCCAGGATTTCGAAGAAATCTTGGCTTTTATACTCTATGGGTTGGTGTTATTCCCTAATCTAGATCAACTCATAGATGTAAATGCTATCAAAATAGTTCTCACTCATAACCCTGTGCCTACCTTGATCGGAGACATTTTGCATTCTCTTCACACTCGTACTATGAGGAAATGAGGGACTCTTATGTGTTGCATACCTTTGCTATCCAGGTGTTGTATTTCTCACCTTCCTCGATCAGTATTGAAGAATGAACAAGGTTTGAGGTGGTCTCAAAGGATGATATCGCTCTCTCATTCAGATATTTATTGGTGTTCCAAATCTCTAGAAGATGTTACTATCATTGACCGCTGCGAGGAATTCCCTAATGTTCCACTCCTTGGCATTAGGAAAGGTATTACCTACAAACCTTCTCTAGCTTTACACTAATTTGGTTATGCTCGAAGAGATGGCCCTTATGACATACTTATCCAGGGTATTATGTTCGACTACGAAAATGATCCTCAAGGTTATCGTCAAAGGTTTAGACGTGCTTGGGGCATGGTAAACAAGATTGATAGCAAGACTTTAGGACAAAAGAATTCCATCCCTTTGGAGCCCTATCTCAAATGGGTATGAGCCCGTGCTCAAATCCTCATGATGCCATATCCATCTATTCTACCGGTGACCATAGAGCCTATTATCGAAGGGGACATTTATCACACCATCCTCCATCCAGACATCCCACTGACCTCGAAGAATTGCAGAAGTCCTGGATTCAACTCAAGGAAGAACAGGACACCTTCGAAACTTAATTCTATGTAAGTGAAAAGAAAGTGTTAGAGCTCACGAAGAAACTTCACGAGGAGCAAAGCCTTAATGTATACATCGACATGAAGAAGAAGCGTCTATGGGAGACTTGAGTCTTAGGTTTTAGAAGTTTATATTGTTGTCTCTTTGAGACCCTTTTTTTTCATTCTAAGCCTAGGAGGCAATTGTAATCTTGAATTTACTAATGAAAATATTTCTTTTTGTTTCCTCTTGGTTAGAAAATTTAAATCTCCTAAGGTCCTTGAAAACATTGCATCCACATATCATGCATCATTTCATAAACATATTTTCCAATATAGGTTTCCTCATCTATTTACTGTTTATTTTAGTATAAGATGGATCTCAAACAAACTGTCATGGATCTCCAGGCTCAGCATGCACAATTTCAAGAGACTCTTCTGAATCTGGACAAAGGGAAACAAGAGATGATGGCACTCCTCGCCAAGAAAAAGAAGACTATGAAGCCGACTGTCATCCTCAATATGGGGAGAAGATTCAAAGGTCACGCTCAACTGGTTCAAGTGGATGATCTTTCCTCTGAGGAAGACGACAACCAAGAGGAGGATGGTAGAAGTGTTAGGGGTGAAGGAAGAAATAACTAGGGTTCTGAGAATATTCCTGAAGATGAATACTACTCCAACGAACAGTACCCTCATGCAGATGACAAGTATAAGCAGTTAGAAGACCGGCTCAAAGCTATGGAAACCCAGAAAGTTCTTGGATTGGATTTTGGAGAGCTAGGTCTAATCCAGGGGGTGGTCATCCCTCACAAATTCAAGATCCCTATATTTTCTAAATATGATGAAGTCTCTTGTTCCAAACTTCATCTGAGGTTGTATGTTCGAAAAATTCAACCTCATACTGCTGGTAGGAAATTATGGGTCCATTTCTTTCAAGAAATTTTGTCTTGTACTCAACTTGAATGGTTATATCAGCTCGAAGGAACCAACATTCTCACATGGGAAGACTTGGTTGCTGCGTTTTACAAGTAATATCAATATAATGTTGACCTTGAACCGACTCATGTACAAATGCAAAACATGTCAATGGGCTCGAATGAAGGGTTCAAGGAGTTAGTCCAAAAGTGGAGAGACTTAGCTGGAAGGGTCCAACCTCCCTTGTCTGACCGAGAATTAGTTGATATGTTCATGGATACTATGAAAAACCCATTCTTTAATCATCTTATTGGGAGTTCTTCATACGACTTTACTAAGCTAATTCTTACAGGAGAAAGAGTTGAAAGTGTTATTAAGAGTGGGAAGATTCCAATGGCTGCAACTTCTAATGTTGTGAAGAAGTCGTTCGGTGGTAAAAATGAAACCAATGTTGTTTATGGCCAGAAAAGCCATAGTAAAAATGACCTCCATCATCCTGTGGGAGAGGTGTTGATCTCTAATCCAGTGCATATTCAATAAACACAGCAGGGCAACCGTCAAAGGCCAGACGCTCCGTCAAGGAAGTTTACTAAGATCGACATGCCTTTATCTCAGGCTTACAAGATTTGTTAAAGGATGAACTCATTTCACTGCAGGATCCTCCTCAGAATCCTAACACATCCTCTCCAAATTACAATCCAAATTCGAGGTGTGCCTATCATTCAAATAGTGTTGGGCACGACACCAACAATTGCTGGACCTTGAAAAACAAAATTCAAGACATGATTGATAACAAGGAAATTGAGTTTGACCCTCCAAAGACTCGGAACGTGATTACTGCACCTATGCCTAAGCATGACAAAGGCATAAGTGCTATTGAAGATGTTTTATATGTTACCCCCGTAAGTGATGTGGTTACTCCTCTCTCAATAGTGAAGGAAAATTTGCTACAAGCTGGTTTATTTTCGGGTTATGTTAAAGAATGTTATTGATGTGGAGTTCAACCCAATGGATGCGGGTTAATGAAGGAAGGCATTCATCGCCTGATGGATGAACATGTAATTTTGATTGAGAAAGTTTTGCATGCTGAGAATTTCTGCTGAGACTTGTCTGTTATATCAGGTACTCTTTTCAGGATCACTTCCAAGGGTTCTGTAAGGATTACTGTCAATCTAAAAGTTGCTCCTTTAATTATTACAACACCTGGCCCCATCCCATATTCCTCGGAGAAGGCTATTCCATAGAATTATGGGTCTGACGTCTATTACCACGACATTAAACAAGAGTTGTCTGATGAAGATGATGGATAGGTTGATCTCAATATTGACAATATCGCGGGGACCGGCAAAATCACTAGAACTGGAAGGATTTTATTTCCAGAAATCTCTCCACCTGTTTAAGTCACAGTTACCAAGACAACTGCTGAGGCTCAGGGTAAAGAGCCAATGATAGAGCCTTTCCAGATAAAGGCGCCAAAATAAGCTACAGTCAAGGACACCTCTGAACAAGAGTTGGAAGGGATTTTGAAAATCATCCACAAGAGCGACTATAAAATTGTTGAACAACTGGGGCAGACCTCATCCAAAATATCCATGATATCTTTAATACTGTGTTTTAAAGCTCATGCACAAGCTTTAGGTCATGCACTCAGACAAAGGCCAATGATCCACTCCCTTCGATGAAAACCCTAATTGATCAAGACTTGTATTAATGAAGATCTCTTGATTCAAAACCTATTTAACACAAGGAGAAAACACACAAGCTATTTTTGTATTTTGTTAGAGATGCAATGATGGATATGAAGTGGGATCTTTGGTAAACAATTAGGGTACAATAGATGCCCCTATTTAAGTTTCTTCTATCCGGAGATGTGAAGATCGAAATCTTCATCTCGACGCGACGGGAGGTACTTAATAACAAAAAATGAACGATTTTTTTGGCCCTAATATGCCACAACAGAAAACATGCCCAAATGCTGACAAGAAATAACAAGGAATCCTTGAAAGTATAATAAAAACCTCACTGGGGAGAAAAAAACAATCCCAGGGAAAACAAGCCTACTGGGAGAAGATTAACTCAACTCAACGGGATAAAAAAGAACTCAACTCTACTGGGGAAAATCCTAGAGAGGAGGAAAAAAATATAACATCATCACAATGACGATACTTGGTTCACGGATGACGATAGACTACCAATTTAGAAGATAGAGGTAGAATCACCTTTTTAATCAAACTTTCTACTAAAAGGATAAAAAAGAACCTCCCCGTGATGAACGAATCTCAATTTCTTCTTTAATCAAGTCTTACACTTGAAAAGGGTAACAATAAACTTCCCCACGGCGAACGAGTGTCGATTCCTTCTTTAATCAAGTATTCTACTTAAAAAGGGTAATAAACAAGCTTCCCCATGATGAACGGGTCTCAGATTCTACTTTAATCAAGTCTTCAACTCGAAAAGGGTAATAATAAACTTCCCAACGAAGAAAAGATCTCAATTTCTTCTTTAATAAAGTCTTCCACTCGAAAAGAGTAATAATAAACTTCCCCAAGACGAACGGGTCTTAGTTTCTTCTTTAATCAAGTCTTCCATTCGAAAATGGTAATAAACAAGCTCCTTAAAAGGTAACAACTTGTATAAGGTTTTCAAAACTAACTATCTTTATCATATCAAAGATATTAACCATCCATCATAGTAAACAACATCTTCAAAACTAAATATCTCTATCATATCGAAGAGATTAACCATCCATTGGAGTAAAAAAATTGATTGATTTTTTGGGGAACTTCTCTGGGAATTAACAGACTACTCAAAAGAGCTCACTATTTCTGTCAAAAAAGAAATCAAGGGACACACAATCTTCTCAAATAAAGAGACCACTACTTGTTGTCATGTAATAATTCTGAGAGTATTTGCAATAATGTTGCTGAGAAATAATTCAACTTTCTGGGGAATCGTAAGTAGATTCATGCTGAGGAGATAAAGTCTTCATATGAGGTTCTTCAAAGGAAGTGCAAGAAATCAATCTTGTGGGATAAATTTCTTCAAATAAAGACAAAGTCTTTAAATGTGCAAAATAAATACACTCTCAATCTAGGGTTTACTTCCCAGGGGGATCTAAACAAACATATTTGTTAAAGACAAGGTTTAATCCAAGGATAAACTGGAGAGGGACAATCAAAAAAGACTCTTCCAAATGAGGAATAAAATCAACTGTGGATTTATCCTATCCAGAGATGGACGGGAAAACTAAAGCAAAATCTTCCCACGAGAAACAAACTCAGTGGGGAAAAAAGGAACATACACATATTTCTGCCTATAACTGACACTCTATTGGGGAGAGAAAAGACACCAATGAGGAAGCAAGTACACTACTTGGGGATAAACACAACCAGAGTGAGTGGACTCAGGAACATCGAGAAATGCAAATGCACATGAATGATGTAAGTATGTTTGAATAAATGTCATGTCTATGTTGACCATATAGATATAAATAAGATTAAAAAAATGGTAACACTGGAGATGATAGACGATAGTATAATCGGGAACTCGAGTAATCACAACCATCACTTGGGGAATAAAATATAGAGCCACTGATGGAGTAATAACTTATTGTAAGGTTACTACCTCCGGGAGGGGAAAATATATGTTATTGGGGAGAAGTCCGGAGTCTATTTCTTCAACATTTCAAAAGGGAGAGGCGACAATCTCTTTGAAAGATTAACTAATCATGACTTTAGGAGTCTATCGGATTTACTGACTGCAAGTACATAGTCTAATCACATAATTTTAAAACATATCAAACCCACAAGGACTTATAATCAAACTAATGTTATCTAATGTTAATATGTAAATCTAAGGATAATTATTCTTGTTGTACCCTAAAATTTTCCCTCCCATTTTTTTCAAAACATGCTCACAAAGGTCTCAAATACTCAAAGCCACTCAAGAGTTGACTGGTCAAACCTCCTCCTAAGCAAGGGTCTGCAACTATGGTTTGGTGCTTCTCAAATAAGATTGTGTTGCAAGGGTCTCAATTGAATTTCACGATTCATGATAGATCCTCAATAATTCTTATGTAAAGTTTCAAGTCTTGCATCACAAATTTGCTCAGTCAATTACTCAAATGATTGAAAATTAATTGTATTGAGTAAAAATTCAACTATGGTCAACATACAGTCAAAGTTCAAGATTTTTTAGTCAACACCAACATTTTGAAGTTATATTCATCATTTTATGAAAGGTTTATCATGATTCCTCAAGAAAAGCCCTCAAATCATCAAAGGTAAAAAATTGCCAAATTAGGGTTTTTGATTGAAGATGACTAATCATTGACTTTTGGCCTAGTGCATGACCTAATGGCTTAAAACATGATCTCAAGGGCATAAACACAACATCTTTACCTAATTACATGGCTCAAGACATTTCCAAAGATACAAGTGTTTGATAGTTGAAGAATTAAATCAATTGATGAAAAGTCAACAGTCATACAAAAGTCAAAGTTTAACTTTTTGGTCAACATTGGAATTCAAAAATCAAGAATCATCAAAACATTCATAATTATCAAGTTTGATCATCAATAATAAAAAAAAGTAAACAAAAGTAAAAATTTGGAAAATTTTCCAACACTTAGAAAAATTTCTAAGTGTTTTGTTCTTAACAAAGTCAGTACTTTATGGCCATTTTTTAATAAGATACAAATTGATTCAAGGAAAACTTTCAACATGAAAGTTGTATAGTTTAATGAATTATACAACTTTGTTAATATGGGATGATCCTAAAAAAGTCATTGGATTGAGAAATATGGGCCCATGAAGTTCTGATACTTTTTATCTAACACTTAGAAAAATTTTCAACAAGTTTTGATCAGTTTTTCATCTCAACTTCTTGGAAAATTTTCACCAAGTTCCCATTTGATTCAACCAAAGTGGTCAACATGAAAGTTGAAGATCATGTTTCAAGCTTTCCAAAATTTTCAAGAGCATAAAAATATCATGCTTGAGCTAGAATTTTCGAAGAGATGAAGATGGCATGTCAAGCTTGAATTATAGGTCATTTATTTTGAAAACCTTATGGCCAAATCTCACACCATGCTACACAATCTTACTTTTCAGGCCTCTAAACTCCTAAATGTATCCATAATCATAAGATTACACAAAATCTTGATCCATTACACAAGGATTAAAAGCTTTGTCCAATGCATCATTCCATTAATGGCACAAAGTTGACACTTCCATTTTGGAAAAGCAGGCTTTACAACAAAGTCAATGCATTGAGCTTCTAAATTGTTTCCCTCTGATCACACTCAATAGGAAAGTGAAGAAGCTAACTCTTTGCACCTAACAAACTCATTCCATGCTTGTACTTGAACCTTGGAACCATGGAAATTCATCAAAACTTGATTTTCCACTTTTTTAAACCATAACTTGCTATCTCAAAGATCTGGTTACTTCAACCTCTCCAACCTTTTTCCTAAAAATAGAGAGGTCATTAACAAGCCAAGACAGGAATGGACAAGCTCTCAAACCTCTCATACACTCTCAAACTCAGAATCACCAAGAAAACTCCATTAGTGCATATGATGAGCCTTAAGAAGCCAACTCTCAATCCACTTGTGTGCTTTCCCTTTTCATCATTCAAACATAATTTATACATCATATATAAGTTTTCCAAGCACTCAAACAACTTTTGGAACACCTCCATCATCATCATCCAAACCTCTCTTTCAGCATTTGCAACTTGACTTGGTTGGAAAGTTTCAGAGGGTTCTAAGGAAAGCTGCGCATATCATTAGCTTTGTAGGAGTTCAAGGAAGGTTTTTGCACCATTACATTGCCTCTGGGAGTGGTGGAACGAGTTCTGAGTTTTCATTCAAGAGGTAAGTTTTCTTGAATTTCAAAACTCCATATACACGCATCATTTGCTTTCAATTTCAAAAGATAAAATATAGATATAATTGCCCTAAAAATAACCATGTCATTAATTTTCATTTATGTTGTCTGTGCGTTGAGAATTTTGCCTCTGAACCGTTAGGGTTTGTTTTTGGTACCAACAAAAATTCTTGCTTATCTTTGAGTGTTGGTTAAAATAAGTTATATGGTTGAATTCGTGATTAAATTTCAAGCAAGTTTGATGTTTACACTTTTCAAAAAGGTTGAGAAATGAAGCTTTTAGAAATTTAACAATGGTTTTGTTGTCCATTAGCGTATGAGAGGAATAAGAAAATGGTGATCTGGCCATTTCAAATTTTCAAAAACCAAGTTTATTATATATTTATTGGGTGCTGTTTCATAACCGGATGAAACAGCCACCCCAGTGGCAAACGTGTGTGTGAGTAAGGCGTTGGTCTGCCAGGGCAGGGGTTCGATCCATGCCTCTTGCATTTTATTTTCTAACATTTTCTGTTTACAGATCCCATACAAACAAGCCCAACACACGCACCATGAATCTCTAGCCTTCACCATCAGATCTCATCAAGCTAGATCTGAATGCCTCAAATGCGTATTCCCACCATGAACCCTCAAAGACCCTCTCCACTGAATCCAACGCAGACATGAGCTATGTCCAGTTTGGGCCTTTATTTTTGCTTTTTTTTCTCACCCTCATTTTACTTATTTACACACCGGACCATTTTACTTACTTTTTTTGTTTTAATTAACTTTTTCTTTTCTAATCATTTTTATTTAATCAGAAAAAATAATAAAACCATAAAAAATTAGATTTATTTTTCTTTATTAATTAATTTAATTTTTGATAATTAAAATTAATTAACTTAGTCAAAGTTTGTTTTTATTTATTTATTAACTAATTAATTAATTAGAATTAGGTTTAATTATTATTTCACACTTCAAATATTTTTCTAAACCAAAAAGAAAAAATATTTTCTTAAATGCTTAGAAATATTATAGGATTTTTTAAAACATCTTTTCCCTTTTCAATCTCCGCGCGCTCATTTACTTTCTCGCGTTATTTTTCAATATTGTAACTATCAAAGGTATGTAATAGATGATTAGGGTTTTTTCACCTTCTCACCGTTTATGGTTTGTACTCCCCATCCCTGAAGGGATGTAATACCGTAGATTATTTCCCGTATTTATATTTTCTGCACTTGTATATATTTAACTGCTAGATTAATTAGGCGTGCATGGAAAGACATAAAAAACAAATGTTAGAGAACCTAATCTCATGACAAATACTTGAAATCAAAACACTTCGCACACGCACACCTCTAGGGTGACCTATACTTGTTACCTAGAATTTAAATAGTCACGTCCCTCGAGCGTGGGATGCTTTAGCAAAGACCTTCAGTTAAAAGATCATAGTCCCTCGATGAACCTTCGATGTTACCTTCGATAAACGATCTTGGTCCCTTACGATAATTTCTAAAGCTTCCTACAAATTGCCTTTTATGACTGTATGATGACCTGCACATGTCCCTTACATCCAACGATATGGATTCCTACTAACTAATGGTAGGGTAGCACCATCTAAAGGAGGAGGAAAAGACAAAGACTTTTTGAGTAGGTAGAGTGCTCGTAGTCGCTTGCTCACAAACTTTTCAAAACAAAACAACACTTTCTTTCATAATATTTTAAAAATGAACATTTTGTATACATTCTCAACGATACGAGAATCATTACAAAATTGCCGCACTTAGGCATTTTAAAAATATTTGCAAACATACACAAATACAAAGCATTTTTCAAAGGAAGCTAGTGATTAAGAGCTCGTAGATAGCTACAGATGAAAAGGGTGCTAACACCTTCCCTTTTCATAACCTACCCCGTGACTCAGAAAATTCTCAAAAGGTCTTTCCTGTTCTTTTCACCCTTTCCTTTATTGGATAAAAGAAAATTCGATGGCGACTCTTGCTATCGGAAATATTTGTGATAAAATGCAAAACCCAAAAGTCAGTTCTCCCACCGTATGATAGAACTGGCGACTCTTCTAGGGAATAACTAAAAATGGGGTTACCTTAAGAGCTAGATCACCTTTATTGCTTTACTTGTTTGCCTTGTATGCTTTTTATTTCAGGATATACTTGGGTTTATTTCTTTTATAGATCTTATACCCAGATCTGGGGGCATCTTAGGTAAGTAGCAATAGATCGTGAAAACTGTACGACATAGGCTAATATGGTTGAAATGATGGCTATGTTAGTGCGACACATTGGCTGGTGCCGGTGTCCCTTGAGTTAGTCAAGGAAAATGTTGGGCTGCCGCGTGGTGTCATAAGCACTAACTGACCTTAGAACTTTAGTTGACACAACTTAGCCACTAGAAAGTTATGAGATGGCCGCTTTGGTGCAGACTAAAGTTGGTTGATACTCGACGCTACACTCATTGAGATTGGACTCTCGGGATATTTTGGCCGTAATTCAGATGCTTGAGCTGAAAAAATGCCTGAGAGAAAAACCAGTGATATGAGATTCCTAGAACACGGATACTTATTTTAGGATAGATTAGGCCAACTAAACTCAAGAGGGTACTTACCTATAAACTCCATGCATGCCTGAACCTAAGGCATGGTGTGTCTTGTTTGTGTTTGATTAAATTTATGCGACAATGACATCATGACATCATACCACATGTCATTTTAACTAACCATTTCAAGGACCTAGGGATTTATCTTTATTCTGTTTTGTAGGTTATGGCCTCTGCTCGCAGAAATACTATTCAGATCGGTTTTGTGAGGATACCTTCTCAACTTAAGAAGTTAGTCTCAAGAGTTCCTGAAAGCTCCCAATACACCAAAAGGCATGGTTATATACTTAGTTTGGTTACCTCGGGTTTTGAAGAAGACATGATGAGCATTTTATTCCAATTCTTTGATCCTGCACATCACTGTTCACCTTTCCATATTATCAACTGGTACCCACAATGGAATAATTCTCTAAGCTACTGGGAGTAACTGTTTTTGATCAGACACCTTTCACTGGTTTAGAGGAAGCTCTGAGACCTGAAGATATTGCAGCAGCCTTACATCTGAAGTGGTCTGATATTGTATCTAATTGGGAAACGAGAAGTGGAGTCAAATGTTTTCTGGCTAAAATTCTGATGGAAAAAGCTCAATTGTTTCTGGATTCTATGAGTTTCCAGGATTTCGAAGAAATATTGGCTTTTCTATTCTATGGGTTGGTGTTATTCCCTAATCTAGATCAACTCATAGATGTGAATGCCGTCAAAATATTTCTCACTCGTAACCCCGTGCCTACCTTGATCAGAGACATTTTGCATTCTCTTCACACTCGTACTATGAGGAAATGAGGGACTCTTATGTGTTGCATACCTTTGCTATCCAGGTGTTGTATTTCTGACCTTCCCCGATAAGTATTGAAGAATGAACAAGGTTTGAGGTGGTCTCAAAGGATGATGTCGCTCTCTCATTCAGATATTTATTGGTGATCCAGATCTCTAGAAGATGTTACTATCATTGACTGCTGCGGGGAATTCCCTAATGTTCCACTCCTTGGCATTAGGGGAGGTATTACCTACAACTCTTCTCTAGCTTTACTCCAATTTGGTTATGCTCGAAGAGATGGTCCTCATGACATACTTATCCAGGGTATTGTGTTCGACTACAAAAATGATCCTCAAGGTTATCGTCAAAGGTTTAGACGTGGTTGGGGCATGGTAAACAAGATTGATAGCAAGAATTTAGGACAAAATAATTCCATCCCTTTGGAGCCCTATCTCAAATGGGTATGAGCACGTGCTCAAAACCTCATGATGCCATATCCATCTATTCTACCAGTGATCATAGAGCTTGTTGTCGAAGGGGACGTTTATCGCACCATCTTCCATCCAGACATGCCCACTGACCTTGAAGAATTGCAGAAGTCCTGGATTCAACTCAAGGAAGAATGGGACACCTTCGAAACTTAATTCTATGCAAGTGAAAATAAAGTGTTAGAGCTCACATAGAAACTTCACGAGGAGCAAAGCCTTAATGCATACATCGACACGAAGAAGAAGCGTCTATGGGAGACTTGAGTCGTAGGTTTTAGAAGTTCATATTGTTGTCTCTTTGAGACCCTTTTTTTACATTCTAAGACTAGGAGGCAATTGTAATCTTGAATTTACTAATGAAAATATTTGTTTTTGTTTCCTCTCGGTTAGAAAATTTAAATCTCCTAAGGTCCTTGAAACATTGCATCCACATGTCAGGAATCATTTCATAAACAGATTTTCCAATACAGGTTTCCTCATTTATTTACTATTTATTTTAGTATAAGATGGATCTCGAACAAACTGTCATGGATCTCTAGGCTCAGCATGCAAAATTTCAAGAGACTCTTCTGAATCTGGACAAAGGGCAACAAGAGATGATGGCACTCCTCGCCAAGAAAAAGAAGACTATGAAGCCTACTGTCATCCTGAATATGGGGAGAAGATTCAAAGGTCTTGCTCGACTGATTCAAGTGGATGATCTTTACTCTAAGGAAGACGACAACCAAGAGGAGGATGGTGGAAGTGTTAGGGGTGAAGGAAGAAATAACCAGAGTTCTGAGAATATTTCCGAAAATGAAGACTACTCCGACGAACAGTACCCTCATGCAGATGACAAGTATAAGTAGTTAGAAGACTGTCTCAAAGCTATGGAAACCCAGAAAGTTCTTGGATTGGATTTTGGAGAGCTAGGTCTAATCTAGGGGGTGGTCATCCCTCACAAATTCAAGATCCCTATATTTTCTAAATATGATGAGGTATATTGTCCCAAACTTCATCTGAGGTTGTATGTTCGAAAAATCCAACTTCATACTGCTGGCAGGAAATTATGGGTTAATTTCTTTCAAGAAATTTTGTCCTGTACTCAACTTGAATGGTTATATCAGCTCAAAGGAACCAACATTCTCACATGGGAAGACTTGGTTACTGCTTTTTACAAGCAATATCAATATAATGTTGACCTTGCACCGACTCATGTACAAATGCAAAACATTTTCATGGGCTCGAATGAAGGGTTCAAGTAGTATGCCCAGAAGTGGAGAGACTTAGCTGGAAGGGTCCAACCTCCCTTGTCTGACCGGGAATTAGTTGATATGTTCATGGATACTCTGACAGACCCATTCTTTAATCATCTGATTGGGAGTTCTTCATACGACTTTACTAAGCTAATTCTGACAGGAGAAAGAGTTGAAGGTGTTATTAAGAGTGGGAAGATTCCAACGACTGCAACTTCTAATGCTGTGAAGAAGTAGTTCGGTGGTAAAAAAGAAACCAATGTTGTTTATGGCCAGAAAAGCCGTAGAAAAAATAACCTCCATCAGTCTGTGGGAGCGGTGTTGATCTCTAATCCAGTGCATATTCAACAAACACAGCAGGGCAACCGTCAAAGGCCAGGCGCTCCGTCAAGGCAGTTTACTAAGATCGATATGACTTTATCTCAGGCTTACAAGATTTGTCAAAGGATGAACTCATTTCACTGTAGGATCCTCCTCAGAATCCCAACACATCCTCTCCAAAGTAAAATCCAAATTAGTGGTGTGCCTATCATTCGAATAGTCCTGGGCACGACACCAACAATTATTGGGCCTTGAAAAACAAAATTCAAGACATGATTGATAACAAGGAAATTGAGTTCGACCCTCCAAAGACTCGGAACATGATTACTGCACCTATGCCTAAGCATGACAAAGGAATAAGTGCTATTGAAGATGTTTTATATGTTACCCCCATAAGTGATGTGGTTACTCCTCTCTCAATAGTCAAGGAAAATTTGCTACAAGCCGATTTATTTTAGGGTTATGTTAAAGAATGTTATTGATGTGTAGTTCAACCCAATGGCTGCGGGTTACTGAAGGAAGGCGTTCATCGCCTGATGGATGAACATGTAATTTTATTGAGAAAGTTTTGCATGCTGAGAATTTCTGTTGAGACTTGTCTGTCATATCTGGTACTCCTTCCAGGATCACTTCCAAGGGTTCTGTAAGGATTACTGTCAATCTAAAAGTTTCTCCTTTAATTATTACAACACCTGGGCCCATCCAATATTCATCGGAGAAGGCTATTCCATAGAATTATGGGTCTGACATCTATTACCACGACATTAAACAAGAGTTGTCTGACGAAGATGATGGAGAGGTTGATCTCAATATTGACAATATCGCGGGGACCAGCAAAATTACTAGAAGTGGAAGGATTTTCTTCCCAGAAATATCTCCACCTGTTCAAGTCACAGTTACCAAGACAACTGCTGAGGCTCAGGGTAAAGAGACAACGATAGAGCCTGCCCAGATAAAGGCGCCAAAAGAAGCTACAGTCAAGGACACCTCTGAACAAGAGTTGGAAGAGGTTTTGAAAATCATCCGTAAGAGCGACTATAAAATTGTTCAACAACTGGGGAAGACCTCGTCCAAAATATCCATGATATCTTTACTACTGTGTTCTGAAGCTCATGCACAAGCTTTAGTAAAATTCTTGAAGACAGCTTATATGCTGCAAGAAATCTTGGCTGGTCAATTTGGAAGTTATGTGGCTAGTTTAACAACAGATAATGGATTAGGATTTTTTGATGCTGACCTAACTCCGGAGGGGAGAAATCATAATAGGGCTCTGTATGTCTCCATTGAATGCAGGGGCACTACGTTGGCTCATGTGTTAATTGATACTGGCTCTTCTCTGAATGTTATGCCGAAGGGCGCTCACGACACACTGGATTGCAAAGGGGTTGTGCTAAAACCCAGTGACATTATAATTCGAGCCTTTGACAGGTGTGAAAGAATGGTGCATGGAGAAGTGGATATTTCTATCAAAGTCGGTTCACAGATCTTTGAATCCACCTTCTATGTAATGGACATTCGACCAGCTTATTCATGTCTATTAGGACGCCGTTGTACCCCAAAATTTTCCCTCTCATTTCTCAAGACATTTCCTTACAAGTATTTTCAAATGTTCAAATTTGCACAAGTACAAGTGGGCTTTCAAGCATCAAATAAAAGAAGAGAATGCTTGCTTCAATTTCACATCATTCGATTGGGTTTTTGGCCTCTTTCGATGCAAGCTTGGCTTACATCCTTCGACTGAGCATTGGCCCCTAACATGCTTGCTTTGATTCACAAATCATTGGCTATCTGCATGCAGCCTTCGATTGAGCAATTACCTCTTTCCTGCATACATCCTTCGATTGCACCATTTGCATCCTATATGATTGTTTTGGTGCACATGGCAATAACCTCCTGCATGCAAGTTTTGATTGCACCATTAGCCTTACATGTTTGCTTGGTTCACAATGCAACTGTTACCTGCATGCCTGCTTCAATTGAGTAAGGGCCTCTACATGTTTGTCTTGATGATTACCTGCATGCAAGGTTGATCCCTGCTTCGATTGGGCATTTAATTAAGCAAGCTTTATTCCTGCTTTGACTGGGCAGTATCCCCCTTGGAAAGTTTGTTTCGACACGCATAGTTTCTACACTATGGTGGCCCATTTGAAGGACCTGCAAGACATCCCTGGATGTCCCATTCGAAGGACATATTTGGTGTCTCATCCAAAGAACATGAATTTGTTGCATTCGAAGGAACATTCAAAAGGTCCATTCGAAGAACACAATTAATGTTTGGTCTCTTGATGAGTCTAGTTGAAGGCTTACTGACCAAAGTCCAATGCGCTGCCAAGTCCAAGCTTTATATATTGGCCACAACACTCCAAAATTGCTGCAAAGCAGTCCTCCTACGCTGCTCCCATACTTGCACCAAATTGGCATACAAATACTGCACCTCGATGACTACAAGAACAATATACCCAATTTGTTCAAATTTCTTTTGTTTTTCCTCCTAAACCTCAACCAACTTCATCTATAAATAAAAGGCTCCATAACACATCTAAGGGGCTGGACAATACATCTAGAGGGTGGTAGCTGGAGAAACTTTAATTGTGTGAAAATCATCAAACACTTAACACACTCTTAAACCCAGAATCAAAAAGTCATACCCTTGCTTCTGTTCCTTTCGAATCCAACACTTGAAACACAACAACTATTTCTTTTCCCTTTCGATTCCAGGAGCAACCCCACACTTTGTTCTTTCTTTCGAATCCATTAAAAGAAACACTACACTTGTTCTTTTCCTTCGAATCCAGAAATAACAAACACAATTCCACTCTTCTTAACCTTCGAATCCAGCACTAGAAACACCACCCATGTTTTCTTCCATTCGAATCCCAGAGCATCCAGTCCAATCACTCAAGGTACAGAAGCACCAACTTCAGATCCAAGGTAAGTCACCCTGACCATAACTCTTTCATTTTGAGCATGTAAATGACATTGTTTACTTTTCATTTCTGCCCTTTTCATTTGTGTTTCTTGTCCAAATATATGGTAGAACTAACCTGTACAGACTCAAAAAGAAAACAAAACAAAGTTTATTGAATCGAAGCCTTAGGGTAGGCCCCAAGCTGCTTCATAGTTGCAAACAGAACAAAGATTTTTGTGTGAAACGAAGCCTTAGGATCCGTCCCTTACTGCTTCACAGTCCCAAACGAAAGATAAAGAGGGCATGAACGGAGGATGCGCACTCATGCTGCTTTGCAGGACCATATTTCTTCACAGTCCAAACGAAGGAGCAAGAAGGGAGAAACGAAGGGTGTTCACACTGGCTTCCAGTCCCCAATCGAAATAAGGACAAAGGGTGTAATCTAAGGGTGCTCACGCTGACTTCCAGGCCCCAATTGAAAGAAGAAAAAGAAGGGTGAATCGAAGGAGCCTACTGCCTGGATCGAAAGACTCACTTTTTCTCTCTTTTTATGTTATTTTTGTTTTTTACATATTTTCTTGCTATTCAATTTGGTCGTAATAATGTAGGACATTTATTTTTCTGAATTTTTATTACTTTATACAAATGTTAGTAATTAGGATGTATGGCAAGATAAAACCAACAAGTAGACAACCCAAAAATCAAAGACAAAAATGCATGCAATCAAACACACTATTCACACACATGCACCTCTAGGATAATCTCACTTGTTGCCTCCGAAAATAGCCATGTCCCTCGAATATGGGCGTTTTAGAAAAGACCTTCGATAAAAGATAGTAGTCCCTGGATGTCCCTCGATGTTGCCTTCGGTAAATGATCTAGTCCCTAACAAAATTGTTAAAATGTCTCATAGGTTTCCTTCTATGACTATACAAACGAGCCACACCCATCCCTTCATATCCAACGATGGGGCTTCTTACCAAATCAATGGTAAGATAGCAACATCTAAAGGAGGAATAAAATAATATTAGACCTTTTGAGTAGGTAGGATGCTCATAGTTACTTGCTTGCCCACAAAAAAAAAACCATTTTCACACCGACACTTTCAATTGAAACATTATTACAAGTCAAAGCATTTTGTACGCATTCTTATAGAGACGAGAATCATTACAAAGGCACTTTTCAAAATCACTTTCAAAAACATCTTCCACAAACATCCCTTTGAACTATTTTCAAAACCAACACTTTGTACGCATTCTTATAGAGACGAGAATCATTAAAAATACATTTTCAAACCTACACCACAAGCATATTTTCAAACAAAAGCAAATGATCTAGCAAGAAACTAAGATCCCGTAGATAACTACGGATGAAAAGGGTGCTAATACCTTCCCTTTTTATAACCTACCCCCAGAACTCAAGAAATAATCTCTAAAGGTATTTCCTGTTCTTTTCAACCTTTCCTTTTTTGGATAAAAGAAAAATCGGTGGAGACTCTTGATATCCGCAACAATTGTGATCAAACGCAAAACATCCAAGTCAGTTCTCCCCCCGTGTTACAATCGCCCCTGGATCCATGGGGCGAGTGCTTTTACCTCCACTTTGAAATAGAAATTTAAGTATCTTGTGAAAGGGAAGATTGTTACTTTCTGCAGAGAAGAGGAGTACATGGTCAGCCATTTGAATTCATTCTGATACATTAAGATGGACGGGGAATTCATCGAGACTCCCAGTCAAACTTTTGAAGTGATTTCCCCTGCTACTATTAAAGATGTTTCTGCCATTCCGAAGACTATCTGGGTTCCGCACAAGATGGCTTCCCTGAAATATGCCAAAGCTACTATAGAAGAAGAAGGTTGAACTATTTGAGGTTAGCTTCTGATATCCTTTATAAATCTGACAAGTTTGGTTTAGGCTTTACCGTAGAAGGTCAAAGGGTTGTTCCCCGCGCTCGGGCTAGAAGACCTCCATTTCGTATCAGCAATAACAGAGTCAACTTATTGCACCCTAAAATTATCCCTTTTGATTTAGGCTTATGTTTCATCATGAATATCATATTGCATTCCATTCATACATTGTGATGGGATCAAAGTACTTTGGTTATCAAGTCTTCCTCAAGCCTTGAAGGTTGATTGCATTGACAAGTTTCTCAAGTAGAATCTTGTCATCTAAACCTCTCTATCTTTCAAAACTCAAAAGTTATTGCATATCTCAAGATATTTTATCATCTCTTTGGATCATCAGAGGATTGAAGTTTGTGTTTGATTATAGGAAGAATCACTCTATGGATTCACCAGTCAAATTAGGGTTTTGTTTGAGCAAGGCTATTGATCAATGTACAAGTCTTGATTTTGAAGATACAACATCTCATTGGTATTTGGAAAGTCTTTGTACAAGAAATTGGTCAAGATGCTCAGAGGATTTGAAATTCTGGATATGATTCATCAGTCTCCTAAGGTGTTAACCAAAACTAGGGTTTGGGATTTCATCAAGATTTCTTGAGAATTTTGAAGTGAAACTTTTTACATGGCCTCTATATGTTTGTAATATCATATTTTTGAAGTTTTGATAATCAATTTTGAAGGGAAATGGATCAATTGATTCAAAAGGGCAAAATGGTCATTTTGGTCAAAATCAGTCAAAGTCAAGGTTGACCAAGTGAACTTTTGGTCAACCATCAATTTAAGTATGTACTTTTCATATTTCAAGTCCATTTTGATCATTGGATAAAAAGAGATTGAGGTTTGGGTTGAAACTTGTTCATGAAGAAACCCTAAAAGTTTCTAATTTTTGAAAATAAGGACTTAATTTAAAAAATTCATATTTTATTCACCTTTGATCAAAAAAATGCAAATGAAGTATGCTTGGAAATATAAGAGGATGATATTTCATCTCCGTTTGGTTTCATGTCCAAAGTGGCAAAGAGTCAAGAGTTATAAAGCTTGGAAGTCACAGAATTATAGGTCATTTTCCAAATTTAGTGAATTTCATGTCAAATTTTGAGGACCTTAATGGATTCAATTGCAAAAAATCAAAACTAAGGGATTGTAGATCTTTTCAATACCTTTCCAAATTGTACTCTTTTGTGTCCAAATTCAAAAAATATGAGCAAGTTATAGACTTTGGAATTTTGAGGCATTTCATTGAATTTTGACAAGTATGCAAAATGGCCATTTCTTGCAAACTCAAGTTTTAGCCATTCCTTTTGCTTTTAATCAATCCCATGAGCAATTTGTGACATGATGAGGCTCATCACACTCACCATTTCGTGCCTCATTTGGTTTTGCACTTGTTGGATTGAAAAATCACAAAACTTGCTCAAATGTGCAAATTCACCAACACTCTCTCATTTCAAACAATCATGAGCTGGCACTTTGGGCATGTAATTCTGACTTCATTTGGCTCCCAAAACGCACAAAAGGAAAGCAAATGCACGAGTGAAACACAGGCTCCATGTGCATCCTCATTTTTTTGCCAAAACTACCAAACTTTCCCTCCAATAATTTTGAGTGCCAAATACCACTTCTATCCTCTTACCCTCATGATATATAACAAAAATCAAGGCTCAATTGTAGAGGAGGAGGCTCATAATTGCTACATTGCAAATCTGAAAATTTCCAAGCATCTCTGTAAATTGCTTCGAATCTCTCTTCTTCTTGGATCATTCTTCAAAATTCTTGGTGATTCAGCTTCAGCGAAGTAAGGAGATCAAGCCTGCACCATTGGATTACTTCTGGAGTGAAGGAATCGTGTTTCCATATTTCACATCCATGTGAGTTTCTTGAACTTTTATTTATGTGTTTCAGCTTGAATTGATGATGTAAATCATGTTCATTGAGTTGCTAGCTGGCCAATCACTAGGATTGATGTATATTTGAGCTTTGATTCAAGCAGAATTGTTGAAATCGTGTTCATGACTTGGATGTTTGCAGTGAGTTTTTTCAGTTTTTGAGACTTTATTTCTTGATCCATACTTAATCTTTGAGATTGATTCAAATTGCATAATGTAGTATGATATGCTAGCTTTAATTTGCACTTGATTTCATGGATTTTGGTTGAGAAATAAGCATGATTGATGGATCTGAATATAGGCTCATGACCTGTTGTGTTGCACGCGTTTTACCCTATGCTGAAGGTTGAAGATGAAGTGAGGTGGCGCGCTGTGATTGGCTTGATTCAAATTTTAATGCATTTCATATTATTTAATTTTAATTGATTTTCTGATTTTTATTTCTTGATCAAAACAATTTAAAAAATTCTGAAAAAATTGTCACAAGTCCAAAATAATTTCTAATATCTTGTGTAATTTTAGTGGAATTTTTAAAAACGTATTGATTGGTTTAAAAATTCGTAAGTTTAAATAATTGTTTGTTTAAAGATTATTTTTATTTTAATAGTTCTTTTGATCTAAAAATTCCACAAAAAATGTTTTGAATTCATAAAATAATGTAGAAATTGATTCTGATTTTGGTTTCGCATTTTTTCTACGTTTTATTAGAAATTTAATTTGAGAAGTTTATTTGAAATATTTGTTTCATATTTTTTGTTTTAATACTTCCTTTAATTCAAAAATCCTCAAAAAAAAATCATGCAAGCTTGTTTTTAATCATAGAATCTGAACATATTTTTATTTTGAACTTTTTGTGAATTTTGGCTAGGGTTTGCATTTTTGCCTTTAAATAATAGTTTAATTGTTATTTGTTTGATTGATTTTTATTTTAATATTTCCTTTAATTCAAAAATTCCACAAAAAATCAAGGATGTGTGTTTTTAATTCTAATATTTGAATATAATTTTGGTTGGATATTTTTCTAATTTTTTATTAGAATTTTATTTTGAGATATGATTATTTGCTTAATTGATTAATTGTTTGAATTTGATTTTATTTTTGGATTTTCTTTAATTCAAAAAATGTGAAAAAATATGTGTTCTGACATTTAGGGATTCCTTGTGGTTTGCATGATCTTGCTTTGAATTTTTTGAATTTTGATCTCACCTAATTAATATTTAAGATTAAAATTCAAACAATTAGGGTTTTGTAGCTTACATTGCAAGTTTCATTTTCAAAACCATTATGACCTGGATTTTCAATGGAATTTAAGTCTTGATTAGGATTCATGGGTGTATTGACAATCTGAAAACCATTTTTCTTGAATTATTTGACTTGGTTTGATATTTTTCCATGAATTATTTTGAAAACTTGTCTAGTTTTGATAGTTTGGCCAACTAGTTTTGAGCTTTGGGCCTCATTTGATCCCCTCCTCAACCATTCATGAACTTAAGACTTACTTTCTGGCTTCTACACACTTCAAAGATGCTATGAATTTTTTGGTTTGAATTATTGATCCTTGTTTCTATTTTTGATGTATTTTTGAAGTGAAGGTACCCAATTAATGTTGCACATCTTGTTGCAATTTGTTTGATGACCAATGAACTTGAGTGAGGCCTATAATTGGGAACCTAATGATCATGTTGGATATGTTCATCCAAATAAAATCAAGTCATTTCACCTAATGCCCTATGTTTGAATGATTGAGCCTTTTGATGCATTGTGTGGGATTTCTCTCATATTATGCTTGTGAGTTGTGTTGAAATAATTGAGTATGATTGAATTGTGTTTGCTACTTACCTTCATGGTCCTTGATTGTATTCTTCTCAAGCTTCCATGATCCTTGATTGATATTCAATTTTTAACTCAACATGGTGATAAAAAGGAGCAACATTCCCCTAATTCTTTTTTGACCAAATTGTGCATATGCCTGTTTCTTTTTTCCCATCATATCTAATATTTTGACAGTTGCTATCATGTTTCCTCATTTCATTATGGTGTCATCATCCATCCCTTATGTGAATCATCATTCTATTTATGGGAATACTAACTTGGTTGTTGAATGTGTGAGGTACTTTGAGAAAAGTTTTCCATTAATTTGACTTGAGGCTACTGTGGTCCACTTTATTTGTGGAACACAACTTATTATATTGGCACTGCTTTTGTGCTTGGCATATTTGATAAACTATGCAGGATATGTATATGTGATTATGAATGCCATATATTTCCCATGGGATCTGTTCATATATGAAAATCTCAATACTTACATCCTGATGGCGTAATTTCTGACTTGATTTGTCTGCTGATGCCAGCTTGCTTGAAGATATCTGGGTTTCTTTTATTCTTGCTCAGTTGCTACGGATAGTTATCCGTTTGGTATTGCAATATTTCCTTTCTTCTATTTTCATTTTGTATAACTCTATTTTGCATGATGGGACCTCTGTTGCTGATATATGTCAGGAGGCCCTCTGTTTTTTGTCTGACACATGTGTTGTGTTTGCTTTTGATCGATGAGTCACTCAATTTAGAAATTGAGATCATGACTTCGCTCTCAATACATGTTCCATATAGGATGTTTATTTCTTTTCTTCTTTAATTGTTGATTGATGAGTCACTCAATTTATAAATTGAGATCACGACTTCTCTCTCAGTGCATGTTCCCTATAGGAGATTTATTGTTTTTCTTTCTTCTTTAATTGTTGATCGATGAGTCACTCAATTTAGAAATTGAGATCATGACTTCGCTCTCATTGCCTGTTCCCTATAGGATAGTTTTTTTAAGCTTCCTTTGACATGTTGATTAAGGTAGGAATCCATGTATGCTAACATAGGGTAGGATTTTCCTTTATCCTCAACCTTAGGGTCAACCATTGTATGATAACATTAGGAATAGTGCTAGGCTAGTTTCCCTTAGTTGTTTTTCCTTCCATTACATTTTGCATCTTAAAACAAAAATTGTTTTCTTGGAAAATCATAAAACACCTCTAATAAACTCAAACCCTTCTTCAAGGTAAAAGATACAAATCAATCTTTTTTGTTTGTGCGCCTCTTGGTTTTATTTTTAAACCTCTTAGCCGATGTTTCGCCATCGCACATTTGTTTGAAGCCTATGTTTCGCCATCGCACCTGTTTTTTATCCTACTTTGATTCTCAATATCATTGTTAGGTGTGATATTTTGTTATCCGTTTTATTGATGTTTTGCCAGCTTTACCATGATATCTCGTTATCTTTTAGCCGATGTTTCACCATCGCACACTTGTTTGAAGCCGATGTTTCGCCATCGCACATGTTTTTTATTCTAATTTGATTCTCAATATCATTGTTAGGCGTGATGTTTTGTCATCCGTTTTATCGATGTTTCGCCATCTTTACCATGATATCTCGTTATCTTTTAGCCGATGTTTCGCCATCGCACACTTTTTTGAAGCCGATGTTTCGCCATCGCACATGTTTGTTATCCTACTTTGATTCTCAATATCATTGTTAGGTGTGATGTTTTGTCATCCATTTTATCGATGTTTCTCCATCTTTACCATGGTATCTTGTTATATTTTAGCCGATGTTTTCGCCATCGCACATGTATCTTATCCTACTTTGACTCTCAATGTCATTGTTAGGTGTGATACTTCATTATTTGATGTTTCACCATCTTTGACATATTACTTTGATATTATTTATTCGATGTTCTACCATCTCATTCATTTGTTATTTCATTTGATGTTTTTCTATCTTAACTGTTTTTGTTGTCTTAACTAAAAAACACAAACCAACTAAAATATATTAAGCCGAACTACGGCTGCTCTGATTCCTTAAAAGGGATACGTAGGCAAAGGGGTAGGGCCCAACCGAGCATAACTTTTGTTTTCCCTACATTGTTTTCTTTTTCTTTCGCATGCATTCTCTTTTAATCTTTAAGCCATAGACATAGGTTTGGACCATACCCATTAGATTAGACAACAAGAGTGGATACTATATAGTACTACGAGCGTGTGGGGTGCTAATACCTTCCCCTCGTGTAACAGACTCCCTTACCCGATCTCTCGGTCGAAAGACCGTGATTTCTCCCTTTTTAGGTTTTATCGATGTTTACCTTTCCCTTTCGGCGGGATAAAAGACGTTCGGTGGTGACTTCATTGATGTTTCATTACATCCAGATGACAGGTTTCGGCCGGGTGGTTTCAGCTGGTGACTTCACTGGTGACAGATTGACCTTTTTGCTGGTCGATCCTGGAGTCGATCCTAGATCTTGTTTGTTTTCTTTTTGGGTGTTTATTTTACCGCTTTGCATATTTATCTGTTTGCATTGCATCCTATGTGCGCTTTACTTTCTACATTCTGGATTTTGGCTAGACTGTTTGGGTTCTGGATTTCTTGGTGGGTGGGTTGTTCCATGAGGTAAAAGGCCTCGTACCCAGGCTATGAGTGAATTCCATAGGAATAAGGAATAGAGTGGCCATGGCAGCTATGAGGCGGATGCTTTGTAGACCTGACCATGAGACCCATGACTTTGGAGGTAGTTCAGATAGGTGTTATCGTATGATGATACCGATTGTCGAGCTCTTGTACTCTGATTTGGCTTTTCACCTTACCTTGACCTAGACTACACCCGTGAGAGGGGCGAGAAAACTTTTCTTACAGGTACAGGTACTGTTGGTGACTTTGTGTTGCGAAGGTGACTCAGGTTCCCATGATAGTTTCGAAGCTTTGGGATTTTCTTTTGATCTTGAGTGGTGTTGTTCTGTAATGGTCCAACCATTATCCAGTGTGAAACTTTGATCCTGTCATGTTGCATCATAGCATATTTATTTCTAAAAAATGATGTATACAAAATAACTAGCATGGGCATGTCATCTTCCAGGGATATTCGAGAGTCTTCTTTCCATCAGAAATGGCTGGCCTCCCGTCAGATGAGTTTGATTCAATTCATGTTAAAGAGCCCACCAGGCATACATTCTCTTATCAGATTCCTACTATTGATGAATCCGAATTGAAGAGGTTGAGTTCTTATCTGAAGGGTGATGTTCTGAATAATTTCAACAAAATTTATGGCAATTTGTTACTAATCCTTAACACTCCAGTTGACCCAATGGCTTTGATCACCCTCTTCCAGTTCTATGACAAGGAATTTTGGTGTTTTACTTTTCAAGATTATCAACTGGTTCCCACGCTAGAAGAGTACGCGTACCTACTTAATATCAAGTTGTCCGATGAAGTTCCTTTTGTCCAAACTTCGGAGAAGCTGAAGTTCGAAGTTATTGCTGAAACTTTTCATTTGGGTTAGAAAGAGGTGAAAGACAATTGGAAATCAAGTGAGGATACTACAGGTTTTTATTTGGATTTCTTAGTGAAGAAAGCTTAAGATTGGGCAAAGAAAGGGAATTGGAATGACTCCAGCTCTCTGTTTGCTCTCATGATATACGGGATCATCCTCTTCCTTCGCAAGAGAAATTTTATGGATTTGACGGCTATTTGTGTTTTTAGAAATAAGAACTCGGTACCGACACTCTTGGCAGATACTCTTTACACCATTCATTTCAGGCATGGAAAAGGAGGTAATGTAAGCTTATGTCATTCAATGTTGTATCAATGGTTTAAGTTGCACCTACCGGTAAGTGGCCCTTTCGTGGATACTAGGAATTCTCTCTGATGGTCATCAAGACTTGTCAAACTTACTTAATTTGATATCTGGTGGAATTATGACATGGGGGAAGTACGAAGTATTATCACTAGCTACGGAGATTTCCCTAATGTTCCCCTCATAGGAACTAAGGGGTGTATCAACTATAATCTTGTGCTTGCTTATCGTCAATTGGGATATGCAATGGATGGACTGCCAAAGGTTGAGGAGGTGTCAGAATCAGTGTATTTTATTAGAGGTAGTGATCCTGTGATGTTGAAAAGAGTGACAAGTGCTTGGAAGGGAATTCACAAGAAGGATAGAACTACTTTGGGCAAGAAGGTTCCTATTGCTAGGGTTCCTTACTTGGAATGGATTAGAGTCAGGGTTAAGATTTTACGGTTACCATTTGCATGGTCGGCTCCTATATGTGAGCAACCTCCTACTGTTCTGAGTAACATGGTGCCTACCGAGGTGTTCACCCAGGTTCATGTTGAGAACATTTAGCTTCGTACAAAAGACCGTGAGGCAGGGATGAAACATTATTGGGTAGATCAAGAAAGGGCCGACTTAGCTCGCAAACTCAAAGAAGCTCAAGGGGAAACTTCTGATGCAACCAATTTTAGGAAGAGATCTCATGCTGAAATGGAAGAAGAGTGAGTAAGACCCAGCAAGAGTGCCAGAAGCTTCAGGCGTCTGAGAATAGCTATAGGAAGAAGATTCAGAACTTGGAGAAACAGCTCAAAGACAAAGATACTCATCTTAAGAAGGAAGTAGCCCAGAAGCGTGTCGTAGAGGATCAGTTTCAAGAAAGTAAAGTAGTCGCATCATAACTTTTGAAGGATAAATCCAGGTTCGAAGAGTATTGTCAACATCTTGAAGCGTGCTTGTTCCGGAGATTTAGTTTTCGTTACTTACCTTTGGTGTATTTGGTCACCCCCAAGATTGTTGGAAAGGACCATTTGTTTGTTTTTATTATTCAATTTTTTTGTTAAGATTACTTTGAAACATGTATTTTGTTGTTTATCGTTACACTCTTAAATGTCCGAAGTCACTCGAACATCGTTTCTTTGGTTTGTAAATAATTGAAGTGTTTGTCTTTTTTGTCCTTTTTCCTTTGAATGTATGTTTGATCTTTGGTTGCACGCCGTGGTTGATGAATAAAAGGACTCTTGAATACCTGGAAATGACAAACATATCATGCATATCATGCATTTCATAACATTACAGGTTATCTCAAGACGATATTCTTATTCTTCTGCTTTTCTTATTCAGTATTCAAGACGGCTACTCATCGGTATTCTACCATAAACAATTTGCCAAGACAGATGGAATAAGTTCAAGCTGAACTCGCTGAAATGAGGGCCCAGATGGCTACTCAGGTGACCCAGTTCATAGAGGTCATCACCAATGTGAATCACCAACAGGAGGAACTGGCTGCCATTGTCAACAACCAGCGCCGCTATCCAGGGGATGGTGGAAATCAAGGGCGCTATCAGGACATTTCTGTAGGATTGGGGAATGTGCAAGACCAGCCTGTTGAAAATTTTCACGGGATGCCCGGAAACCCTTTTGTGCGCAATGTAGGGCAGTTTCCCCCGTCTCCGGGACCTCGTCTTGTGGGGAACAAAAGAGATAATCAGGGCGGTGTAAGGAACTTTTAGGAGCAGGATTATGACTTTGACCAGGATGAAGATCAGTTTTCTATTCGGCGTTCAGAGCCGGAAGTCCAGGTTGAGGATAGGAAGTATCGGTTGTTGGAAGAACATTTGAAGGCTGTGGAAGGGCAAGGAGTCCTTGGTATGGATGCTAATGATCTCGGGTTGGTGTCTGGGGTGAAAGTTCCTCCAAAGTTCAAGACTCCTATATTTGAAAAGTACAATGGAACGTCATGTCCTGTTACTCATGCAACTGCTTATTTTCGAAAGATGTCGGTGCATACTAAGGATGAGGGGCTTTTGATTCACTTTTTCCAGGATAGCCTATCTGGGGAATCCTTGGAGTGGTACATGAAGTTGGAGAAAACTGATATTCGTTGCTGGAATGATCTTGCTCGGGCTTTTGACAAACATTATCAGTACAATATGGATATGGCGCCTAATCACACACAGTTACAGAATTTGTCACAAGGACCAAGAGAATCTTTCAAGGAATACGCTCGGAAATGGCGTGAGTTGGCTGCAAGGGTTCAACCTCCACTCATGGAGAGAGAACTCATTAATATGTTTATGAGTACCCTGCAAGGGCCATTCTATAAGGACATGATAGGAAGTACTTCGGCAAGATTTGCAGACTTGGTTATGGCTGGTGAAAGAATTGAGGTAGGTTTGAAATTGGGGAAAATTCAGATTGGAGGTTCTAGTGGCTCATCAGGAGGCAGTAAGAAACCATTCAACACTTACCCTAAGAAAAGGGAAGGTGACGGAAGTGCGGTTTACTCTCATTGAGGAAGAAGAGAGGATCGCTAGCACCAACAAATCAATGTTGTTTCTATTCCTGTTAATGCTCCTCTGCAACAGAGACCGAATATAGTGCCTCAACAACAAAGACAACAAGATGCCCCCTGTTAGTATAATAATCAACAACAGAGACAGTTGAGAAAATTAGATCCCTTTCCAGTATCTCTTACTGAAGCACTCCACCATTTGCTCGATTTGAAGTTGATCGGTTTGAGAAATATGCCACCACCCCCCGCAAGACTTCCTCCTAACTATGATCTAACGCAAGATGTGAATTCTATTCAGGAGGAGTTGGTCATTCTACTGACAATTGCTTTGCGTTGAAGTGCAAAATACAAGACTTGTTGGATGCTAAGGAAATTGAGTTTACTCCAGTGACCGGTCTGAATGTTACTCAGAACCCAATGCCTATGCATGGAGGGGGTGTTGTTAGTATGATTGATGATAATGATGAAGTGCTGAATTTAACCATGAATGTGGAACAAGTAACTACTCTGTTATGGTATGTTAAGAGGTATTTGCTTGACAATTTTATTTTCCCGTATTGTACTTCAGAGTGTGCCAAGTGTAGAGAGCAACCGAAGGGTTGTGATGATTTAAAAGCTGGTAACTAGTTGATGATAAAGGAGGGTTCCCTGCAGTTCGATAGAAAACCAAGCTACCGTAAGGTTACTGAAGAAGATGTTGTTGTGGTATCTATTCCTTACACCCCTGTGCGCATTCATACCCCATCTAGGGTGCCTCCTTTGATGATTACGGTACCTTGTCCCATGCTGTATACCAGTGAGAAGGCCATCCCATGGCATTATGGTGCTGATGTTTATTACCATGGGATGAAGCCGAAGGTAAGTACCCGTTCGTCTGAGGAAGAACGTGCTGAAGATAATGAAGGGGAAGTTCATAACTTTTCTGTTGTGGGTCGAATGACTAGAAGCGGGAGAGTATTTGGTCCTTCCAATGTGCAAGATACGGAAGATGCTTCTGCAAGAGAAAAAGGAAAACAACAGGCGATAATTGGTAATCCAAGGGTTACGCCAGCCAATGTGACTCAACCAATTCTGATACCAGAAGCTTATTCAGTTCCCGATGAGGTTGAAGAGTTAATGCAAATTATCAGAAAGAGTGATTATAGCATAATTGATCATCTGAGCCATATTCCTTCTAAGATGTCTATCTTGTCTCTGTTGATTTATTTAGAACCTCACATAAATTCTTTGATGAAATTGTTAAAGAATGCATTCGTGCCACATGAAATAACAGTCAATCATTTTGAGAATGTTTGTGCTAACATATCCACTGAGAACGGTCTGGGATTCACAGATTTTGATCTTCCTCCGGAGGGGCGAGACCATAATAAAGCGTTGAATATTTCAATGGAGTACAGGGGCACTACTTTATCCCGGGTTTTGGTGGATACAGGGTCGTCTTTGAATGTATTGCCCAAGTCAGCATTGATGAAAATTGATTATTCTGGACTCGAGCTGTGCCCTAGTGATTTGATGGTGAAGGCGTTTGATAGGTCTCGAAGGTCAGTGTTTAGGGAGTTGGAGTTACCAATCAAGGTCGGTCCTCGCACCTTCACGGCTACTTTTTTTGTGATAGATATACAGCCAACATATTTTTGTTTGTTGGGGAGGTCGTGGATTCATAGAGCAGGGGCAGTCACTTCTACTCTTCATCAGAAACTCAAGTATCCTGCAGAGGGAAAGGTGATAACTGTGTGCGGCGAGAAAGAGTACATCGTGATTCATTTCACATCATTCCTCTATGTTGAAGTTGAAGGCAAGATACATGAGACTCCGTTTCAGGCGTTTGAGACAGTTCATGCTGTCAATTTTCCTCCTCCAGAGTAGAAAAGAAAACCTGAAACTGTTATGTCTTCTCTCAAGGATGCGAGAGCTATGGTGGAAAATGGTATCCCTGAAGGTTGGGGTCAGGTGTTGGAAGTTACTTCAAAATTTAATAAATTTGGTCTTGGTTTTAGCCCAGGTCAGCAGAGTTCAACTCCTAGAGCATCTAGTTTATCTACTCCTGTGAAGTTTTCCCGTCCTTGTGCTACTCAAGAAGGGCACGTCAATGTAGTTGGCGACGAGAGGGTTGATGGCTACAATATCTAAGATTGGATTCGTCCGAGTATTCCAGGCCAGACACTCAATAATTGGACTTATGTGGATGTTATCCAAGTTTCAAGCGCCGAGGAGTAATTTTCTTGTTTGCTTTTATTATCATATCATAATTCCTACGCTCTGCCCAAGGCGTAGTGGATCATTTGTGTAGGGCCACCATATTTATTTTCAAAAGTTTATCATGAAATAAAGGAGGTTTTTGCATTCAAAACTTTGCTCCATTTTCTTTTTTTTTATTTTTTTTATTTTGAATGGCAATGTTTCTCTTTTCACACACTGCCGCTAAAAAACGCCAAAATGTCATTCATGCAGATGCACTTCCACCACCGATCATATTGATGACGACTCTGCTATGGCTCATTATGACTTTGATACTCCTATTTATCAAGCTGAAGAAGAAGCATATGAGGATTGTGATGTTCCTGAGGAATTAGCAAGATTGTTAAAACAAGAGGACAAGGTTATCCAGCCAAATCAGGATTTGATTGAGGTGGTGAATATTGGCACATAAGAGGTAAGAAGAGAAGTCAAGATAGGGGCAGATCTCAAAGAAAGTGTAAAGGTCAGATTGATTGAGCTACTCTGTGAGTATTCTGATATCTTCGCTTGGTCTTATGAGGATATGCCTGGGTTGGATACATACATAGTGGTGCATTGACTACCGCTCAAAGAAGGTTGTTCTCCTGTCAAGCAAAAGCTCCGAAGAACTCATCCTGAGATGTCCAAGAAGATCAAAGAGGAGGTCCAGAAGCAGTTAGACGCGAATTTCTTAAAGGTCATCAATTATCCGCCATGGATTGCCAATATTGTGCCTGTACCCAAGAAGGATGATAAGGTCAAGATGTGTGTGGATTATAGGGATTTGAACAGGATCAACCCTAAAGGTGATTTCCCTCTTCCGCATATTGATGTGTTGGTCGATAATACTTCTTATTCAGAAGTGTTTTCATTCATGGATGGTTTTTCGGGTTACAATCAAATTAAGATGGCTCTGGAGGATATGGAAAAGATGACATTTATCACGCCTTGGGGAACTTTTTGCTATAAAGTGATGCCGTTTTATTTGAAAAATGTCGGGGCAACATATCAACGCGCCATGGTCACTCTCTTTCATGATTTGATTCACAAAGAGATTGAGGTTTATATGGACGATATGATTGCTAAGTCTGAAATGGAAGAGGAACATCTTGTTCATCTGAAAAAATTGTTCGAGAGACTGAGGCAATTCTTGCTAAGGTTGAATCCGAATAAGTGCACCTTCGGGGTGAGATTCGGTAAGCTATTGGGTTTTATTGTAAGTGAAAAATGTATCGAGGTGGTCCCGACCAAGGTAAAAGCGATACAGGAAATGCTCGAACCAAAGACAGAGAAGGAAGTACGTGGTTTCTTGGGAAGGTTAAACTATATTTCTAGATTTATTTCTCATCTCACAGCCATCTGTGAACCTTTGTTCAAGTTGGTTAAGAAAAGTCAGACAATGAAATGGAATGAGGATTGTCAGAATGCCTTTGACAAAATAAAGGAGTATTTGCAGGAACCTCCAATACTCATGCCGCTCGTGGAAGGAATTCCACTAATCATGTATATAATTGTGTTAGAGAGCTCGATGGGTTGTGTCGTCGGTCAGCACGACAAGACAGGGAAGAGAGAGCAGGCTATTTACTACTTGAGTAAGAAGTTTACGGAATGCGAGTCAAGGTACTCATTGCTGGAAAAGACTTGTTGTGCGCTTGCTTGGGCCGCCAAACGTTTGAGGCAGTACATGTTAACTCACACCACCTACTTGATATCTAAAATGGATCCAATCAAGTTTATTTTAGAGAAGCCGGCTCTTACAGGCAGGTTAGCCCATTGGCAGATGATACTCACCGAATATGATATCCAATACACTACTCAAAAGGCAATTAAGGGTAGTGTACTGGCCGACCATCTTGCTCATCATCCCATGAACGATTATGAACCAATGAAGTTTGATTTTCCAGATAAGAAAATTGTGTATATTCGGGATTGTAATATGCCAGACCTAGACGAAGGACCCGAGTCGGGATCACGTTGGACGCTTGTTTTTGATGGTGCCTCCAATGCCATGGGCAACAGCGTCGGAGCTATTATCACTTCCCTTGAGGGATACCACATTCCTTTCACGGCTCGTATTTGTTTTGATTGCACTAACAACATGGCCGAATATAAGGCTTGCATTTATGGCATTGAAGCGGCGATCGACCTGCGCATCAAATTTTTGAAAGTTTACGGGGATTCCAATCTTGTTACCAGCCAGATTAATGGAGATTGGGAGAATCTCCATCAGAACTTAATTTTGTATCGTGAGCATGTTATGAAACTGATTTCGTACTTCGAAGAGATCACGTTTGAGCACATTCCCAAAGAAAAAAAACAATCTAGCTGATGCACTGGAAACTTTGTCCTCTATGTTCAAAGTTAAGTGGGCTAATGAGGCACCCTCCATTACTATCAGAAGTTTGAGTGAGCCAGCTTTCTGTTTTGAGGCTAGTTTGGAATCAGATGGTAATCCTTGGTTTTATGATGTTAAACGGTATCTTGAAACACAAGAGTACTGTAACACGGTGGGAGAGAACTGATTGTTTTTTGAAATGCTGGTTTGCGTTTTGCATTTCTTTTCGCAAAATGTCGCGGTAAGCAAGAGTCGCCACCGACTTTTATTTTATCCAACAAGGAAAGGAAAAAAGCACAGAAAAATTCCTTTTTCGAGATATTTCTCGGGTTCGGGGGGTAGATTAGGTACTTGCTATCCGTGGTTATCCATGGGCTCTTAGGTACTTGCTCATATTGTTTTCAAAATTGCTTTTCTTTGTGTTTGTGGGTTTGAAGAAGTTTTTGTTTGAAAGGTGTAAGTGTGAAAAAGATTTTGTTTTTTGAAAGAGCAAGTACTCAAGAACCATCTATCTACTCGAAAAAGGAATCGTTATATGCTATCTTCCTTTAGACAATGCTATCCCACTATTGATGAGTAGGTAGCATCGTCGTTGGAGTTTAAGGGTCAATTCGAATTTAGGGACGTGCGGTCACCAAAGCAATGTTAGGACGCCTTAGCGGTAACCCTAATGTCTTAGATCATTTTATCCGAGGCAACCGTTTCGAGGAAACTATGATCTTTGGACAAGAGGGCGACCTCTAAAACTTCCTATACTCAATGACCGTGTACGAAGGCAACCAAGTGGGGTGTACCCTAAGAGTGCGCATGTGCAAGTGTGTCGTTTTCAGTTAATTTTATCTTTGTACATGTTAATAGTGGTCTAAGTTGATTTTAGGTTAAACATTCATTCTTGTCATGCATCCCTATTATCAAACATCTAACAGTTTATAAGTTGCAGAAATTAAATTACGGAAATTTAACTAACTATTAGAAGGCGTCGCGTATTTACATCGCCAAAAGCAACCCTTTGAAATTAAAAGGCGGAAAATAAATAAAGCGATAAAAATGGTTAAAGTCCTAATTATCTATTACGTTCCGGAAACAAATACAATATTGAAATAAAATGGATCGCGTGGGGGAAATTAAATCGGGCGCAAGTTTTTAGGGTTTTGACCCTTTAATTGTTAAAGAAAATATTTTTTGGTTATTTTTGAATTAAGAAAGAAATTAATCTAGGTTAATTATTAAATTAATTAATTAATTAATTAATTAATGAAAATAAATATTTTTGGATTTTTTGGGTATTTAAAGAAACAAATAAAATTGATCAATGTTAATAAAAACCTAATTGTCTAAGTTAATTTTAGTTATTGCAAAAATATATTAAAGTTATTCCTAATTAAAACTAAATTAATTAAATTAATATTGTTAACAAAATAAAATACTGAAATTTAATTTAATAAAGAAAATATTTTTTTGGTTTTTAATTTTGTGAAGAAAAAGATTTGATTGGTTAATGATTAAATAAAGATAATAAACAAACAATTAAAATAAATAAATAAAAAACTAGAAAGAGTTAGGAGGTGGGCCTGATTAGGAGGTTTGAAAAGAAAATTCCATGGCCCAATTGTGTTGGCCTGGCTGACTTTTTGAGATCCAGCGTGGCACTTTGACTTGGTAGCATGGTGGACGTCCATCTCTTGGCCCTCAGATCTGGCCTAAGGCCATCTGTCCATTGGAGACATGGAGGCGCATGATAGATCTCAAGCTAGCATCAACACTTGATTACCTGAAGAAAAATAATAACAAGGCATATGGGGGACCTGGGATTTGAACCCAGGTCCAGTTGGTACTTGGATGCACGCCACTACCACTCAGTCACTTTGTTTCAATATTCAATATATTAATCAATAATAATAATATGGGATAATGGGTTAATATGCCAAAACAAAAAATAAAACGCGCGAATATTTGAACCAACCACATGGGGAGTGACACGTCTCCATCCCTAACCTCCAGCCTTGTAATTTTTACCTTCGGATTCAGATCCGCAGCTGAATTTGTAGGTCAATCCTAAAATCAATTATAGGCCATGAAAATTCCTCCCAAGACCACGGTTATGCTCGTCTTCCTCCTCCGGTCATGCCCATAGCCATTATTGGAGCTGATTTTTCCTGTAAAAGAAATGCCCAAAAAACAAACCATAAAACCCTAGATTCGGCTATGGGGTTACAGGTCAGATAAATGCAATTGGATGATATAGAAAGCTTGGAAATTTGACGATAATCATGAATATGCAAAGAGTTTGTAAGAAAGGTGCAAGAATAAGGATCCACGAATTCAAATGAAAAGCGGTTTTTCGGGACACTTACAAAGCTTTTGGGCGTGTATGGGAGCTTGTTAGGGGTTGGTTCTGACTCTGAACCTCCTGCAATTGATTGATATTGAGTTTTGCTTCTAAATTTGCCTCCAAGGATAATTTCGATTTCACACTTTTTGTCAATTTTGCAAGTTTGGTTCTCAGTGTTCTTGCAGCCTCTAGCCTAGTTTTCTTGTGATTTGGCTTGTATATGTAATATGCAATGCATTAGGTTAACATATGTGGATTGAATCCTTGCACATCAATGCCATGGGATTTGATTTGATCCACCATTGAAAGCTTGCCTAATTTGTCAAAAACTCAATCTTTTTGCACATGGAATGCTTGATACGAATTTGATACACTTGATGATGATGATTCAATCCTGAAATAGCCAAGAAGAGATCAAATAATCAATGTTTGGATTTTATTTGATTTTATTTGATTAAAAATGAAATAATTCATTAAAAAATCAAATAAAATGATAAAATTTATAAATGGACACAAGGCTGAAGCTAAGACACGTGTATAATGTGGCAAGTCCAAATCAAGTGGAAAAGAATGGGCCCATTTGACAAATTTTGATGTTTTGGGGATAGTTGACTTTTGGCAATTTTGCAAAAATGCCCAACTTCAACAATGCATAACTTCTTCAATTTTAAACTTTTGGAAGTGTTCTTGGACTTTTTAGAAAGCTTGAGATGTTCTCTAACCAACACTTTTGATATCATCTCATTTTGATATACCATGCTAAAGTTATAAGCTTTGGAAAATAAAGGTGTTTTTGTTGACTTTCAAAAATGACCTATAATGTCCAAATTTATAACTTCTTGTGAGTGCATTTTCTGATCTTGGGGTATGAAGTTAGATTTTAGGAAATTGCATCCTCTTCGAAATGAGCTTTGGATGGGTAATTTCTCATAAAGTATGAAAAGTTATGCTTGGTCAAAGTTGAGTTGACTTTTCCTGCAAAACCCTAATTTAGCAACTTTTGAGTCATGCTGAATTTTAAGCAATCCTTGATGAATCAAGATCAACCCTTGATCAAATGATGAATTATCCTTCAAAATGAGAATGTTGACAAAAAAATCTTGAAGTTTGACTGTATTTGGGTCACAGTTGACTTTTGCCCTAGCATAGTCGATTTTTGGACCCTTTGAGCAATTGACTGAGCAAACTTCCTCTGCAAGGCTTGAAATTTGACATGGATGACCTTGAGAACATATTAGTACATTAGGGAGCATTTGAAATCATTTGTTCAAGGATATTGATGCAACACAAAACCCTAATTTGGGGTTGACTGCCTTAGGAGATAGCTTGACTGACCCACTCTTGAGCAAACTTGAGTAACTTGGAGATTTTTCTTGCAATGTTTTGATAAATATGAAAGGGAAAATTTTGGGGTACAACAGCTGCCCCTGTTCAATCTTCTTAAACCTGAGGATATAGATTGGCTTTCGTGCCTTTCGTGATTCGAATGGTGATATTGAATCCTATTGGGGATTGAATTCTTGTTTGTGAAAGGAAAGAACTCTGCTGGGGACGATCTCTCAGTGGAAACTTCACTGGGGATAACCTGTTAGACTTTTGTGGGTATAATCCTTTGAGCTTTGCTGGGAATGGTCCTTTGAACTCGGCTGGGGAGATTTATTTTTATACTCCACTGGGAATAAACTTCCAGAGTCTACTGGGGATGATTCTTCAACTTCACTGGGGAAGATTTTTTCAGACTGCACTGGGAAAATTGTAACTCCACTGGGGATATCTTGTACTTTTCCGGGGAACATTCTTATACTCCGTTGGGGAATATTAAGACTGTCGGGGATATTAAGCCTCTTTAGTGCTGATGGTAGATAAACTCTGCTTGGGGAGAATATTACCGACTCATTTATTCACAGTTGCATGTCTCAGTTGGGGAGAGCTATCATTATTGTCTTACTCTGCAAGGAGTGAAGATATCTTAGCCATATTCTTCAGCTGAATCTACCTTTGTACCTAGTGGACAGAGCAACTGTATAGTTTGGACAATTTTCATTTGCCCCTGTTTCTGATGTTACCCGTAATCATCTTTTGTTTCGTATGTAAATATTCATGAGCAGTAATTAATGTCGAATGCATATATCAAAAATGAACATTGGACGTTCTTTGCAAATCAAAACAGATAAAGAAAAAAACAGTTTGAAATTTCTTTGAAAATGAATTATATTGATTTTGAAGTTTGGCCTGTAAATAAGCGTTTTTGTACAAGAGGCTGACGTCCTAGTAGGAGAACGCCGCCGAATAATAGAATTTACACAATTTGTGAAAAACTAAACAAAACAGTTATGTGAATAATCCTACTGGATTCCAACTCTGCTATTGCCCTTATATCCTCGAGCATCTCATCACTTTGCCACTGGTTGAAGGTGAATCATATTGATTAGTGTCGTCCGAGTTTGATAGTTGATACCGAAGTCTGGTTGCAAGGTGATCCAATGAGACATAGTGTTACGCTTTGATCCCTAATTTTTGCCTGGACCGCCCTTTCGGGTTTTCAGTCCACCAGGATACCCTTTTTTGTCCAAGCCGCCTTTTCAGGTTTTCGACTTGCCGGGTGTATAGATTTTTTCATTTTCATCCCTTATTTTTGCCTGAACCCTTTTGGTTTGTCGGGAAGCCCTTATTTTTGCCTAGGCCAGTCAACCTAGCGGGTCTTTGATTATGCGTAGTATCTTTTCACTATGTTTGCATTGATGGGTTGAGGAAGGTCGTCACCATCCATGGTGGTTAGAATCATAGCTCCTCTTGAGAAAATATTCTTAACCACAAATGGCCCTTCATAAGTAGGGGTCCATTTTCCCCTGGGATCACCTTGAGGTAAGATAATGTGTTTGATAACCAGGTCCCCAACTTGATACTCTTGTCGTCTGACTTTCTTGTTAAATGCCTTGATCATTCGTTTTTGATACATCTGACCATGACAAATAGTAGTAAGTCTCTTTTCATCGATTAGGTTCAGTTGATCAAGCCGGGTCTGAATCCAGTCATCTTTGCTCAAACCTGTGTCCTTCATAATCTGAAGAGAGGGTATCTGAACTTCGATGGGCAAGACAGCCTCTAGACCATATACCAAGGAATAGGGTGTTGCCCCTGTTGACGTTCACGCTGAGGTACGGTACCCATGAAGAGCAAATGGTAACATCTCATTCCAGTCTTTGTATGTCACCGTCATCTTCTGCAAAATCTTCTTAATGTTCTTATTATCCGCTTCTACAGCCTCGTTTATCTTCGGCCGGTAAGGAGAAGAGTTGTGATGTTGTATCTTGAATTGCTTGCAGATCTCGGTGATCATCTTGTTGTTGAGATTGGTACCATTGTCCGTAATGATCCTCTCTGGTACACCATATCGACAGATCAGGTTGTGCCGAATGAACCGTGCCACGACGTTCTTGGTTACGGTAGCAAAGGAAGCTGCTTTAACCCACTTCGTAAAGTAATCAATTTCTACCAAGATGAAAAGATGCACGTTGGATGTTGTAGGTCTGATCTCGCCGATCATATCAATGCCCCACATTGCAAAAGGTCACGGTGCCGTCAATATGTTTAGAGGAACTGGAGGTATGTGCACCTTATTAGCATAGACTTGGAACTTGTGACATGTCCGAGAATGCTGATAACAGTCGGCTTCCATAGTGGACCAATAATATCCTGCCCGAAGGATTTTCTTTGCCATGGTATGTCCACTGGAATGAGTTCCAAAAGTACCTTCATGTAACTCCGCCATGATCCTTTCTGCTTCGTTCTTATCCAAACATTGCAGTAGGGTCGAATCAGGGTTACGCTTGTAAAGGATGCCATTGCTGATGAAGAACTTTGCTGCGAACCTCCTCAGAAACTTCTTTTCATTAACAGATGCACCCTCGGGGTATTCCTGAGCCTCAAGATACCTCTTCACCTCATGAAACCAGGGTTTATCTGCTACCTCTTCAGTCTCAATGTCACAACAATGTGCAGGTTCGTCCAATCTTTCAATGATAATCCGGGGAGCCTCGTTGTCCCAATTGACTCTGAACATAGAAGACATCGTAGCCAGCGCGTCCGTCAACTGATTCTCCTCTCTTGGGAAGTGTTCAAAGGTTATCTCCTCCAAGTGCGGAAGTAAAGTCAACACATACTCCTTGTAAGGAATAAGATTAGGGTGTTTCGTATCCCACTCGCCTTTTATCTGACTGATCACGAGAGCGGAATCTCCGAAGACACTCAGAAACTTAATCCTTAGGTCAATTGCTGCTCGAAGACCCATGATGCATGCTTCATACTCCTCCATATTGTTGGTGCAGTTGAAACATAGTCGGGCGGTAAACGGAGTATGAGAGCCTTTAGGAGATATGATCATGGCGCCAATGCCATTGCCCAAAGCGTTCGAAGCTCCATCAAAGTACATATACCATCGGGATCCTTCCTCAGGTCCTTCATCCGGTCCAGGTGTCTCATAATCAGTTATCAACATGATATTCTCGTCAGGGAATTCAAAGTTCATAGACTGGTAATCATCCACTGCCTGATGTGCCAAATGGTCTGCTAACACACTTCCCTTGATTTCTTTTTGAGTCGTGTATTGGATGTCATACTCAGTCAATATCATCTGCCATCTTGCTATTCTTCTGGACAAAGCATACTTTTCGAAGATATACTTGATTGGATCCATCTTCGATATCAATAGAGTAGTGTGAGTCAGCATATACTGTCTCAGCCGGCGAGCAGCCCATGCCAAAGCGTAACAAGTTTTCTCGAGCAACGAGTATCGGGTGTCGCAGTCGATAAACTTTTTTCTAAGGTAATAAATAACATGCTCTTTTCGGCCAGACTTGTCATGCTGACCCAGCACACACCCCATTGAGTTGTCGAGCACTGTCAAGTATAAGATCAAAGGTCTCCCTTCAATTGGAGGCATCAGAATAGGTGGCTCTTGGAGATACTCTTTGATCCTTTCAAAAGCGGCATGGCATTCATCGTTCCAATGTTCTACTTGATCTTTCTTCAATAACTTGAAGATTGGTTCACAAGTAGCGGTCAAGTGTGAGATGAATCGGGCAATGTAGTTCAGACGTCCCAGAAAGCCTCTGACTTCTTTCTCTGTTTAGGGAGCTGGCATTTCCTGTATAGCCTTCACCTTTGTCGGATCTACTTGAATACCTTTATCGCTTACGATGGAACCCAGCAACTTACCAGATCTCACCCCGAAAGTGCACTTGTTCGGGTTTAACCTCAGCTTGTACAACTTCAACCTATCAAACAACTTCTGAAGGTGGTCAAGATGTTCTTCCTCAGTCTGGGATCTTGCAATCATGTCATCGACGTATACCTCAATCTCGTGATGGATCATGTCATGAAACAAAGCAACCATGGCACACTGATACGTTGCCCCAACGTTCTTCAATCCAAAAGGCATGACCTTATAGAAAAAAGTACCCCACTGAGTAACAAAAGTTGTCTTCTCCATGTCTTCGGGAGCCATTTTAATCTGATTATAACCGGAGAAACCATCCATAAAGGAGAAAACCTTATGCTGAGTAGTGTTGTCAACCAGAACGTCGATATGAGGCAGAGGGAAATCATCCTTGGGGCTTTCCCTGTTCAGATCCCTATAGTCAACACACATTCGAACCTTACCATCCTTCTTCGGTACAGGAACCATGTTGGCCACCCACTGTGGGTAAGAATTAACTGCTAGAAAACCGGCGTCAAACTGTTTCATAACTTCAGCCTTGATTTTCTCAGACATCTCTGGGCGCATTCGGCGGACCTTCTATTTCACTGGAGGACAGTCTTCCTTGGTAGGCAGGCGGTGAACCACAATATCGGTATCTAACCCAGGAATATCTTCATAAGACCGGGAAAAGATCTCAACGTAGTCACGCAGCATCTGAATCAATCATTGCTTCATATTAGGCTCCAGATTTGCACCGATCCTGACCTCTTTCTTGTCTATCTCTGTACCCAGATTCACTGATTCCACCGCCTCTTCGTGCGGCTGAACAACCCTCTCTTCCTGAAGTAACAATCTTGCAAGTTCACCAGGCACTTCGCAATCATCTTCACCTTCGTCTTAGGCTAAGTTGATCAGACTTTCGAAGTCATAACTGGCAGTAGCAGAGTCGTTACTAGTGAGATCCAGAGTGGATGTAGACCTGTATATGTGAGTGTGTGTAAAATAGCTGTTTTGCAATATGTAATAAAAGAAAAACAAGGAGCGCAAAATTTGAAATGCAAGAAACGTCCAATGCTTTTATTAATGATATATGTAAATGACACACATAAAGCCCTCACAAATGGGGCCACGGTGCCCCGGGTAAGACACTGGGCCATAAAGTTTAAAACATTGTCTGTTACAAATCAAAAACAAAAAGTCTCATTACTGGGTAATAACTGAAACTGGCATAGAATCCTTTGATGTCCAGTTGCTTAATCCACCCTCGGCAGTTGGATATATCCAGCTGTCAATATCGAACTCTTCATCATCGTCATCCCCAATAGCATTCACTCCCACATCATGCTTAGGCTTTTCTGGTGCTCTGAACTCGATCTCCTTGGCATCAATCAAGTCTTGTACCTTTTTCTTCAAAGCCCAACAATCATCTGTATCATGTCCCGGACTATCAGAGTGAAAAGCACGGCGGGCGTTAGGGTTGTACTTAGGCGATGCAGTGTTGGGATTCTGCGGAGCCTGCCTTGGAGTTACTAGATTGGTTTTCAATAACTGCGGCAGAATCTGAGACAAAGTCATGTTGAGATGGGTGAATTTCCTTCGAGGTCTCTCGGCATTTTGTTGATTGTTGCGCTGAGGAGCCCAAACAGGTCTTGAAATAACAACCGCATTAACAGATTGGCGGCGTTCAAGTCTATTCTGGATTTTTGACATGTAAACAACACTGGACTCCTTCTTAAAAGGCTTTTTCTCGGTGCTCGATGAAGCACCCCTTTGTATCTTACCAGACTTAATACCAGCCTCAATCCTTTCACCGGTCATAATTAGCTCTGTAAACCCAGTTGAAGAACTTCCGATCAGATGGTTGAAAAATGGACCAGACAAGGTCCCTATAAACATATCAATTAGCTCCCTATCAGCCAAGGGTGGTTGCACTCTTCCAGCGAGGTCCCTCCACTTCTGAGTATAATCTTTGAAACCTTCTCCCATTCCCATAGACATACCCTGGAGTTGGGTACGCGTAGGAGCGAGGTCGAAATTGTATTGGTACTTCTTGTAAAAGGCAACCGCCAAATCTTCCCAAATACGGATACTGGCTCCTTCTAGCTGGTAAAACCATTCAAGCTAAGTCTCTGAGAGACTGTCTTGAAAGATGTTGATCCATAGGTTCTTATCAGCGGAGTACGGCTGAATCTTCCTCACATATGACTGGAGGTGCAGCTTCGGACAAGAAACTCTGTCATACTTAGAAAAGGTTGGTGCTTTGAATTTGTGGGGAATCACCACCCCAGATGATAGATCCAAATCACCAAAGTCCAGACCAGGAACTTTCTAAACTTCCATCGCACTTAAGCGGTCTTCCAGTTGTTTGTATCTATCCTCAGCCGGAGGATACTGGTCTTCTTCGAAGTCTGTCTCTCCTTTTTTCCTGACTATCTTTCCCTCCAGATGAGGTGGTCAAATCAACTTCATCTCGTAGGCTGTTTCCAAACCTGTGACCTATGTTAAACATGATTGTCCTCTTCTTCTTCTTCTTCTTCTTTTTCAAAATAAGGGTCTTCAGATCTTGCTGATCCTTAGCTAGATTCATGAACAGCTCTTGGAATTGGGCATTCTGGGCCTGCAGAGCCTTGATTGCTTGTTCAGTCAATGGTTCAGAAGACATGATGCTGAAATAAACAGCGAAGAAGATGAGAAAACCTGTAAGGGTACCTGTTATGAAGTGCATGGGATGAAATGCGTATGATATGATTTCAAAGACATCGAGAGATTCAAATTTGTAAACAAGAAATGAAACACACTTTTATTAGATAAACTTGAAATTCAAATTGTTCAACAGATGCCCTTAAGGCATTACAAGAAAGGAAATACTGAAAAGTAAATAAAAACTGGAAAGGAAATAATCAAAGGACAATCAGTGCTCCCATGGTCGCTTCTTGTCGGTGCGGACATAGTCATTGAGGATCCGCTCGTTCTCCAGCTGTCTTGTCAACTTCTAAATCTTCTGCTCTTGTTCGTTAAACTTTTCTCGGTAAGCATCCTGCTCTTCTCTCAGCTGCATCCAAGAACTTTTCAGTGCCCCAATGTCAGTGGGCATATGAGGGTGGAGGATGGTCGGAAGAACCCCTTCTTCATCAGTTACTTCAACAATGATAGGCCGGACAGCTTCATACAGCATACCCAGCTTTTGGGCACAGATACGGACCCATCTGAGATATGGCTCCATCGGAAGAGAAGTCTTTGGACCCAGCTCGTGTGGATCAGATCTGTGAACTCTATCCCAAGCCCTTATGAATCTGCGGCGTTGCTCGTCACTATCCCCTTGAAAATCAAAGATGATACTAGGCATTAGCAATTCATGAGGACCTTACCTCCTAGCACGCCCAAACTGACGTAAGGCCAAGCACGAATTATAAGAAATTCCTCCATTGGTTCCTATCAGTGGAACATTGGGGTACTCCCGACATCGATCAATAATAGCCACCTCGTCCATACCCTTGATAGTCCAGATGATGTCATTATGAGAGAGAGAGAGAGAGAGAGAGAGACATAACCCTATAGGCCCAACCCATGCCTTCTTTGTTCTTCAGCACTGATTTGGGGAGGTGCGAAATAAACCACCTCGCCAATAATGGAGCACAGCACATCAAGGCTCCCCGCTTCCGAGCAGTACGGGCATAAAGCTGATGAAGAATATCACCCAAGAGAGTGGGTACAGGATTACGAGAGATGAAGATTTTCACCGTATTCACATCAACAAAGGAGTCAGAGTTCGGAAACAATACCAAGCCATATATCAGAAGAGCCAGAATATCTTCGAATGCCTTGAAGTCTAGACTATCCCAGAAATAATTAGCCTTACCAACCAAGAACTTAGTCAGAAAGCCCTTTGCTCCACTTCTAGTCTCCCAATTAGCCATTACCTCATCTTTTGTCATATGAAGAGTTGAAGCAATCTCTTCCGGTCTAAGAATCTTCTCCCAACCAGAAACGGGGTCTACTCTAGATAGAGATATCGAGCAGATCAGAGAACTCTTCCAAGGTGGGAACCAACTGGTAGTCCCGAAAAGTAAAGCAATAGTATAGTGGATCATAGAACTGGACTAGGACACTCATCATCTGCTCGTCCAATTTGGAGGTGACCAAACTAAGAAGATGCCCATGTCTTCTGATGAAGGAGTTAGTATCAGACATCTTTGCAACCAAATCTTTAAGCATAGTGGTAACCAGGACAAAGTTGATCCGGATGGTGTTCCTACGCATAGGTGCCATGACCTACAAAACAGAACAAAGATGAATCTCTCCTGTCTTTGAAATAGGTTAGTCCAATGCAAGATGTATGCAATGTTATGATGTCATGATAGAAAGCACACCAAAAGTATCCACAAATAGAAAACATGGCAAAGGCACACAAGTAACACAAAGAGCCCTTAGATTTCAGGCAGGCAAGGAGCTTAAGTACTACCCTCTTTCAGTTCAGTTAGTTCAAACCTGTCCTAAAAATAGTAACCGGGTTCTAGAGGATCTCAATATCACTGACTACCCTCGATCAGTCATAATTCCAGTTTAGCAACATTTTCTTGCAGCCGGAATCATCGCGAGAGTTTAGTCTCAATGAGCGTAGCATACTGCTACTGTTCTATGGCCAAGTTGGTCAATTTAAAGGTTCTAAGGTCAGTTGGTGCTTAATGACCCCTTAGAAGACCCATATTATCCTTGTTCCAACACAAGGGATATCAGTACAGACTAAAGTGCCACACCAACGTAGCTACTGCTTCAACCGTATCGGACTATGCCGTACAGTTCCCTCACAGTTTATTGCTACTTACCTAAAGGGTGTCCCCCAGATCCGGGTTAGGATCTATAGTAACTCCGATACAAGCCCACAAATTTAAAGCATACAAAGCAAACAATTGAAAACACAATGATATAATCCTAAGGTACATCCCACTTATTAAGCGTCCCCAGCAGAGTCGCTAGTTCTGTGATACGGTGGGAGACAACTGACTGTTTTCTGAAATGCTGGTTTGCATTTTGTGTTTGTTTTCGCAAAATGTCGCGGTAAGCAAGAGTCTCCACCGAATTTTATTTTATCCAACAAGGAAAGGAAAAAAGCATAGAAAAATTCCTTTTTCGAGATATTTCTCGGGTTCGGGGGGTAGATTATAGAAAGGGAAGGTGTTAGCACCCTTTCTATCCGTGGTTATCCACAGGCTCTTAGGTACTTACTCATATTGTTTTCAAAATTGCTTTTCTTTATGTTTGTGGGTTTGAAGAAGTTTTTGTTTGAAAGGTGTAAGTGTGAAAAAGATTTTGTTTTTTGAAAGAGCAAGTACTCAAGAACCATCTATCTACTCGAAAAAGGAATCGTTCTATGCTATCTTCCTTTAGACAATGCTATCCCACTATTGATGAGTATGTAGCATCGTTGTTGGAGTTTAAGGGTCAATTCGAATTTAGGGACGTGCGGTCACCAAAGCAATGTTAGGACGCCTTAGCGGTAACCCTAATGTCTTAGATCATTTTATCCGAGGCAACCGTTTCGAGAAAACTATGATCTATGGACAAGAGGGCGACCTCTAAAACTTCTTATACTCAATGACCGTGTACGAAGGCAACCAAGTGCGGTGTACCCTAAGAGTGCGCATGTGCGAGTGTGTCGTTTTCAGTTAATTTTATCTTTGTACATATTAATGGTGGTCTAAGTTGATTTTAGGTTAAACATTCATTCTTGTCATGCATCCCTATTATCAAACATCTAACAGTTTATAAGTTGCGGAAATTAAATTGCGGAAATTTAACTAACTATTACAAGGCGTCGAGTATTTACATCGCCAAAAGCAACCCTTTGAAATTAAAATGCGGAAAAAAAAATAAAGCGATAAAAATGGTTAAAGTCCTAATTATCTATTACATTCCGGAAACAAATACAATATTGAAATAAAATGGATCGCGTGTGGGAAATTAAATCGGGCACAAGTTTTTAGGGTTTTGACCCTTTAATTGTTAAAGAAAATATTTTTTGGTTATTTTTGAATTAAGAAAGAAATTCATCTAGGTTAATTATTAAATTAATTAATTAATTAATTAATTAATGAAAATAAATATTTTTGGACTTTTTTGGGTATTTAAAGAAATAAAATAAAATTGATCAATGTTAATAAAAACCTAATTGTCTAAGTTAATTTTAATTATTGCAAAAATATATTAAAGTTATTCCTAATTAAAACTAAATTAATTAAATTAATATTGTTAACAAAATAAAATACTGAAATTTAATTTAATAAAGAAAATATTTTTTTGGTTTTTAATTTTGTGAAGAAAAAGATTTGATTGGTTAATGATTAAATAAAGATAATAAACAAACAATTAAAATAAACAAATAAAAAAACTAGAAAGAGTTAGGAGGTGGGCCTGATTAGGAGGTTTGAAAAGCAAATTCCATGGCCCAATTGTGTTGGCCAGGCTGACTTTTTGAGATCCAGCGTTGCACTTTGACTTGGTAGCATGGTGGACGTCCATCTCTTGGCCCTCAGATCTGGCCTAAGGCCATCTGTCCATTGGAGATATGGAGGCGCATGATAGATCTCAAGCTGGCATCAACACTTAATTACCTGAAGAAAAATAATAACAAGGCATATGGGGGACCTGGGATTCGAACCCAGGTCCTGTTGGTACTTGGATGCACGCCACTACCACTTAGCCACTTTGTTTCAATTGTCAATATATTAATCAATAATAATAATATGGGATAATGGGTTAATATGCCAAAACAAAAAATAAAACGCGCGAATATTTGAACCAACCACAGGGGGAGTGACACGTCTCCATCCCTAACCTCCAGCCCTGTAATTTTTACCTGCGGATTCAGATCCGCAGCTGAATTCGTAGGTCAATCCTAAAATCAATTATAGGCCATGAAAATTCCTCTCAAGACCATGGTTATGCTCGTCTTCCTCCTCCGGTCATGCCCGTGGCCATTATTGGAGCTGATTTTTCCTGTAAAAGAAATGCCCAAAAAACAAACCACAAAACCCTAGATTCGGCTATGGGGTTACAAGTCAGATAAATGCAATTGGATGATATAGAAAGCTTGGAAATTTGACGATAATCATGAATATGCAAAGAGTTTGTAAGAAAGGTGCAAGAATAAGGATCCACGAATTCAGACGAAAAGCGGTTTTTCGACACACTTACAAAGCTTTTGAGCGTGTATGGGAGCTTGCTAGGGGTTGGTTCTGACTCTGTGAACCTCCAACAATTGATTGATATTGAGTTTTGCTTCTGAATTTGCCTCCAAGGATGATTTCGATTTCACACTTTTTTGTCAATTTTGCAAGTTTGGTTCTCAGTGTTCTTGCAGCCTCCAGCCTAGTTTTCGTGTGCTTTGGCTTGTATATGTAATATGCAATGCATTAGGTTAACATTTGTGGATTAAATCCTTGCACCTCAATGCCATGGGATTTGATTTGATCCACCATTGAAAGCTTGCCTAATTTGTCAAAAACTCAATCTTTTTGCACATGGAATGCTTGATACGAATTTGATACACTTGATGATGATGATTCAATCCTGAAATAGCCAAGAAGAGATCCAATAATCAATGTTTGGATTTTATTTGATTTAATTTGATTAAAGATGAAATAATTCATGAAAAAATCAAATAAAATGATAAAATTGATAAATGGATACAAGGCTGAAGCTAAGACACGTGTATAATGTGGAAAGTCCAAATCAAGTGGAAAAGAAAGGTCCCATTTGACAAAATTTGATGTTTTGGGGATAGTTGACTTTTGACAATTTTGCAAAAATGCCCAACTTCAACAATGCATAACTTCTTCAATTTTGAACTTTTGGAAGTATTCTTGGACTTTTTAGAAAGCTTGAGATGTCCTACAACCAACCCTTTTGGTCTCATCTCATTTTGATATTCCATGCTCAAGTTATAAGCTTTGGAAAAAAAATGTGTTTTTGTTGACTTTCAAAAATGACCTATAATGTCCAAATTTATAACTTCTTGTGAGTGCATTTTCTGATCTTGGGGTATGAATATTGATTATAGGAAATTTCATCCTCTTCAAAATGAGATTTGGATGGGTCATTTCTCATAAAGTATGAAAAAGTTATGCTTGGTCAAAGTTGAGTTGACTTTTCCTACAAAACCCTAATTTAGCAACTTTTGAGTCTTGATGAATTTTGAGGAATCCTTGATGAATCACGATCAAACCTTGATAAAATGATGAAATATCCTTCAAAATGATAATTTTAACAAAAAATCTTGAAGTTTTACTATATTTGGGTCACAGTTGACTTTTGCCCTAGCATAGTCGATTTTTGGACCCTTTGAGCAATTGACTGAGCAAACTTCCTCCGCAAGGCATGAAATTTGACATGGATGACCTTGAGAACATATTAGGACATTAGGGATCATTTGAAATCATTTGGACTCAAGGATCTTGATGCAACACAAAACCCTAATTTGGGGTTGACTGCCTTAGGAGATAGCTTGACTGACCCACTCTTGAGCAAACTTGAGTAACTTGGAGATTTTTCTTGCAATGTTTTGAGAAATATGAAAGGGAAAATTTTGGGGTACAACAAGTACCCTGAAGAGGCATCCGTCACAGATAAGAAGTTCTTGAGAAGGTTTTCAGCCAAGTTCTTTCTCAATGGTGGTGTATTGTATAGAAGGCATCATGACGGTTTACTGCTCAGATGTGTTGACAAGAAAGAAGCAGCTAGAATCATTGAAGAGATACATGAAGGTGATTTCGGGACCCATTCCAACGGGCACACCATGGCTAAAAAGATTTTGCGAGCAGGTTACTATTGGTCCACCATGGAGACTGACTGTTACAATCATGCACGAGTTTGCCACAAATGTCAAGTCTATGCTGACAAAGTGAATGTGCCGCCAATAACTTTGAATGTCTCGACTTCCCCTTGGCCGTTTGCAATGTGGCGAATAGATATGATCGGAAAAATTGAATCGACTGCATCCAACGGACACTGTTTCATTCTGGTTGCCATCGATTATGTTACAAAATGGGTTGAAGCTTCATCCTATGCCAATGTCACCAAGCAGGTGGTAACTCGGTTCATTAAGCACAATATTATTTGTCGCTACGGAGTTCCTGAAAAGATCATTACTGATAATGGGTCTAATTTGAACAACAAAATGATGAAGGAGCTTTGTGAGTCCTTCAAAATCAAGCATCATAACTCTTCCCCATATCGACCAAATATGAACGGTGCCATCGAAGCGGCCAATAAGAATATCAAGAAGATTATACAGAAGATGGTGGTAACCTATAAAGATTGGCATGAGATGCTTCCTTTCGCTTTGCATGGTTATCACACCACTGTGCGTACTTCGACTAGGGCAACCCCATTTTCGTTGGTTTACGGCATGGAAGCAGTGTTGCCGGCAGAAGTGGAGATTCCTTCTCTTAGGATCATGAGGGATGTTGAGCTGGATGAAAGTGAATGGGTACAGAATCGGTTGGATCAGTTGGAACTTATTGACGAAAAGAGGTTGGTTGTTGTATGTTATGCTCAGGTATATCAACAAAGGATGGGGAAAGCTTTTGATAAGAGGGTACGGCCTCAGTGTTACAAGCCAGGCGACCTTGTGCTAAAAAGAATAATTCTCCCCCAGGGAGATCCCAGGGGCAAGTGGGTTCCGACTTATGAAGGTCCTTTCGTGGTCAGAAAAGTTTTCTCTGGAGGAGCGATGATGCTCACGACTATGGATGGAGAGTATTTCCCTCTCCCCGTATGCTGACGTAGTTAAAAAATACTTTGCATAAAAAAAAGAAAAAAACCGCTAAACTGAAAACCCGAAAGGGAGGTTTAGGAAAAAAGAGGGTGTCCTGGCGAATCGAAAACCCGAAAGGGAGATTCAGGAAAAAGTTAGGGACTTAAAGCAAATGACTACGCTCGGCATGAGCTCGAAGCTAATCCAAGAATGATCTGTCTGAAAGCAGGAAGATAAGAGTCATAAGAGTCATAGCAGAGTCGGGACTTGATAGATATTCACATTCACATTGCCATTTGTAAACACTTGTTTGCTTTGATTTTGTAAATTACTTGCTTCCAAATGTAAATGCCTTTTTCACAGGCTGATTTATCAATAGAATATCTTCTTTCAAGTATACGTATACTTTTCTTTTCTCCCTTTTTACTATTTTGTTTACAAAAACGTTCAATATTTTGATAAGCATGTGCATATAAACTTTGTGGGCCTTACACGAAAATGGTAATCTAAGTCATGGTTGGTTGATCGCTTGAAATACGGATAACAAACACAACTACTATTGTGCAAGGGGCATGTTTGGTTCTATGGTTGCTGGTTTCTCATTCACTTTGCTGGTGGATGCTTTGCCAATTTTGTTTCACAGCTCCGTGTTGTTGGTAAAAGTCATGGGTCAGAGTAATATCAAGATTACGGTAGATTACGAGATCGGCGAACCTAGTTGGACTTTTTTTTCTTCTTCCCCATAATGGCTTTTATTACGTTTCTTTGCCGCACTTTCATGTGTTTTCTTGATTGATTGTTTTAGCATTGTCTGCATATAGGATTTTGTTTATGGCCGAATGTCAGTCTTGATGCATTGAATATTTTTGCCTTGAAGAAATTGTTTCATTTTACTTAATCCATCCCGTATCACTCTTTAATCGATTTTTTGGGCATTTTGATACAAACTGTACTAATTCTTTTGCTTAGCCAAGAGTTTGAAGGAAGGAGTTTAGCTAAAAACGATGACTGTAGTGGTATGCTTTTGAGTAGAACCCCCCGTTGATGATGTACAGGCATTGTTTCAATCCCCAAACACCAGAGATATAAGGGAGTTAGACCCTTGTTAACCCCTCTGAGCCTTCGAAGTAGGAGTTTCTTTTCCATTCAAAAATAAACCTTGTTTTTTAACCAAGGGAAGGGTAGATGTTTTATTAATTTGACCAAGCATTCAAATTTCAGAAGGATTGTCCCATTTGAGGATCACCACATTTTATGTTTCGCATCATGAGATTAGGAAAAATGTCTAAACCACGATGTTCATTTCCTCACAAAGTCCTGAGGTCGAGATCGAATCGATACAATAATGGATATCCCTCGCCGACCAAGGAATGAGGCATTTGTTTTCTTCAAAAAAAAAAGAAGAAAGAAAAAGTTCAAAGACCTAAAGTCATGCTAACTTGTTCGAAGAGGAAAGTATGAATGAGAAAGAAACAAAAAGCCCCGCTAAGTCGGAACTTGAAAACAAGTCGCTTAGGCAAAAGTTAAGGCATCCCGCTGGACTTCCAAAATTGAAATTCAAAAGATTTTGTCCAGGAAAAAGTTAGGGAAAAGAGAGCCTAAAAGGCCGAAAAATATTACTCAATAAAATTTTCATCAAAAGAAGAGGAACAATAATATCAAAAACAAAAGCAGTAAAAGTTAAGTGACAATCATGTTGGAGAATTTGTCGTGATCACTCTACCATTATAAATACTTTTGAAAGATGAATGCTTGTGATAAGTCAGCTGAACTTAGGACAGGATAATATCACGAAGAGGGTGGGCACCAAATAACTTGAGCCTTGAAAAACTTTTTTTTCTAAAAAAACCTCGAACCAGGCCACGTTACAACCTCTAAAAGTCCTAACTGAAACAAGGGTTTAACTCGAAAGCATACTACAACAGGATAACGTTTCCTAAAACTCCCAAATATGTGTTGCATATCCATGTTGTTATCTTATCACTCGCATCTTGACTCGTTTTTGAAAAAAAGAAAAGAAAAAAAAATAAGTTTTGAAATTTTTGCACTCTAGCCAGTGATTCATTCACAACAGAGATGCGACACTTTGTTAAGGTTTTCAACTTTAAGGCTTAAATAATCATCGCATCAGGTCTGTCATTCCCAAAAGAAACATTTTTCTGCATGCAAAACATTTGTTTGACATCAAAAAGATTTTACACATTGAACACCTGTAAAGAGCTTAATGATTGTCAGGAAGGGAATATTTGGCTTTCTTCTGTTAGACCGAGCCCAGGTATGAATAGGACTTTACCTATCCCCGGTGAAGTTTTGTTTCCTCAACAGATCTTTGTTGCCCCATAAATATTTTTCAAGAGAAAGGCTTTATTCTGAGACTTCAAGTTTGAATATGTCGCATATCCCCAACGAAGATGCCAACAGAGATCCCTCGCCACGACTTCTCATTTCTCAGCCAATTTGTTGACTGGGGCATCCTTATGTTAAGATCTTTCCTTATCCCCAGTAAGGTCGATGCTGTGTGACTATCTGCATGATCCGTCCAATAGTTGCATTCCAAGAAATCTCTCTCCAACAAAAATCTTCAACAGAGTTCTGTATCCCCGGCGAAGTCCCGTTTCCTCAACAGAACTTTGTTCCCCCAGCAAAGGTTTTCACCTCTCACGTCGGGTTTGTTATCTTGGTGTCATCATCAACATGGCCGCACGCTGTCTTTTCCAGAGATTACAGTCTTGCCCTGATTTTCTCCCTCAATGTCTAATCTTCTCCAGAAGCTACAATGTCGATCTGATCTTCCCTAGGAGTTTGCAATTTATTTTTGTAGCTCCTCTCAGTGTTTGTGGCCCGTTTCTACTGGTTGCTCGGTTGTTATTCCCCGCGAGGCTTCATCTCTTTGAGGTTCCCTCTCTAGCGGTTCCCCCTATTTTCTCCTCTCCTTTGGATTTTGCAATATATTTTTGCAAGTCATGTCAGATTCTGACTTCTTGGTTATTGGCTTCTCAATTGGCCATTCCCCAGTGAAACTTTTAAACATGCATCATTACATTGCATCTACCTAAACACGTAGCATTTCCTTTATATGGAGCATTGCGCTATATAAAAAAGAATTCAAACATGCATCGGAACATCAGCCATTATTGTTTATGTTGTCCCCAGTGATTTTGCTAATATTTCATATTAAATCCCCAGTGAGGTCTTCGTCCTCATGATCTCAGTTTCCCCCCATACCAATATCCTTTTGACGTCAATCATTTGTTTGTTTGAGTGTCTACTCTTGACTGTAGTCCACTTTCGCCCTGGCGCGGTCTTCTCGGGTTTAGTCTTCACTACCCTCTCCGGTTCATTTCAATGTTTATTGATGCACGTTTCGAATACCAGTTTCGTCTTGATATTCGCGTTCATCAGGTTTTTAGGTGTACGCCCTAACCTCCTTGCTTTGGGTTGAGCTTAGAGTTTCGTCTCCTCACCTCGCGCATGAAATCCAGTTTCATCCTGGTACTCATCTAGTTTAGTTTCGCCTAACTAGTTTTTGAGTCGAGTTTCGTCTCATTTTTACTTTCATACCTTGGACCCTTTGACGGTGTTCGTTTACCGAGTGCAGTGTTCGTACTGCGTCCCTGGTTTGAAATCAGTCTCTTGTGTTCCTTGGATTCTTCTATCAGTTTTCGTTACTGTTTATCCATTGATCTAAGACCAGCAGGTGCTTTAAGAAACATGCACTCTCATCACTTTGCTATGGGCCGAGTTTCGCTTTGTTACCCGTGCGCGGAATCCAATTTCGTCCTGGTACTCATCTAGTTTAGTTTCGCCTAACTGGTTATTGAGTCGAGTTTCGTCTCGCTTTTGTTCCTCATTTCTGGGATTCTCTTAGTTCCTTCATACTGTTTATCTTAGTTGTGATTATCAAGTGCTCTTAGAATTACGCACTCTAGCCACTTTGCTTTGGGTCGAGCTCAGAGTTTTGCCTCCTCACCCGCATACGTTTTTTCTCCAGAGCTTAGTTTCGCCTATACTCTGTGGTTTGAGTTTTATCTCACCTTTTTTGAAGCCCGGTTTTTCCCTGGCACTTTTGTCCGAAAGTTTAGTTGCGTCTACTCTTCTTTGTTTTCGTTCTATTTCAACCTGCGTTACAACTTCATTTTGGCGCATGTTTTGGGGATTTTTCAGCTTCTTTTTCTTTCTCCTTCAAGAGTGTAAATTTTCGGGTTCTTTTGTATTCAATCATCTTCAACTCTGAACGCTCGAAAGTTGTCACTTTTCTCACTTATCATGTTGAAGATATTTGAATAGGGGCAGCTGTTGCACCCCAAAATTTACCATCTTGATTTAGGGTTATGTTTCATCATGAATATCATATTGCATTGCATTCATACATTGTGATGGGATCAAAGTACTTTGGTTATCAAGTCTTCCTCAAGCCTTGAAGGTTGATTGCATTGACAAGTTTCTCAAGTAGAATCTTGTCATCTAAACCTCCCGATCTTTCAAAGATCAAAATTTATTGCATATCTCAAGATATTTTATCATCTCTTTGGATCATCAGAGGATTGAAATTTGTGTTTGATTATAGGAAGAATCACTCTTTGGATTCACCAGTCAAATTAGGGTTTTGTTTGAGCAAGGCTATTGATCAATGTACAAGTCTTTATTTGGAAGCTACAACATCTCATTGGTATTTGGAAAGTCTTTGTACAAGAAATTGGTCAAGATGCTCAGAGGATTTGAAATTTTGGAGATGATTCATCAGTCTCCTAAGGTGTTAACCAAAACTAGGGTTTGGGGTTTCATCAAGATTTCTTGAGAATTTTGAAGTGAAACTTTGCACATGGCCTCTATATGTTTGGAAGATCATATGTTTGAAGTTTTGATAATCAATTTTGAAGGGAAGTGGATCAATTGATTCAAAAGGGCAAAATGGTCATTTTGGTAAAAATCAGTCAAAGTCAAGGTTGACCAAGTGAACTTTTGGTCAACCATCAATTCAAGGACGTACTTTTCATATTTCAAGTCCATTTTGATCATTGGATCAAAAGAGATTGAGGTTTGGGTTGAAACTTGTTCATGAAGTATGCTTGGAAAGATAAGAGGATGATATTTCATCTCCTTTTGGTTTCATGTCCAAATTGGCAAAGAGTCAAGAGTTATAAAGTTTGGAAGTCACAAAATTATAGGTCATTTTCCAAATTTAGTGAATTTCATGTCAAATTTTGAGGACCTTAATGGATTCAATTTCAAAAACTAAAAGCTAAGGGATCGTAGATATTTTCAATATATTTCTAAATTGTACTCATTTGTGTCCAAATTCAAAAATATGAGCAAGTTATAGACTTTGGAATTTTGAGGCATTTCATTGAATTTTGACAAGTATGTAAAATGGCCATTTCTTGCAAACTCAAGTTTTAGACATTCCTTTTGCTTCTAATCAAGCCCATGAGCAATTTGTGACATGCTGAGGCCCATCATTCCCACCATTTCGTGCCTCATTTGGTTTTGCACTTGTTGGATTGAAAAATCACAAAACTTACTAAAATGTGCAAATTCACCAACACTCTCCATTTCAAACAATCATGAGCTGGCACTTTGGGCATGTAATTATGACTTAATTTGGCTCACAAAAAGCACAAAAGGCAAGCAAATGCACGAGTGAAACGCAGGCTCCATGTGCATCCTCATTTTTGGCCAAAACTACCAAACTTGCCCTCCAACAGTTTTGAGTGCCAAATACTACTTCTATCCTCTTACCCTCGTGATATATAACAAAAATCAAGGCTCAGTTGTAGAGGAAGAGGCTCATAATCGCTACATTGAAAATCTGAAAATTTCCAAGCTTCCCTGCAAATTGCTTCGAATCTCTCTACTTCTTGGATCATTCTTCAAAATTCTCGGTGATTCAGCTTCAGTGAAGTAAGGAGATCAAGCCTGCACCATTGGATTGCTTCTAGAGTGAAGGAATCATGTTTCCAGATTTCACATCCATGTGAGTTTCTTGAACTTTGATTTATGTATTTCAACTTGAATTGATGATGTAAATCATGTTCATTGAGTTGCTAGTTGGCCAATCACTAGGATTGATGTATATTTGAGCTTTGATTCAAGCAGAATTGTTGAAATCATGTTCATGACTTGGATGTTTGCAGTGAGTTTTTTCAGTTTTTGAGACTTTATTTCTTGATCCATACTTGATCTTTGAGATTGATTCAAATTGCATAATGTAGTATGATATGCTAGCTTTACTTTAACTTGATTTCATGGATTTTGGTTGAGAAAAGAGCATGATTGATGGATCTGAACATAGGCTCATGAACTACTGTGTTGCACGCATTTTTCCCTATGTTGGAGGTAGAAGATGAAGTGAGGTGGCGCGTTGTGATTGGCTTGATTCAAATTTTAATGCATTTCATATTATTTTATTTTAATTGATTTTCTGATTTTTATTTATTTTTGAAAACAATTTAAAAAATTCTGAAAAAATCATCACAAGTCCAAAATAACTTCTACTATCTTGTGTAATTTTATTGGAATTTTTAAAAATGTATTGATTGGTTTAAAAATTCGTAAGTTTAAATAATTGTTTGTTTAAAGAATATTTTTATTTTAATAGTTCTTTTGATCTAAAAATTCCATAAAAAATGTTTTGAATTCATAAAATAATGTAGAAATTGATTCTGATTTTGGTTTAGCATTTTTTCTAATTTTTATTAGAAATTTAATTTGAGAAGTTTATTTGAAATATTTGTTTCATAATTTTTGTTTTAATACTTCCTTTAATTCAAAAATCCTCAAAAAAAATCATGCAAACTTATTTTTAATCATAGAATTTGAATATATTTTTATTTTGACCTTTTTGTGACTTTTGGCTAGGGTTTGCATTTTTGCCTTTAAATGATAGTTTAATTGTTATTTGTTTGATTGATTTTCATTTTAATATTTCCTTTAATTCAAAAATTCCACAAAAAATCAGGGATGTGTGTTTTTAATTCTAATATTTGAATATAATTTTGGTTGGATATTTTTCTGATTTTTGCATAGAATTTTATTTTGAGATGTGATTATTTGCTTAATTGATTAATTGTTTGAATTTGATTTTAATTTTGGCTTTTCTTTAATTCAAAAAATGTGAAAAAATATGTGTTCTGACATTAGGGTTTCCTTGTGGTTTGCATAATCTTTTTTTGAATTGTTTGAATTTTGATCTCACCTAATTAATATTTAAGATTAAAATTCAAACAATTAGGGTTTTATAGCTTACATTGCAAGTTTCATTTTCAAAACCATTATGCCCTTGATTTTCAATGGAATTTAAGTCTTGATTAGGGTTCATGGGTGTATTGTGGATCTGAAAACCATTTTTCTTGAATTATTTGACTTGGTTTGATATTTTTCCATGAATTATTTTGAAAACTTGTCTAGTTTTGATAGTTTGGCCAACTAGTTTTGAACTTTGGGCCTCATTTGATCCCCTCCTCAACCATTCATGAATTTAAGACTTACTTTCTGGCTTCTACACACTTCAAAGATGCTAAGAATTTTTTGGTTTGAATTATAGATCCATGTTTCTATTTTTGATGTATTTTTGAAGTGAAGGTACCCAATTAATGTTGCACATCTTGTTGCAATTTATTTGATGGCCAATGAACTTGAGTGAGGCCTATAATTGGGAACCTAATGATCATGTTGGATATGTTCATCCAAATAAACTCAAGTCATTTCACCTAATGCCCTATGTTTGAATGATTGGGCCTTTTGATGCATTGTGTGGGATTTCTCTCCTATTATGCTTGTGAGTTGTGTTGAAATAATTGAGTATGATTGAATTGTGTTTGCTACTGACCTTCATGGTCCTTGATTGTATTCTTCTCAAGCTTCCATGATCCTTGATTGATATTCAATTTTCAACTCAACATGGTGATAGAAAGGAGCACCAATCCCCTAATTCTTTTTTGACCAAATTGTGCATATGCTTGTTTCTTTTTGTCCATCATATCTAATGTTTTGACAGTTGCTATCATGTTTCCTCATTTCATTATGGTGTCATCATCCATCCCTTATGTGAATCATCATTCTATTTATGGGAATACTAACTTGGCTGTTGAATGTGCAAGGTTCTTTGAGAATAGTTTTCCATTTTTTTGGCTTGAGGCTACTGTGGTCCACTTTATTTGTGGAACGCAACTTATTATATTGGCACTGATTTTGTGCTTGGCATATTTGATAGACTATGCAGGATATGTATATATGATTATGAATTCCATACATTGCCCATGGGGTCTGTTCATATCTGAAAATCTCAATACTTACATCCTGATGGCGTAATTTCTGACTTAATTTGTCTGTTGATGCCAACTTGATTGAAGTTCTCTGGGTTTCTTTTATTCTTGCTCAGTTTCTACGGATAGTCATCTGTTTGGTATTTCACTATTTCCTTTCATCTATTTTCATTTTTTATAGTTCTATTTTGCATGATGGGACCTCTGTTGCTGATATATGTCAGGGGGCCCTCTATTTTTTGTCTGATACATGTGTTGTGTTTGCTTTTGATCGACGAGTCACTCAATTTAGAAATTGAGATCACGACTTCACTCTCAGTGCATGGTCCCTATAAGATGTTTATTTCTTTTCTTCTTTAATTGTTGATCGATGAGTCACTCAATTTAGAATTTGAGATCACGACTTCGCTCTCAGTGCATGTTCCCTATAGGAGATTTATTGTTTTTCTTTCTTCTTTAATTGTTGATCAATGAGTCACTCAATTTAGAAATTGAGATCACGACTTCGCTCTCATTTCTTGTTCCCTATAGGATAATTTTGTTAAGATTCCTTTGACATGTTGATTAAGGTAGGAATCCATGTATGCTAACATAGGGTAGGATTTTCCTTTATCCTCAACCTTAGGGTCAACCATTGTATGATAACATTAGGAATAGTGCTAGGCTAGTTTCCCTTAGTTGTTTTTCCTTCCTTTGCATTTTGCATCTTAAAACAAAAATTGTTTTCTTGGAAAATTATAAAACACCTCTAATAAACTCAAACCCTTCTTCAAGGTAAAAGATACAAATCAATCTTATTTGTTTGTGCACCTCTTGGTTTTATTTTTAAACCTCTTAGCCGATGTTTCGCCATCACACATTTGTTTGAAGCCGATGTTTCGCCATCGCACCTGTTTGTTATCCTACTTTAATTCTCAATATCATTGTTAGGTGTGATATTTTGTTATCCGTTTTATTGATGTTTTGCCATCTTTACCATGATATCTCGTTATCTTTTAGCCGATGTTTCGCCATCGCACACTTGTTTGAAGCCGATGTTTCGCCATCGCACATGTTTGCTATCCTACTTTGATTCTCAATATCATTGTTAGGTGTGATGTTTTGTCATCCGTTTTATAGATGTTTTGCCATCTTTACCTTGATATCTTGTAATCTTTTAGCTGATGTTTCGCCATCACACACTTGTTTGAAGCCGATGTTTCGCCATCACACATGTTTGTTATCCTACTTAGATTCTAAATATCATTGTTAGGTGTGATGTTTTGTCATCCATTTTATCGATGTTTCGCCATCTTTACCATGATATCTTGTTATATTTTAGCCGATGTTTTCGCCATCGCACATGTATCTTATCCTACTTTGACTCTCAATGTCATTGTTAGGTGTGATACTTCAATTTGATGTTTCGCCATCTTTGACATATTACTTTGATATTATCTAGTCGATGTTCTACCATCTCATTCGTTTGTTGTTTCATTTGATGTTTTGCCATCTTGACTGTTTTTATTGTCTTAACTAAAAAACACAAACCAACTAAAATATATTAAGCCGAACTACGGCTGCTCTGATTCCTTAAAAGGGATACGTAGGCAAAGGGGTAGGGCCCAACTGAGCATAACTTTTGTTTTCCCTACATTGTTTTCTTTTTCTTTCGCATGCATTCCCTTTTCAGCTTTAAGCCATAGACATAGGTTTTGACCACACCCATTAGATTAGACAACAAGAGTGGATACCGTAGAGTACTACAGGCGTGTGGGGTGCTAATACCTTCCCGTCGCGTAACAGACTCCCTTACCCGATCTCTCGGTCGAAAGACCATGATTTCTCCCTTTTAAGGTTTTCTTGATGTTTACCTTTCCCTTTCGGCGGGATAAAAGACGTTCGGTGGAGACTTCATCGATGTTTCATTACATCCAGATGACATTTGGCCGGGTGGTTTCACAACTCTATAGAGGATGCTGATAGTGATTGTGACTTCGACAGATGGATCTTTCCTACCATTGACAACGGGCTCAACAACTGGAAAGCGGAAGGCATTATCTCTATCTCCTTTAGTCGGGAGTAATAACTATTTCTGTTTTATTTCTTTAAGAAGTTTGGTTATGTAATTTCTTTTAAAAATAATGACTTTAAACCTTATGTCTTGCCTGGGGCATAATGGTTCATTTGTTAAGGGTTATCATTTCATATGTCATATTTTCATTTAATGAAAACATTGTACGTTTTACATTCAAATTTTGTGCTCTCTGTCTTTCTTTTACTTTATTGAACTTTTGAATATCTATGTGTTCTTACACACACCCACACACTATATTGCAGATCCCCATCCACTCCGAATCTCGTTGAAAACGGTCCTGCTATTGCCGTTTATGACTTTGAAAATCCCATCTACCAAGCCGGGGACGAAGGTGAGGAATATTGTGAAATACTTGGAGATCTTTCCCGACACTTAATACAAGAAGAAAATGCTATCCAACCGCACGAAGAACCGATCAAAGTGGTACACTTGGGTTCTGAGACAAACAGAAAAGAGGTCAAGATAGGCGCCAACTTAGAGGGCAGTGTCAAGAACAAATTGATTCAGATGTTACATGACTATGTTGAGATATTTTCTTGGTAATACGAGGACATTCCAGGGCTCGATACTGATATTGTGGTTCACTGTCTGCCGATAAAAGAGGGTTGTTCTCCAATTAAACAGAAAGTTCGTCGCATGCGTCCCAAGATTTCAGAGAAAATCAAGGTCGGGTTTAATACCCTGGGAGAATTGACTTGGGTGTTTTGTGTTTTATCTCAATTGTTGCGAATAGCAAGATTTGCCACCGACTTTTCTTTTATCCAATAAAGGAAAGGGTGAAAAGAACAGGAAATACCTTTCGAGAATTTTCTTGAGTACGGGGGGTAGGTTATGAAAAGGGAATGTGTTAGCACCCCTTTAATCTGTAATTATCTACGGGATCTTAGTTGCTAGCTCACTTTGAAATCCTTTGTTTGTGTTTGGTGTAAGTTTGAAAATATTTTGAAAACGCCTTTGTTTCGAAAAACTTTGTAATGATTCTCGTCTCTATAAGAATGTATACAAAGTGTTGGTTTTGAAAATAGTTCAAAGAGATGTTTATTTTTGGAAAGATGTTTTGAAAGTGTGATTGTAGAAATGGGTTTAGTTTTTGAGCAAGCAACTACGAGCATTCTACCTACTCAAAAAGTCTTAGTTTTTTTTCCTCCTCATTTAGATAGTGTTGTCTTACCATTAGTTAGTAAAAAACCATATCATTGAATGTGAAGGGACAAGCGTGGGTCATCGTACAATCATAGAAGGAAACATTGTAAGATATCTTAGCAATTTGTCGTAGGGACTATGATCGTTTACTAAAGGCAACATCAAAGGGTCATCGAGAGACTACGATCTTGTAATCGAGGGTCTTTGCTAAAGCATCCCATATTCGAGGGACATGACTATTTTATTCAAAGGCAACAAGTGTGAGTTAACCCTAGAGGTGCAAGTGTGCGAAGTTTTTTATTTTCATTTAAATTGTCTTGAATTAGGGTCATCTATTGTTGATTTTAAGTCTTTCCATATACACCCTAGTTACTAGCAATAATATTGAAAGCGATAAATTGCGGAAACTAAAAGTCCTACGTAATTACATCATTTTAGGGGATGGGGATACAAATTATAAATGGGGATTAAAGCAATTAAAACCTAAGTATTATTACAACCATATTGAATAATGCAAAAATAAAATAAAATATGCAAGAACATAAAGATAATATAAAAGAAGAGAGAATTGTTTTTTGTGGTTTTGGATGGAAGAAGTTTTAACCTAACTAGTTAAACTAAATTAAACAGAGAGAAGTAGGTTAATGAAATTCCTAAATTCTAAGTTAATTTAATTAAAAAAGAGTAAATTCAACTTAAACCTAAGTCTAAATCTATTTTAATTAAATTAAGAAAAGAAAATGTTTTTGTTTCAGGGTTTTATGTTTGAAAGAAATTAAAGTAAAATGGAAATAAAATAATAATTTTAGTCTAAGTATTTAATAAAGTATTTTTTTTAATATTTTTTTAAATAGAAATAATAAAAATAATAATATTAAAAGGAAATAAAATAAAATAAAATAAAATAAAAAATTGAAAGTCAGGGAGGTTAGAAAAGGAATCTTAGAGGTTAGAGAGTAAAAAAACAGTTTTTGTTTGGTTTAGGCCCAAACTAATTTTTTTGTATAATCAGAAATAACAAAAATAAAAATGTTATGTTGGGATGCATATTGTTTAGCAATTAGGGGGGGGGGGGGGGGGGGAGGAAGGTAAAAACGAATGGCCCAGTGGAGGGAGGCCCAGGCGCGCTTGTTCAAACAAAAAAAAAACAAGTGAAAAATATGAAAAATGCAAAAGGTCTCGCTGGGGCTCGAACCCAAGACCTTATAGAGGTATGCCTTACGCGCGCGCTTTCTGCTACTGGGGTGGCTTGTACATTCGGTATAGAAACAAGTTGCAATAAATATAAGATAAAGCAAGTCCATGATTGTACTTCATCTTCTTCCTCGTGCCAGCCATAACTCTGTAACTTTCTCAACTCTCAACCATTCTCAAAAGTATGATCATCAAACTTGTTAGAAATTTCATCACAATTTCAAATATGTAAATAACTTAAGCAATGGATCAAAGATGAGAACGAATTTTAAATGGTACCAAATTTAACTGAACTTTTTCAAGAGAATCAGGCTTAAAATTCTCACTACTCAGGCAACATAAATGAATTCTAAGGACATGGTTAGTTTCAGGGCTGTGATGTCTAGATTTTATCTTTTAAGATGGAAGCCAAATGATGCTTGTATGAAGAGTTAGCATTTCAGAAAACTCACCTTGTAGATGGAGATCGTGTTTTAAGTTTGAGAAACCTTCAAGGTGTTTTAACAATCTAGTTAGCTTCCTTGAGTCTCCAGGAAGCTATTGTAATGCTTACTTTGGATTGAGGATGGCTGAAATGTTCTGGAGAAGTCAAAGTGCAAGCTTCAGTTTTTGAAAATAGAGGATGATGAAGATGGAGTTACAAAAGTTACTCAGGTGTTTGAATCACTTCTATATAGTGTATAAATGATGTTTGAAGGGTTAAAATGAAAAACGCACGAGGGAATTTTAAGCTTGGATTTCAAAACTAGAAATGACAAATTTTGAAGTATTTTGGTGGTTCTGTGTTTGAGGAAGTTTAAGGTAGTTTTTAGGCTAAAAAAATCGTTTCCTTGGCTTGCAAATGATGTCTCAAATTATAGGCAGGAGGTTTGGAGGAAAGAGAACATCGGATTTACAAGTTGCAAAGTTATGGCTATGTTTCTTGATTTTGAAGCAATCTTGAAGAACATGGTTTCAAGGTGAAGTACCATGCCCTCTAGGGTGGCTAGACACTTTAAACATGTTTCTTCTGATTGTTTATGTTTAGTGTGATCATAACAAACAAGTTAGAGACTCAAGAAATTGACTTTCTAATTAAAGTGAACTTTTCCAAAATGGAAGTGTGACCTTTCTTCCCTAAATGGCAAGTCAACTTGGACAAAGCTTGAAACACTTGGAAAATTGATTAATAAGCTGAGTAAACATTAAATTAAGGAGTGATTTGCATGTTAGAAGCCTTCAAAGCAAGATTTGTGCAGCATGGTTAGAGATTTGGTCAGGTGTTCATCACAAAAATGCCTTGTAATTCAAGAATGAATTCCCAACTTCCCCTCTTCAATTCTCTTAGCTCACAAATTACCTCTTAAAGTTCTTTGACATTTTGGGAAGCTTGAAACATCCTCTACAACATTCATGTTTTCTACTTTTGCTAAATCAAATTGGAGCTATGTGAAAAATGGTCACGAAGTTGGGACAAAAATCTGCCTAAACTAGGTCAAAATTTCACTAAGTGTTTAAGAAAAAGTGCATGACTTCATGGGCCTATAACTCAAAATCTTAGTATTTTTCAGATATGAGTCCTTAAATACAAATTTGTAGATCTCATAAAGATCTACAACTTTCATGTTGAAAGTTTTCTTTGAATCATCTTGGATCTTGGTGAAATATTGGCATGAAGTCGTGAAATTATCATGTACAAAAACACTTAGAAAAATTCCTAAGTCTTGAAAAGTTTGACTTTTCAAATTTACTTTTGACTTTATTGATGATCAATCTTCATATATTTGAATGTCTTGATGAATCTTGACTTTTGAGACTCAATTTTGATCAAAAAGTCAAAGTTTATCTTTTGGTGTATCAGTTGACTTTTCATCAGTTGACCAAATTTCATCTATCAATTGTTTGATCTTGAGAGGTGAATTGAGTCATGAAATTAGATAAAAATGATGTACTTGAATCCCTTAGATGATGTTTCAAACCAATAATTCATGTTTTAGCTCAAAAGTCAAAAATCAGTCATTCTAGTCAAAAACCCTATTTTTGACCATTTTGCCCTTTTGATGATTTGCACACTTTTCTTGACGAATTATGATCCAAACTTGATAAATTGATGAATATGACTTAAAATTGTTGATATTGGTCAAAAATCTTGAATTTTGACTGTAAGTTGACCATATTTGACTTTTTAACCAATGTAGCTGATTTTTCAGTCATCTGATCAATTGACTAAGCAAAATTGTGATTCAAGACTTGAAACTTGAGATGAGTATTCCTAGAGGTCTATAATGATCTATGAAAGTCATTTGAGACATTAGAAGTAAATTTTTCCTTGTGAAAATCAAAACCCTAATTTGGGGCATCATTGTTTAGGAGGTGGTTTGACCTAGTAAAACTTGTGCAGCCTTGAGCTATTTGAAGATCTTGTGAGAAATGTCTTGAGAAAAGAGAGGGAAAATTTTAGGGTACAATAACTGCCCCTGTTCAACCTTCTTAAACCTAAAGATTTAGATTTGCGGGTCCTCCATTCGTGACTTGAAGGTGGAAGATGATTGAACACTAAAGTGCCCAGAAATTTGCACTCGCTGATGCATGAGGTAATGTGTTGGTTGATTGTATCGTGAATGAGCTTGAAGATGCCATTTGGAGAGGTGATAAAGAGTTATCGAAGATGGGCGTATATATGCCATCCATAGGTGACATAAAATTGTTTGAGATGAGCTTATATGACATCCATAGGTGACAGAAAATTGTCAGAGATGGGCTTATAGACGCCATCCAGAGCGACTGTTGGTAGATATTAGAAGAAGTACAATAATAAATCTTTGGTCGATTTATACTGAAATAACATATGTCCTTCTCCTATTTTTAACTGTAATAAATAAATCTAACCCAAAAGAGGTATTTCGTTCTCCTGTCTTTAACTAGAAGAAATAAATTTAACCCAGAAGAAGTATTTTGTTCGCCTGTTTTTAACTGGAAGAAATAAATCTAAACCAGAAGAGGTCTTTTGTCTGCTTGTTTTTAACTGGAAGAAATAAATCTAAAACAGAAGAGGTCTTTTGTCTGCCTGTATTTACCTGGAAGAAGTAAATCTAAACCAGAAGAGGTCTTTTGTCCGTCTGTCTTTAATTGGAAGAAGTAAATCTAACCCAGGAGAGGTCTTTTGTTCGCCTGTCTTTAACTGGAAGAAATAAATCTAAACAATAAGAGGTCTTTTGTTCGCCTGTATTTAACTGGAAGAAGTAAATCTAAACCAGAAGAGGTCTTTTGTTCGGTTGTCTTTAACTGGAAGAAAAAATCTAAACCAGAAGAGTTCTTTTGTTCGCCTGTCTTTAATTGGAAGAAGTAAATCTAACCCAGAAGAGGTCTTTTGTTCGTCTGTCTTTAACTGGAAGAAGTAAATGTAAACCAGAAGAGGTCTTTTGTTCGCCTATCCTTAAATGGAAGAAATAAATCTAAACCAGAAGAGGTCTTTTGTTCGCCTGTCTTTAACTAGAAGAAGTAAATCTAACCCAAAAAAGGTCTTTTGTTTGTCTATCTTTAAATGGAAGAAGTAAATCTAATCCAGAAGAGGTCTTTTGTTCGCCTGTCTTTAACTGGAAGAAGTAAATCTAACCCAGAAAAGGTCTTTTATTCGCCTATCTTTAACTGGAAGAAATAAATCTAAACTAGAAGAGGTCTTTTGTTCGCCTGTATTTAACTAGAAGAAGAAAATTTAACCCAGAAAAGGTCTTTTGTTCGCCTGTCTTTAAATGGAAGAAGTAAATCTAACCCAAAAGAGGTCTTTTGTTCGCCTGTGTTTAACTGGAAGAAGTAAATCTAACCTAGAAGAGTTCTTTTATTTGTTGATTAATTCTTTCCTGAAAAGGGAAAGGGTTAATTGTATGCGATATCATGATGTATGAAATAAATTGCATAGTGATGCTCTCAACAAAAATGAGATTGTGCTATATGAATTTTGTATGCATATGTTATGATGTATGAATGTGTAATGTTATTGAAATGTGTCTTAATCTGGGAATATAAATCCCTAAATACTGTTGGGAAGTTTCGGAAAGCTGAATCCCGGACTTCTGCTGGAAGCGAAGAGTCTGTGTATCTTCAAATTTGTTTGAAGTGTTTCCGTTGGGGATTACTGCTAATTTGCTTGAGGAAACTCTGTATGGGATGTTGATTTCTGCTTGAGAGGTAGGGTTTAGGAACTTTGGTTGCCCACTATTCTACTGGGGAATTTAATTCTCAAATACCCTGAATGGGAATAAAAGAGATGACTAAACTTCCGATTTGTCTGGGGAAGATAAAGTTAACTGATATCTGGTCGGATCCCAGGCTTTGCAGTAACTTTTTGGGGATAGTATCAACTCTACTGAGGAAGAGGAGTTTTGTCAGTTGATTTGTAGTAGTCTGAGGAGTAAACTCAAGCTGGGGGAGATTGTAGTCTGTTGGGGAAATAAATATTTTAAGGAAAGTATTCTGGCGACCTTACTGGGGAAGTGAATTCCTCTGGGGAAGAACTTTTGCAAGGTTTCATTCTCAACTTTGGAAGACCAAACTCGGCTGGGGAAGATAATTTCTAGGAGATATGCGGATCGGAATTCTGGATGGAGAATGTATGAATTCACTCTGGGGACAATCCAAATCCTTCAATAAACACTTATTACTGTTCTTGTGCGTATATTTGTTAACAGTTAATTAATGTTCATATGTATATGTTCATTCAATTTTAGCCATTGGACATTTTTGCAATCAAAACAGAAAAACAAACATTATGCACTTAAAAGTATATCTGTATTGATAATTTTCCTATAAACAAGCGTTTTTGTACAGGGAGACAAAAATCCCAGTAAGAGGAAGTCGTCGAAGGAAAGAAAAGAATACAAAGTGAAATCGAAAATGTATAGCCATGTGTAAGTGATCTCATTAGTTTCCAACTCTGTTATTTCCCCTATGTCTGCGAACATTATCCCTCGCTGTCGAAAGAAGTTGATTGAATTGATCTTGCACCATTTGAAATTTGACCTTGGTAATAAAACTGGCTATAATAATCCAATGGAACATAGTCGTACGATTTAATCCTTAACTTTTGCCTTGACCGACCTTTCGGGTTTTCAATCCACCAGGATACCCTTTTTTGCCCAAGCATCCCTTTCAGGTTTTCGACTTGCCGGGTGTAAATCTTTTGTATATATCCCTAATTTTTGCCCAAACCTTTATGGTTTGCCGAGATGCCTTTATTTTTGCCTAGGTATGTCAACCTAGCGGGTCATTCTCATGCGTAGTATTTTTTGACTATGTTCGCATTCACAGGATGTGGGAAATCTTCATCGTCCATAGTGGTTAACATCATAGCACCTCTAGAGAATACTTTCTTGACAACAAATGGGCCATGACAACAAATGGGAGTCCATTTTCCCCTGGGATCACGTTGTGGTAAAATGATGTACTTTATTACCAAGTCGCCATCCTAGTATACTCGAGGTTTGATCTTGTTATTGAATGCCTTAGTCATACGCTTTTGATACATTTAACCATGACAAATAGCAGCTAGTCTCTTCTCATCAATCAAGTTCAACTGATCCAATCTTGTCTGAATTCATTCATCTTCACCTAAGTCTGCTTCTTTCATAATTCTTAGAGAAGAAATCTGAACTTTGACAGGCAGGACAGCTTCCATGCCATAGACTAAAGAGAATGGGGTTGCCCTAGTTGATGTTCATGCCGAGGTACGATAGCCATGAAGAGCGAATGGTAGCATCTCATGCCCGTCTTTAAAGCTCACCACCATCTTTTGCACAATCTTCTTTATGTTCTTATTAGCAGCTTCCACTACGCCATTCATATTAGGTCTGTATGGAGAAGAGTTGTGATGCTTGATTTTGAACTGCGTGTAGAGTTCAGTAATCATGGCATTATTGAGGTTGGTTCCGTTGTCGGTGATGATCCTTTCAGGGATGGCGTACCGGTAGATGAGGTTATGCTTAATAAACTGAGATACAATATTCTTGGTAACTGAGGCAAATGAAGCAGCTTCGACCCATTTGGTGAAGTAATCAATGGAGACGAGGATGAAACAATGTCCATTAGAGGCAGTGGGCTTGATTTCTCCAATCATGTCAATGCCCCACATTGCAAATGGCCAAGAAGCGGTCATGACGTTTAAAGGTGTTGGAGGTACATGAACCTTATAGGCATATATTTGAAACTTATGGCAAGTCCTTGAGTGGTGGTGACAATCAGTTTCCATAGTCGACCAATAGTAACCAGCCCTCAGAATATTCTTGGCCATAGTGTATCCACTAGAATGAGTTCCGAATATACCCTCATGCATGTCTTCCATGATCTTTTCTGCCTCCTTCTTGTCCATAAAGCAGAGAAGTGTTGAATCATGGTTGCGTTTGTACAGGATCCCGTTTCTTAAGAAGAATTTGGATGAGAACCTCCGCAGGAATTTCTTGTCATTGATTGAGGCTCCCTCAGGATATTCTTGTGCTTCAAGGTACTTCCTCACTTCATGATACTAAGTCTTCTCCTCACCACTGTTAATCTCATAATAGTGCGCAGGTTCGTCAAATCTTTTGATGGTAATTCTAGGAGCTTTGTTGTCCCAATTGACCTTGAACATGGATGACATAGTTTCTAAAGCATCTGTGAATTGTTTTTCTTCCCTCGGGATATGTTCAAAGGTGACCTCCTCGAAGTATGGGATCAAGGTTAGCACAAGCTCTTTGTAAGGGATTAAGTTTGGATGCTTGGTATCCCACTCTCCTTTAACTTGACTTACCACTAGGGCTAAGTCTCCGTATACACTCAAGAATTTGATTCTTAGGTCAATGGCATCCTAAAGACCCAAGATGCATGCTTCATACTCAGCCATGTTGTTGGTACAGTTGAAGCAAAGTCTGGAAGTGAAAGATGTACGGAAACCTTTGGGAGAAATGATCACAATACCAATTTCGTTACCCAATAAATTAGAAGATCCATCAAAAACCATAGTCCATCGGGATCCTTGTTTTGGTCCTTCATAGAGACCATGCTTTTCACAGTCAATTATCAGCATGATATTCTCGTTCGGGAATTCAAAGTTCATAAATTGGTAGTCATCAACAGCTTGATGGGTCAAATGATCCTCCATCACACTTACCTTGATTTATTTTTGTGTAGTGTATTGGATTTCATATTCAGTCAAAATCATTTTCCGTCTAACTATTCGTCCAAAGAGAGCTAGTTTTTCAAAGATATATCTTGATGGGGGTCCATCTTAGAAATAAATAAGGTAGTATGAGTCAACGTATATTGTCTTAGCTGGAGAGCAGCCCATGACAAAGCACACCAAGTTCTCTCAAGCAGTGAATATCTGGTTTCACAGTCGGTAAACGTTTTGCTAAGGTAGTATATTGCATGCTATTTTCGGCCAGACTCATCATGTTGACCTAGCACACACCCCATTGAATTCTCTAATACAATCAAGTACATAACAAGAGGTCTTCCTTCAACTGGAGGCATCAAGATTGGTGGTTCTTGTATGTATTCATTGATCTTGTCAAAAGCTGCTTGCCAGTCGTCATTCCATCTAACTACTTGATCTTTCTTCAACAATTTGAAGATTGGCTCACAGGTAATAGTTAAGTGAGAGATAAATCGGGCGATATAGTTGAGTCGACCTAATAAACCTCTGACTTCCTTCTCAGTACAGGGAGCTAGCATCTCTTATATATATTTGAATTTTGCATGGTCGACTTCAATACCGTTTCCACTGACGACGAAGCCTAGGAGTTTCCCAGACCTTACTTCGAAAGTGCACTTGTTGGGATTTAGCCTCAAATTGTATTTCTTTAACCTTTCAAATAGATTGTGTAAATGATCAAGGTGCTCTTCCTCAGTTTATGACTTTGCAATCATATCATCAAAACGGAATGACCTTATAGAAGAATATGCCCCATTGTGTAACAAAAGTGGTTTTCTACTTGTCCCCAGGTTCCATTTTTATTTGGTTGTAACTCGAGAAGCCATCCATGAAGGAGAACGCCTTATGTTAAGTAGTGTTGTCAACTAAAACATTTATATGTTGTAGAGGAAAGTCGTCTTTAGGGCTTTCCGTATTTAAATCTCTATAATCTACACACATACGAACCTTTCTGTCTTTCTTCGGCACTGAGACCATATTTTCAACCCATTAGGGATATGATGTCACCGCCAGGAAATCGACATTGAACTGTTTCATTACCTCAGCTTTGATCTTCTCAGACTTATCTGGCAGCATGCGATGAACCTTTTGCTTGACCGAAGGACAACCTTCCTTCATTGGCAGACGATGAACTACAATATTAGTATCAAGCCCCGACATATCTTCATATGACCAACCGAACACTTCAACATAGTCGTGCAACATGTGGACCAATCTTCTCTTGACGTTGTCTTCCAAATTGGTGCCGATCTTGACTTCTTTCTTGTCTGCCTCAGTACCCAGGTTTATCACTTCAACTAGTTCCACTTGTGGTTAGATGTCCTTTTCCTCTTGTATCAGAAGTCTGGCGAGTTCCCCAGGTATTTCACAATCTTCTTCACCTTCATCTTCGGCTTGATAGATTGGATGTTCAAAGTCATAGATGGTGTAATACGGTGGGAGAACTGACTTGGGTATTTTGCATTTTATCGTAATTGTTGCGGATAGCAAGAGTCTCCACCGACTATTCTTTTATCTAATAAAGGAAAGGGTGAAAATAACGGGAAAGACCTTTTGAGAATTTTCTTGAGTTTCGGGGGTAGGTTATGAAAAGGGAAGGTGTTAGCACCCTTTTCATTCGTATTTATCTACGGGATCTTAGTTTCTAGCTCACTTTGAAATGCTCTGTTTGAAATGTGTTTGTGATTGTTTTGAAATTATTTTTGAAAAGGTGCCTTCGTTTAGGCGAACTTTGTAATGATTCTCATCTCTATAAGAATGCATACAAAGTGTTGACTTTTGAAAATATTTCATTTGGAAGTGTTGGTGTATTTTAAATGATGTTTGGAAAATGGTTGTGAGCAAGCAACTATGAACGTTATACCTACTTAAAAAGTCTTAGTTCATTTCATCCTACTTTAATATTGCTATCTTACCATTGATTGATAAGAAGCCCTATCATTGGATGTTAAGGGACGGGAATGGGTCATTGTATAGTTATAGAAAGCAACATTGTAGGACACTTTATCAATTTGTCTTAAGGGGCTAAGATCATGTATGAAGGCAACATTTGAAGGGTCATTGTGGGACTATGATCTTGTATTTGATTGTTTTTTCTAAAGTATCCCACATGCGTAACATGGCTACTTATTCTCAAGGTAACAAGTGAAGTTAACCCGAGAGGTGCAAGTGTGTAAGGTGTTTGTTTTCAGACATTTTTTTTCTTTGAATTAGGGTTTGCTACTTGTTGATTTTATGTCTTGCCATACAAACCCTAATTACTAGCATTTATATTTAAAGCGATAAATTGTGAAAATGTAAAATTCTATGCTATTACATCATTTTGGGATGGGGGTACAAATTTACAAATGGGGGAGCAAGTAAATAAAAATGTAATTGACTATTACAACCATATTGAACTTGAATAAATAATGTACAAGAATGTGAGATAATGTGCAAGGAGAGAAGAAATTATTTTGCTTAAGTTTTTGTTATGAAAAGGTTTTTGACCTAAATAAACTAAGAAGAAAATTAATTAACTTGATTTGAGAAACTAAACCTAATTTAATTAAGAAAAGAAATTGAATTTGATTAAGAAGACAAGTTTTTTAGGGTTTTATGAAAAGGTTTTTATCTTCATTACTCCAACTAAAGTGAATAGAAAAATTAATTAAATCCCTAAATTCTAAATTATTTAAATGAAAAAGAAGATTTAAAATAAAACCTAAGTCTAAGATGGTTTAATTAAGAAAAGAAGTTCATATTAAAAAATGATTTTTGGTCTTTTTATTTTAGAAGAAATAAAATATAAAAAAAACTAAAATATAAATAGTAAATAGTAAATATTTTTTTGATATTTTTGATTAATACAAATAATAATAATAATAATCATAGTCATAATAATAAAAATAATGAAAGAAAAAAGATAAAATAAAAATTAAAGTGAGTCAGGAGGGTGTAAAAATGAAATAGGGTGTAAGTGAGTAAAACAATTTTTGATTAGGGTTGGATCCATTGTGGTTTTTTTTGTAATCAGAAAGAAAATAAAATAAAAAACTTGGTCTGCATGTTGTAAGTGAAAGAGGGGTGTTGCTGAGAAAAATGGAGAAAGTCCCAATGGATGAAGCCCAACGCGCATGTTTCAAACAAAAAGAAATGAAATGGAAAACATGAGAAAAATTACAAAAGGTCTCGCTGGGGCTCGAACCCATGACCTTCCATAATAATGCCTTTACGCGCGCGCTCTCTACCACTGGGGTGGCTATACATCCGGTGTTATAACAAAACCATAAATATATATTACAAAACCAATCCTAGGCATGTATCTTCTTCTTCCTCGCGCCATTCCTTCTTCACCATTTTTGAATCCTGTATCTTTCTCATTTCTCAACAAAAATTAAAATTGTAAACATGAAAGTTGCTCCATTTTTCATCACGGTTCCAGAAACGTAAATAACTTAAACTATAAATCAAAGATGAGCACGAATTTTGAATGGTACAAAATCTAACCTAATTTTTTCATAAAGTTCAAACTTAAAATTCTCACTACTCAAGCAATATAACTGAATTCTAAGGATATGGTCAGCTTCAGGGCAATGATGTCTACATTTTATCTTTGAAAATAGAAAGCTAACAATGCCTATATGAAGAGATTGAAAATCATAAAACTTACCTCAAAACTGAGTTTCTTGTTTTGATTTAGAGCTCTCTTCAAGGTGCTGTAATGTTTGGGTAGCTTCCTTGAACATCCAGGAAGCTATTCCAATAGTTACTTTGAGCTGAGAGTTCTTGAAATGTCCTAGAAAAGTCCAAGTGCGGACCTCTATTTTTGAAAATGGAAGATGGTGATGAATGTGTTATAGAAGTGTAACATGTATTGGGATGGTTTCTATGTGAAGTGACGAAGCTTTGGAAATGATTTGGCCAAGAAACACATGAGTGGAATGGAAGTTTGATGTACAAAGTCAGAAATTGCACAACAATGGTGTTTTGAGGCAACTTCTGGTTTGAGGGAGTTTGAGGGAGTTTTCGGGCTTATCAATTCGTGTCTTATCTCACAAATAGTGTCTCTATTTGTAAGCAAGAAGTTTGGATGCTTGGAGAATTCAGAAATCAAGAATCACATGTTTCGGCCATGTGACTTGATTTTGAAGCAAACATGAAATGCATAGTTACAATGTGAAGTACAAAGGCTTGTAGGTTGGTTAACAGTTTGTAGATATGTTTTTTCTTGCTTTGAAATGTTTTAGAATCAGAAGAAACAATGTATGGACTCAAGGAGAGTTGACATTGTGTATAAAGTCACTTTTCAAGAATGGCATGGTTACTTTCTTCGCAAAATGGCAATTTGGTTTGGATAATGCTTGAATCAATTGGATAATAGCTCAATAAATTGTGTAAATCATTAATTATGGAGTGAACCACAAGTTTGAAACCTGTAAAGTGAGATTTATACAGCATGGCTTGAGATTTGATCCATTGTTGATCACAAAATTGCCTTGTAATTCAAGTTTGAAACGCTAACTTCATCTCTTCGATTCTCCTAGCTCAAGAATGATCTTATTGAGTTCTTGGACATTTTTGAAAGATTGGAACATCCTATACAACCTTCATGTTTTTCATTTTTGAAGAATCCAATTGGAACTATGTGAAAAATTTCCATGAAGTTGGTACCAAAAATCTACCTAACTAGGTCAAAATTTCACTAAGTGTTTTTATACAAAGTGCATGAATTTGTAAATCTATAACTCCAAAACCAAGAATTTATAGGACTTGATATATAAATAAAATTTGTATATCTCATCAATATCTACATTTTTCATGTTAAAATTTTTCTTTGAATCATCTTGCATCTTGGTGAAAAGTTGGTATGAAGTCATGAAAAAATAAGACTTAAAAACACTTAGAAAAATTCAAAGTCTTGAAAAGTTTGACTTTTTAAGATGAATTTTGAATTTCGCGATTTCTTGATGATCAAGTTTCATATTTTTGAATGTCTTGATGAAATATGATCTTTGAAACTCAAATTTGATCAAAAAGTCAAAGTTTGACTTATGGTGTATCAGTTGACTGTTCATCAGTTGACTGAATTTCAACTATCAATCAATTGATCTTGAGAAATGTTTTGAGCCATGAAATTAGTTCAACATGGTGTATTTGAATCCTTGATATTGTGATTCAAGCCATTAGATCATGTATTAGGTAAAAACTCTTGATCAACCAAATACAGTCAAAACCCTAATTTTGACCATTTTGCCCTTTTGGTGATTTGAACAATTTTCTTGGGGAATTGTGATCCAAACTTGATCGATTGATACATATGACTTTAAAATATTGATATTGGTCCAAATATTTAAGTTTAACTTTAGGTTGACCATAATTAACTTTTTACTCAATACAGCTGATTTTAGGTCATCTGATCAATTGACTGAGCAATTTTATGATTCAAGACTTGAAACTTGACATGAGCAATCTTGATGGTCCAAAATGATCCATAAAAGTAATTTTAAGTATTAGAAGCTCAATTGTCCTTGTGAAAACTCAAACCCTAATTTGAGGTATCAGTGTGGAGGAGATGACTTGACCTAGCCAATACTTGTGCAAACTTGAGTTTTTGAAGATCTTTATGAGAAATGTATTAAGAAAAGAGAGGGAAAATTTTTGGGTACAACAGCTTCCCATGTTCAATCTTCTTAAACCTGAAGAGTTAGATTGGAGAGTCCTCCATTTGTGACTTGAAGGTGGAAGATGATTGAACACTAAAGTGCCCAGCAATTTGTACTCGACTATGTGTTAGTTGATTGTGTCGGGAATGGGCTTAAAGATTCCATTTGGAGAAATGATGAAGATTTTTTCGTAGATGGGCTTACAGACGCCATCCAGAGTGACGGTTGATAGAAACTGGGAGAAGTATTAGAATAAATCTTTGGTCGATTTGTACAGAAACAACCGACGTCTTTTACTTGTTTTCAACTAGAAGAAGTAAATCTAATCCATAAGAGATTTGTTCTTTGACGACTTCACTGGGGAAATAATCACAACCAGAAGAGGTCTATTGATTGCCTATTTTTAACTAAAAGAAGTGAATCTAACCAGAAAAGGTCTTCGTTTGCCTGTTGTTGTACCCGAATTTTTTCCCCTAAGATCCCTTCATCATACCATATTGATTCAATCACAACAAGATTATGTTAAGGTTTTTAGTTCTCCTTCCTATCTTTAGCTTTGATATTTGAGGAATCACCAAGCACCTTGACTTTTTTTATTTTGTGATAATGCATGTTTTGTTTTGACTTTCCTTTTAATTAATAAAATGTAATGTTGGTTTGTCTTACTTGTTATTAATGTAGGTAAAGGAAATGTGGCTTAGCAAGTTGATCCATGGGTTCATGGGTTTATTTCCATGCCGTAGTCAATAAAGCTTGAGAAATTAAAACCTCACCATTGAAGTTGTTTTGGAAGAAATGGCATGGCAAGGTTTATTTTGGTTCACCACATTTCAAAGTTATCAATATTGAATCAAAAGTACAAGGGGTTGATTGAAGAAGTTGTCATGGTTGGACAAGGTCTTGTTCCCATTGGTCACAAATGCATATCTCTCTCAATTATCAAGATATGGAAGTTGTTTTGGTTTCTATGAGTTCTCATTATCATCCTCAATAACTTCTATCAACAAAGAAAAAGTGTTGGTACAAGAAGGTTGCTTAAAATTGTCAAAGTTCCTCAAGGCATTTTCTTGATCTAGGAGCTAGGATTTTGAACTTCAATGAAGTATATCTTGATCATATTTTGGTATTTTTGAGTGATTCTAGAAATATCCTTCTCTTAAAAGGGTTCCTAACAAATCACTTAAAAAGTTTTAAGGAGTTTTCATGTGGAAGAAACTTGATGATGAAGAAAGATTACAAGTCTTCCAGATGAACCCCCAATTTCCCATGTGTGACTTCAAATGATCATAACTTGGTCAATTTTTATCACCTTGAGCCCACTCTTTTTCCACAATGATCTTGAGGATGTGAACGTTATTCCTTCCTTTATGTGCAAAAGTAGAAAATGGATGGAAGATGCTCTAAGGATACAAAACATTATAGGTCATTTCATGATTTTTTCCAACTTCAACAATTCATAACTCTCTCAATTTTTGGAGATTTAGAATGGTTCAAGTTTCAAAATTCTATTCAAGAGGTCTATTTCATTCCATCTTTTTTGGTCAAGAGTAAATTCTAAGAGGAAGGCCATGTTTGGATGCAAAACATTATAGGTCACTTTTGAAGAAAAACTTGAAATATTTCTAAGTATGGAAAGTCAACCTTTTTTCCCAACTTTGACTCATTGCAACTTTCAGCTCAAACATCCATTTGGTTCCATTCTTTTCCCATTGCAAAGCTTGTAATCTCATCTTTCTAAAGCTTTAAGAATCATGCCCTAAGACCCCTTGAGTTGAGAATGCAATTGGTTTGAATTTAGTAACTTGAAACTGAAGTTTCATCACAAGTCAGATTTTGAAATCTTTGTTTTGGCTCCTAATCACAAGTTTTTGACGCGTTTTTTCTTCTAATCATGTTTTAGCAACTTTCCGAAAGTGTTTAGCATCATGAAGCGCATGATTTGACTGAGTTTTGATGCTAAGCAAGTCACACTTTGTTCATGCTGTAGAACCACACGATTTCCCTCCAAAATGCATCATTCACCCTTCCTTTTGATTTCTTTTTCTTCTCCTATAAATACATGAGCTATCCCATTCGTTTTCTCAAGCTTGAACAGCCTAAATCACCCTGTAAACTTGCTCCATAACTCACTTTTCTGCAACTTCGAAATCATTATTCAAGCCTTTTTTTAATCCATTTTTTCTATCAATTCACCTTCCTTGATCTTCCTTGAAGCTAACAGAAGAAGAATTGAGCCTTGAAACCTTCTGAATTGGTCTGACCAAGTCCATTTACAGTGCTCTGCAACTGAACTTTAATAGGTAAATTTCTCCATCAATTCTTCCAAACTTTGATATCATTGTGAAGCTCTAATTGCCCTGGTTCTAGTCGCAACACTTACTTTTAACTGGATACACATTTTGACCATGAAATTTCAAATCCCTTTTCAAAACTTTCCTTCCAAATTGATTGAGCTGTAGTTTATATAAGTTTTTCGCAAAGGTGTGGTTGTCTTCGTCTTGATGAGAAGAAGCAAATGATATAGGTCTGAGCTTCTGATTTTACAGTTTGAGAGACCTGTATTTCACATTGGCTGGAGGTTAAAGATTACCAATGTGTCATCTTCCAACCAATAGTGACGTGCCATTTGTATTTTTTTAAAATCTGATTTTATATGTGATTCAGTGCTTTATTCAGTAATGACCATGATATGCACAGCGCACCAGATCTCTCGGATTTGATTACTAACACATTTTGACTATCATCCATTGGTCCACATTTTTTAGTTTTTATTTTATTTTCTGATTTTTATATTTAATTGTTTTAAACTTCAAAAAATCATAGAAAATTCATTTTAAGTCCAAAAATCTTGAAAAATTATGAAAAATATTTTTGATTTTTCTCCTTCTGATTTTTATTTTTTACAATTTTATTTTGTATTTTGATAGTTTTTATAAATTTTCAATTTATTTGAATTGTTTTAAATGTTTAAAAATACTTTTATGCATTTTTAAATTCTAAAAAAAATATGGAACGATCTAATGATATTGTGACAAATATTGGTGATCTCATTTATTTTTTATTTCTGACTTTGTTTTTTTTTTAATCATTTTTGGTTTATTTTACTCATTTCTTTTAATTTTAAAAATAGTTTCTAACTTTAAAAAATTACCAAAAATTTTATAAAAATATTTGAGTTCATTTCTGATTTTTCTACGGTCTTAATTTTTCTTGATTAATTTGAACATAATTGATATTTTTCTCTCGTATTTCTATTTTAAAACATTTTAAAACCCTTTTTTAATGTATATATTAAATGTAATATTATTTTATGATTATTTTCTGACTGATCTTGGGTTGAATTTTTGATCATGAGCTTTGTTAACATCATTGGATCCATGGTATTGAGTCTAGCTCCATAAAAATGGATGAATGATTTTAATATTAGTTTGTTTAAATTTTTATTCCAATGTGGTTTATATTCTTTCCCACCCTTCTTCATCTTATCCCTTTCTTATTGCACTAAGTGTTATTGGAGAATGATCTCTTTATCATGTCTCAAAACAAATGGTGCATAGATTGCTATTGACCGGCCTCAAAATAGGTGTGATTTCTATATAAGTCCACTTACGATCGCTTAACATAGCGCTAATTTTTGTCCCGATTCGAATAAATGATCATTCGTGGCCCAAACCTATGTTTGTAAGCCCAAGTATGTTAATTTGATCTCTTTTATCTAATAACCTTGAGATTTATTATGTGGAGGCTTTGGTTCTACCAATCCTTTAATGGATCTACATCACTTTTTGTCAACGCGGATCACTTAAACATCGTTGATCATTAAATGTTACTTTTGAGAATTCAAAAATGGATGATATACTTTACATAAAGCAAATTCAACTTGTTGTGAGGAGGCTTTGGTTCTACCAATCCTCTAATGAGTTCCAAATGCAAGTTTCAAGATGGTCATCCAACTAACCACTAATTTCTAATAATTGACTTTATTTTGTGTTTTTATTTTATGCTCTTTTATGTTATGCACCATTTACTTTAGCATTTAAATTTCATGTTATTTTTCATCTTTGCTCACTTGAACATTTACTTTTATGTCATTTTTATTTTGCTCAATTGACCTTTTTTTTCTTCTTTTTGAAGATACTTAATAATAAACATGAACCATAAAAAACTTCAATGATACTTGGACTATTTGGTTACTATCCTTAGCATTATGTTGGACCATGGTCTATGTTGGAGACCTTGAGACCTTAATTGATGTTTTGTCTGGAGTTCTTGAGGTTTACCCCAACACATTGGGTTGTTTGTTTGTTTTCTGTGTTGGTTATTGTGATTACATAATTTGCTTGTAATTTGGAATTCACCCGTATACAGCTGTTACTATGCCCAATTTTTGATAATGCTTAATACACTTGAAGTTTGGTTCCCTCAAGAGGTCTAGTGTCTTTGCTTGCATAGTTTCAATCCAAAGAATGAGAATTCTATCTTGACTCATAATGTCAAGTAATGTCTTCTTGTTGGTTAGGTGGTTCTTCTCCATAGCTTTTACCTTATGCTTTAGGATAATCTCTTCTTCTCCTCCCACCTTCTTTAATTTCAAAAACCTTCTCTCCCCTTTTGAAAACTCTTCTTGTTTTTTTAACTTGAACCACTTTCATAATAAACTTGGACCTAGGTCCATGCATTTTCATAACCTTTTCATAAATAAAATTTAATAAACTTAATAATACCTTGACATTTTTGTGAGAAGACTAAAATTCAATCAACCTCATTTAAAACAATTTTTCCACTTTGGCTCTTATCTTTAAAATTTTCTCAAAATATTGGACTCTTGTCAATCCTTGTAGTGATGCGAACAACTATACTTCTACAATATGTAGTGAAGAGAGATATTTTCTTCTTGGGTGATGGGTGAGGCATTGTTGATTCTAAAATCAAGGTCATATCCTCCACTTTGAGATGATGCAAATTCTCCTTTCTCATGATTGTGGGTAGTAAGTATGTTTTCCACACGGAAAATGACGATGATGTCTTATCCCATAAATTAACCAACACACTTGTGTTTTAAAATTTTCAAAAGTTGAACTACGTGTACCCTGATCCCCTATTGCATGAAAGGTGGTACGTAGGTACTAAAGGTTCACAACTGCGGCGGGTGCAAAAATATTAAAAAATATATTTCTTTTCTCACCTCCACCATCTATTTTACATACAACATTTTATAGAAAAAATATACAGATTTTACAAAGAGGTTCCTGCAGAGTACCGTAGATGTTTAGGGTGCTAATACCTTCCCTTTGCATAACTAACCCCCTTACCTAGAATCTTTCCCCCTCTTTTTGGATTACTCGCTCTTTTCCCATTCCTTTGGAAACAATAAAGCGCGGTGGTGATTTTGATTTTGATTTGTGTAAGTCTAGTCAATCCAATGGCTTAGTCTTAAACATTTCTACCGCTACAGAAAAAATGGCGAATTCATTGGGGAAATATTGACCTCTTGCTGGTCCATCCCTAAGTGGGTTGAGCCTATCTTTTTTTATATCTATATATGTGCTATTGTTGTTGTATTATATGTTGTATATATGTTTGTCTGGACTTTCCTGGTTTTTAGGGTGCTTGGTGATTACTTATAAGTCCTATACCCGGACTTGCGCAAATTTTAAGATAGGATGGGAGGTATAGTCATGTTAACTTTGAGGGAGTAATCCCTAAAAAGGAGGAATGAGATCCCCCACTCAGTGGAGGCCCCTTTGACTGTAGTGTCGTTTACTGAGTAATCGAGAAGACGTTATGCTTTCGACCTGGGCGCCTGCTGAAGTTGAGGACCATAGAATACCTAACCCATCTTGTCCTTTTAGGTGTAGTGCGGAAGCTATGACGGAGTAATCTGGAAATAGTTGTCACGTGATACTACGCTCAAACGAGTTTTTCTTGAGAATATTACTAATTACCGAGTTAATCGGGAAGTTGGTAATACCCGAAGGAAGGATGTAGACTTTGGGAACCTCTAGAACCTTGTTTGGCAGGTGATAAGTTTTTAGACCATACCTTATGGGTAGTACCTTCGACCTCATGCTCGTGACGTTGAACCTATGAACCCTATATTTGTGATCTTGTGTGTGATTGTTGCATCATGCATCCATGCACTCATAAGCATCTTTTGAAGAAATTTTATTTCAAGGGACTTGAAAGTTGACCATTTGTGAATATCTCAGGTACCTTTAGACCATGGATTATGGAAAAAGAAAGATCGGAAAATACAGTTTCAAAGATCCCAAGATAGATGAGTTGATCATTCTAATTCCCGAGATTGAGTGTTCTACAGATTTTTAGAAGAAGTATGGATCCATCATTCCTCTCATGAAGCTTAGGATGAAGGAAGGTATTCTCTCGACCTTGTTCCAATTCTATGATCCGATGAATCATTGCTTTACTTTCCCTGGCTATCAGTTGATGCCTACACTAGAGGAGTATTATTATCTGTTGGACTTACCTATTACCGATCGTGTTTCTTTTACTGGTTTAGAGGGTGAGCCAAAACCACACGAGATTGCTGCTTTGATCCATCTGGAGAAGTCTGAGGTTGAAGCCCATATGACTACTAAAGGAGGGATTAGAGGATTACCAGCTCAGTTCTTATTTGAGAAAGCTCGTTACTTTTTCAGGATGAAGAGTACAGTCGCTTTTGAGGCCATCTTTGCTCTACTTGCTTACGGGTTGTTTTTATTTCTTAATGTGGACAAGTTTGTTGACATTAATGCTAGCAGGATCTTCATGATTGGAAACCCAGTTCCTACATTGTTGGGTGATGCTTATTACTCTATTCATCTTCGTAATTCTTATCGTGGGGGGATGATTTTCTGTTGCACACCTCTGTTATATTGGTGGTTTATTTCTTATATGCCTCACTCTGATGCTTTTTGGGATGTCATGAAGGAACCTCGTTGGACCGCTAAGATCATGGCACTTACACACTCAAATATTGATTGGTATCATCGAGCTTACCATGATGTAGAGATTGTAGACAGTTGTGGTAGTTTCCCCAGTGTACCTCTTCTTGGTACAAAGGGAGGAATTAACTACAACCCAGTTCTTGCACGACGACAACTTGGTTATCCGATGAGGGATAAACCAAATATTATTCATTTGAGTAGTTTCTACCTGAAGGAGGGAGAAGACCATAAGCAAGTTAGGGAGCATATTGCGAAGGCCTGGCGTCACATTCATAGGAAGAGTAGGAAAGACTTGGGACCTAGGGGGGCTGTTTCTTTGGAGCGTTATCTTCAGTGGGTCCAAACGAGAGATATTCAGGTAAAGATGTTGTATTCTCGGGAAACACCTATGCCTGATTTGTTTGTGAAGACCACTCCTCCCTCATTGGATGATGTGGAAGAGCTACAACTTGCTTTGGTCAGGATGCAGTAGGAAAAGGATGCTTGGAAGAATAAGTGTCAAACTTTAGGGATTTCCCATAAAGAAGACTTGAAGGAGAAAGACGAATTGATTGAGATTCTTGAGAGTCGCGATGTAGAGATGATAGAGAGGAAAGGGGATTTATTTTCCCCTAAGCCTCAGTCAGATGCTAGTTGCTCACTTCAGAATTTAGGTGATTGGAAGGAAGTTGCCACCAGATATGTGGAAGAAAACCGGAGGTTGAAAACTCAGATTGCCAGGCTCACAGAGAAGCGCCAGCGCATAGAGTGATCTCCATCAGCTTTACTTCTTAGGGTTTTAGACTTTAATTTCATCTTGTACTTGGGATTATTGAAACTTGTAATCCATTTTGAAGTTATTATAATAAATTTTTTCAGTATTTCAAATGTGTTGTTACTTCGATATTTGCAATGTGTCTATAAATCTTTAAGTCCCTTGAAATATTAATAAAAAAAATCATCATGTACATTGCATATCATGCATCATATTGCACATATTTATTGCATTTATTATACATATCCAGGTGTCTTACCAAGCTTCTTTACTTTGTTCATCAAGTTGTCTCACCACTACAATACTCGAGCTAATTTCAGAAGGAAGATGGACAACTTAGAACAAGAGAATCACGAGATGCGCGAGGAAGTTTCTGCTCTGAAGGCCGGTATAGCCAATCTCACTGCTCTGATGGAATATTTGGTGACTGCTCAGAATAAGCCACTGAGTGTTCAACCTCAATAAACAATGGTTACTACTGAAGCTCCGAATGTTTCTGCATCTGCTACTCCATCTGTTGTTCAGAATTGCATGCCTCAAGGTTGTCCATGGGGAATGCCAGAGAACTTTGTGCCTGAAGGTTTTAATCTTGGTCCTCAAGTTATTCTAGTTGTTCAGACTATTGTTACTCCTACACCTCCTGTGGTGCATGCTACTCCTGCTGCACCTCCTTCGGTGAATATGGTCCCATTTTCTAATGATGATATGCATCGTCTTTTTCCTCCACCAAGTGAAGGCTTAGGTATCTATGATAGAATGGATGATTTCCAATAACAGTTTAACAAGATGCAGAGGGAGATGAAGGCCCTCAGGGGAAAGTAATTGTTCGGGCAGAATGTGAATGATTTATGCTTGGTCCCGAATGTTGATATACTTGTGAAGTTTAAGGTCCCGGAATTCGAGAAGTACAAGGGCAACACTTGTCCTCGTGCACATATTGTGATGTATATAAGAAGAATGTCTACCCACACTGATGATCAACATCTGTTGATTCACTTCTTTCAGGATAGTTTGAATGGAGCTGTGTTAAAGTAGTATATGAGTTTGGACAATGTCAATATCCATACTTTCAATGACTTGGGAGAAGCATTTATCAGACAATACAAATGCAATGTGGACACGGTGCCTGACCTTGTTCAACTCAGGGCCATGGTCCAGAAGGACAGGGAATCATTCAAAGAATATGCTCAGAGATAAAGTGAGGTAGCCGCCCAAGTGATTCCTCCTATGGAAGAAAAGGAGATGACTAAGATTTTCCTGAAGACTCTGGGTGCTTTCTACTATGAGGGGATGGTAGCGAGTGCACCAAGTGACTTTACTGAAATGGTGGGCATGGGTATCTGTTTAGAAGAGGCTGTAAGAGAGGGCCTTTTAACAAAAAGTGAAAGTTTCAGAAGTATAAAGAAGCCATCCTATGGGTTTGCCAAGAAGAAGGAAGGAGATACAAATGCTGTTATGCAAGAGAAGAGGGTTAATCCTCCTAGAAGAAAATATCAGCTTCATCAACAGGTTTCCTCAGTTACTCCAGTTGTTGGTGTAGCTCCAACCACTGTTGCTTATCAGAGACCATCCCATCAGGGGAATCAAGGGTATAATCAGAGAAGGGAGAGTTATGACCATATCCCTATGAGCTATACAGAATTACTCCCGACATTAATTGAAAATAATTTGGTTCAGACCAGACCACCTCCCGCTATACCATCACCATTGCCTTGGTATTACAAGGCAGACCAAATATGTGCTTTTCATCAGGGAGCACCATGGCACAATGTGGAGAACTTCTATCCTTTGAAAAATGAAGTACAAAAATTGGTGAAGTCTGGTATCTTATCTTTCAAGGATGTTGGCCCTAATGTGAAAGATAATCCTTTGCCCAAGCATGGAGGAGAAAATGTTGTGAACATGGTGGCTGGTTGTCTAGGCGACTTCCAGATTTTCGATATTAAATTGGTTAGAGGAGATTTGGTAAAAATGCATGCAGACCTCTATGAATTTAGATACTATATGCATGACCATGCTGGTTGTGCTATTTGTAGTACGGATATACAGGGTTATGACAAGATAAAGGATGATTTGCAGGAGATAATGGATGAGGGCCTCATCCACATAATCAGGCATAGGGCAGAGTATGAAGAGGAAGTAAGCATGGTTTATGGATGTCGTGGAGAGTTCATAATTTTTGAAGTGGAATATATGAATGAGGATCTTGTACAATTGCATGTCAGATGGAACATTAGTATGGACCTTGCCGAATTTGCTGCCGGGACTCTCGAGGATGTTCAATTGTAAGGAAAGGTATTCAGTTGTTATTAGATAATGGAGTTATCAAGATTACAGGCCAAAGGGATGATTACCATGAGGTTAATGAGATTGAGGTTTTTTTGGCTGAAGAAGAGTCAGATGATGAGTATGCCTCTACGGATGAGTTCTTCCCCTTGGATGAAGATATGTTTTCCAGAGATGACTCTAATGACTGAATGTGTTGAAGAGGGAGTAAATGTTATTGTGCCTTGTTTTGGTGCACCTACCCCTTTTGAAGTTGAATATCATGGCAAGCCAGCTATTGCTCCATTGGTGATTAGTTTGTCGGGTCCTGTCCCCTACAAGTCAGACAAGGCTGTACCCTACAAATATAATGCTAAAATTTTAGAGGATGGTGTGGAATTTCCCATCCAGCCAATGCCTAATGTTGGAAATATTGCTGAGACTAGAAGAGTGACCCACAATGGTCGTGTATTCGCACCAGTTGTTCGTGGAGATGTTAGTACTGGAAAGAAAGTTGTTGAAAATGTTAAACCCAAGAAGGCTACGGGTGAATCTAGTGGAGCTACGCTTGAAAAGGAGGTGGACGATATTTTAAGATAATCAAGATTAGCGACTACATAATTGTAGATCAGCTACTGCAGACTCCTTCAAAATTATTTATCTTGGCTTTATTGATGAACTCCTCTACTCACAGAGAATATTTGATGAGGGTATTGGACCAAGCTTTCGTGGAAAGTAATATGCCAGTAGACCAATTCAGAAGTGTGGTAGGTAACATTACATCATGTAATAACCTGAGTTTCTGTGACGATGAACTACCCGATGAAGGAAGGAATCACAATCTGGCCCTCCACGTCTCTATGAACTGCAAGAATGATACATTATCCAATGTGCTGATTGATAATGGATCCGCATTGAATGTTATACCAAGGAGCACACTTATGAAGTTAAAATATCAAGGAACTCCCATGCGCCCAAGTGGCATTATTGTGAAACCGTTTGATGGATCAAGGAAATCTGTTATTGGTGAAGTGGACTTTCCTATTCATATAGGCCCACATTTATTTCATATTACTTTCCAGGTCATGGATATTATACCCGCTTACAGCTGTTTGTTGGGACGGTCACAGATACATGAGGCAGGGGCTGTCACTTCGACTTTACACCAGAAGTTGAAGTTTGTGCGTGAAGGAAAAGTGGTAATTATAAATGGAGAGCAGGCATTATTGATATCTCATTTGTCCTCTTTCAGCATTGTGGAGGCGGATGAAGCTGCTGTTGGAACCCAATTCCAAGATTTATCCATTGATAATATAAGAGGAAATGAGAATTCTATGGTTTCGTTTAAGGAGGCTCAGCAGGTTGCGCGTAATGGCCATAGTGAAGTATGGGGACAGATTGTTGATCCACCTGTAAACAAGAATAGAGCTAGCATGAGATTCTCTGTGAAGAATGATAAAGGTAAGAGCATGAAGCTGAAGCCTACTACAGGAAAGTATCAAGACATCTTTCGTAGCGGGGGTTATCTTCATCAAATTGTTTCCGGGATTAATGCTATTGTGGAAGATAAAGCAGAGCCAAAAATGCCAAATTATGTGACACACGGAGTTAGGGTTCAGAACTGGATCACCATTGATGTTCCCTCTTGCATACATGTTTCAAAGTAATTTGTTTTTGTTAATCTTTTTGAAAAAACTTTCACTCTTCCCAAGGTGAAAGTATTGATATTGTATGGGCTTATCTGCTTGCTTTGACTTTCAAAATCAATAATAAAAGTTATCTTTGTTTCCAAAATTGTGTTTTTTTTTTTGCTTTTTCTTGGAAAATGGTAATCAGAAAAAACCCTTTCAAAATAAATAATAACTGAAATTCAGACTACATGATCACTTGTTATATGTGTCTGTTTCTAAAAGCAATCATAAATCATATGTGCAGATTAATTAAAAAACTTGTTGAATACAATGACCCTGCACCCTCTCCCAATTTTGAATGTCCTGTGTATGGGGCCGAAGAAGAAGACTATGATGAGATTCCGAAAGAGGTCTCACGGTTGCTTGAGCGCGAGAAGAATGTCATTCAGCCATATAAAGAGCCATTGGAAGAATCAATTTGGGTTCAGAAGAAGATCTGAAGGAAGTCAAGATTGGAGCATTATTTCATCCTGATGTGAAGAGCATGTTGATTGAGATGTTGAAAGAGTATGTGGATATTTTTGCTTGGTTTTACCAAGATATGCCTGGTCTAGATACAGATAATGTAGAGCACCATTTGCCGCTGAAGCCAGAGTGTTCGCCAATCAAACAGAAGTTACAAATAACTCACCCAGATATGGAAGTAAAAATCAAAGAACTAGTTCTAAAGCAGATTAATTCCGGTTTTCTTGTAACATTAGTGTACCCTCAGTGGATTGCCAATATTTTCCGAGTACCTAAGAAAGACGAAAAAGTTTGCATGTGTGTAGATTATAGAGATCTAAATAAAGCTAGTCCAAAAGATGATTTTCCATTGCACACATTGATATGTTAGTGGATAGCACATAAAAATTCAAAGTTTTCTCGTTCATGGATGGATTTTCCGGGTATAATCAAATAAGGATGGCTCCTGAAGACATGGAAAAAACAATGTTTATCACACCCTGGGGGAACATTCTGTTATAGAGTGATTCCCTTCGGGTTGAAGAACGCTGGTGCAACGTACCAGAGGGCTATGACAACCCTATTCCATGATCTGATGCACAAGGAAATTAAGGTATATGTTGATGATATGATTTCTAAATTCCAGACTGAAGAAGGGCATGTAGAAGATTTGTTGAAGTTGTTTCAGTGTTTGAGGAATTATCGTCTACGCTTGAATCCAAATAAATGTACCTTCGGTGTTCGGTCAAGGAAATTGTTGGGCTTCATTGTTAGACAGAGAGGGATTGAAGTTGACCCTGATAAAGTCAAAGCAATTCAAGAAATTCCATCACCGAGAACTCAAAAGCAAGTCAGAGGGTTCCTCAGGCGTTTGAATTACATCTCCAGATTCATTTCCCACGTGACTGCAACGTGTGAACCGATCTTTAAGTTGTTAAAGAAATATCAAGGTTGTATGTGGATAGATGACTGCCAAAGGGAATTTGAAAGTATTAAAGAATATCTGCGTGAACCTCCTTTCTTGCTCCCTTATGTTGAAGGAAGATCATTGATTATGTATCTGACAGTGTTAGATAATTCCATGGGCTGTATTCTGGGACAACAAGATGAAACAGGGAAGAAAGAGTATGCCATTTATTATCTCAGTAAAAAGTTTACTGATTGTGAGTCACGATATTCCATGTTGGAAAAGACATGTTGTGATTTGGCCTGGGCGGCAAAACGTTTGCGGCAGTATATGTTGAATTACACTACTTGATTGATCTCCAAAATGGATCCAATCAAGTACATTTTTGAAAACCCTGCTCTCACCGGGAGAATTGACCGCTGGAAGATGTTGTTATCTGAATATGACATCGAATATCGCACTCAAAAAGCTATTAAAATAAGCGTGTTGGAAGATTATCTTGCTCACCAACCAGTTGATGATTTTCAGTTTGTGATGTATGATTTCCCCGATGAGGATGTGATGTTTCTGAAAGTGAAAGATTATGATGGACCATTTCCTGAGGAAGGTCTTGATCCTGAATCTCGCTGGAGGATGATATTTTATGGAGCTATGAATGCTTATGGTAAAGGAATTGGTGTTGTGATTGTCACTCCACATGGATCACACATTCCTTTTACTACAAGGTTGACATTTGATTGTACTAATAATATGGAAGAATATGAGGATTGCATCATGGGCTCGAGGAAGCTATTGATCTCAGGTTTAAAATTCTAGACGTGTATGGCGATTCAGCTTTGATAATAAATCAGATTAAAGGAGAGTAGGATACTCGTCACCCCGACTTGATCCCTTACAAAGATTATGCTAGAAGATTGTTACCCTTCTTTAATAAAGTTGAATTCCATCACATCCCCAGAGACGAAAATCAAATGGCGGATGCTCTGGCAACTCTGGCTTCTATGTATCAAGTGAATACTTGGAATGATATACCTCGAATTATAGTTCGGCGACTGGATAGGCCCGCTCATGTGTTTACAACAGAATAGGTAGTAGACGAGAAACCTTGGTATTATGATATCAAGCATTTTCTCCAGACTCAAGAATACCCGATTGGTGCTTCGAATAAAGATAGAAAAACATTGAGAAGATTGGTTGGCAGTTTCTTCCTCAGTGAAAATGTGTTGTACAAGAGAAATTATGACATGGTCTTGCTCAGATGTGTGCATAGACACGAAGTAGACATGTTGATGCATGAGATTCATGAAGGTTCATTTGGCACTCATGCCAATGGATATTCGATGGCTAAAAAGATGCTAAGGGCAGGTTACTATTGGCTAACAATGGAATCTGACTGTTACAAATTTGCAAAGAAGTGCCATAAATGCCATATTTATATGGACAAGATTCATGTTCCTCCGACACTTATCAATGTTATTTCTACCCCATGGCCTTTCTCCATGTGGGGTATTGACATGATTGGAATGATAAAACCCAAAGCTTTGAATGGACACCGTTTTATCTTGGTAGTAATTGATTACTTCACCAAATGCGTGGAAGCTGCTTCGCATGCTAATGTTACTAAGCAGGTGGTAATGCGCTTCATTAAAAATAATATCATATGTTGGTATGGTGTGCCGAGCGGAATCATCACCGATAATGGTTCGAATCTGAAAAACAAGATGATGACAGAACTTTGTGAAGCATTCAAGATTGCCCATCACAATTCATCTCTGTACAAGCCGAAGATGAATGGGTTTGTTGAAGCTGCTAATAAGAATATCAAGAAGATCATCTAGAAGATGGTTGTTACTTATAAAGATTGGAATGAAATGATCCCTTTTGCTTTACATGGATATCAGACATTTGTTCGCACTTCAACAGAAGCAACCCCGTTCTCCCTTGTGTATGGAATGGAAGCAGTGCTCCCAATCAAGGTTGATATTCCCTCTTTGCGTGTGATAATGGAAACCAAGTTGTCAGAGGCTGAATGGGTCCAGAACATGTTTGACCAATTGAATTTGATCGAACAGAAGAGAATGACGGTTTGTGTCATGGGAAGTTATATCAAAAGATAATGAAGAAAGATTTTGATAAGAAGGTCAAACCTCATGAATTCAAAGAAGGAGACCTCGTGCTCAGGAAGATCATGTCTTTTAATGCTGATTCTAGGGGCAAGTGGACTCCCAATTTTGAAGGCCCATATGTTGTTAAGAAAGCCTTCTTTGGCGGTGGATTAATTCTTGAAACTATGGATGCCGAGGAGTTCCCACGTCCTATGAATGTTGATGCAGTCAATAAATACATTGCTTAAAGAAATAAAAGAACAACTCGCTAAGTTGAAAAGGGCGGCTTAGGAAAAAAGGAGCCTCTCGTTAGGCCAAAAACCCGAAAGGGAGGTCTAGGAAAAAATTAGAGACATAAACAGAATAAAATTTCCCGCTAAGTTGAAAACCCGCAAGGGCAGCTTAGGAAAAAGTTACGAACTTTCTTGGAAAGTAACTACATCAGACAAGACTTGATCATTTAAGCAAAAATCTTCTTGGATCCTCACGATACTTCAACGAAAGCTGCTGCTCAGAACTTCAAAGTTTTTAGAAGGAATATTGGTCATTGTATCTCAATGTATCTTTTCCATTATATATGACCATTTTCTGAATTTTGTAATCATCAGTGGAGTCTCGCCATTCGCAGACTACCATTCTATCAATAAAATTTGAGATTTTATCCAATTCATTGTATTTCTTATTTTTATTCAGCTTACAAAGACTCTATTTATTATTGATAATAATTTTCAAAGAAAAAAGATTAAATAACAAAATTGTTTTTCAAAAAGAATTTACAACTTACTTTTACTTTAGGTTTTGTGATTCAAGAGGAAAACAAAAGTGGTGATCCCAGGAATGGACGAACTCCAGCAATTTTGGGAAGTTTTGTTTCCCCCGAGAAGGTTTTCTCAAGTCGTTTTCACTGGTATGCGGGTGAAGTTTTGTGTATTAAAGACGATACTAGTTGGCGTAAGGTGCAGTATTGGATTTGTGATCCCATTGTCCCCAGTCAAGTCTTGGTTCATTTTTTATTTTAGGTTTGCATGGTATGAAGCCTCTACCCCAGATTAACAAGCGAAGTTTTCCCTCATATGACAAAAGATCTTGTTTCCTTGGTGTGTTGAGATGGGACCATTTACTAAATGTCGCTCTTTCTGCAGTATTGGCATTATTGTTGGTATTTATTTCCCAGGCAACTAGACCAGGACAGTATATTTTCTAAGAAGTGTTGAGACATTTGTCAACCTTTTAGGTTTTCACCCGCCAAGTGATGGGTTTGATTTAAAATCCCTAGGAGTTTGACCTTTTTCTATGATGTTGACTTCTTGATTCCTAAGTAAGGCTATCCCATGGCATATTTTTTTGGAATAAGTTTGCATGATATGAAGACTCAATCCGAGATTCCCTAGTGAAGGCTTCACTTATTTGGTAAAAGTCTTTTCTCCCCATGCATGCTAAGTTGGACTCATTTTCAAAGCATTTCCCTTTCAGCAGTACTTGCATTTTGTTTGATTTCCCGATAGTCAGGCAAGGGCAATGTTTCATTTAAGAAGTGTTGAAATGGTTATCAACTTTTTTAGGTTTTCTCCCACCAAGTGTTGGGTTTGATTTAAAATCCCCATAATTTTGATTTCTTGTTGTTATGTTTAACTTCTTAACTCCCCAAGCTGTTATCCCCATGAGGTTTCATACTTTTTTCCCTGAGAAGTTGGTGCAATACTTACTCCTAATATTGAAGAACGTATCTTTGTTTCCCCTCTTCGATGTGGTGTTAGCCTCCCCAATAAAGTCAGCATGAGGTCCTCGATTGATATCTTGATAATGAGGCGTTACCTCCTCTAGTGAAGTCTGTATGATGTTCCCCCAATGAAGTCATATCAAAATCCTCAGTTGATGTTTTGCCAATATGGTTTCCATCTGCCTTATTTGAAATCCATATTGCAATCCCCAGTAGAAGTGCGGAACATGAAAATATTTGTTTCCCCATTGAATTCTGTATGTTATTCCCCGATGGAGCCTGAAGAAAGTGTTATATCCTTGTATCTGTACTGATTTGTTGCTATGATTTGATTATTTCCGGATTGTGTTCTTTCCCAATGAAGTTAAGCCGCGAAATAGGATTATGTTTCCTTAGTTGGTGCTTATTTTTCTTATGGAATGTTCATCTTGGATGTGATTTAGCCGTGTGTTGATTGTACCCGAGTTGGTTTTGTCTGGTTATTCCCTGTATTATATGTCTATTTGTCAGCATATACATGATAACACTCATACATTCATACATACATCATGCATAGTAAAATTTAGCAAATCATTGCTCATTCACACTTGTTAATATTTTGTTGACATATTACCCTGTTTCATAGAGTTGTGTTGTCCTCTCTCCAATAGAGTGTCGGCCTTAAGCAGAAAGTGTATATTCTTTCAATTTCCCCACTAAGTTATCCCTCATGGAAGATTTTTTATTTAGCCTGCCTATACAACTCTTTGTCTGGATAGATTGGGTTTCCCTCTTGAGTTTATTTCTTAAAGGATGTATTTTGGTTGATTGTTTCACTCCAGTTTATTTTTTGTTTGAATCTTTGTTTCCCAGCAATATTATTACTTTGGAATTCTGCAAGCTTCGAGCATTAGTTTGAGATTGTGAATTTATTTTGGCACGAGAATACTTTTATCTCCTCAGCAGGAATATGTTGGCATTTCCCCAGGAAGCTGTATTTCTTTCCCTAGGAAGTCATGATTCATTCCCCAGGAAGTCATATTGCTTTCCCCAGGAAGTCATATTGATTTCCCCAGAAAGTCATTTTTACAATCGTTCCCATAATCGCAAGTAGCAGATCTCTTTATTTGAGCAACTTGTACTTCCCCGTAAAAATCGACGTTACTTTTTTGTTGTTGCTATCTTCTATACGAGTGGATAGTTTGCAGTTCCTTGTGAAATCTTTGCAAGTGGTAGTCTCTTTATTTGAGACAACTTATATATTACCCTTTCCAGGAGGAGTGCCTCGGTTAAATAAGAAGTTGAGACCTGTTCTAGGTGAAACGCCATATTTTAGAGACACTTGTTATCTTTTTGCTCCCTCAGTGAATGTTGGTATTTCACCGTCAGTGAACGTCAGTGCTATGATATTTATTTTCTCTCTACCTTCAGTGAAAGTTGGTAGTTCACCTTCAATGAGCGTTGGTGATTGTTATCTTTTTTCTACCTTCAATGAACGTTGGTAGTTCACTGCCAGTGAAAGTCGGTGCTATGATATTTCTTTTCTCTCTACCTTTAGTGAAAGTTGGTAGTTCACCATCAGTGAATGTTGGTGATTGTTATATTTTTGCTACCTTTAGTGAACGTTGGTAGTTCACCGTCAGTGAACATCGGTGCTATGATATTTCTTTTCTCTCTACCTTCAATAAAAGTTGGTAGTTCACCATCAATGAACGTTGGTGATTGTTATCCTTTTGCTTCCTTCAGTGAATGTTGGTAGTTCACCGTCAGTGAACGTCAGTGCTATGATATTTCTTTTCTCTCTACCTTCAGTAAACATTGGTAGTTCACCATCTATGAACATTTGTGATTGTCATCTTTTTGATACCTTCAGTGAATGATATTAGTTCACCGTCAGTGAACGTCGGTGCTATGATATTTCTTTTCTCTCTACCTTATGTAAACTTTGGTAGTTCACCATCAGTGAACCTTAGTGATTTTTATCTTTTGCTACCTTCAGTGAAGGTTGGTAGTTCACCGTCAGTGAACATCGGTGCTATGATATTTCTTTTCTCTCTACCTTCAGTGAAAGTTGGTAGTTCCCCATCAGTGAACGTTGGTGATTGTTAACTTTTTGCTACCTTCAGTGAACGTTGGTAGTTCATCGTTAGTGAACGTTGGTTTTATGATATTTCTTTTCTCCCTACCTTCAGTAAAGTTGGTAGTTCACCATCAGTGAAAGTTGGTAATTGTTATCTTTTTGCTACCTTCAGTGAACGTTGGTAGTTCACCGTCAGTAAACGTCGGTGCTATGGTATTTCTTTCCTCTATACCTTCAGTGAAAGTTGGTAGTTCACCATCAATGAACGTTGGTCATTGTTGTCTTTTTGCTACCTTCAGTGAACGTTGGTAGTTCACCATCAGAGGACGTCAGTGTTATGATATTTCTTTTGTCTCTACCTTCAGTGAAAGTTGGTAGTTCATCGTCAGTGAACGTCGATGTTTGTCTATCTATCTTCACTAAACGTTGTTAGCTCTCCGTCAGTGAACATCGGTGTTGTTTTTCCTTTCTCTTTCTACCTTCAGTGAATGTTGGTAGTTTCGCCTTCAGTAAAAGTCGGTGTATCCTTTGATCTTTTACCATCCTCTATGAGTAGGTATCCTTTTGATCTTCTACCTTCAACTATGAGTTGGTAGTTTACCGTCATCTATGAGTCATTATCTTTTTTATCTTCTACCTCCGACTATTGAATTTGGTAGTTCACAGTTGGTTGTCAATCACTTTTATCCTGTACTATCTCCTCTTTAGCCGAGTTGATGCTACCTTTATCTCTTCTTTTGGTGTTTCACCATTAGAGTCAGATCTTTTTGATTCACCGGTGATTTATTTTCCTGGTTAGGGTTTCTCTTTTGATCCTTATTTCCTTTGCTACATCCCTAGTGGTGTTTTGTGTCCCTTTGAAGTTGTTCATATGCATTCATACTCATAAGCATTGCATGGCATCTTAGGGCCAAAAATAGGGTTTGTTTTATATTTAAGTATCTTCGATCACGTCGACACGAAGATTTTTAACCATCGTATCTCCGGATAGAAGAAACTTAAATAAGGGCAGCTGTTTTACCCTAATTTTCCCCCTAATATCCCTTCATCATACCATATTGATTTAATCACAACAATATCATATTAGGGTTTTTTGGTTCTCCTCCCTATCTTTAGCTTTGCTCTTTGAGGAATCACCAAGCACCTTGACTTGTTTTTCTTTTGTGATCATGCATGATTTGTTTTAACTTTCCTTTTAATTAATAAAATGCAATGTTGGTTTGTCTTACTTGTTAATAATGCAGGTAAAGGCAACGTGGCTTAGAAAGTTGATCCATGGGTTCATGAGTTTATTTCCATGCCCTAGTCAATAAAGCTTGAGAAATTCAAACCTCACCATTGAAGTTGTTTTGGAAGAAATGGAATGGAAAGGTTTATTTTGGTTCACCACATTTCAAAGTTATCAAGATTGATTCAAAAGTACAAGGGGTTGATTGAAGAAGTTGTCATTGTTGGACAAGGTCTTGTTCCCATTGGTCACAAATGCATATCTCTCTCAATTATCAAGATATGGAAGTTGTTTTGGTTTCTATGAGTTTTCATGTGGAATAAACTTGATGATGAAGAAAGATTACAAGTCCTCCAAATGAACCCCCAATTTCCCATATGTGACTTTAAATGATCATAACTTGGTTAATTTTTATCACCTTGAGCCCACTCTTTTCCCACAATTATCTTGAGGATGGGAACTTTACTCCTTCTTTTATGTGAAAAGTGAGAAAATGGATGGAAGATGGCCTAAGGATACAAAAGATTATAGGTCATTTCATGATTTTTTGCCAATGTTTACCTTGGGATTTGGTAAACAACCGCTGATCCTCCAAATGGTTACTTATTTGGTTACTCGCAGGATCGATCAGATTGATCCTATGGACATAGGTTGATTTTGAAGTTTAATTAATGTGGATAAGGCTTTAAGTAAATTGTTTAAAGTAAATTGCATAAAGGAAAGGCTTGGTAAAATAAACAAGGCTTGAATGTAAAGGTTCGACAGGAATCTTAAAGGGAAAAAACATGTAAAATACTGGAAAAGTAAATGACTTGAATTGATAAAATTGGTGTTTCACGCATACATTTCTCAACAATTCGTTCGCTCGCACTGGGTACTTGAATCTAAATGAGTGACTATGTATCTATTGTGAACACACGCGAGAAACTACACGTCTACTCCTATTTATACAAAAACATTCCAAGTAACCGTCGGGCAGTTACACTGCTTCGAGATCAAGCCACTTGTCACGCTCTCCATGCTCGACGCTCCAGATCCTTGCACGTTCGCACGTAGTAACTGCTGGAAACCGTTTTCCCTCCAAAGCTTTGAATTTCAAACTGCTCCACTCTGGACCATCGAACACGTTCGTCAAGAGACGTCTTCGACGAAAACTCCTTCGACGTCGAAAGCAATCAGCCTTCTTCCTTGGAAGAAATCTTCTAAGTATTTTGTCATCTTTCGACAGGCACTTCGACAGGCTTAGCCAGTCGAAAGCATCTTTCAGCTTTTCATGGCTGCCATCAATCAAAACAAAGGTGTCCAATTTAGGAGCCAACAAATTGCCCCCCAAGAATGCCTTATTTCGACTCTGAAAGAAAAAGGCATTCTTTGAAAACGCCATTCGACACCTGTTTTTCCACGCTTAGTCACAAGTTAACTTGTGCACTTTTTGTTGCTTTTTACCAACTATTGGCAATCCCAAGAAACCATCATTGATTTGATCCTAGGACGTCACTGTCAGTACGGCGTGCAGAACCAAAACATCACTTCATAATTTGTCATTATGACAAATTCAAAAAACGAGGACGCACGCTGCGTCTCTCTGTTTCTGCAGAAACGGCCAAAACAACAGGATGCTGCCACGCGTCCCACTACTTCCTGCAGCATTAAATGACATTTAATGCCCTCGTTATTGGGAATTTCTCCCACTACTATAAATAGTAGTGAATATCCCATTGTGGGACTTTTCACGCAAACTAGCCTTCAAACTCCCTTGCTTTCTTACAAACTTGTTTCTCTTTGCAGAAAAACTCTTCCTTTTCCAACTTCATCTTCATCTTCAACAATGGCTTCTGCTTCTATTGCCCCCAAGACTAACGCACCAACTGAACAACTTGCTAAGCCAAAGGTCTTTGTTACTGCTCCGGTAGTGAACGCTACAGGGAAACGAAGGGTCCCTGAACCATCTGACATCTCCGTTCGCGACGCTTACTCGCGTCACTTGATGATTCCGGTTGGATACTCCAACCAAATCTTCGCAATGTCTGGACCCATGAACCCCAGCATCTCTGAAGCTCTGAAGATCAAGAGCTACTTTCCCATCGTCGAGAAACTCAAGCCAGTAGCCTGTGCTAAGAAGGATCCAGAAGACAACGAAGACCCCACACACGAGAAGATCGACCTTCGTTTCTTCAACAGAAGTGTTAGAGTTTTTAGGTCTTGCCCTAATCTGACCTCTGACTATGTTGCTTGGCTAGCAAAGTTGGAGAAACATCAAACTCCAGTCTGGAAGGAAATGGGAATCTTTGACCTAGTAATGCTGTCGAAGACAGGTTTAAACTACTCCCCAGAGATGCTTATAGCTTCGATGCTTTTCTGGGATAACTCTCACTTCACCTTTCACCTTCCATGTGGGATGTTAACTCCCACACTCTTCGACGTAGCAGCCATCACTGGCCTTCGACCAACCGGAGATTACTTCGACCCGGAAGAGATGTCGGAGGACCAAATTGGCTTTTCTGAGACGAAGCCAACATTCACTACCTTTATCAACCATTTTCACGACAGGTCGACGGATACAGTGTCGGATGTCGAACACATAGCGTTTCTAGCCTTATGGCTAACTCGCTTTGTGTTTTGTTCGAAGTCTCTGCAAGTGACCAAAAAGATGGTCACTCTGGCCACCCAACTGCATCACCGCCAGAACATCTGTTTGGCAGAACTAATTCTGGCCAGTCTTTATGACTCAATCAGCAATGGGGTTACTCTCCTGAAGCATGTCGAAGATAGGAACAGTTTGCTACTCGCTGGGCCTTTCTGGCTACTTCAACTGTGGCTTAACGCCACTTTCGAGTCTTTCTTACCCAAGAAGACTCAGATAAATGAACAAGCCCCAGCGATAGCTAATAGACGTATCGAAGGAATTAGGCTGGCTCTACTGACACCTGTAGAAGATGGGCTAGAGTTCCAACAAACCTTCACTAACTTCGTGCTGATGTTCGCTCGAAGGAAGGAATTCATTTCAACTATGGCTCCATTTGCTCAACGAAAGGTGGGGCCAGCATGGTTTACGAGGCCACATCCAAAGGAGTCGAGTGGTCCCAATGTCGATGAGCACACTATACTTTGGGAGGCGTTCCTGACACCCCGGATCATGCCTCTTCGATTTAAAAGTTCTAAGACTCATCTGAGTCTGCTTGCCTATCAACCCAATCTGGTGTCTCGCCAGTTTGGTATCATCCAAACCCTGCCTTCTCCCATTTTCCAAAGAGAGAAATCAATGTTGTACTTCTGCAACGATTATACAGAAGAAGCTGCTACCAAGCATATCGGAAGGTATGCTGGTCGAACAATCCTCTCGCTGTTCAACTACCAGCTTAACTTCCTTTGCTCACCATCTTTTGAAGAGTGGTGGAGAAGTTATTACGCTGAGTACTTCTTCGACGAGAAGGACTTCATATCAGAGTTGCAGAAGTCTTTTGTCCTTGTGTTTGACAAAGTAAAGAAATGTAAGTTCATACTCTCACATTACTTTTTATCTTTCTCTTCGACTGTTAGCTTGTTAACTTTCCTTTTCGCTTCCAGTTGTTCGAAAACCCTTGGTCAAAAAGGCTACAGGAGGCCCACAAGGAGGGGTCCCTTCGACAAAACCTCCACCGCCGGCGAAGACTATAGCGCCGGCGAAGACAACAGGCAACCAACAGGGGGAAGGCTCTTCGAGGAGGCCTCCTGCATCGGTAACCAGATTTTCTTCATTTTTCTTCTGGCTTTCGATTTTTTATTTTCGACGTAATTATTCAATCGAATTCCTATTGGTTTTATAGGCCCCTTCGCCCAAGAAAAGGGCAGCATTGGTGATCGAATCGGGGAGTGATGACGAAAGTGATTCCCCTCCTTCTCCCTTAAAGAGGCGAAGGTTAACGAAGGACGCTTCTGTTCCTACTCCAGCTCCTGAAGGTCGAACCGTCAGAATAAAGGTTCGTGTGAGAAAGCCTAGGCCACCTGCGGTGGTCATCGAAGAACCAACTGAGGAGGAACTGAACGCTCTAGTTACCAAGCCTGTCGAAAGTGATAATTCCAGCCCTGGGGCTGAAGTCAATCCACAGGTAATCTATTGGACCCTTCTTATAACTTAGGCATAAATACCAGTATTTGATTATGTCTCTTTCGACATCTGAAGATTTGTCTTCTTCCTCTTTTTCAGGACACTACTGGAAGTTCCCCACCAAGAACTTCAGAAACTCTGGAATCTGCTGACCTTAGCAGGCCTCAGGTGCAAGATTTGGGCAATGACGAAGCCCACACTGAGCATGAGGCCAATGCTGAAACAGTGGAGAAGACAACTGAAGAACCTATGGCGGAGGAAACACAACCAGAAACGGTTCCTGTGGTGGTCTTGTCGTCAGAAGAGAATCCTGAAGGAAGAGACCAAGGCAATGGCGAAGAGAATCAAGATGCTGTTGACGAAGAGCATGAAGGTGGTACTGGCGAAGAACACCAGGATGACGCCAGCGAAGAACCACAGAATGACGCTGGCGAAAGACCCCAAGGTGAGGTTAACGAAGAACCACGAGTCGACGCTAGTACCGCCTCAGTTCAAGTCGAAGAGCAACCAAACGAGGCACTCAGCATTCAACAGCCTCCAGTCCAAGATAATACTGTGGCAAGGGTCACCTCCTCAAAGCAAAGGTCGAAAAAGGACTTGGAAATCTTGAAACAAACTGACCCCGTCAGCTACCTTAATGCAATCGTCGAGAGTAAGAGTTCTTCCGACACCAGTCAGGAAATTCCTACTCTGTCGGGGAAATCTACTGAGACTTCTCCTCTTGATGATGCGTTGGCGAAGGTCAAGGCCCAGTTCTTCAAGAGAGATTTAATGAAGGCTTTAGAGGGGGACCCCACTGCTCCATCTTGCTTAAAAGAGGTTTTGAATGCTGTTGATTTCGATGCTGTAGCCCCAGAAATCTCAGACTTAATCATGGAATTACATTCTATGATTGACCAAGTCTCAGCGGATTACCGGCGCCAACGAACTTTTAACAGTCAGCTCGAAACGCTGCATGGCAAGAGCTTATCTGCGTGGACTGCTGTCTCAAGTTCGACTTCTCGAATTGCCGAGTTGTCGAAACAGAAAGCGTCTGCACAGGAAAGGTTCGATGCTATTGAGCGAGAGAATATCTCCTTCCGAGCACAAATTGCAGAGATAGAGGCGAAGATAAACGCCAACACTGTGCTCCAGGAGGAAATTCTTTCGACCATCCCAGACGCTGAGAGCCAGACTGAGATCAAGCAAGGCCTGGAGTTCGCTGAGAGGGCCCAAAGCCTCGACGCTCAAATTGCCAAACTGGAGCAAGAAAAATCTTGGTGCAAGAAGAGGTTGGATTTGCAGCATGCTAAGTATCTTCGACTCAAGAATTCTCTTTCCTTTTGATTCTCTTTTGTAACCATCTTCTGTAATCGTTTTCGACAACAATTGCCATTTTGGCTGAAAATTAATAAAAATTTCCATTTTGGCATTTTTATGGTTAATTTAGTTTATTATTTTATTTTTATCTCTTGAAGTATAGGCTTATATTTTTTCAAATATTTACCATTTACTCTCAAGAGCCTTTTATCACCACTTATCTCTTCGACTTCATAGGCTCCACCAGAAAAAGTTTGGATAACTCTGAAGGGTCCTTCCCATTTGGGTGACCATTTCCCCATGCTTCGATCCCGTCGATCCATGGGAAGAATTACCTTCCAAACTAAATCTTCAGGCAAAAATACCTTAGGTTTTACCTTTCTATTATAAGAGTCTTCGACTCTTTTCTTCTGAAGCCTGAGTAAGTCGAGAGCGTGTAATCTCTCTTCGTCTAAATCCACCAGTTCATCTAACATCATATTCCAATAAACCTCAGAAGGAATATCATAATGCCTCTGAACTCTTGCAGATTGAAGACAAATTTCTGCTGGCAATACTGCATCATGGCCAAAAGTTAGCCTATATGGTGTTGTACCAGTGGCTTCTTTTGGAGAAGTTCGACAAGCCCATAAAATCTGGTCTAACGTCTTATGCCAATTCTTTGGTTTCTTCCCAACATGCTTCTTTATCAAGCCAATCACCACTTTGTTAGCTGCTTCGACTTGACCATTCGCCTGTGCATAGTAAGGCGTGGATGTTAGGAGTTTGAAACCTGTTTCCTGAGCAAATTCCTGCATCTTTCGACCAGTGAAAACTGAACCTTGATCAGTTGTTATTGTCTCAGGGATTCCATACCTAAATATAATGTTCTTTTGAATAAATTCAATGACATTTTCTTGGTCCACATTGACTAAAGGGACAGCTTCGATCCACTTAGTAAAATAATCAATGCCTACCAATATGTATTTCTGACTCTTAGATGATGCTGGTCGAATCTCTCCAATAAGATCCAACGCCCATCCTCGAAAGGGCCAAGGCTTCACTATCGAGTGAAGTTCGCTTGCTGGTACATGCTGGATGCCTGTATGAACTTGACACTCTTGGCAACCTTTGGCGAACTCAACACAATCTTTCAGCATAGTGGGCCAATATAGTCCTTGTCGAAACAACAACCATTTCATCTTATGGCCTGCTTGGTGAGCCCCACATGCCCCAGCATGCGTAGTCGAAAGGGCTATGTATGCTTCAGTTTCACTTAGACATTTCAGCAACACCCCTTCAGGCGTCTTCTTGAATAACTCATTACCCATGAGTACAAAACTCAACGCCCTGTATTTTGTTTTTCGTTCTGTCGGAGCTCCTGGATTTTGAAGATAGTCCACAATGGGTTTCCTCCAATCCTGGTCTGACAAATTATCAATGAACGAAATCTCGAAGTTTGAGTGATCAGCATATCCTAACCTTGTTGATTCCAAGTCTGTTGGTGATAGACAAGTTGCTCTTATCTTCTCTCGAACTTCGATTGCTCTTTGTAATCTCGTTTTTGAAATTTTATACCCAGATGCAATCTGTGCCAAGTCATTGGCTATTTGATTTTCGACTCTGGGTATGTGTCGAATATTGACACTTTCAAATTGTTTCAATAAACGATTTGCTATCACAAAGTACATAATGAGATTCTCTCTTATGCATTTGTACTCCTTTGTGACTTGCTTGATGACTAACTCTGAGTCTCCCATTATTTCGACTCGAGTTGCCCCCAATTCCAACAATATTTCAAGGCCAGTAATTAGAGCTTCATACTCAGCCTCGTTGTTCGAACAAGAACCTTCGATTTGGTACTTGAATGTTGTTGGAATTTTATCTGGAGAAATAAGTAAGACTCCTACTCCTGTTCCATTTTTATGGCTGGAACCATCGAAGTAGAATTTCCAAGGTTCTATCTCCACATAATTAATATCCTCGACTTGAATTGAGTGGTCGACTATGAAGTCTGCAACCACTTGTCCTTTTACTGCCTTCAGAGGCATAAAGGTCAAGGAGTATTCAGTCAATGCTAATGCCCACTTGCCAATTCGACTATGCAAGATAGGTTTCGACAACATATATTTGAAAACATCAAAATGAGACGAAACATAAACATCAACTGGTTTTATATATTGTTTGAGCTTTGTACAAGAGAAATACAGACATAGACACAATTTTTCAACTTCGCTATATCTAGTTTCTGCATCATTCAAAACTCGACTGAGATAATAAATGGGTCTTTCGACTCCATTCTCATCCTCTTGGGCTAACATACTTCCCAGAGTTTTGTCAGATGCAGCTATGTACAATCTCATACTCCTATTGCTACAAGGAGGCACCAAAATAGGTGGCTTAGTGAGATACCCTTTGATTTTGTCGAAGGCTTCTTGTTGCTCCTGCCCCCATTCGAACCCCTCCTTATTCAGTCGAAGTAAGGGTGAAAAGGCCTGAGCTTTCCCACTTAGGTTAGATATAAACCTTCTCAAGAAATTTATCTTGCCTAAGAGGGATTGCAATTCCTTCTTATTCGATGGCGCTTTCGCTTCTAAAATTGCCTTCGTCTTTTTCTGATTGATTTCGATTCCTTTCTTGTGGACAACGAAGCCCAAGAAATCTCCAGCTTTTACACAGAACGCACACTTCAAAGGGTTCATCTTCAGACCATGTTCTCTCATTCTTTCGAATGATTGTCGAAGGTGGTCAATGTGACTCTTCCTGGAAACAGATTTTATAACAATATCATCAATATAAACTTGCATAAACGTGTTAATAAAATCATGGAAGATAGTATTCATTGCTCGCTGGTACGTTGCCCCAGCGTTCTTTAGGCCAAAAGGCATCACGACCCATTCGTAAGTGCCTAAGGCCCCAGGGCATCGAAAAGCTGTTTTCGACACATCCTCTTCAGCAATGAAAATTTGATTATATCCTGAATAACCATCGAGCATACTCAGGTATTCGTAGCCAGCGGCAGAATCGACTAGCATTTCCGCCACAGGCATAGGATATTCATCTTTGGGGGTGGCAGCATTCAGATCTCTGAAATCTATGCACACCCTTAATGTGTCATTTTTCTTAATTACTGGCACAATATTTGCAATCCATTCGACATACCTTGTAACACGGATGAATTTGCATTTCAGAAGTCTTTCGACCTCCGTTTTGATCTTCGACAAAATTTCTGGAGCGAAGCGTCTCGGATTTTGCTTGATTGGCTTCTTTCCAGGTTTGATTGGCAACTGAAGTTCTACCAATCCTCTGTCGAGACCAGGCATTTCGTCATAATCCCATGCAAAACAGTCTTTAAACTCCTTCAGCAATTGGATTACTTCCAACCTAAGTTCTGGATCAATTTTGGCGCTGATGTAAGTTGGCCTATTCTCTGATCCTTCGCCTAAGTTGATTTCTTCTAAAGGGTCTTGTGCTAACATCTTAATGTTGTTCGCCAAGGGATCCTTTTCGAAGCCCAAAGGCTCATCGTCATAGATCGCGTCGAGCCTCTGTTCTTGCATTTCGTCTGGCATGATATCAGGAGGTCTTGGATCGAAATCCTTTCCTGGGCCAACAGCAGATAATTGTTGATCATTGGCCTGTGTGGCCATGTACTTTACTTCGGCTTCGAGAGCCGTTATCATCTTGGTTTCAGCCACATAGGCCGAAATTCGCTTCAGAGATTGTGATTCAGTCATTATCACTGAATTCACTTCCCCAACCAGTTGGTTGGATACCAGTTAGCCCACTGAATTCTATGTGGGACACGTCCTCTCTGTCCCATTGGAAACCATGCTCAGGATGCAGGTATAGGGAACAAAAGGTGTTTGGCGCTGGCGCCATGTCGAAGTCAGGAGCTGGACATGGCCCTATGTGAGCCAAGTTTTTGTCGAAATCTGTTACACCCAAGTGGTTTACTTCGCCAAGGTAGTAACTCTGATCAGCCTCTATGTTTTCGACCAGCCCATCTGGGCGCCATAGAAGCAGTCTTTGATGCATCGATGAAGGCACAGCACCTACACCATGAATCCACTCACGGCCTAACAAAAGGTTGTAGTTAGGTTTGGCCGAAATGACCATGAACATTGTTGGTCGAAGGATCGACCCAACTTTTATGTCGAGCTGGATCACTCCCATGGTGGTCCCAATGCCTCCCTCATAGTTGGACAGGACCATATTGTGAGGTTTTATTTCTTCATCCCTTTTGCCAATCTTTATTAGCACAGAATGAGGGATAATATTGATAGTGGCCCCACAGTCGACCAATATTTTGTTCACAGTGGTCTCTTCGAGCTTAGCCCTTATGAACAAAGGTTTGAGGTGATTCTTCATCGCCTCTGTGGGTGGCTCGAAGAAGCCATTTTGTTCCTCTGTAGTGCCATTGTCCATGACAAAATAGCACACTGGCCTGTGTCTGGCCATTTCTTGTTCCACCTCCCAGTCACTGGTTTCGACTTCTACTTGTCGATTGAATTCCCTGGGCAGTACTGAAACAATGTTCACCATTATATCCAGAGTATCGTCGGACTCAGCATCATCTTCGTCTTCGACTTCGCTCTGGTTAGGCCAAACTAGCCTGTTGGTAACTGGTTCTCTCTCAAGAGGCTTTCTTTGTTTCCTTTGAGGCACATTCGAACTAGTCTCTGCCTTAGGTTCGTTGGCAGCCTCCCTTTCAGCTTTTCGCCTTCTTTGATATCTCCTCCATTGGGATCTCGACATAGGATTTTTTCCCTTGTAGTTGCTGGACACTTGAGCAACCTTGGGTGCAGCAACTTGAGGATCTTTCTTCTGAATGAAAGAGGAACCTCTTGGCACTTCGAAAGAATGCCATTTTTCTTCGCTTGGCCTTTTCCGGCCAGATGTTTTGTACCAAGTATCTACTGGTACATTTGTTGGAGGCCTAAAAGTCAGAGGCCTCTTGTCTTGATTAGAACCCCTTCTGGGATCATGTCGAAGGTCAGAATTCTCCCTTCTCTTGTTCGCTGCTCTCACTCCTTGTATGTGCTCAGCAGCTTTTCTATCAAAGATAGAACTGCATCTTGGACACAGCATCACCTCTGATTTTTTCTTCTGGCATCTTTGTAAAAAATCTGCCAAGTTTTCGTTTTCCCTAGGGAAAGCCGTTTTATTTGCCTGCTCTTGCCTTATGGCTTCTTCTGAAGTTTTAGGGTCAGAAAGTTCAACCATGTTGATATTCATTGTATCCTTAGTAGCAAGAGTTAGTTGTTTCATTTGTGTCTCCAGATTCTCCGTCTGGCCTTGTACAGTGGCCAATTGGGAACTGGGCTTTGGTCCAGTTTTTTGTGCTTCAGCAGTCTTCGACTTTGGGTCTTCGACCGCTTTCTGGACAGCCTCAATTGTCTTCCTGGATAAGTTTCCAGAAAAACTGCCAAAGATTGGCATGTTGATGTGGTCCTTAGAGACTTCGACCATGTTAATGCCTGGCTTCTTCGACTGGATCTTGGTAGCCTCTATCATGTTCACCTCAGAGGGTTCTGCATAGTGGGCTTCAGCCTTCATTGGATTGGAGTCGACAGCCATGGGGGATTTGTCAGCAAACTTTAATCTCCCTTCCTCAATAGCGTCTTGCACAAGATTCCTGAAAAGAAAACATTGAGAAGTTTTATGGCCCAGAAAATTATGATATTTGCAAAAACCTCTCTTCTTTCTTTGATCAAGAGGAGGCACTTTTACCCCAGGGGGTACTATCATTTGGCCATCTTTAACTAGCAAGTCGAATATTTCATCACATTTTGTGATGTCAAAACTATAAGTCTTTTTTGGGAACCTATCGTTGGTCTTGTCTGGACCAATGGGATTTTTCCCATTTGAGGGGACTAATTGTTTACAAGAGTATGGAGGCCCTTGTTTTAGTTCTGCTAAGTCGACTTCTCCTTCTTCGACAGCTAAAGTATCGTCGAAGGATTCTAGATCTTCGTCATCCATCTCAACGTACGCTATTCTTTCTCTCTTGTGAGTTTTTGTTGCCTTAGCTTTTTCAGCTTTAAGGCGTTCGACTTGTCGAACTCTATCGGCCAGTTGGGCCATGTCTCTTAGGTACTGGGTATCTAGCTTCTTCCTAATAGAATAATCTAAACCACCTGCGGCCATTTCGACCAGCTCATGTTCTGGCACTTGTGTAAAACATCTCGCCTTAAGCAACCTAAACCTATTCAGATATTCGTCTATAGGTTCAGTGAAACGTCTCTTCACACTCGCCAGTTCTTTCAGGCTTATCTTGGTTTGCCCCATATAGAATTGTTCATGGAACAACCTTTCCAATTGGGTCCAATGGTGGATCGAATTGGGGGGTAGAGTTGTAAACCAAGTAAAAGCGTTCTTGGTTAAGGAACTTGGGAAGTATTTGATCCTTAGGTTTTCATTATTTGAAATGTCTCCTGCTTCGATCAAATACCTTGCCACATGTTCGACAGTGGATTCTGTCGTGTCCCCAGAGAACTTAGTAAATTTGGGGACTTTGGTTCTAGGGGGTAAGTCAGTTTGTAACACATATTCTGACAATGGGGATGTGAAGTTGGGCCTTCGAAAGCCCATGTTCATCCCATTCTGATTCATGATCCTTTCGATCATGGTTGCCAAATTGTTTTCCAACCCCATGTTTTGGTGTTGGATATGCTGAACCACTTCGTCAGCATTTTGGTTTCTGTTCACTAACCTTACCTCTGGGGCTATTACCCTAGGTTCTTCGACAGGTTGTTCTACAGGCTGTTGAGCCTGATTAATGGTGGTTTCTTCCTCTACAAATATCCCCTGATTTCCTCTTATTTGCGCCCTTTGGGGCTGTCGAATAGGTGGGGGTACTCCAAAGAAGTCAGCCAAACGCGTCATTTGCGCTGTAACTTGCTGATTCGACTGAGTAGTATTTTGTATTAGAGGATTTAGCACTGTACTCAAAGTTTGTGCCAACATTTGCACCATATCATGGTTGCTTTCGTCCATCTGTTGCCTCAAGACTGCTGTCGAGGCATTTGTAAGGCCATGGGCTACTTGGGACGTTCCTCCTAAGAGTTGGGTCCTATTTCTATTCGCCATGCCTACTCCAGAGCCTTGGAGTGGCGAAGTGGCACTCACGAAAGGGTCTGAATAAGTGGACGCAGCATTCGTCAGGCTTGCCAATTCAGAAGTTGGCATACCATAGAATGGAATAAATCCTGGGGGAACCACTGGCCTTGGGCCAGTATTTCCCCTTGGAGGGGGGGTTCCCAAAGGCATTCTGGGGCCTGTAAACGAAGTTATTGGCCCCGTGGTTGTGACTGACACTGCTGGTGTCGAACCAACATTCGTCGCTTCACTAACGGTCATATTAACCGTTGCTCCCACACTTGGTGGTGGAATTTCATTATTGTTTGGCGGATTCGCCATCTCTTCCCTTCTTTTGGCAGTATTATTATCGTTGGTGTATATTCTACCACTCCTCAATAACATACAACTCGAAAAGATGAGATTTTTTCAACAATCAACACACAGTCCCACCGGGTGTGCCAATTTGTTTACCTTGGGATTTGGTAAACAACCGCTGATCCTCCAAATGGTTACTTATTTGGTTACTCGCAGGATCGATCAGATTGATCCTATGGACATAGGTTGATTTTGAAGTTTAATTAATGTGGATAAGGCTTTAAGTAAATTGTTTAAAGTAAATTGCATAAAGGAAAGGCTTGGTAAAATAAACAAGGCTTGAATGTAAAGGTTCGACAGGAATCTTAAAGGGAAAAAACATGTAAAATACTGGAAAAGTAAATGACTTGAATTGATAAAATTGGTGTTTCACGCATACATTTCTCAACAATTCGTTCGCTCGCACTGGGTACTTGAATCTAAATGAGTGACTATGTATCTATTGTGAACACACGCGAGAAACTACACGTCTACTCCTATTTATACAAAAACATTCCAAGTAACCGTCGGGCAGTTACACTGCTTCGAGATCAAGCCACTTGTCACGCTCTCCATGCTCGACGCTCCAGATCCTTGCACGTTCGCACGTAGTAACTGCTGGAAACCGTTTTCCCTCCAAAGCTTTGAATTTCAAACTGCTCCACTCTGGACCATCGAACACGTTCGTCAAGAGACGTCTTCGACGAAAACTCCTTCGACGTCGAAAGCAATCAGCCTTCTTCCTTGGAAGAAATCTTCTAAGTATTTTGTCATCTTTCGACAGGCACTTCGACAGGCTTAGCCAGTCGAAAGCATCTTTCAGCTTTTCATGGCTGCCATCAATCAAAACAAAGGTGTCGAATTTAGGAGCCAACAGCCAACTTCAACAATTCATAACTCTCTCAATTTTTGGATATTTTGAATGGTTCAAGTTTCAAAATTTCATTAAAGAGGTCTATTTCATGCCATCTTTTTTGGTCAAGAGCAAATTACAAGAGGAAGGCCATGTTTGGATGCAAAATATTATAGGTCACTTTAAAAGAAAAACTTGAAATATTTCTAAGTATGGAAAGTCATCCTTTTTTTCCAACTTTGGCTCATTGCAACTTTCAGCTCAAAGATCCATTTGGTTCCATTCTTTTCCCATTACAAAGCTATCTTTCTAAAGCTACAAGAATCAGGCCCTAAGACCACTTGAGTTGAGAATGCCATTGGTTTGCATTTGGTAACTTGAAACTGAAGTTTCATCACAAGTCAGATTTTGAAATCTTTGTTTTGACTCCTAATCACAAGTTTTCCATGCGTTTTTTCTTCTAATCATGTTTAGCAACTTTCCAAAAGCGTTTAACATCATGAAACACACGATTTGGCTGAGTTTTGATGCTAAACAAGTCACACTTTGTTCATGCTGCAGACCCACACGATTCCCCTCCAAATAGCATCATTCACCCTTCCTTTTGATTCCATTTGCTTCTCATATAAATACATGAGCTATTCCATTAGTTTTCTCAAGCTTGAACAACCAAAATCACCCTGCCAAACTTGCTCCATAACTCAATTTTCTGCAACTTTGAAATCATTGTTCAAGCCGTTTTCAATCCATTTTTTCTATCAATTCACATTCCTTAATCTTCCCTTAAGCTAACAGAAGAAGAATTGAGCCTTAAAACCTTATGAATTGGTCTGACCAAGTCCACTTACAGAGCTCTGCAACTGAACTTCAATAGGTATATTTCTCCATCAATTCTTCCAAACTTTGATATAATTGTGAAGCTCTCAATGCCATGGTTCTAGTTGCAACACTTTCTTTTAACTGGAAACTCATTTTGACCATGAAATTTTAAATCCCTTTTCAAAACTTTCCTTCCAAATTGCTTGAGCTACAATTTATATAAATTTTTCACGAAGGTGTGGTTGTCTTCGTCTTGATGAGACGAAGCGAATGGCATAGGTCTGAGCTTCTGATTTTACAGTTTGAGAGACCTGTATTTCACGTTGGCTGGAGGTTGAAGATGACCAACGTGTCATCTTCCAACCAATGATGACGTGCCATTTGTATTTTTTAAAAATCTGATTTTATATGTGATTCAGTGCTTTATTCAGTAATGACCATGATATGCACAGCGCGCCAGATCTATTGAATTTGATTACTAACGCATTTTGACTCACATCCATTGGTCCACATCTTTTTGGTTTTTATTTTATTTTCTGATTTTTATATATAATTGTTTTAAACTTCAAAAAATCATAGAAATTTCATTTTAAGTCCAAAAAATCTGAAAAAATTATGAAAAATATTTTTGATTTTTCTCTTTTTTATTTTTATTTTTTTACAATTTAATTGTGTTTTGATATTTTTTATAAATTTTCACTTTATTTGAATTGTTTTAAATGTTTAAAAATAATTTAATGCATTTTTAAATTCTAAAAAAAATATGAAATGATCCAATGATATTGCGACAAATATTGGTGACCTTATTTATTTTTTATTTCTGACTTTGTTATTTTTTTTTATCATCTTTAGTTTATTTTACTCATTTCTTTTAATTTTAAAAATATTTTCTGACTTTAAAAATTTACCAAAAATTTTATAAAAATATTTGAGTTCATTTCTGATTTTTCTATGCTCTTACTTAATTTTTCTTGATTAATTTGAAAATAATTGATATTTTTCTCTCTTATTTCTATTTTAAAACATTTTAAAACCCTTTTTAATGTATATATTAAATGTAATATTATTTTGTGATTATTTTCTGGCTGATCTTGGGTTGAATTTTTGATCATGAACTTTGTTAATATCATTGGATCCATGGTATTGAGTCTAGCTCCATAAAAATGGATGAATGATTTTAATAATAGTTTGATTAAATTTTAATTTCAATGTGGTTTATATTCTTTCCCACCCTTCTTCATCTTATCCCTTTCTTATTGCACTAAGTGTTATTGGATCATGATCTATATATAATGTCTAAAAACAAATGGTGCATAGATTGCTATTGACCGGCCTCAAAATAGGTGCGACTTCTATATAAGTCCACTTACGATTGCTTAACATAGCGCTAAATTTTATCCCGATTTGAATAAATGATCATTCGTGGCCCAAACCTATGTTTGCAAGTCCAAGTATGTTAATTTGATCTCTTTGATCCAATAACCTTGAGATTTATTGTGTGGAGGCTTTGGTTCTACCAATCCTCTAATGGATATACATCACTTTTGGTCAACGCGGATCACTTAAACATCGTTGATCATTAAATGTTACTTTTGAGAATTCCAAAATGGATGATATACTTTACATAAAGAAAATGCAACTTGTTGTGTGGAGGATTTGGTTCTACCAATCATATAATGAGTTCCAAATGCAAGTTTCAAGATGGTCATCCAACTAACCACTAATTTCTAATAATTGACTTTATTTTGTGTTTTTATTTTATGCTCTTTTATGTTATGCACCATTTACTTTAGCATTTACATTTCATGCTATTTTTCATATTTGCTCACTTAAGCATTTACTTTTATGTAATTTTTTATTTTTGCTCACTTGAGCTTTTCTTTTCTTTTTAAAGATACTTAATAATCAACATGAACCATAAAAAACTTTAATGATACTTGGACTATTTGGTTACTATCCTTGGCATTATGGAGTATTGGACTTCTTGGACTTAGGATTAGAAACCTTGGCCTATGTTGGAGACCTTGTGACCTTATTTGATGTTTTTTATGGAGTTCTTGAGGTTTACCCTAAGATATTGGGTTGTTTGTTTGTTTTGTGTGCAGGTTATTGTGATTACATGCTTTACTCGTAATCTGGAATTCACCCGTATACAGCCGTTACTCTGCCCAATTTTTGCAAATGCTTAATACACTTGAAGTTTGGTTCCCTCAAGAGGTCTAGTGTCTTTTCTTGCTTAGTTTCAATCCAAAGAATGAGAATTCTATCTTGACTCATAATGTCAAGTAATGGCTTCTTGTTGGTAAGATGGTTCTTCTCCCTAGCTTTTACCTTATGCTTTAAGATAGTCTCTTCTTCTCCTCCCACCTTCTTTAATTTCAAAAATCCTCTCTCCCCTTTTGAAAACTCTTCTTGTTTTTTTAACTTGAACCACTTTCATAATAAACTTAGACCTAGGTCCATGCATTTTCATAACCTTTTCATAAATAAAATTCAATCAACATAATAATACCTTGACATTTTTGTAAGAAGACTATAAGTCAATCAACCTCATTTCAAACCATTTTTCCACTTTGGCTCTTATCTTTATAATTTTCTCAAATGATTGGACTCTTGTCAATCCTTGTAGTGATGTGAACAACTATACTTCTACAATATGTAGTGAAGAGAGATATTTTCCACTTGGGTGATGAGTGAGGAATTATTGATTCTAAAATCCAAGCCATATAATCCACTTTGAGATGATGCAAATTCTCATTTCTCATGATTATGGGTAGTAAGTATGTTTTCCACACGGACAATGACGATGATGTCTTATCCCATAAAATTAACCAACACCATTGTGTTTTAAAATTTTCAAAAGGTGAACTATGTGTACCCTGATCCCCTATTGCACGAAAGGTGGTACGTAGGTACTAAAGGTTCGCAACCGCGACGGGTGCAAAAATCATAAAAAATATATTTCTTTTCTGACCTCCACCATCTATTTTACATACAACATTTTATAGCCAAGATATATAGATTTTACAAAGAGGTTCATGTGGAGTACCGTAGATGTTTAATGTGCTAATACCTTCCCTTTGCATAACCAACCACCTTACCTAGAATCTTTCCCCCTCTTTTTGGGTTACTCGCTCTTTTCACATTCCTTTGGAAACAATAAAGCGCGGTGGCGATTTTTATTTTGATTTGTTTAAGTCTAGTAAATCCAATGACTTATTCTTAAACATTTCTACCGCTACACCTGTTGTTGTACCCGAAAATTTTCCATCTCATTTCATTCAAAACATACTCCTAGAGATCCTTAAATGCCCAAGGTTGACCAATAATTGACCAGACAAATGCTCCTCCTAAGCAATAGACTTCCAACTAGGGTTTCACTTTTAACAAAGAAGTTTGGGTTTCAAAGGCCTCCTGTGATTTCCATGACTCCTAATATGTCCTCAATAATTCTCATGCCAATTTTCATGCCTTGCATCACAAGTTTGCTCGGTTTATTGCTCAAATGACTAAAAATCAACTATATTAGGTCAAAAGTCAACTGTGGTCAATATACAGTCAAACATCAAGATTATTAGCAACATCAACATTTTGAAGTGATATTCATCATTTTATCAAGGGTTGATCGTGATCCTCAAGGAAATTCCTCAGATCATCAAAAGTCAAGATTTGCTAAATTAGGGTTCCCTAGGAAAAGTCAACTGAACTTTGACCAAGCATAAATTTCACATGCTTCATCCATTTTTCCCCAATCAAATCTCATTTTGAAGAGAATACAATCCTCTAAAACTTTTTTTTATTCTCAAGTTCATAAAATGGTAATGTCTTCAAAAGACACTTTTTGTTTTTATTCAAAAAGTCAACAACAGACACTTTTTGACAAGACAACTTTCATCAAGATAATGTCTTCAAAAGCAAAAATGGCAAACATCGAGATTGTAGAGGACATATTGGGCTTTCCAAATAGTCAAAGATCATCTTTAAAGGATAAAATTTGAGCAAGATATGAGTTGCACAAGTTAGGGAATTTTGAGAAATTTCAAAAAGTACACATTAGGAAAAATTGCATTTTTAGACTAATGGGCCTACTTTTTTTGACTTCAAGCATGTCCACAATGTCTTAAATGACTCCTAAATTTACTCTTACCTTGCTTTTAATTTTCTCTATTTTATTAATATTTTATTTTGTTTCTATTCAAATAAACATAAAATAAATTGCATAAAATAATAGATAAAGGGTTTGGACACATGGGCTGATGATTTGAGTCAATATAAGGCCCATAATTTCGTACAAGGCATGTAGAAAAGGACCAGATTCAATTTATGACAAGAAGGGCAAGAAATCACCAAAACATCGCAACTTTTCAAATTTGTGATTTTGCTTTCAAAACCATGATCAATGCGTGGATTCATGCCATGTTTATTCACCATTACATTCCTCTATAAATATATAAGCTAACCACAAGCTAAGGAAACGAAAAATCATTACCTTGAAAGAACTCTCAAAATTGTCAAAAGTTCTGAAATTCGAAAATAAGTTTCCAACTTCTGTCACTAAAAACCAGTGACTCCCTCATCCTTGAGTTCTCTTGGAAGCGATCCATACCATTACTCAACCTCCCACGCGTCTCAGAACCTCTCCATATCATCCCTCCGATTTGGTAAAAATATGGTTTCGAATCTCTTTTGTTACGCAATTTAAATCATTTTTATGCACGCACTCTTATTATTATTAATATTATGAGAAAGTCTAATGTATTACGTGGAAGGTTGGATGCTGAAATAGAGATTTGACATATTTAGGGCACGATCCAGATTTAGGTTCGTACCGGATGGTACAGCAGTGATCTGTTGAATCTAAGCCCGGATTTGAACTCAGAGGTTAATTTTATGTGGAATAGACCTTTTATCTAGATTTAAAACTCACAAAAATGCAGGTTTTGTTCTTGGCCTAGTCAGAGAAGACGATCGGAGTTTGACTCTGGCGTCTTTGATTTTTGTTGACTCCGATGGGGGTCTACATGGCACAATAAAGCAATACCATTGGCCAATTCGAATCAACATCGCGCATGTTTTTTTATTATTTTTAATAGCTTCTGACTGATTTTTGTATATATTATTATTTGGTTATTTATAACAACGAATGAACAGGTGGTCTGGTGGTGAAGAGCGCGCGTACACGTGTAGAAGACCCGGGTTCGATCCCTGGTTTTTGCCTTTTGTGTTTTTTTTTTACTTTCTCGTTTTTGCAGGTTCTTGGACTTTATGGTTTGGGCCTGGATCCAGTCATTTCCTTGCACCCCTATTTATTTTTTTACAGCGCCTGGATTCTTGGTTTGGGCTTGAATAATTTGTCTTCTCACCCCCCATTTTCTTTTTTTCAGCGGCCCGTCATTTTTTTCTTTTTATTTTATTTTTCTTTTGTTTAATAACTATTTTCTTTTTTAATAAAAAATTATAAAATCAAATAAAAATTAGATGTAGGATTTAATTGGTTAACTTTATTTTTTATAATAAAAATTAATTAATTAAAATCATTTTTGAGTTTATTTTGCAATTAAATTTTTTTAGAATTAGGTTTCTTATTAATTTAATTTAAGTCTTTTCTTCTAAAAAATCATAAAGAAAAAATCATAAAGAATTAGGTTTCTTTTTAGGTTTTTATTCCTCCATCCTTCCATTTTTCTTTCTTCCCCCCGTGCGCTTATTTACTTTCACATTTTTTATTCTTTCAAAATTATGTAATTGCAAAAGGATGTAATAGCTTTAAAATTAGGACTTTACATTTATTTCCCCGTTTTGGTTTGTAATTCCCCCTCCCTGAAGTCTCGTAATTGAGTAGATTTAAATTCCCGCATTTTTATTTTCGTACTGATATTAACTGTTAGATGAATGCTAATAGGATTGTAGGATAAGACTAAAATCAAACGCTAGCAAAACTAACATCCGAAGATAAATAACTAAAATACAACACACTCGTACACGCGCGCTCTAAGGTACCACCACTTGTTGCCTTCAAAAAATAGTCATGTCCCTCGAACGTGGGACACTTTAGCAAAGACCCTCGGTTAAAAAGATCGTATTCCATCGATGACCCTCCGATGCTGGCTTCAGTAAACGACCTAGTCCCTTACGATAAAATTGCTAAAGTGCCCTACGAGTTGCCTTTATGACTGTACGATGACCCTTTCCTGTCCCTCAAACATCCAACAATAGGGCTACCTACTCATAATAGTAGTATAGGACTATCTAAAGGAAAAGAGGAAAAGAACAAACCTTTTGAGTAGGTAGATAGCTCCTAGTTGCTTGCTCATAAAAACAATTAAAAAAAACAATTTTTTCACACATACACAAATTTTTTTCTAAATATTTTCAAAGACAAAAAACACTTTGTATACGTTCTCTCCAAAACGAGAAACATTACAAAGGTCGCCGCACTAAGGCGTCTTTTCAAAATATCTTCAAAACACACTTACACAAAAAAAGCATTTTCAAAGTAAGCTAGCAACTGAGAGCCCGTAGATAACTACGGATGGAAAGGGTGCTAACACCTTCCCTTTCCATAACCTACCCCCCTTACTCATAAAATAATCTCGAAATATCTTTCTTGTTCTTTTCACCCTTTCCTTTGTTGGATAAAAGAAAAGTCGGTGGCGACTCTTGCTAACCGCAACATTACGATAAAATTCAAAACCAGTAAAAGTCAATTCTCCCATCGTATTACACCTGTCTTTAATCTGGAAGAAATAAATCTACCTAGAAGAGGTCTTTATTATCCTGTCTTTAATATAGAAGAAATGAATCTAACTAGCAAAGGTCTTTTATTTTGTTGATTGACTTTTCCTGCAAGGAAGAGGATTAGTTGCATGCAGATGTATGCATGGTGTAATGATGTTCTCAAAATAAATGAGACTATGCTACATGTATTTGTTATGTATGTTCTATGATGTATGAACGTGAAACATTAAAGTGAATCTTTGTCCGGAAAAAAAATCCTTGACAAATTATTGGAAAGCTGAATCCTGGACTACCGCTGGAGATGAAGAGTATGTGCATCTTCAACTTTGTTTAGAATGTTTCCACTGTGGATCCCGGTTTTGTTGTTCGAGGAAATCCTGTAGGGAATGTTGATTTCTGTTTGGAGAATAGAGTTCAGGAACCTTGGTTGTCCATTACTCTTCTGGGTAATAATAACTTGACTGGGGAGAATGAAAGTTAACTGGTATCTAGTCGACTTCCAGGCTTTGCAGTAACTTTTAATGGAGAGTAACGACTTTGTTGGGGATTGTAATGACTTTGGTGGGGACAAAGGGGTTTTGTCCATTTTATTTGTAATGGTCTGAGAGGAAGACTTGTACTGGGGAATTTGGTAGTTTGTTGGGGAAATAAACCCTATTGAAGAAAGAATTTTGAAGACCCTATCGGGGGGATGAATTCTTTTTGGAGACGGACTCTGCAAGGTTTCTCTTATATTTTAGGACCAACTCCACTGGAGAAATGATTCTCAGGAGATTGGAACTAGCGACTCTGTTGGGGATGAAATTAAAGTGGGGTTACCTTAGAGCTAGAACATATTTAAATTGCTTATCTTGTTTGATTTGTGTGCTTTATCTTTTCGGGTTTATGTTTGGGTTATTGTTAAAGATCCTATACCGAGATCTGAGGTACCTTTTAGGTAAGTAGAAATGAATCATGGAGGATGTACGGCGTAGAATAATATTGATGATATGATAGCTACGTTAGTGTGATACTCTGGCTTGAACTAATGTTCCTTGAGTCAGTCAAGGATAACATTAGGCTTCCACATATTGTCATTAAGAACTAACTGACCTTTAGAACCTTAAATTGAATTATCTTAGCCATTAGAAAGTAGTGAGATGGCCGGCTTTGGTGCAGACTGAAGTTGGTTGATACTCGATGCTACACTCATCGATATTGGACTTTCGGGATATTTCAGCCATAATTCAGATGCTTGAGCTGGAACAATGCCTGAGAGAAAGATCAATGATATGAGATCCCTAGAACCCGGTTACTATTGCTTGGACAAGTTAAGCCAACTAAAACTTCAAGAGGGTACTTACCTGCAAATTCCTTGCAAGCCTAAACCTTAGGCTACTTGTGTGACTTATTTGCTTTCATTATCTAACAACTTAAACTCCTTGCAGGATTTTGTTTGTATTCATTATCTGATGATGTGAGTTCCTTGTAGGACTTATTTGTAGTCATTATCCAATAACCTGGACTTCTTACAAGACTCACTTGTCTTCATCACCTTACACTTTTGCTTAGTGCATAGCATACACATCATGACATCATTCCATAGCATTTTGTTAACCATTTCAAGGATCTCGAGGGCCTATGATGCAGGTTATGATGAACCAGATGTCTAGAAAGGGGCAATGGGATTTATATTCCTATAGCCAACGCTGTCAAATAACGATAACTTGAGTCAGAGGCTATGACCCACTCGACATGGTGATCTTGATTCTTGTAGAAGAACATTCAACGATACGAAGTTCTTCCATCAATGATGCAATAAAAATTCAAATATTTTCTTGTGTTTACCCCGCGAGATCCTTGAAAACATTGCTTGCATGTCATTACATAATAGGTATTATCAAGACAGGTTTCTCATTTTCTCGCTATTATTTCAGAAAGGAAGATGTCTCTCTAATAGAACGATAGAGATCTCCAAACTCAAGATGCTTAGTTCAAGGAAATGTTCCTGAATCTATCCAAGAGGAAAGAAGAATTGAAAGCACTCCTCACTAGGAACACGACCAAGAAAAATCCTAAAGATAACCAGGATGACCAGGTGGAACAACTGCAAGCTGAGATGGAAAAGATGAGAATCTAGATGAGTAGTCATATGGATCTTATCCAAAATTTAGCTCGCCGACAAGAAGAGTTATGAATCCTCATCAGCGAACATCGTCAAGACATATACGGCTGTCTGGGGAAAACTGCTAGAATTTGGGGTCTAATCAACGATCAATCTCTCTTGGCAGACAGGGAATCAAGTGACATGTTCATATGGGAACATATTGAAAATAAACTCAGGAGCAGTGAAATATAGAGGACTGCATCTTCAAGTACTCAAAAGAGATCATACAATAGAAAGAAGGAGTCAAGTATCCTGTACGACCAGAAGGGTCGTAATAAGAGAGATCTCAACCAATCTGTGGGGGCAGTGCAGATCTCTAATCTAGCACCGGTGCAACAATAACAAAGAGGAAATCAACGTAAGCAGGACGCGCCTAAAAGGAAATTCACCAAAATCAACATGTCCTCAACTCAAGTATTGCAACACATGTTGAAGATGGATTTAATAACATTGAAGGATCCTCCTCAAAATCCCAACATCGCCTTTTCTCGGTATAACCCTAATGTTAGATGCACTTATCATTCTAATAGTCTGGGGCGTGCCACTAATAGCTGTTGGGAATTGAAAAATAAGATTCAGGACCTAATTGACAAAGGGGTGCTGGAGTTCACAGAAGATGGTCAGACTAAATTCTTCATCCATCCCTCAAAGGCACACCATCTGAAGTGACAAGTTCAGACAGTGAGGCTTTTTGTTCATTAGAATTTTCAAATTATAATTTCTTTTGATTATTCGAACACTTATTTCATGTCAAACTTTGTTATTCAATTAATGCATTGCATATGTTTGTCTTGAATTAATCCATTCGTTGTCACTATACTGAAACTATGCTTTTACTTATTTTTTGTGATATTCAACTCTCGATTAAAAGATGTAAGCCTTTAGAGGGAGGATGATGAAAAAGATACCACAATCTCTATAGTATGCTTTTGAACGGACCTGACAGACGATGTACATGCGTTGTTTCAAATCCTAAATAGTGGAGTTATAAGAAAGATAATCCATAGTCAACCCCTTTGAGCGTAAGAAGTAGGAGTTTTCTTTTTCAAACAAATTGAAACCTTTAATCATAACCTGGGGCAGGGTAGTTTCTCAGTTAATTTAATGGTGCATTCAATCACAAGCTTTCCCTTCGTACACGACGAGTAGTGTCAGAGGTATCACTCCAAAACAAAAGATGGTGATGGTTCCGCATAATCATTAAAATAGGCAGTCATTATCTCTCAAAAGAAAAGCCCGCTAATTCAAAACCTATGAAGGAGACCTAAGAAAAAATGGGGGCATCCCGCTAACTTTAACCCCAAAGGAAACAATTCAAGCAAAAGGTAGGGATAATAAAATAATAAAAAATAGGTCACTATAAATCCTCAACAAAAGGAAAAAATGTTACAAAAAATTGATTGCCTCCTCAAAATAAACTTTCAGAATTTGAACCATCACCGAAATATCAGGGCAAAGATTCCAGACTTAATTGGGATCTAAATGCACAATTAACTGAGTATAGGACTGAAGAACATCACGAAGAAAGGGTTGGGTACAAATAAAGTGTGAGCCTTTATCCTTTGTTTCTTAAAATGTGAACCAAGCCACGCTACACCCTTAAAAGTCATAACTGAAGCATGGGTTAGTTAGAAAAGAATACTGTTACAAAAGGTATCCTGACTCCTGTAAGGCTTGCTATAAGTCCTGAGTTGATATCACATTCTTGCAAATTTTGTTTTACTAAAAAATGAATTTTCAAAACATTAAGACAGACACGAGCTTTGCATTTTTTAAAACTCCATTGTTTGCGTATGACTAATTGTTTGACGATAGAGAAATTTGCACGACTAATATTCAATGAACGGAAATCCGCTCAATAAACAGAATCACTTCAGATGGAAAGATATTTCCAGTAACAGACCTTTCACAATCAAGGGGCATGACATGGTGTCTAACTGATCTGGGACAGTCGAGTTAAGATTCAAGGAATCTCTCAAAATTCATGAATAGCCAGGGGCAGATCTCCATTTGAATCACTTGGCGCATTAAACATGAATTCCAACAAAGGATCACGTACGATTACTACTATGGACAATTACAATTCTCTGCACTCTGTGAACACGGACATAGTCAGAAAATACTACGCATGAAAAAAAGACCTGCTAGGTCGAATGACCTAGGCAAAATAAGGGCATCCCGGCGAATCAAAAAAGTCCAGGAAAAAATTAGGGATGTATAAATAAACCTGTACACCCGACAAGTCGAAAACCTGAAAAGGAAACTTGGGCAAAAAGGGTATCCCGGTGAACTGAAAATATGAAAGGACAGTCCAGGCAAAAGTTAGGGATTAAAACGTACGACTATGTCCCATCATCTCGTCACTTGTCTATCAGTAGAAGACTTATCGCCCTGATCAGCATTCACCAAAGGCTTTAGAAGTTGGGATATGTTCAAGTCTCCACGAATCCCCACAGAGCCACTGCCATGAGATTATCGCCATAAGGTAATCTTGACAACTTCATACATTCCCCGCAATTTCTCCAGCAGATCACTCTGGTTGATATAGGAGTATGATCTTCTCCCCGACAATGTCACCAACATAAAGGATCCCAAACATTACAGTCCAAGGGAATTCCTCTCCCCGGCTGAGTTTTCAAAATTGTAAAAGCCTCTGCAGATTACTTCTCTCCAACAGAGCGCATTCTCCTCGACAAAGAGCTTCCCTCAGTAGGATATTCCTCTATCGCCAGAGTTTATTTCCCCAACAGGGTTTACTTCCCCAATAGGATTTATCTCCCCAGTGAGGTCCAACTTCCCCAGCTTGAGTTTGTTACTCAGATGACAATGAGTCACCGAAAAAACTCCCTTCCCCAGTGAAGTCATCACTATCCCCAGAGAGTTGCCACTGAATCTAAAATTAGATCAAATATCAGTCAACTCTATCCTCCTCAGACGAGCTAGAAAGTTACCCATCAATGTTATCCCCGGTCAGGGTATACAAATAATTATAACTCCCCAGTAGAGAAAAGAACGACCAAAGTTTTTAACTCTTCTCCCCCAAGCAAGAATTAACACTCTTTAGCAGAGTTTCCTCAGAAAGAAGAAATCAATGTTTCCCAGTGGAGTTATCCTCAAACAACAAGCAGGAGTCCACAGTGGAAATAATCCCCCAGAAGATCGAAGTTCACATACTCTTCATCCCTAACAACAGTAAGGGATTTATTTTCCCTAGACTAAGATGCTGCTCAAATTTCAAAAACATTGCACATTCATACATCATTTACAAAATATCATAGCATATGCATACGAAACGCATACAACACAGTCTCATTTATTTTGAGAACATCATTACGTGATGCATTTCATACATCATGACATTGCATACATCTAACTCTTTACCTTTTCAGGAAAAGATAAATCAACAAGACTAACTTCATAAACTATTGGTAGGACTTGACAGTCTTATCAAACACAACATCTTTTGGCTCAGATTAAATTGACCCAATGATTTAATCTGATACTTCTCCCAGTAGACATTCTTCTGGCTCATATTAGATCAGGTGTAGATCTATTGTGATACTTCTTCCAGTTGAAGATATTTTATGGCTCAGATTAAATCAACCAAAGATTTATTCTGATACTTCTTCCAGATAAAAACAAGCATAAATATTTGTTGGCTCATATTAAATTGACCAAGATTTACTTGGATACTTCTTCTAGTAGACCTTTTTTTGGCTCAGATTAAATCGACCAGTGATTTATTCTGATACTTCTTCCAGTTAAAGACGTCGAGACCTCTTCTGGATAAGATTAAATTAAAAAAAGATTTATTCTGATACTTTTTCCAATTGAAGATGGTCGTAGATAGTCGCTGGCTCGGATTAAATCGACCAATGATTTATTCTGATACTTCTTCCAGTGGACATTCTTCTGGATCATCTTAGATCAGGTGTAGATCTATTCTGATACTTCTTCCAATTGAAGACATTTTCTAGCTCAGATTAAATCAACCAAGGATTTATTCTGATACTTATTCAAGATAAAAACAAGCATAAATATTTGCTAGCTCAGATTAAATCGACCAAAGATTTATTCTGATACTTCTTGCAGTAGAACTTTTTCTGGATCAGATTAAATCGACCAATAATTTATTCTGATACTTCTTCTGGTTAAAGACGGATGTAAATAGTCACTGGCTCAGATTAAATTCACTAATGGTTTATTCTGATACTGCTTCCAGCTGACCTTTTTCAGGCTCAGATTAAATCAGCCAATGATTTATTCCGATACTTCTTCCAGATAAAATGAACATAAATATCTTCTGGCTCAGAATAAATCAACTAATGGTTTATTCTGATACTGCTTCCAACAGACCTTTTTCTGGCTCAGATTAAATCGATCAATGATTTATTCTGATACTTCTTCCAGATAAAATGAGTATAAATATCTTCTAGCTCAGATTAAATCGACTAATTTTTTGTTCTGATACTTCTTCTAGTAGACCTTTTTCTGGCTCAGATTAAATCGACTAATGATTTATTCTAATATTTCTTCCAGATAAGATGAGTATAAATATCTTCTGGCCCAGATTAAATCGACCAATGATTTATTATGATACTTCTTCTAGTAGACCTTTTTATGGCTCAGGTTAAACCAATCGTAGGTTTATTCCGATACTTCTTCCAGTTAAAAAAAACAAAGACCTCTTCTAGCTCAGATTAAATCAACCAAAGATTTATTTTGATACTTCTTCTAGTTGAAAACGGTCACAGATAGTCGCTGGCTCAGAATAAATCAAACAAAGGTTCATTCTGATACTTCTTCCAGTAGACATTCTTCTTGCTCAACTTAGATCAAGTGTAGATCTATTCTGACACTTCTCCCACTTGAAGACATTTTCTGGTTCAGATTAAATCAACCAAATATTTATTCTGATACTTCTTCCAGATAAAAATAAGCATAGATAGTTGTTGGCTCAGATTAAATCGACCCAAAGATTTATTATGATTCTTCTTCCAGTAGACCTTTTTTCGGGCTCAGATTAAATCGACCAATGATTTATTCTGATACTTATTCCAGTAGACCTTTTTCTGGCTCAGATTAAATCGACCAATGATTTATTCTGACACTTCTTCCAGTTAAAGACAAAAGGAACATTTTCTGGCTCAGATTAAACAAACTGTAGGTTTATTCTGATACTTCTTCTAGTTTAAAGTTAATATTTACTTTAGATGGCATCTATAAGCCCAACTTCAACTAATCTCAGTCATCTCTCTAAATGGATAAGCCCAATCCCGATACAATCAGCTAACAACGTTACCATCTTGCACAAATGAGTGCAAATTTCTAGGCACTTACGTGTTCAATCATCTTCTACCTTCAAGTCACGAATGGCGGACATGCCAATCAAACTCTTCAGGTTTAAGAAGATTGAACAGGGGAAGATTTTGTACCCCAAAATTTCCCTTCTCATTTCATTCAAAACATACTCCTAGAGATCCTCAAATGCTCAAGGTTGAGCAAAAATTAACCAGACAAACTCTCCTCCTAAGCAATAGACTTCCAACTAGGGTTTCACTTTTCACAAAGAAGTTTGGGTTTCAAAGGCCTCCAGTGATTTCCATGGCTCCTGATATTTCCTCAAGAATTCTCATTCCAAGTTTCATGCCTTGCATCACAAGTTTGCTCGGTCAATTGCTCAAATGACTGAAAATCAACTGTATTAGGTAAAAAGCCAATTATGGTCAATATACAGTTAAACTTCAAGATTTTTCATCAACATCAACATTTTGAAGTGATATTCATCATTTGATCAAGGGTTGATCATTATTCCTCGAGGAAAGTCCTCAGATCATCATAAGTCAAGATTTGCTAAATTAGGGTTTCTTAGGAAAAGTCAACTGAACTTGACCAAGCATAACTTTCACATGCTTCATCCATTTTTCCACAATCAAAGCTCATTGTGAAGAGAATTGAATCATCTACAACGTTTTTTATTCTCAAGTTCATAAAATGCATCATTTGGAAGATATGAGCTCATACATTACATGTCATTTTTGAAAAGTCAACAAAAGACAATCTTTGACAAGACAACTTACATCAAGATAATGTCTTCAAAAGCAAAAATGGTCAACATAGAGATTATAGAGGACATCTTGGGATTTCCAAAAAGTCCATGATCATCTTGAAAGGATAAAAATTGAGTAAGATATGAGTTGCACAAGTTGGGGATTTTTGAGAAATTTCAAAAAGTGCACATTGAACAAAATTGCATTTTTAGACTAATGGGCCTACTTTTATTGACTTCAAGCATGTCCATAATGTCTTAAGTGACTCATAATTTCACTCTCACCTTGATTTTCATTTTTTCTCTAATTTATTCATATTTTATTTTGTTTTTATTCAAATAAACACAAAATAAATTGCATAAAACAATAGATAAAGGGTTTGGACACATGGGCTGATGATTTGTGTCAATATAAGGCCCATAATTTCGTGGAAGGCATGTAGAAAAGGACCAGATTCAATGTATGACAAGAAGGGCAAGAAATCACCAAAACATGGCAACTTTTCAAATTTATGACTTTGCTTTCAAAACCATGATCAATGCGTGGATTCTTGCCATGTTTATTCACCATTCTATTCCTCTATAAATACACAAGCTAACCACAAGCTAAGGAGACGAAAAATAATTACCTTGAAAGAGCTCTCAAAATTCATAAAATTGTCAAAAGTTGTGAAATTCGAAAACAAGTTTCCAGCTTCTCTCACTCAAAACCAGTGATTCCGTCATCCTTCTAAGACCTCTTGGAAGCGATCCATACCATTACTCTACCTCCCGCACATCTTAGAACCTCTCCATATCATCCCTATGATTTGGTAAAAATATGGTTTTGAATCTCTTTTGTTTCGCAATCTAAATCATTTCTATGCATGTATTCTTATTATTATTAATATTATGAGCAAGTATAACTTATTACATGGAAGGATGGATGCAGAAATAGAGATTTTCCATGTTTAGGCCACGATCCGGATTTAGGTTAGAATAGGATGATACAATAGTGATATGTTGAATCTAAGCTCGAATTTGAACTTAGAGGTTAATTTTATGTGGAATAGACCTTCTATTTGGATTTAAAACTCACAAAAATGCAGATTTTGTTCTTGACCTAGTCCGAGAAGACGACCGAAGTTTGACTCTGGTGTCTTTGATTTTTGTTGACTCTGGTGGGGGTCTGTGTGGCACAATAAAGCAATACCATTGGCCCATTCGAATCAACAGCGCGCACGTTTGTTTTTAATATTTTTAATAGCTTCTGAATGATTTTTGTATATATTATTATTTAGTTATTTAAAACAATGAATGAGTAGGTGGTCTGATGGTGAAGAGCGTGTGTACAAGTTTAGAAGACCCGGGTTCGATCCCATGTTTTTGCATTTTGTGTTTTTTTCGAACTTTCACTTTTTTGTAGGTTTTTGGGCTTTGTGGTTTGGGCCTAGATCCATCCATTTCCTTGCACCCCCCATTTATTTTTTTACAGCGCCTAGATTCTTGGTTTGAGCTTGAATAATTTGTCTTCTCACCCCCCATTTTCTTTTTTGCAGCGGGCCATCGTTTTTTTCTTTTTATTTTATTCTTTTCTTTAATAACAATTTGATTTTTTAATAAAAAATCATAAAATCAAATAAAAATTAGATGTAGGATTTAATTGGTTAACTTTATTTTTTATAATAAAAAATAAATAATTTAAATCATTTTTGAGTTTATTTTGCAATTAAAATTTGTTAGAATTAGGTTTGTTTTATTAATTTAATTTATGTCTTTTCTTCTAAAAAATCATAAAACAACAAAAATACCTTTCTTTTATCACTTAGAAATTTTTTAGGTTTTTATTTCTCCATCCTTCCATTTTTCTTTCTTTGTTCCCCCCGCGCGCTTATTTACTTTCACATTTTTTATTCTTTCATAATTATGTAACTGCAAAAGGATGTTATAGCTTTAAAATTAGGACTTTACTTTTATTTCCCCGTTTTGGTTTGTAATTCCCCCTCCCCGAAGCCTTGTAATAGCGTAGATTTAAATTCCCGCATTTTTATTTTCGTACTAATATTAACTGTTAGATGAATGCTAATAGGAATGTATGATAAGACTAAAAGCAAATGCTAGCAAAACTAACATCCGAAGATAAATAACTGAAACACAACACACTCGCACATGCACACCTCTAAGGTGCATTCACTTGTTGCCTTTGAAAAAAAGTCATGTCCCTCGAATGTGGGACACTTTAGCAAAGAACCTCACTTAAAAAGATCGTAGTCCCTCGATGACCCTCCGATGTTGGCTTCGGTAAACGATCTAGTCCCTTACGATAAAATTGCTAAAGTGCCTTGTGAGTTGCCTTTAAGATTGTACGATGACCCTTTCCCGTCCCTCAAACATCCAACGATAAGGCTACCTACTCACTAATAGTAGGATAGCACTTCCTAAAGGAAAAGAGGAAAAGAGCAAACCTTTCGAGTAGGTAGATAGCTTCTAGTTGCTTGCTCATTAAAATAATCAAAAAAACAATTTATTCACACATACGCAAACTCTTTTCTAAATATTTACAAAGACAATAAACACTTTGTATACATTCTCGCCAAAACGAGAAACATTACAAAGTTCGCCGCACTAAGGCATCTTTTCAAAATATATTCAAAACACACTTACACAAAAAAAGCATTTTCAAAGTGAGCTAGCAACTAAGATCCCGTAGATAACTACAGAGGGAAAGGGTGCTAACACCTTCCCTTTCCATAACCTACCCCCTTGCTCAGAAAATAATCTCGAAAGGTCTTTATTGTTCTTTTCACCCTTTCCTTTGTTGGATAAAAGAAAATTCGGTGGCAACTGTTGCTAACCGCAACATTGCGATAAAATGCAAAACCAGTAAAAGTCAGTTCCCACCGTATTACACCTGCCTTTAATCTGGAAGAAATGATTCTACCTAGAAGAGGTCTTTGTTCGCCTGTCTTTAATCTGAAAGAAATAAATATAACCAGAAAAGGTCTTTTATTTTGTTGATTGACTTTTCCTCTAAGGAAGAGGATTAGTTGCATGCAGATGTATGCATGGCGTAATGATGTTCTCAAAATAAATTAGACTATGCTATATGTATTTTGTTATGTATGTGCTATGATGAATGAATGTAACATTGAAGTGCATCTTTATCAGGAAAATAAATCCTTGACAAATTACTGGGGAGTATTGGGAAGCTGAATCCCGGACTACCGCTGGAGATGAAGAGTATGTGTATCTTTAACTTTGTTTAGAATGTTTCCACTGTGGATCCCGGTTTTGTTGTTCGAGGAAATCCTGCAGGGAATGTTGATTTCTGTATGGAGAATAGAGGTTAGGAACCTTAGTTGTCCATTACTTTACTGGGTAATAATAACTTGACTGGGGAGAATGAAAGTTAACTAGTATCTGGGTAATAGTAACGACTTCGTTGGGGATTGTAATGACTTTGCTGGGGACAAAGGGGTTTTATCCGTTTTATTTGTAATAGTCTGAGAGGAAGACTTGTTCCGGGGAATTTGGTAGTTTGTTGGGGAAATAAACCCTATTGAGGAAAGCATTTTGAAGACCCTATCGGGGGATGAATTCTTTTTGGAGACGTACTCCCCAAGGTTTCTCTTGTAGTTTATAACCAACTCAGCTGGGGAAATGATTGTCAGGAGATTGGAACTCCGGATGGATACTACATGAATTCAAATTTGTGGGAATAATTTTATTGAAGTAACTTTGTGGGGGATATCCCAAATTCTTTAAGAAAATGTTTATTACCGTTTTTTAAACATACATTTGTTAAAATTTAATCATGTTCATATGCATATGTTCATTCAATTTTAGTCATTGTACATTTTTGCACTCAAAACGGGAAAAGAAAAAGTTTGCATTTCAAAGTATATTTGTATTGATGTTTTTCCTATAAATATGAATTTTTGTACAAGGAGACAAAGATCCTAGTAAGAGGAAATCGTTGAAAGAATACAAAGTGAAAACAAAAATAATAGCCATGTGGAAGTGACCTCATTGTGTTCCAACTCCGCTATTGCCCCTATGTCTTCGAACATCATCCCTTTCCGTTTGAAAGAAGTTGATTGAATTGATCTTACACTCAAGAACTTGGATCTTGGTAATAAAGGTGGTTGTAGTGATTTCACGGGACGTAGTCATATGCTTTAATCCTTAACTTTTGCCTGGACCGCCCTTTTAGGTTTTCAGCCCACCAGGATACCCTTTTTTTCCCAAGCCGCCCTTTCGGGTCTTCGACTTGTCGAGTGTACAATCTTTTGTATATATCCCTAACTTTTTCCCGAAGCGTTTTGGTTCGCCGGAATGCCCTTATTTTTTCCTAGGTATGTCAACCTAGCGGGTCATTTTTATGCGTAGTATTTTTTATTATGTACGCGTATACAGGATGCGAAAAGTCTCCGTCGTCCATAGTAGTTAGCATCATGGCACCGCCAGAGAATACTTTATTAACAACAAATGGCCCTTCGTAAGTGGGAGTCCATTTTCCCTTGGGATCTCCTTGTGGAAGAATGATGCATTTTATTACCGAGTCGTCAGCCTGATACACTTGAGGTTTTATATTTTTGCTGAAAGCCTTGATCATGCCCTTTTGATACATTTGACCATGACAAACAGCAGCCAGTATCTTCTCGTCAATTAAGTTCAACTAATCTAACCTAGTCTGAATCCATTCGTCTTCGCCTAAATCTGCTTCTTTCATAATCCTTAAGGAAGGAATTTGAACTTCCACAGGCAGGACAACTTCCATGTCGTAGACTAAAGAGAAAGGGGTTTCCCTAGTTTAAGTTCGAGCCGAAGTACTGTAGCCATGAAGAGCAAACGGTAGCATCTCATGCCAGTTTTTATAGGTTACCACCATCTTTTGTACAATCTTCTTTATGTTTTTATTGGCAGTTTCCACTGCGCCATTCATCTTAGGTCTATATGGAGAAGAGTTATGATGCTTGATTTTGAACTGATTGCAGAGCTCTGTAATTATAGCATTATTGAGATTGGTTTCGTTGTCAGTGATGATCCTTCCATGGATACCGTAACGACAAATGAGGTTATGCTTGATAAACCGGGCTACAACATTCTTTGTAAATGGGGAAAATGAGGCATCTTCCACCCATTTGGTGAAGTAATAAATGGAAACTAAGATGAAATGATGTCCATTAGAAGATGTGGGTTTGATATCTCTAATCATATTTATGCCCTACATTGCAAATGGCCACAGAGCAGTCATGATATTCAAAGGAATTGGAGGCACATTGACCTTGTCAGAGTAGATTTGACACTTGTGGTAAGTCTTCGAGTGATGGTGACAATCAGTTTCCATAGTCGATCAATAGTAACCAGCCCTTATAATCTTCTTGGTCGTAGTGTACCCACTAGAGTGACTTCCAAAGATACCATCATGCATGTCCTCCATGATTTTCTCTGCCTCCTTCTTGTCCAAACAAAAGATCATAGTCGAATCGTGGTTGCCCTTATATAGGATCCCATTGCTTAGGAAGAATTTGGCTGAAAACCTTCGCATGAATTTCTTGTCGTTGATGGAAGCTCCTTCAGGATATTCTTGTACTTCTAGATATCTCCTCACTTCATGGTACCATGGTTTCTCCTTGTTAGTGTCAATCTCACAACAGTGTACAGGTTCGTCAAACCTTTCAATCGTAATTCTAGGAGCTTTATTGTCCCACTTGACCTTGAACATTGATGACATTGTTGCTAAGGAATCCACCAACTGATTTTATTCTCTTGGAAAGTGTTCAAACGTAACCTCCTCAAAGTATGGAATCAGGGTTAACACAAGGTCTTTGTAGGGGATCAGATTAGGATGTTTGATATCCCACTCTCCTTTAACTTGATTGATTACTAAAGTTGAATATCCATATATGCTTAAGAATTTGATTCTTAGGCCAATGGAAGCCCTAAGACCCAAGATGCATGCCTCATACTCAGCCATGTTGTTTTTACAGTTGAAATATGGTCTGGCATTGAAAGGCGTATGGAAACCTTCGGGAGAAATAATCACAGCACCAACTCCATTACCCAAAGCATTAGAAGCCCCATCAAAAACCATAGTCCATCGGGATCCTTGTTCAGGTCCGTCATACGGTCCAGGATTTTCACAATCAATTATTAACATGATATTCTCGTCCGGTAATTCAAAGTTCATGGATTGGTAATCATCAACAGCCTGATGGGCCAAATGATCCGCCGTCACACTTCCTTTGATGGCCTTTTGTGTAGTATATTGGATATCATATTCAGTCAAGATCATTTACCATCTAGCTATTTGTCTGGAGAGAGCTGGTTTCTCTAAGATGTACTTGATAGGGTCCATCTTAGAAATCAAGAAAGTGGTGTGAGTCTACATATAATGTCTTAGATGGCAAGTAGCCCATGCCAGAGCGCAACAAGTTTTCTCGAGCAGTGAATATCTTGTTTCACAGTCGGTAAACTTTCTGCTCAGGTAGTATATTGCATGCTCTTTTTGGCCAGACTCATCATGTTGGCCCAACAGACACCCCATTGAATTCTCTAATACAGTCAAATACATATTCAGAGGTCTTCCTTCAACTAGAGGCATCAGGATGGGAGGTTCTTGTAAATATTCCTTGATCTTATCAAAGGCTCCTTGACAATCGTCGTTCCATCTGACTACTTGTGAGATATAAATCGAGCAATTTAGTTGAGTCGACCTAAGAAACCCCTGACCTCTTTCTCAGTACATGGATCTGGAATTTCTTGTATGGCTTTGACTTTTTCAGGGTCGACCTCAATACCTTTTCCACTAACGACGAATCCTAAGATTTTTCTATATCTTACCCTGAAGGTGCATTTGTTGGGATTCATACTTAGCTTATATTTCTTCAATCTTTCAAACAGCTTGTGAAGATGATCAAGGTGTCGTTCCTCTATTTGTGACCTTGGAATCATATCATCAAAGTACACTTCTATTTCATGATGGATCATGTCATGGAATAGGGCTACCATAGCTCGTTGAGAGGTTGCCCATGCGTTCTTCAAACCGAAAGGCATGACCTTGTAACAAAAAGTGCCCCACTGTGTAACAAAAGTGGTTTTCTCCATGTCTTCGGGAGCCATTTTGATTTGATTATAGCCAGAGAAGCCATGCATGAAGGAGAAGACTTTATGTTGATCAGTGTTGTCAACGAAGACGTTAATATGCAGTAATGGGAAATCATCTTTGGGGCTTTCCCTATTAAAATCTCTATAGTATACACACATACATAACTTTCCATCCTTCTTTGGCACAGGGACCACATTTTCCACCCATTGGGGATATGACGTCACTGCTAGAAAACATGCATTGAATTGCTTCATTACCTCAGCTTTTATCTTTTTAGACATGTTTGGCCGCATACGACGAACTTTTTGCTTGAATGGAGGACAATCTTCCTTTGTTGGTAGACGATGAACCACAATGTCAATATAAAGCCCCGACATATCTTCGTATGACCAAGCTAACACCTCAACATAGTCATGCAACATCTGGATCAATTTGTCTTTGATACCGTCTTCCAAGTTGGCGACAATCATGACCTCTTTCTTATCTTCCTCAATACCTAGGTTGATCACTTCAACTGGATCTTCATGTGGTTGAATGGCCTTCTCCTCTTGCATCAGAAGTATGGCTAATTCCCCAAGTATTTCACAATATTTTTCGCCTTCGTCTTTGGCTTGGTAGATTGGATGTTCAAAGTCATAGATGGCAATAGCAGAATCATTGTCAATGAGATCCGGAGTGGATGAGGATATGAAAATGCGTGTGTGTGTGTATGTAAGATACATGGCTATTTTGAAAATGTAATAAAGTGAAAGAAATACAATGAGCGCAAAATTTGAATGCAAAAGAGTCTAATGTTTTTTCATTAACTGATCACATGGCATATGAAAATGAACAAACCCATAACAAATGGACCAAGGTTCCCTGGGTATGGCACATGGCTTAAAGTAATTATTTTAATAAAATTACAGAGAAAGTTCTTAGATTAATAAAACATTAAATGGTAATTACTCCTTATTGAAAGAGATGGGAATGAAATCCTTCGCATTCCAGTTGTTGAGTCCTTCACCGGAAGTCGGGTAGATCCAGTCATCAAAATCACAGTCGTTGTTGGAGTCTTCAAGAGCATTCACTTCATGATTACTGATGCGAAGAGGTGGTTTTCCTATGCGAGCACGTCTGACCTCCTTTTAAGCTTTGGAAGTGAAACCCAACCCACACTTATCTGACTTGAACGGAATGCCAGGGAGTTCCCCCCAAATGGTACAACCTCCATCTTCAACCACAACACGAGCATCTTTGAGGGAAGCCATCCTAGGAACATTGTTAACAACTTTTGGAACATCAGAAGTAGCCTTGGCAGCAGCAACCATGGGAGAGACCACTTCAAAGGCTTGACAAGGAGTTTCTATGAATTCATCATCCATCTCAACATACTTAAATGAATTCAGGTGGCTAACCATAAACTATTCTTCACCACAGACAGTAACGATCTTTCCTTTGACTGGATATTTTAATTTTTGAGGAAGAGTGTATGTCACTGCTCTTGCCCCATGTATCAAAGGGCGTCCTAGTAGGCAAGAGTAAGCAGGACAGATGTCTATCACATAGAAAGTCGAGTTGAAAGTTTATGAACCAACTTTGATGGGGAGGTGAACGTCTCCATGTACCATCCTCTTTGATCCATCGAAAGCCCTTACCACTATGTCACTTGGGTTCAACACTAAACCCTCGCAATCCAACCAATCCAGGGCACCATTGGGTAAGACATTTAAAGAGGACCCAGTATCCACCAATACATGGGCTAGAGTGGTTCCTTTGCATTCAATGGAGACATGTAAAGCCTTGTTATGATTTCTTCCAGCTGAAGTTAAATTAGTATCTGATAATCCCAATCCATTATCGGCAGTCAAACTCGCTACACAATTTTCAAACTGATCGGTTGTAGTCTCTTGAGGAACATGAGCTTTCTTCAGAAATTTTACCAAGGCTTGAGCATGCACATCAGAAAAAAGTAATAAAAACAACATAGAAATATTAGAGGGGGTTTTCCCCAACTGCTCTACTATCTTATAATCACTTTTCCTTATAATCTTCAAAATCTCCTCCATCTCTTGAGTAGAAGGTTCCTCGGTAATGATGTCTTTGGCAGGTGCCTCCATCCTGATAGGCTCACTTATGTTTTCTTTGCCCCTAACATCAGTACTAGGTTTGTCAACAGTAATGCGAACAGGTGTAGTTATGGTAGTTGAAGGTGAGATTTTAGGAGATAAGATTCTCCTTGTCCTTGTCACATTGCTAGAGCCAGCAATGTTGGTAATATCATCATTCTTGTCTTCATCAATCCAGGAGTCTTGTCTAATACAATGGTAGTATACTTCAACACCATAATTCAGGGGAACTTCTTTATCGGAAGAATAAGGGACTGGCCCAAGAGTAGTAATTATTAATGGAGTTATCTTTGGTTCATTGGAAATTCTAATAGGGCCCTTTGAAGTGATCCAAATAGGATTATTGCAGATAGTGATGATGGATATGTCTTCAATTTCTTGAGGTACAACTTTGGTAAAACTTTTTACGGATGAAGTTCTTTCGAATAGGATCTCATGGTTGTCAATTAGGTATTAGAAACCTCTTTTTAGCCATTCACGGCCATTGATTTGCACAGCACAGTAACAACAGTCTTCAAGGAAATCAAGGAAAACCCCAGCTTTCAACAAATTGTTTTTAACCAACTTTACCAGAGTGGTCAAGTCATTAGCAGAGGAAACAAAAGCAGTATCTTCAATAACATTGACACCTTTTCCATGGTTTGGCATGGGTGCAGTGATTACATTTGGAGTAGGAGGAGGATCAAATTCAATGGTCTTGTTGTCAATGAGGTCTTAGATCTTCCATTTGAATGCCCAACAATGATCAGTGTCATGTCCGAGACAATTAGAGTGGTAAACACATTTGGCGTTCGGGTTATACTTTGGAGATGAAACATTGGGATTTAAAGGGGGATCATGCAATGTTACCAAATTATCCTTCAATGGGTGTTGTAGGGCTTGAGATAGAGACATGTTGATCCTTGTAAATTGTCTTCTTAGAATATCAGGTCTTTGGTAGCGAGCTTGTTGTTGTGGTCTTTTAGTAGAGGTCGGATTGGAGATTAGAACTGCATTTACAGATTGATGATGATCCTTCTTGATATGGCCCCTTGACCCATACACGACATTAGTTTATTTTTTTACCGGTAAAAGGTTTCTTCACAGTATTTGATGTAGAGGCAGAGGTCATGAAAATTTTTACAAATTTAATACCGCTCTCAACCCTTTCACCAGTCAAGATTAACTCAGTGAAACCAAATGATGAGCTCCCAATTAACAAGTAGAAAAATGGTCTAGTCAATTTTCCCATGAACATATCCACCAACTCCCTATCAGTCAATGGTGGCTACACCCTACCTTCCAGGTCTCTCCGTTTCCGCACGTACTCTTTGAAGCCTTCATTGGAAGCCATGGTCATTCCTTGTAATTTTACTCTAGTTGGCGCTAAATCGGCATTATACTGATATTGACGGTAGAAGGCAGTGGCCAAGTCCTCCCAGGTATGAGTGTTGGAACCCTCTAACTGGTAAAACCATTCCAATTGAGTCCCAAATAGACTCTCTTGAAAGAAGTGCACCCACAACTTCTTATCAGTGGTACGCGGTTGAATTTTACGGACGTAAGATCTCAGGTGAAGCTTCGGGCACGAAACGCCATTGTACTTGGAAAATATTGGAATGTTGAATTTGTGGGGGATTTCCACCCCAGGAACGAAACCCAAATCAACAAAATCTAGAACAGGCACAGCTTGAACTTCCATAGCCTTCAATATGTCCTCCAGTTGCTTATTCTTGTCTTCAGCCGGTGGATATTGTTCGTCAAAAAAATCCTCATTCTCAGAGACTAGATTATTACCAACCTAGCACGGGGGCTCCTTACATCTCCATCCTGATTCTCATCCTCCTCGGATGACTCTTCTACAACTTTCACTCATCGAACAGAACCCTTGAACCTTTTCCCCATGTTGATCAAAGCCTTCTTCTTGGTCTTTTCTTTACAACCAGAAGTGACATCAGTTCTTGTTTCCCTTTGGCCAAGTTGAGCAAGGTTTCTTGAAATTGAGAACTTTGTGTCTGCAAGTCCTTCACAGTCTGCTAGAGATCCATATTATTGAAATAAATAGTAAAAAGATGAGGAAACCTGCGTCGGAAAACCTGATTATGTTATGATACATGTAATGTGAATGCAAATGTTTTCAAGGACCTTTAAGATTTAAATTTGTTTAAACAAAAAAGGAAGTAACATTGATTGTATTAATAAGTTCAAATGGTTACAAAACGTGCCTCTCGGACTTACAATGGAATAATACAAAATAAACTCCTAAAACAAAAAGGAATCAAATTTTCCACGAGAGCATCCTCTTTGGTGCAACGTAGGCATTCAAACTTTGCTCTTCATGAAGCTGTCTTGTGAGCTCTAAAACCTTCTTCATGCTTGAGTAGAATTGGGCTTCAAATGTGTCTCGCTCCCACTTTAGTTAAATCCATGACCTTTGTAATTCCTCGAGAGTAGTAGGCATGTTAGGATGAAGAATAGTGTAGGAAACATCTCTTTCGGCAATAGGCTCTATGATGACAGGTAAGATGGCAGGATACGGCATCATTAGACTTTGGGCACAAGCTCACACCCACTTGAGATAAGGCTCAAAAGGAATGGAGTTCTTATGCCCCAAAGTTTTGCTATCAACTTTGTTCACCATACCCCAAGCTCGTATAAATCTTTGACAATAACTTTGGACATCATTCTCATAGTCAAATATAATTCCTTGAACAAGTGCGTCATGAGGGCCACCCCTCCGAGCATACCCAAACTATCATAGAGACAAAAAAAGGATTATAGGTGATACCTCCTCTAATTCCAAAGAGAGGGACATTATGGAATTCCCTACAATGATCAATGATGGTGACATCCTTCAAAGATCGAGAACACCAATGGATATCCGAGTGCGAGAGTGACATCAACCTTTGAGACCAAATCATACCTTTTTCATTCTTCAAAACTGATCAGGGAATGTGAGAAATAAACCACCTAGCCAACAAAGGAGTACAACACATAAGAACCCCCCTTCTCTTCATGGTGCGAGTATGAAAAGAATGCAAAATATCTCCAAGTAAGGTAGGAATCGGGTTACGATATAGAAAAACATTGACCGCATTCACATCTATGAGTTGGTCTGGGTTAGGAAATAGTACCATCCCATAGAGTAGAAGAGCTAAAACTTCTTCAAAAGCTTGCAAATCCAAAGCATCCCAAAATTGTTGAGCCTTCTTAAACGGAAATTTGGCTAGAAAACCTTTAACACCACTTCTTGTTTCCTAATTTTCCATAACGTCGTACCGTTGCAAATGTAAAGCTAAAGCAATCTCCTCAGGTCTTGGGTCTTTCTTAATACGGGTGAAGGGTAATTGATCAAGAATAGGAACTCCCAAGAGTTGAGAAAATTCCTCCATGGTAGACATCAATTGGTAACTGGGAAATGTAAAACAATGGTGTTTAGGGTCAAAGAATTGAAAAAGTACCCCCATTATTTGTTCTTTAAAATTTGAGGTAGCAAAATTGCTGAGACGACCATACTTCTTGGTGAACAAAGAATCACAAGGAAAACTTGATGCTAACTCCTTGAGTTGAGGAGGCACATTCACAAAGTCGATTCAGATAGTCTTAATACGAACAACATCTATGTCCTACAAAAAAGACAAAGGTAAATCCCTATGTCCTTAAAATGGTTAGTGCAAATGCTATGGAATGATTTCATGATGTTATGTGCAAATAAACATATACAAGCAAAGCAAACAAGTCCTTAGGTTTAGGTTGCATGAGGTTTCATAGGTAAGTACCCTCTTGAAGTTTAGTTGGTTCAACATGTCCTAAAAAGTAATCAGGTTCTAGGGAATCTCAATATCACTGATCTTTCTTTATTGGGCATGGTCTCAGCATAATCAATATTTTATTGCGTCCAAAATATCTCAAAAGTCTGATCTCAATGAGTGTAGTACCGAGTATTAACCAATTTTCAGCTTTCCATTGGAACCGTCTATCTCACTACTTCTTAATGGTCAAATTGTTCAATTAAAGGTTCTAAGGTCAGTTAGGGCTTCATGACACCATACAGTGGCCCCATATTCTCCTTGATTCAACACAAAGGATACCAGTACCTACAAATGTGTCACACTAACGTATCTATTGCTTTAACCATATCGGTCTACCCCATACAGTCTCCACAATATTTGTTACTTACCTAATAATGTTCCCAGATCTAGGTAGAGGATCAATAAAAAACCCAAGCAAGGACCCAAAATGTAAAGCAAATAAGTCAAACAATGAAAGCATTTAAAGGTGATATAGTCTCTAAGGTAACCCCACTTTTAAGCATGTCCCTAGTAGAGTCGCCAATTCTGTAATACGGTGGGAGAACTGACTTTGGTATTTTGCGTTTTAGCGTAATTGTTGCGGATAGCAAGAGTCGCCACCGACTTTTATTTTACCCAATAAAGGAAAGGATGAAAAGAACAGGAAAGACCTTTTGAGAATTTTCTTGAGTTCGGGGGGTAGGTTATGAAAAGGGAAGGTGTTAGCACCCTTTTCATCCATAGTTATCTACGGGCTCTTAGTAGCTCACATTAAAATGCTTTGTTTGAAATGTCTTTGTAATTGTTTTGAAAGTATTTTTGAAAAAGTGCCTTCGTTTAGGCGAACTTTGTAATGATTCTCATCTCTATAAGAATGCATACAAAGTGTTGATTTTTGAAAATATTTCATTTGGAAGTGTTGGTGTATTTGAAATGATGTTTGGAAAATGGTTGTGAGCAAGCAACTATGAACGTTCTACCTACTCAAAAAGTCTTAGTTCATTTTCTCCTCCTTTAGATATTTCTATTTTACCATTGATTGATAAGAAGCCCTATCATTGGATGTTAAGGGATGGGCATGGGTCATCGTATAGTTATAGAAAGCAACATTGTAGGATACTTTAGCAATTTGTCGTAAAGGGCTAAGATCATTTATGAAGGCAACATTTGAAGGGTCATCGAGGGACTATGGTCTTGTATTTGATTGTTTTTGCTAAAGTATCCCACATTCGTAACATGACTACTTATTCTCAAGGCAACAAGTAAGGTTAACCCTAGAGGTGCAAGTGTATAAGGTGTTTGTTTTCATGTATTTTTTGTCTTTGAATTAGTGTTTGCTACTTGTTGATTTTATGTCTTGCCATACAAACCCTAATTACTAGCATTTATATTTAAAGCGATAAATTGCGAAAATGTAAAAATCTACGCTATTACATCATTTGGAGATGGGGGTACAAATTTACAAATGGGAGAGCAAGTAAATAAAAACCTAATTTACTATTACAACTATATTGAACTTGAATAAATAATGTACAAGAATGTGAGATAATGTGCAAGGAGAGAAGAAATTATTTTGCTTAAGTTTTTGTTATGAAAAGTATTTTAACTTAAATAAACTAAGAAAATTAATTAATTTGATTTGAGAAAACTAAACCTAATTTAATTAAGAAAAGAAATTGAATTTTATTAAGAAGACAAGTTTTTTAGGGTTTTATAAAAAGGTTTTATCCTAATTACTCCAACTAAAGTGAATAGAAAAATTAACTAAATCCCAAAATTCTAAATTAATTTAATGAAAAAATAAGATTTAAAATAAAACCTAAGTCTAAGATGGTTTAATTAAGAAAAGAAGTTCATATTAAAAAATGCTTTTTGGTCTTTTTATTTTAGAAGAAATAAAATAAAAAATATACTAAAATATAAAAAGTAAATATAAAATATTTTTTTGATTAATAATAAAAATAATAATAATAATAATAATAATAATAATAATAATAATAATAATAATAATAATAATAATGAAATAAAAAAATAAAAGTGAGTTAGGAGGATGTAAAAATGAAATAGGATGTAAGTGAGTAAAACAATTTTTGATTAGGGTTAGGCCCATTGTGATTTTTTTTTTGTAATCAGAAAGAAAAGAAAATAAAAAAGTTGGGTAGCATGTGTTGTAAGTGAAGGAGGGATGTTGTTGAGAAAAATGGAGAAAGGCCCAATGGGTGACGCCCAACGCGCCTGTTTCAAACAAAAAAAAATGAAATGGAAAACATGAGAAAAATTATTGTTCTGGACTGGCCCAAAAGTTTGAGTGGGTCCAGTCTAAGGCGTCTCATGGGCACCACCTACCGGTCGTGACCAGTCTGTCGGGCAATACCACCCTCTTTCCCTTCTGATCCATCTCCGATCCGAGATGCCCGTCGAGCATCTTCTTGGTGTGTCCGACTCCAGCATCGTGCAGACCACCAGGGACCGCCAAGAGAGATGCCAGCAATCAGCCTCTTCCCCGAAACCAACGGCTAGTTGCGGGCACATTTGCCCAGTTTGACCAAGTCCTGGTAGTTACTTAATTTTCGAGACCCGTATATCCAGGCGGGAAATCAGGAACCAATGGCCACGCGCCAGGGGCAGTATATAAACCCTCACACCTGTGAGGGCTAGGTATCACATACTTACTACTCACTACCTGATATTTTGCTAGTGCCTTCTTGCTCCCGATCTTACTTGATCGTTGGAGTACCTTGCAGGTACAACCCCCTCTCTCTTATGCCCGACTGAAGATCACCCTATGGCCGCTCTCTAGGTTTTGATCAACCGAAAGATCAGTGGCGCCGCCTGTAGGAATCTTATATCCCCATATTTCTTCTGTCGGAACCTAAGATCAAAGCAACTCTTCTTTCAAGATCCATCTCTCATATCATGGTCGACCATAATGATCTTTACCTGTCCGGAAAAACCATCCTTTCTCCTGCTCGCAAGACTGATGAGAGAAAGGAACACCCTCGCCTTGGGGACAACCTGGGCCCCAATGACGGACAAACTACGTTCCCTGATTCCGCTAACGCCCGGCGTGGCAATGACCTACTCTTGGACGAAGGACGTTCTAAGAATCCTACTGAGGAACAGCATGAAATCTTACAACCAGTTCCAAATCCTCTCAATGCCGACCCGACCATGGCAGCACTGCTTGCTTCCCTAAATCAGACCAACGCCCTTATCCTTCAACTAAACCAGAGGATAAGAGCCTTGGAAAACAGGCGTTCAAAATATCCTCCCCAGATTTCCCGAAGACAAAGTTCCTTTGGCGCATCACCACCCAGGCATGGTCCACCGCCCAAGAAGGAAAGGCGTGATGTTTCTTTCTTCAAGAAACGCAATCTCACACCTCCTACCCGAGATCAAGACTCCCCTTCGTTCAAGAAGAGGAAGGACAACAGGCAGATTGACTGCGCTTGATTTCCCTCTCCCGAGCCAAAATAAAAACGAAGGAGCTCTCCCCTCGACGGGACCTCGACGACCAACGGGGGAGAAATTACCACTCTTCTTCTCCATCTCCTATCAACAGTGAAGATGACGAGCCCCACGGCCCACTATTCAGGGAGATCACTGAAGCTCCACTCCTCGTCGGCCTAGAGAAGCTGCCCACTCTAGGGACCTACGACGGCATGACAGACCCTGACGAGCACATAGAAAACATCGATGCGCTCCTCGACTACAGAGGGGTCAGGGGCGCCATCAAATGCATGCTCTTCCCGACTAATCTTAGAAAAGGGGCGATGGCATGGTACAAAAGTTTGCCCGATGAATCCATCACCTCGTGGAAACAGCTCGGGAAGATGTTTTCAAGGAATTTCACTGCCTCCCGCCAACACCCTAAATCAGACGCTTCGCTCGAGGAAATTATACAAGGTAGAGACGAATCTCTGCGAGCGTACATTGAGCGCTTCAACAAATAAGCGGTCCAGGTCCCAAAAACAGACAACATCAAGAAATACCTGCTCGAGCATGGGATCCATCCCCAGAGCGACTTTTCCAAGGCTGTGGGCATAGAAACACCAGCCACACTCGATTCCCTCCTCCTAAAGGCCCAGTCGTACATGCATTACAAGAAGAAGGAGGCGGCCAACAGCGCCTGGGAATCCAAGCACAGGGAGAGTTCCAGACCCTCAAAGAATGATAAACCCTCAACATCACGTCGGGGGGAGAAGAAACTGGAGGACAGATCCCGTGACCCAAAAGATTATAAGGGGTCGACAAGTCACTTCCACGACTACACCCCCCTGACAACCTCAAGGGAGCGTATTCTTTCTGAATGCGCTAATTCTTAGTTCAAGCAGGTTGAGGTGCGCTTCCCCTGACAAATACCGTCGAAGCCAGGAACCGACAAAAGCAAATACTGCAGGTTCCACAAGAGTGACAGCCACAACACGGAGGATTGCATTCACCTCAAGGATGCAATCGAAATATTAGTTAGAGACGGGAACCTCAAGAAGTACAAGAAAAAAGAGGACGCTCGCGATGAAGCACTTGAGACGAAGAATGTCGAGGAAGGGAAGAAATTCGTCGACCTCGACACCATTTCGGTCGCCTTGAGCATCTCACGGCCGGAAGACTACTACATTCCAGAAATGGAGGACATCCCCCTGTACTTCTCCACCCACAGTCCGTGGGAATACTTCCCTGCAACCATGGTCACTTCCGGTGGAGGGTTCAACAGGCATACGGTCGGATCAATGAAGAGAAGGTTCGACCAACTCATCGAAGCCAACTCCGAGATGGATGCCACGCTCGACAAGTTTTGAGGAGGATCTCACCCCCTCACATTCTACAGGGAAGAGTTATTGGGAGGAGCCCCAAATTCGAACATCCCGCTACTCGTGAGAGCTCAAATGGCTAACTTTGACGTGCATTGCATTTTTGTCGACCAGGGCAGTTCGTTGGACATCATGTACGCCTAAATGTTCAACACTTTGCAGCTGAACGAGAGCCACCTAACCCCCTACATGGGTTTTGATCTTCAAGGTTTCAACGGGGCCAGCACGAAGCCATGGAGGTACGTAGAGCTGATCGTCACTTTTGGCAGGGGGATAACAGCCAGAGCCATCAAGACCCAATTCTTGGTGGTAGACTTTCGATCTCTCTACCAATGCATCTTCGGGAGACCCACTCTCGCCGAACTCATCGCGGTCCCCTCCACCGTCCACCTCAAGATGAAATACTACACGACCGAAGGTTTGGTTGCCACTCTTCACGGGGACATCCAAGAAGCCGTGAGGTTCTTCGAATCTTCTACAAAGGGCCTTAGCTCCATCAACGCCCAGCCTCGAATAGCCACTGGAGCCATGATGCCCTCCAGCTCTGAGGAATCCAAGCAGTTGCCGAGGGTCGCACCATTGACCTCGACAGTCACTTCTCCATGGAAGACAGGGTCAAGAAAAGGAAGAAAAGGAAGGAGCCTATGGTCCAAGATGAAGGGTTCACCTCCTCTGCTGGCCACAATGAGCTCTCAAATCATGCACGACCTATCTTAGATGACGACTTTGAGCTTGTTCTTCTCGGAGAAGACCCCACTAGGGGAGTAAAGATAGGAGTTGACCTCCCCGACCTGGCGAAGAGGAAACTCAAAGCTTGCTTGCGGGAGAATGCTGATCTCTTTGCCTGGAGTGCGGACGAGATGCCCGTTTGAGCCTTTATCCTTTGTTTCTTGAACTGTGAACCAGGCCACATTATAACCCTTAAAAGTCCTAGCTGAAGCATGGGTTAGTTTGAGAGCATACTGTTACAAAGGTATCCTGACTCCTGTAAGCTTTGTTACGAATCCTGAGTTGATATCACATTCTTGCAAATTTTGTTTTGCTACACAAAACACAAATTTCAAGACAGACATGAGTTTTGCTTTCTTTAAATGACATTGTTTGCATATGACTAATTGTTTGACAGCAGAGAAATTCGCACAATGGATATTCAATGAACAGACATCCTCCCAATGGACAGAATCACCTCAGCGGGAAAGACACTTCCAATAACAGGTCTTCCATAAGCAAGGGGAATGACATGATGTCTAAACACACCTGGGGAAGTCTCTCCAAAAGTGCCAAAGAACCAGGGGCAGATCTCCATTTGAATCGCTTTGGGCATTACGCACGCATTCCAGCAACGAATCATGTGCCATCAAGAAAACATTTTTGACAGTACTACAACACAACACTATGGACAGTGACAACTCTCTACATCCTGAAAGCGTGGACATAGTCGGAAAATACTATGCATAACAAAGACCCGCTAGGTTGACATACCTAGGCAAAAATAAGGGCATCCCGGCGAACCAAAAGGGTTCGGGTAAAAACTAGGGATAAAAAATGAAAAAATCTATACACTCGGCAAGTCGAAAACCTGAAAGGGCGGCTTGGGCAAAAAAGGGTATCCCGGTGGACTGAAAACCCGAAAGGGCGGTCCAGGAAAAAGTTAGGGATTTAAAACGTACGACTATGTCCTGTCACTTGTCTATCAGTGGAAGACTTATACCTTGATCAGCATTCATCAAGAGCACCAGAATTCAGATACAATTCATATACGCTCCAGATACCGATGCCATTCTGATACTCATTCAGATTCATCTTTCAGAAACAGTTCAGATACGCTCCAGATATGGATGCCATTCTGATACTCATTCAGACTCAGCTTTCAGATACAGTTCAGATACGCTCCAGATACGGATGCCATTCTGATACTCATTTAGACTCAGCTTTCAGATACAGTTTAGATATGCTCCAGATACGGATGCCATTATGATACTCATTCAGACTCAGCTTTCAAATATAGTTCAGATACGCTCCAGATACGGATGCCATTCTGATACTCATTCAGATTCAGCTTTCAAATACAATTTAAATACGCTCCAGATACGGATGCCATTCTGATACTCATCCAGATTCAGCTTTCCGATATAGTTCAGATACTCTCCAGATACGGATGCCATTCTGATACTCATTCAGATTCAGATTTCAAATACAGTTCAAATACGCTCCAGATACGGATGCCATTCTGATACTCATTCAGGTTCAGCTTTCCGATAATGTTCAGATACACTCTAGATACGGATGCCATTTTGATACTCATTCAGATTCAGCTTTCAGATACGCTCCAGATACGGATGCCATTCTGATACTCATTCGGATTCAGCTTTCAGATATAGTTCAGATACACTTCAGATACGAATGCCATTCTGATACTCATTCAGATTTAGTTTTCAGATACAGTTCAGATACGCTCCAGATACGGATGTCATTCTGATACTCATTCAGATTCAGCTTTCTGATATAGTTCAGATACGCTCTAGATACGGATTCCATTTTGATACTCATTCAGATTCAGCTTTCAGATACAATTCAGATATGCTCCAGATACGGATGCCATTTTGATACTCATTCAGATTCAGCTTTCAGATACAGTTCATATACGCTCCAAATACGGATGCCATTCTGATACTCATTCAGATTCAGCTTTTAGATAGAGTTCAGATACGCTCTAGATACGGATGCCATTTTGATACTCATTCAGATTCAGCTTTCAGATACATTTCAGATACTCTCCAAATACGGATGCCATTCTGATACTCATTCAGATTCAGCTTTCAGATACAATTCAGATACGCTCCAGATACGGATGCCATTCTGATACTCATTCAGATTCAGCTCTCAAATACAGTTCAGATATGATCCAGAGACGGGTGTCATTCTGAAACTCATTCAACACATATTTCAGATATAGCTCATATACGATCCAGAGACGGATGTCATTCTGACACTCATTTGACACATGTTTCAAAGTACAGTTCAGATACGATCCAGAGACGGATGTCATTCTGACACTCATTCAAGACATGTTTCAAGTATAGTTCAGATACGATCTAGAGACGGATGTCATCCTAACACTCATTAAATACATGTTCAAGTACAATCACAACATGGATCCACCTACAAAATCCCTGCATGTACTTTTTCCAGCATGGTATAAGGGGCAGAGACAGTTGGAAGCAAAGTCACTATCACATACAAACCAGTGATACCTATATTCCCCACAGAGCCGAGACAACCAAGTTCCGACCTCCATATCCCCAAGCAGGAATTGCTTCCCCGGAAGGTTCCTTTAGAAAGATGATATCTGCATTCCCCAGCTGAGTTTTATAACCATGAGCAGTTTATAAAGCCATCTCCCGAGCAGAGTTTATTTCTTTGACAGCGGAAGCTCAATCTCCAACAAAGCTCTTCTCTCCAGCAATGGAAGATCATCCCCAGCTGAGTTTATTTCTCCAAATCAACAGATCTTCCAACAGAGTATCTTCCCTTCCCCACAGAGTCATACCCCCGCTGGATTATTCTCAGACAGAGTCTCTCCTGGCAGAATATGCTCAAGCAGAATGGATGTAAATCTCCATCTAATCTTCTTCGATCACTATCCCCAGTGGAAACGAAGAACTCAACTCCTTATACTCTCCAGCAGCAGTCCAGGATTTATTTTCCCCATCTAGAGAATATCACAATAGCATTGCATATCCATACATCATGGCATGTGCATACATATTATACATCACAATCTCATTTATTTTGAGAACATCATTACTCAATACATTTCATACGACTAACTCTTTACCTTTCAGGGAAAGATGCAATCAAGTTCTCACGGGTTCTCTCTGGCTCAGTCAAACCGACACCAAGGTTTCTATTCCAGTTGAATATATTTCCATACTTTTCAAAATTTTATCTGGTTCAGTCAAACCGACACCAAGGTTTATATTCCAGTTGAAGATATTCCAATACTTTTCAAGATTTTCTCTGGTTCAGTCAAACCGACACTAAGGTTTCTATTCTAGTTGAATATGTTCTAAGACTTTCGCCTGGGTCATCCAAATCGCCGCTAAGATTCCCCTGATTTTTATGCCTGTCAAAGTAATCCGAGAACTCTCCCGGGTTCAGTCAAATCGATACTAAGATTTCTCTCTCAGTTGAAGAGAACTCGAGACCTTTCCCTAGTTCAATCAAATCGATACTAAGATTTTTATTCCAGTTAAAAAAGCTATGAAGCCCGAAAGTCGACCGGATAATATCTTAATTTCTCCAAAATACTACAAAGCCTGGAATCGACCAGATAGTGGTATATCTCAAATTCAAGCTATGAAGCCCGGAAGTCGACCGGATAATATCTTGATTTCTCCAAAATACTACGAAGCCTGGAATCGACCAGATAACGGTATAAGACACTGAGAAGACTGGAGCACGACCAGATAGTGGCAAGAGACACTGTGAAACCTGGAGCACGACCGGATAACAGTATGAGGTACTGTGAAGCTTGGAATTTGACCAAATAGCAGTTTACTTGGCCAATTACTGTGAAGCCTGGAAACGACCGGATATTAGTATGCCTTAAATTCAAGTTGAAACCCGGATGCGACCGGATAACCACTTAATTTCTTTTGAAGCCTGGAAACGACCGAATATTAGTATGCCTTAAATTCAAGTTGAAACCCGGATGCGACCGGATAACCACTTAATTTCTTTTGAAGCCTGGAACACGAACAGATAAGAATTGAGAAATTGCAAAGCCTGGAGCACGACCAGATAGCAAGTGTAATCTCATCTCCCCAGTAAGTCACTGTGAAACCTGGAGCACGGCCAGATAGCGGTTAATCTTATTATCCTTAACAAATCACTGTAAAGCCTAGAGCACAACCCGATAGCAGTTCATTTTCATCTCCTCGACTAAGAGATGATTCCCCAATAGAGTAGCGGACAACTGAAGCTCCTAAAGTTCTATTTCTCCCAAGACAGAGACCAACGTTCCTTAGCAGATTCCTCCTCAACGACAAGAACAGGAATTCTCATCAAAGGAATATCTCGGGAAATCAACATCATCTAGATGGCATCTTTAAGCCCATCCTCGACGATTCTTTATCATATCTTCTAGATGGCATCTTTAAGCCCATCTTCAGCGACCTTCCGTCATCACCTCCAAATGGCATCTATAAGCCCATTCCCGAAATTATCTACGTAGTCAAGCATCATTACAGACGAGTGCAAATTTCTGGGCACTCTAGTGTTCAATCATCTTCCACCTTCAGATCATGAAAGTCAGACAAGCCAATCTAAATCTTCAGGTTTAAGAAGATTGAACAGGGGAAATTGTTGTACCCCAAAATTTACCCTCTTTATTTTGACATTTTTGGCTTACATTTCATTATTACATACATGCATATCATTGGTTTTATGGTTATGGAATCAAGGTATATTTATCAAGCTTCGTCAGGTTACAAGTGACGTTTATTTCGCCAACGGGTGTTCTCAGAGTATTTTCCGTGTTGAAGATCGGTTCGTCGTTTTGCAACGATTTGAGGTTCAAAGATTCACAAGTCCAATCTGGCGCGTCATATTCAGGTGCTCTTTCAGTAAGATATCCCAGGTGACATATTCTCAAATTTAGGTTATGCTCAAGAGTCAATTCTTTAAAGAAGGTCTCCGAATGTGTGAGTTTTCTCAAAGAAATGTGGTGAAAAAGTGTGCTGAAAGTGCCATTTTTACGCACTAAAATATTCATAACTTGAAGATCGTGGCTCCTTTTGAACCGTTTCTAGTGGCCAAAATTATGTCTTGACGTCATCTACATTTTCATCTCTCACGGATGGAAGCCAGTTTCAATCAGAAGGTGTTTAAAAATGCGAATTTATCAAGTATTTTCGTACATAAGATTTGTGACAGAAGTTTATTTGCGTCATGTTCATAAAATCATAACTTGGTCGATTTTCATTGTATTGAGCTGGTTCCAGCACCAAAATTTCACAAATTAAGTTGGCTAAATTTTCACATGAGGTATTGAGTTCGAACGGTATCCAAAAGGCCTTCGTTTTTTGCTTAGAATGCGCATGACGCGCCGAAAATCATGAATGCTGAATATTATTTCATTTGGGTCGAAACTTCAAAAATTCATAACTCGGTCAATTTTTATCAGATCGGGTCCATATTTTTACACAAGGTCACTGACTTAGAGATCTACAACTTCTCTTTAAAAGTCGAGACCAGGTTATGCTCTGATCAATACTAATTTTTTATTGAAGAAAGTGTCAAAGTTGACACTGTAGCCCAAAATAAGTTTGTCTGAGGCAAAACTTCAAAAATTCATAACTAATTCACCGTTTATCTGATTTAGCCTTATTTTGGACAAGAGTTATTTCTCAATGTCGGATACATTTTGTTTTCATATTTCAACTTCAAGAATTTCACTTAAGTCCCTGCAATTTATCCTGGAACATGACGGACTCAAGTGAATAAAAACCTGCACTATTGCTTATGGTATTGGAGGCCCAATTGCACATTCAAAGCCCATTTTTTTCTATAATTTCCCTTATATAATCTCATTCTTTTCACACAAACAACACGAAGAAAAAAAATTTTACACAACCCTGTCAAAATATCAAATTCTTTCAAGAACCCTAAAACCTTGAAATCCTTGTTACAAATCGACATCTCATTACTTCTCCAATAAGGATAAGGTTGGTTTGATCTCCATGATCAAAAGGGTATAGAATCATTCATACATGCCATATCGATTTTAACATTACAAAATTTCATATATTTGCTTTATTTGTATTTCATGATATAGTAATTTATTTAATGTGTTCATAAGATTCAACACTGCAGATTTAGACAGGATCTCATGCAGGGTTATTACAAAACGCTGAGGCCAAAACAGAATAACCACCAATGCATGGCGAGGCAGACATTCTGAGAAGGTTAAGGGCGTGGGTTCAACAACCACCCCTATTGGTTTCGGTTTTCTTCCTTTCTATTTATCCTTTACCTATTTTCATTCTTTTTGTTTAAAACTTTTTTCATAAAACCTAACATTCTTCACAAACCTTTGATTTTTCATAATTTTTCATAATAAACTCGAATAATTAATTTTAGGTTTTTTTTAATTTAATTTTAGGTTTTAAATTAATTTTTGGGTCAACACCCACCCCCGACATTTGCATTATTTTTATTTTCTAACCCTATTTTTCATTGATGTTTCTTCCCCTATCTCTTTTTTGGCAAACTTAATTCTTTCTTATTATTCATTACACATAAACCTTTTTTTCAAAAATATTTTTTTTAATTAAAATTAATTAGTTTTTTAGGTTTTTTAATTAACCTTTTTTTTCAAATTAACATTATTTTTAATTCAAAATTATTAAGTTTTTAGATTTTTTAATTAACCTTTTTTTTTCAAAATTAACATTTTTTATTAATTAAAATTAATTAGGTTTTTTAGGTTTATTTAATTAATTATCATAAATCATTTTTTTCATAAAAAAATCACCAAAACATTTTCTTTTCTATTTTCATCTTATTTTTATTTTCCTAGATAAAGTGTATAGGGCGCATTCAACTGTAATAGCGTAACTTTATTTTTCCCCTTTTTTTCATTATCATGTAATTGCTTCCGGGATGTAATAATTTTAGGATTTCTTTTCCGCACTCTTCACTATTATGTAACTACTTCAAAGCTCTGTAATAGCTTAGGTTTACATTTCCGCCTTTATCTTCTGCTACTATATTTTATGCAATGCTTAGATTAATCGGATTATATGGAAAGATAAACATGAACGATAGAAAATTCTAATTTCAAGATAAATATAACTGAAAAAACACACTGTTGCACACTTGCACCCCTAGGGTACTCCCCACTTGGTTGCCTCGGAAAACAATGGTCATGTTCCTCGAACCTAGGGATATCTTAGCAAAAGACCCTCAATCTAAAATTCATCATAAAGATCATAGTCCCTTAACGTCCCTCGAGTTGCCTACGAGAAATTATCTTGTCCCTCGATGTTGCCTATGAATATATGATGACAGTCCCTTCGAAATGCTAAGGTATCCTTACATGTTTCCTTCAATGACCATTACGTCTCTTTTGATAGTCCCTCAAACATCCAACGACGATGCTACCTATTCCTTAATAATAGGATATCGCTGTCTAAAAGAAAACGAACAAAATTTTTTCGAGTAGGTAGATTAGTTCCTAGGTACTTGCTCAAACAAACAAACTTTTTCACACCAACACTTTCCCAAACAAAGTTTTCAAAAACAACTTCGTAACACTCTTGAGGACAGAAACAAGGGTTAAAATGAAGTAAAACAAAACTTTTCAAAACAAGCACACACAAGCAATCTCAAAATGAGCAAGTACCTAAGAGCCCATGGAAAACCATGGATAGAAAGGGTGTTAACACCTTCCCTTTCTATAATCTACCCCCCGTACTCAGAAACATCTCGAAAAAGGTTTTTTCTGTTTTTTCCCTTTTCCTTTGTTGGATGAAATAAAAGTCGGTGGCAACTCTTGCTTATCGCGACATTTGTGAACAAAAACGCACACCAGTATTAACAGTTGATTCTGCCACCGTATCACAGTAGGGCTTATGGGAAGGAACCTGGATAGTAGGGTTACTTCGAGATGAAAGCCTGGATGGTAGGGCTTATGGGAAGGAACCTGGATAGTAGGGTTACTTCAAGAGGAAAGCCTGGATGGTATGGCTTATGGGAAGGAACCTGGATAGTAGGGTTACTTCAAGATGAAAGCCTGGATAGTACGGTTACTTTAAGATAAAATCCTGGATAGTAGGGCTTATAGGAAGGAACCTGGATAGTAGGGTTACTTTGAAATGAAAGCCGGGATAGTAGGGTTGTAGGAAGGAACCTGGATAGTAGAGTTACTTCGGAATGAAAGCCTAGATAGCAGGACTGTGAGAACGAACCTGGATAGTAGGGTTACTTCCGAATGAAAGCTTGGATAGTAGAGCTTATGGGAAGGAACCTTGATAGTACGGTTACTTCGGAATGAAAGCCCAGATAGTAGGGCTGTAAGAAGGAACCTAGATAGTAGGGTTACTCAGAATGAAAGCCTAGATAGTAGGGCTTATGGGAAGGAACCTGGATAGTAGGGTTACTTCGGAATGAAAGCTTGGATAGTGGGGCTTATAGGAAGGAACCTGGATAGTAGGGTTACTTCGAGATGAAAGCCTGGATGGTAGGGCTTATGGGAAGGAACCTGGATAGTAGGGTTACTTCAAGATGAAATCCTGGATGGTAGGGCTTATGGGAAGCAACCTGGATAGTATGGTTACTTCAAGACGAAAGCCTGGATAGTAGGGTTGGTTCAAGATAAAAGCCTGGATAGTAGGGCTTATAGGAAGGAACCTGTATAGTAGGGTTACTTCGAAATGAAAGCTTGGATAATATGGCTTATGGGAAGGAACCTGAATAGTAAGGTTGCTTCAAAATGAAAGCATGGATAGTAGGGCTATGAGAAGGAACATGGGTCGTAGGGTTACTTCGAGATGAAAGCCTGGATAGTAGGGCTATGAGAAGGAACCTGGGTCGTAGGGTTACTTCGAGATAAAATCCTGGATAGTAGGGCTATGAGAAGGAACCTGGGTCGTACGGTTACTTCGAGATGAAAGCCTGGATAGTAGGGCTATGGGAAGGAACCTCGATACTAGGGTTAGTTCGGAATGAAAGCCTGGATAGTAGGGTTGTGGGAAAAAACCTAGATAGTATGGTTATATCAGAATGAAAGCCTGGATAGTAGGGCTTTGAGAAGAAACCTGGATAGTAGGGTTACTTCGGAATGAAAGCTTGAATAGTACGGCTATGAGAAGGAACCTGGGTCGTAGGGTTACTTCTAGATGAAATCCTGGATAGTAGGGCTATGGGAAGGAACCCGGATAGTAGGGTTACTTCGGAATGAAAACCTGGATAGTAGGGCTGTGGAAAGGAACCTGGATAGTAGGGTTACTTCAGAATGAAATCTTATATAGTAGGGTTGTGAGAAGGAACCTGGATAGTTAAGTTACTTCAGAATGAAATCTTGGATAGTATGGCTTATGGGAAGGAACCTGGATAGTAGGGATACTTTGAAGTGAAAGCCTGGATAGTAGGGTTGTGAGAAGGAACCTGGATAGTAGGGTTACTTCGGAATGAAAGCCTGGATAATAGGACTATGAGAAGGAACCTAGATAGTAGGGTTACTTCGGAATGAAAGCCTACATAGTAGGGCTATGAGATGGAACTTGGGTCGTAAGGTTACTTCGAGATGAAATCCTGGATAGTAGGGATATGGGAAGGAACCGGGATAGTAAGGTTACTTCGAAATGTAAGACTGGATAGTAGGGTTCTGGGAAGGAACCTGGGTCGTAGGGTTACTTCGAGATGAAAGCCTGGATAGTAGGGCTATGGGAAGAAACCTTGATAGTAGGGTTACTTCGGAATGAAATCCTGGATAGTAGGTCTGTAAGAAGGAACTTGGATAGTAGCGTTACTTCGGCATGAAAGCATGGATAGAAGGACTCTGAGAAGGAACTGGGATAGTAGGGTTACTTCTGAATAAAAGCCTGGATAATAGGGCTTATGAGAAGGAACCCTTATAGTAGGGTTACTTTGGAATGAAAGCCTAGATAGTAGGGCTGTGAGAAAGAACCTGGATAGTAGGGTTACTTCAGAATGAAAGCCTAGATAGTAGGGCTTATGGGAAGGAACCTGGATAGTAGGGTTACTTCGAAATGAAAGCCTAGATAGTAGGGCTTATGGGAAGGAACCTGGATAGTAGGGTTACTTCAAGATGAAAGCCTGGATTGTAGGGATTATGGGAAGGAACTTGGATAGTAGGGTTACTTCAAGATGAAAGCCTGGACGGTAGGGCTTATGGGATGGAACCTGGATAATATGGTTATTTCAAGATGAAAGCCTGGATAGTAGGGTTACTTCAAGATAAAAGCCTGGATAGTAGGGCTTATGGGAAGGAACCTGGATAGTAGGGTTACTTCGAAATGAAATCCTGGATAGTAGGGCTTATGGGAAGGAACCTGGATAGTAGGGTTGCTTCGAAATGAAATCCTGGATAGTCGGGCTATGAGAAGGAACTTTGGTCGTAGGGTTACTTCGAGATGAAAGCCTGGATAGTAGGGCTATGAGAAGGAACATGGGTCGTAGGGTTACTTCGAGATGAAAGCATGGATAGTAGGGCTATGAGAAGGAACTTGGGTCGTAGGGTTACTTCGAGATGAAAGCCTGGATAGTAGGGCTCTTGGAAGGAACCTGGATAGTAGGGTTACTTCGGAATGAAAGCCTGGATAATAGGGAAGTAGGAAGGAACCTGGATAGTAGGGTTACATCGGAATGAAAGCCTGGATAGTAGGGCTGTGAGAAGGATCCTGGATAGTAGGGTTACTTCGGAATGAAAGCCTGGATAGTAGGGCTATGAGAAGGAACCTGGGTCGTAGGGTTACTTCGAGATAAAAGCCTGGATAATAGGGCTATGGGAAGGAACCTGGATAGTAGGGTTACTTCGGAATGAAAGCCTGGATAGTAGGGCTGTAGGAAGGAACCTGGATAGTAGGGTTACATCGGAATGAAAGCCTGGATAGTAGGGCTGTGAGAAGGATCCTGGATAGTAGGGTTACTTTGGAATGAAAGCCTGGATAGTAGGGCTATAAGAAGGAACCTGGGTCGTAGGGTTACTTCGAGATAAAAGCCTGGATAATAGGGCTATGGGAAGGAACCTGGATAGTAGGGTTACTTCGGAATGAAAGCCTGGATAGTAGGATTGTGGGAAGCAACCTAGATAGTAGGTTTACTTCGGAATGAAATCCTGGATATTATGGTTGTGAGATGGAACCTGGATAGTAGGGTTACTTCGGAATGAAAGCCTGGATAGTAGGGCTTATGAGAAGGAACCGGGATAGTAGGTTTACTTAGTAATGAAAGCCTAGATAGTAGGGCTTATGGGAAGGAACCTGGATAGTAGGGTTACTTCGAGATGAAAGCCTGAATGGTAGGGATTATGGGAAGGAACCTGGATAGTAGGTTTAGTTAAAGATGAAAGCCTTGACGGTAGGGCGTATGGGATGCAAACTGGATAATAGGGTTATTTCAAGATGAAACCTGGATAGTAGGGTTACTTCAAGACAAAAGCCTGGATAGTAGGGCTTATGGGAAGGAACCTGGATAGTAGGGTTACTTCGAAATGAAATCCTGGATAGTAGGGCTTATGGGAAGGAACCTGGATAGTAGGGTTGCTTCGAAATGAAATCCTGGATAGTAGGGCTATGAGAAGGAACTTTGGTCATAGGGTTACTTCGAGATGAGAGCCTGGATAGTAGGGCTATGAGAAGGAACATGGGTCGCAGGGTTACTTCGAGATGAAAGCCTGGATAGTAGGGCTATGAGAAGGAACTTGGGTCATAGGGTTACTTTGAGATGAAAGCCTGGATAGTAGGGCTCTTGGAAGGAACCTGGATAGTAGCGTTACTTCAGAATGAAAGCCTGGATAGTAGGGCTATGGGAAGGAACCTGGATAATAGGGTTACATCGGAATGAAAGCCTGGATAGTAGGGTTGTGAGAAGGATCCTGGATAGTAGGGTTACTTCGGAATGAAAGCCTGGATAGTAGGGCTATGAGAAGGAACCTGGGTCGTAGGGTTACTTCGAGATAAAAGCCTGGATAATAGGGCTATGGGAAGGAACCTGGATAGTAGGGTTACTTCGGAATGAAAGCCTGGATAGTAGGGTTGTGGGAAGCAACCTGGATAGTAGGTTTACTTCGGAATGAAAGCCTGGATAGTAGGGCTATGAGATGGAACCTGGATAGTAGGGTTACTTCGGAATGAAATCCTGGATAGTAGGGCTTATTGGAAGGAACCTAGGTCGTAGGGTTACTTCGAGATGAAAGACTGGATAGAAGGGCTATGGGAAGGAACCTGGATAGTAGGGTTACTTCGGAATGAAAGCCTGGATAGTAGGGTTGTGAGAAGGAACCTGGATAGTAGGGTTAGTTCGGAATGAAAGCCTGGATAGTAGGACTATGAGAAGGAACCTGGATAGTAGGGTTACTTCGAGATGAAAGTCGGGATAGCAGGGCAACGGGAAGGGACCTGGATAGTAGGGTTACTTCAAGATGAAATCCTGGATAGTAGGGCTTGTGGGAAGGAACCTGGATAGTAAGGTTACTTCAAGATGAAAGCCTGGTTAGTAGGGCTTGTGGGAAGGAACCTGGATAGTAGGGTTACTTCAAGATGAAATCCTAGATAGTAGGGCTTATGGGAAGGAACATGGATAGTAGGGTTACTTCAAGATGAAAGCCTGGATAGTAGGGCTGCTTCATTTGATCATGTCGATTAGTTGACCCGTTTGGTTTCGGGAACCTATTTTCCATTAGTTGTCTGCAGATGTGACATGGATAAATACTGGAATTTGTTGGTGATAATTGTCTTTCCTGAAAAGATTAACAGGGTTAATTATATGCGATGCATGAAATGCATCGTGGGATGATGTTCTCAAAATGAATGAGATTATGATGTATGCAATATGTATACGCACATCATGATGTATGAGCATGAGATGCTATTGTCACATCTCTTAGTCTGGGAAAATAAATCTCTGACTGCTGCTGGAGAGTATAACATTCCTGACTGTTGTAGAGAACTATTTGTCTTCTACTTCCACTGGGTATGGTGAACGGAAATGACTATGTTGGAGATTTACTCCTGGTTGTTTATGAATATTCTGCTAGGGAGAGACTCTGTTTGAGAATAACTCTGCGGGGGAATAATTATGTTGGAAAGTGAACTTCCATAACTGGAGGGGTAAACTCTGTGGGGATTCAATTTTCGCATTCAGGGAAATAAACTCTGTTTGGGAGACAAATTTTATGACCCGCTTGTGATTATGAAATTCGGTTGGGGAAGGTACTTTCTGTTTTGGTGGTGCTGGTATCAATGCTTTGATTCCCTTTACTATGTGGGGAGTACATATGTCACGAGCTCGTATGCACTGATGACTGTGCTTCAAAGTTGTCTCTGCTCTGGTACCTGCTGGGCAGAGTAACTGTCGGGTTTGACATTTTTAGTTTTTTCGCCCGTTTCTTAAGTTACGAGCAATTGTATTTCCGTTTCCTATGCAAATGTTTGTGAACCACAATCATATTCAAATGCATATGTCAATAATAAACCATTGGACGTTCTTGCAAAACAAAACAGAAAAAGAAAAACAAATAGTTTTGTAAAAATGACTTGTATTAATTTCGAAGTTGGCCTATAATAGGCGTTTTTGTACAAGGAAGTTGACGCTCTAGTAAGAGAACGCCACCGTAGAAATAGAAGCTATACAATATTGTGTGAAAAAGAAAATAGTTATGTACAACAATCCCATTGGGTTCCAAGTCTGCTATTGTCGCTATGTCTTCGAGCGTCTCATCACTTTGCTACTTGTCCCAAACTGATTAGATTGATCGGTGCCGTTTGAGCTTGATGGTTGATACTGAGGTCTGATCGTAAGGTGATCCAATGGGACATAGTGATACGCTTTACATCCCTAACTTTTTCCTGGACTGCCCTTTTGGGTTTTCAGTCCACCGGGATACCCCTTTTTGCCCAAGCCGCCTTTTCAGGTTTTCTACTTGTCGGGTGTACACATTTTTTCATTTTCTTCCTTATTTTTGCCCAAACCCTTTTGGTTCGCTTGGAAGCCCTTGATTTTGCCTAGTACAGTCAACCTAGCGGGTCTTTTATCATGCGTAGTATCTTTTCACTATGTCCGCATTGACAGGGTGAGGAAGGTCGTCACCGTCTATGGTGATTAGAATCATGGCTCCACCCGAGAAGATGTTTTTAATAACAAATGGCCCTTCGTATGTGGGAGTCCACTTGCCCCTGGGATCACCTTGCGGCAGTATGATGCGCTTGATCACTAGATCCCCGACTTGATACTCTTGGCGTCCGACTTTTTGTTGAAAGCCTTGATCATCTGCTTTTGATACGTTTGACCATGACAGACAGCAGTAAGTCTCTTCTCATCGATCAAATTCAGTTGATCAAGTCGATTCTGGATCCAATCGTCTTTGTTCAAACCCGCGGCTCTCATAATCCTTAAAGAAGGAATTTGGACCTCAATGGGTAGGACTGCTTCCATGCCATATACCATAGAGTAGGGTGTTTCCCCTGTTGAAGTCCGTGCTGAGGTACGGTACCCATGAAGAGAAAATGGAAACATCTCATGCCAGTCTTTGTATGTCACCGTCATCTTCTGTATGATCTTCTTGATGTTCTTGTTAGTCGCTTCAACAACGCCATTCATCTTCGACCGGTAGGGAGAAGAGTTATGATGCTGTATCTTGAATTGTTTACAGAGCTCGGTGATCATCGTGTTATTGAGATTCATACCATTGTCAGTAATGATTCTCTCTGGCACACCATACCGACAGATCAGGTTATGCCTGATAAATCGCGCCACAACATTCTTGGTCACAGTAGCAAAAGAGGTTGTCTCAGCCCATTTTGTGAAGTAATCAATGGCCACTAGGATGAAGCGATGCCCATTGGAAGCGGTAGGTCTGATTTCTCTGATCATATCAATCCCCCACATCGCAAAGGGCCAAGGAGCCGTCAAGAAATTTAAATGAACCGGGGGCACATGCACCTTATTAGCATAGATTTGGCACTTATGACAGGTTAGGGAGTGCTGATAACAATCTGCTTCCATAGTGGACCAGTAGTATCCTGCCCGTAGGATCTTCTTAGCCATGGTATGTCCACTTGAATGGGTTCCGAAGGTACCTTCATGTAGATCTGTCATGATCCTCTCTGCTTCGCTCTTGTCTACACACCGCAGTAAGGTAGAGTCATGATTGCGCTTGTAGAGGATTCCATTACTGAGGAAGAATTCCATGGTGAACCTTCTTAGAAACTTCTTATCATTGACATACTCCCCTTCGGGATATTCTTGAGCCTCGAGATACCTTTTTACTTCATGAAACCAAGGCTTATCTGCTACCTCTTCAGTATCAATCTCGCAGTAGTGCGCTGGTTCATCCAACCTTTCAATGGTGATTCGGGGAGCTTCGCTGTCCCACTTGACCTTGAGCATAGAAGACATGGTAGCTAACGTGTCCGCCAACTTATTCTCCTCTCGTGGGAAATGTTCAAAGGTTACCTCTGAAATTCTGGCTGCAGATACTCAATGTCACGTTCAATGTTATGACACCGTATCTGACTTTCTATAAGACAGTAAATACAAAAACAGTAAAGAACACAGTCAATTGTTTACCCAGTTCAGTGTGCAACAACACCTACTCTGGGGGCTACCAAGCCAGGGAGGAAATCCACTATAAGAGATGTTAATTCAGGAATAAACCAACCATTTTATCTCCTTCACTTAAGACCTACCCAATGCAATTTCAATCTAAGTACAACTTAAACCTGAGTTCCTACTCACTCCCCCTCAATCACAGCAGTGATACATAAAACAATTTGACTAATGAATTGATGAAGACACTCTTCAAAAACATACACTTGATTAAGCTTCACAGGTTTTTAATCAAGCAACACAACCACTCTTGCTTCACAGCTTTGAGTGATACACACACCTAACTTGACTCTGCTTCACAGCTTTAGTCAAGAGACATACAAATACTCTTGATTCAAAGCTTTGAGTGCTACACAACCCTTACAATTAAAACCTATTCCAAGTCACTTATCACAATGATAATTACTTGGATTACAATAGACAAAACTATACAGTTTCTAAAAGATCTTCTGTCAACAAGGGATTGCTTTCAAAACAGCAGCTCTGTTGAATATATAGCAGCTGCATCTTCAGTTAGGGTTTCCACAAAAATCTAGGGTTAATTCCATTTGACCTTAAGACTAGGTCACAGGACTTTATCAACCAGGTTAGGGTTGAGCTAGGTTAACCCAAAGAAAACGCAGGATTCTGTTCTGGAAAGACTGAGTCATTTTCCTGAAAAAACTCAGAATTAACCAAACTGCATATCTGTTATTTCAGAACAGGATGTCTTAACATCTGTTATGACATTTGAAAACCTGTCTACTGATTTAGGAAAATGTGATCATTTTGCAAAATGCTCAGATACACACTTATAAACATCAGTACCTGTATGACAATATTTTTCTGCAAAGGTACCTAATGAATCAGTACAAACTAAACTAGAATGTTATGACATCAGTCATGACATTCACACATACACTTGGGTTTTACCAAAAATGCAAGCCAATAACTAAACAACTACAAACTCCCCCTTTGGCAGATTTTTGGCTAAAGACCCTAAGCAATCAGAGATAGATAGCAGCAGAAAGAAATGACTGCAGAAAAATAGAATGTCTAATTAAGTAAGTACCAAAATATATCTCCCCCTCTTTAGCCACAAATGGGCCAAAGATATATGTTCATAAAAATTATACAGTCATCCAGAAAAAGTAATAAGAGCAGCAACTAAAAACTGAACACACTTCCAAACTCCACCAGGGACCAGCATCAACTCCACCAAACAGCAACCAACCTTTAAGCACTGTCATCAGACTCAGAGGAGCTAGTTTCTTCAGTATTGAGATGACCTTCAGCTTCTACACCCTCTTCCCTTTTGTTTCCTTCAGCTTCCTCCTTTTCTAACCTGGCAATTAGGATTTCTAGGGTCTTTTTCCTAGCTTCCAGTTCTTTGCAGGTCTCTTTTAATACAGCTATGACATCAGATGTCTTGGACTGGGTCTTCACAGACGATGTCTCAACTGATGTTATGACAAAATCAGGAGCATGAGATCCCTGAAACAGTTTGTAGTGCAACCCAAGGGCAGGAGCTCTTTTGCAAGCAGTATCTCTTGCCACCAAGATATCAGGGTATTGTGCAAGGATAATTCCACAAAGGAGGGAGGGAAAGGCAATTGGTCCTTTGACAACATAACTACCAGCATGTTTTAAAGTTTGTTCAAAAATATACCTGCCATAGTCAAAAGCAGTCTTGGTTCCCACAGCATAAATAAATCTCCCCAATCCTGTGGAGATAGTTGATTTATGGTTTGTAGGCACCCAGTTGGCTGCACCAATCTTGTGCAGGATGGAAAATTTCATGCTAAGTTTGCTGGCATTCAGCTTGCCTTTCAAGGGCCAGCACTTCACTTGCCTTGCTTTGATGGTTTGACAAACTTCATTGTCAGTGACTTCCAGATCAGGACAATCCTCATTTGTTCTTCCAAGAAATTTGTTAATTTCTGATGGAGAGAAATTAACCCTTCTTCCTCTAACAAAAACACTTTCAAAGTCAGCTGACCTTCCATCAGCACAATCATTAGACAAGTTAAATATGAACTCCTTGACCAGATTTTCATAACACTTGTTAAATTTTATCACAGTCTTCATCAGTCCAGCATTCTTGATCAGGTCCATGATGTCTTTGCACTCCATGGCATCATTGTTGAGTTCTCTTTCTAAAGCTATTCTCTTTAAGCAAACATACTTCCATCTGTTTGCATTGTCAGGATGATGAAAAGAGATGTTGTCTGTTGGGACTTCAGGAACTCTAGCAATTTTGCTGGAGGGGAGCTTCCTTCTGATAGGAATTTCTTCAGCATCAATCTCAAACTCTGATTCCTCATCAGAATCAGAAGATTCATGTTCTTTTCTCTTCTTTGAAATTGGTTGTCTAGCAGTATGCACCTGGGCTTTCACCTTCCCTTTGGACTGAATAGTTTTCACAGATTCTACCCCAGCCATGCCTTCAGCCTTGGATTTCTTAACAGCAGGTTTATCTTTGGACACACATTTTGCATCATTCTGATAACCCTTTCTTTTCATCAATCTCCTAGCTATGCTAGGGTTTACAGTGGCAATCAGATCATTATCTGAGTAATCCTCATCCACATCAATGATAGGTGGATCAGCAGTCTTTTCTGAAGGGTTCTGAATGTTGTCATTTTGTGTCACAACATTCTCAGAGACATCTACATTCTCAGAGACGTCCACATTTGGGCTTCCTGATTGATTTAAAGGGACAAAAATCCCCGGTACAGGTTGGTTTCCGCTTAGTATACTAGTAACAAGCCTAGCAATAGCTTGATGAACTTGAATTGATCCTTCTCTATTTGGTACAGAAGAAGAAGGATGAGAAGGATTACCAGAGGCTGCAGCTTGAGCTCTTCCTGCATGTCTATTTCTCAGCTTTTTGACTTTGGCGGGGTCAGTTGCCATCTCTCTGAGAGGAGTGACCTCAAGAACTTCAGATTCTATGCATGTGGTGATTGCTCTAGAGTCTTGGTCAGATGATGAAGATGATGAGGATGATGAAGTCGCCTTGGTTGAAGATGATGTCTGAGACATTTTGATTGACTTAGAGCACCAGTAGCAATTTGAGAGAAAATTTTTATTGAGAGAAGGGAACAGGTTGCAAAGTCGAGAGAGGTAGGAGGAAAAAGAGAGTCTTTTCAACTTCTTAAGTATTTTGAAAGAATTTGGAGAACATATGATTAACCCACTAAAAATAGACTTAACAAAATTAACTCCTTCAACCCTTGTTTTAAGCAAAATTAATTGCTATAATTTCTCATGTTGGCAAATACCCAACCTGCCCCTCAAGTTTTCAAGTTTATTTCCAACAAGAGCCTTGGTAGAAGAATCAGCCAACTGAAGCTTAATGATACCATGTTCCAGTTTAATTGACTTCTTCTCTACAAAGTCAATGTGCTTGGTCCTGCTATGCTGAATAGGGTTCATGGAAATATTGATTGTATTCAGATTGTCACAATATAATGTCACAACATCTTGTGAGACATTATACTCAGTGAGCATCTATTTTGTCCAGATATTTTGAGAACAGTTATTCCTAGCTGCAACCATTTCAGCACAGAGTTGGGAAGGCATTCTTTTGACATGAATCATAGTTCTGGTTGATTCTTGAATGATCTTATTTTTCTTTTTGTCCACTCCATTTTGATGGAGAGTTATAGGAGAAGAGACTTCACGACTCATTTCTTCATGGAAACAGAATTTATTAGACTTGTTGTTTCCAACATCCTTGTCATGATTACTTCTGGTTCTGACAACACATCCTTCTTCAAGTTTATTCACCACATCATAGACATGTTTCTTTTTACCAAGCCTTTCAATTTTAAGTTCACCACAAACCCTTCTTTTATCAATCTGTAGTTTTGGAGTCCTTCTGACTGCTTCCATAGATATAGCTCTTTTCATTCTTCTTAGATGAAGATGACCAAGCTTATGGTGCCACAGTTTCATCTCTTTTTCTTCTTTGGTAATTGGACACATAGTGGAGTTATTAGTGTTCTCAGGCTGCCACAAGTAACAGTTATCTTTGGATCTGATTCCTTTCATTACAACTTCTAGTTTTTCATTAATTACTAGACATTCAGATTTTGAGAAGTTGACCTTGAATCCTAGATCACACAATTGACTGATACTAATGAGATTAGCAGTCAGCCCTTTTACCAGCAGTACTTCACTCAGACTTGGAACTTCAGGGCAGTCCAAATTACCAACTCCTTTGATTTCACCTTTAGCTCCATCTCCAAAGGTCACATAACTAGTGTTGTGAGGTTTAACATGATTGAGAATGTTCTTTATTCCAGTCATGTGTTTAGAACACCCACTGTCAAAGTACCAGCCTTCCTTTGTAGACACTCTCAGGGAAGTGTGGGCTATCAGGGCAGTAGCCTTTTTCTTCCAGTGAGGAGTATGTGGTACCCTTTTTGACTTAGGTTTAACACCTGAGTTTTGATTAGGGTATCCATGCAATTTGAAGCAGAAGGGCTTTATGTGTCCATACCTCCCACAATGATGACATCTCCATCTTTGGTATTTTTTCTTCATATATTTCTGTTTCTGATGTTGAGAGTTGTGTTGAGACATCTGCTTTGACAATTGTTTAACAGGCCTGATCTTCTTGTATGCACCAGATTTCTTAGCTTCCACAAATCCTAGTCCAAATTTGTTTCCCACATTTTGTCCAACTTGAAGAATCTCTTCCAATTTATCTGTTCCATTGGTCAGCATCTTGACAGATTTGGTCATTTGGTTCAGTTGTGAGTTCAACAATTGAACTTCCCCTTCTAGATGACTTATAGTTTCAAGATCTGCCCTTTTTTCAGCCTCCAGCTTTATAATGAGTTTTGATTGTTTCTCATTCTGCACACAGACTTCAGCACTTCTGATACACAATTTCTTGTAGGTATCAGCCAGTTCTTCAAATGTCACTTCTTCATCACTGGTGTCACTTTTAGATGTACAAACACCAGTTAGAGCAGTAACTAGTTTGGCAAATTCTTCTTCAGAATTACTTTCTGAATCACAGTCAGACCAAGTCGCAGTCATTCCTTTCTTTTGTTTCTTAAGAAAGGTTGGACATTCAGCTCGAATATGCCCATATCCTTCACAACCATGGCATTGAATTCCTCTACCTTGGTTTCCCTTCTCTTCTGACCTTGGTCTTCTGCTGGAACTGTCAATGTCAGAGGGAATGTGATGAACATTAGACCTTGACTTTGGATCCATTCTTTTGATGAGTTTGTTGAACTGTCTTCCAAGCATGGCTATAGCTTCTGAAATATTTTCTTCTTCATCCTCCTTGTTTTCAACATCAGTGTTGGATACAAGTGTTATGCTCTTGTTCTTCTTGTCACCATTATCAGTGATCCCCATCTCAAAAGTCTGAAGAGACCCAATAAGTTCATCCACTTTCAACTTGCTGATGTCCTGGGCTTCCTCTATGGCAGTTACCTTCATTGCAAATCTTTTAGGCAAGGATCTGAGAATCTTTCTCACCAGTTTTTCTTCTGACATCTTTTCTCCCAGTTCTCCTGAGGTGTTGGCAATCTCCAAGATGTTCATGTGAAACTCATGAATGGTTTCATCTTCCATCATTTTTAGATTCTCAAACTTGGTAGTCAACATCTGAAGCCTTGACATTTTTACTTTGGAAGTGCCCTCATGAGTAGTTTTGAGAGTGTCCCAAACTTCCTTGGCCAGTTCATATTGATGTACTAGTCTGAAAATGTTTCTATCAATTCCATTGAACAAGGCATTTAAAGCTTTGGAATTTCCCAGGGCTAACTCATCTTCTTCTTTACTCCAATCTTCCTCAGGCTTCAGACTGATTGTCCCATCTTTCTCAGTTATGGTGGGATGGTTCCATCCTTTGTCAGCAGCTCTCCAAGCCTTTTTGTCCTGAGATTTTAAGAAGGCAATCATACGAGGTTTCCAGTAGTCATAATTAGTTCCATCCAGAATGGGTGGTCTATTTCCAAAAACTCCTTCTTTGTCCATAGTGCCAGAAAGTGATATCCCTAGATCTCACCCAGTAATACAGGCAGGGTGCCTGCTCTGATGCCAATTGAAATTCTTGCTGCAGATACTCAATGTCACGTTCAATGTTATGACACCGTATCTGACTTTCTATAAGACAGTAAATACAAAAACAGTAAAGAACACAGTCAATTGTTTACCCAGTTCAGTGTGCAACAACACCTACTCTGGGGGCTACCAAGCCAGGGAGGAAATCCACTATAAGAGATGTTAATTCAGGAATAAACCAACCAGTTTATCTCCTTCACTTAAGACCTACCCAATGCAATTTCAATCTAAGTACAACTTAAACCTGAGTTCCTACTCACTCCCCCTCAATCACAGCAGTGATACATAAAACAATTTGACTAATGAATTGATGAAGACACTCTTCAAAAACATACACTTGATTAAGCTTCACAGCTTTTTAATCAAGCAACACAACCACTCTTGCTTCACAGCTTTGAGTGATACACACACCTAACTTGACTCTGCTTCACAGCTTTAGTCAAGAGACATACAAATACTCTTGCTTCAAAGCTTTGAGTGCTACACAACCCTTACAATTAAAACATATTCCAAGTCACTTATCACAATGATAATTACTTGGATTACAATAGACAAAACTATACAGTTTCTAAAAGATCTTCTGTCAACAAGGGATTGCTTTCAAAACAGCAGCTCTGTTGAATATATAGCAGCTGCATCTTTAGTTAGGGTTTCCACAAAAAGCTAGGGTTAATTCCATTTGACCTTAAGACTAGGTCACAGGACTTTATCAACCAGGTTAGGGTTGAGCTAGGTTAACCCAAAGAAAACGCAGGATTCTGTTCTGGAAAGACTGAGTCATTTTCCTGAAAAAACTCAGAATTAACCAAACTGCATATCTGTTATTTCAGAACAGGATGTCTTAACATCTGTTATGACATTTGAAAACCTGTCTACTGATTTAGGAAAATGTGATCATTTTGCAAAATGCTCAGATACACACTTATAAACATCAGTACCTGTATGACAATATTTTTCTGCAAAGGTACCTAATGAATCAGTACAAACTAAACTAGAATGTTATGACATCAGTCATGACATTCACACATACACTTGGGTTTTACCAAAAATGCAAGCCAATAACTAAACAACTACAACCTCCTCAAAATGTGGGAGCAACATCAATACATGATCTTTGTACGGGATGAGATTTGGATGCTTCGTATCCCATTTGCCTTTGATCTAGCTTATCACCAAGGCTGAATCCCCAAAGACATTTAAGAACTTGATCCTGAGGTCGATAGCGACTTTGAGACCCATGATGCAGGCTTTATACTCTGCCATGTTGTTAGTGCAGTTGAAACATAGTCGGGCAGTGAAAGGAGTATGATAGCCCTCAAGAGATATGATTACGGAGCCAATGCCATTACCGAGTGCATTCGAAGCTCCGTCAAAAACCATAGTCCATCGGTGTCCTTCCTCAGGTCCTTCATCCAGTCCAGATTCTTCGTAGTCAGTCACTAGCATAATATTCTCGTACGGGAACTCAAAATTCATGGATTGGTAGTCATCCACAGCCTGCTGAGCCAAATGATCAGCCAATACACTTCCCTTGATTTCTTTGAGTTATGTATTGTATATCGTATTCAGTTAAGATCATCAGCCATCTTGCTATTCTTCTGGAGAGTGCGGGCTTCTCGAAGATGTATTTGATTAGATCCATCTTAGATATCAACAGAGTAGTGTGGGTCAGCATATACTGTCTTAGTCGGCGAGCAGCCCATGCCAAAGTGCATCAAGTTTTCTCGAGCAGTGAGTATATTGTCTCACAATCGGTAAACTTTTTGCTAAGGTAGTATATTGCGTGCTCTTTTCGACCAGACTCGTCATGCTGCCCCAGCACACACCCCATTGAATTGTCTAGCACTGTTAACTATAATATCAAAGGTCTTCCTTCAACCGGGGGAATCAGAGTTGGTGGTTCTTGAAGGTATTCTTTGATCCTTTCGAAAGCAATCTGGAATTCATCATTCCAGTTTACCACTTGATCTTTCTTCAGAAGCTTGAGATGGGCCTCACAAGTAGTAGTCAGATGTGAAATGAACCTGGCGATATAATTTAGACGTCCCAAAAAACCTCTAACCTCCTTCTCTGTACGGGGAGCCGGCATCTCTTGTATGGCCTTTACCTTCGCAAGGTCTACATGAATACCTTTGTCACTGACGATGAACCCTAGAAGCTTACCAAACCTTACTCCAGAGGTGCACTTGTTCGGATTCAACCTCAGCTTATATGTCTTCAACCTGTCGAACAACTTTTGTAGATGATCAAGGTGTTCCTCTTCGGTTTGAGACATGGCTATCATGTCATCAACCTAAAACTCTATCTCATGGTGAATCATATCATGGAACAAGGTGACCATGGCTCGCTGATAAGTTTCCCCGACATTCTTCAACCCAAAAGGCATCACCTTGTAACAGAAGGTGCCCCACTGTGTGATGAAGGTTGTCTTCTCCATGTCTTCAAGAGCCCTCTTGATCTGGTTGTAGCCAGAGAAACCATCCATGAAGGAGAAGATTTTGTGTTGTGTGGTGTTGTCAACTAGAACATCAATGTGTTGAAGCGGGAAGTCATCCTTGGGGCTTAACCTGTTCAGGTCTCTGTAGTCGACACACATTTGTACCTTACCGTCCTTCTAGGTACCGAAATGACGTTAGTAACCCACTGCGGATAAGAGGTGACAGCCAAGAACCCAGTGTTGAACTGTTTCATAACCTCTGCTTTGATCTTCTCTGACATTTTCGGGCGCATACGACATACTTTTTGCTTAACCGGAGGACAATCTTCTTTAGTCGGCAGACAGTGTACCATAATATCAGTGTCTAAACCAGGCATGTCTTCATATGACAAGGAAAAGATCTCAACATAGTCGTGCAACATATTTATCAACCTCTGTTTGATCTTAGTCTCCAGATTTGCACCGATCTTGATTTCTTTTTTGTCTTCTTCCGTGCCCAAGTTTATCGTCCCAACTGGCTCTTCATGAGGTTGTATAGCCCTCTCTTCCTGTTGTAACAGTCTAGCAAGTTCTTCAGGTACCTCACAATCATCCTCACTTTCGTCCTCAGCTTGGTTGATTGTATTTTCAAAGTCATGACTGGCAATAGCAGAACTGTTATGAATGGGATCCAGAGTGGATATGGATCTGCAGTTTGATACGTGAGTGTGTGTAAGAGCATAGCTGTATTGATAAAGTGAAAAGCAGAAAAGAAAAAACAGAGAGCACAAAATTTGTATGCAAGGAACGACCAATGTTTTATTGATGATTGTTGTACCCCAAAATTTGCCCTCTCATTTATCAAGATTTTTCTCACAAGACTTATTGGACTCAAGACAAGACTAAGGTTTGCTCAGCTCAAGACATCTCATCTTGCACTGATCACCCAAAATTAGGGTTTGAGTTTGCACAAGGATTTTTCGACCACCAATGCTTCATGTGAATTTCATACATCATTTTGGACCCCTAAGATTGCTCATGTTAAGTTTCAAGCCTTAAACCACATTTTTTATCAGTCAATTGGACAGTTGACCTAGAAATCAGTTGTATTTGGGAAAAAGTCAACTATGGCCAATTTACAGTCAAACTTCATAATTTTTTATCCACATCAACATTTTAGACTCGTATGTACCATTTGATCAAGTTTGGATCACAACTCCTCAAGAAATTTGATCAAATCATTAATAGGGCAAAATGGTCAAAATTAGGGTTTTGACTAAGAATCGGCAATTTCTGATTTTTAACCTAGCCAATAACCAATTGAGTTCAAGAATGATTTCAAGAGTTCAATGGAATCATCTTGACCTAATTACATGGTTCAAAAGATCTCAAGTTCATTGGATTGACAGATGCATTTTGCACTCAACTGATCAAAAGTCAATTGTACACTGAAAAGTCAAACTTTGACTTTTTGGTCAAAATCAAGTGCCAAGGGTCATAATTCATCAAGATATGTCAAAATATGAAACTTTCTCACCAAGAAAACCAATTTTGAAAATTAGGGTTTTGAATTTGCAAATTTTCATAACTTAGAATTTTTCTAAGTATGGAAATTTTCTTATTTTTTCCCAACTTTTCACCACTTTTTCACCATGATGCAATTTGATTCAAAGAAAACATCCAACATGAAAGTTGTAGTCCTCCATGAAATCTACAAATTTTCTTCACAAACTTTTCCCAAAAGATTCTTGGATCTCAAGTTATGAATTTATGAACATAGGGCCATGAACTAAATAACTTAGTGAAATTTTGCCCTAATTTAGGTAGTTTTTAGACCCAACTTCATGGACATTTTTCACCTAGTTCCAAGAGTTATCTCAAATTTCACTACAAATATGGATTATAGAGCACATTGCAAGCTTTACAAAATGTCCAAGAACTCTCCAAGATCATTTTTGGTTAGGGATAATCGAAGAAGAGAAGTTAGCATTTTATCACTTTTGTTCATGCCATTTTCACAAAGCATCAAGTTGCAAATCAGATCTTTGATGTTTAAATCTTGCTTTACGGGTCTTAAACTAATTCTACAATCCATAATTAAATGAAAACTCAGAAGATAAATGCTTTATCTTTTCTTTTGAGGCTTTGTACAAGTTACATTTCAATTTTTTGTCAAAAGTGCACAGTGCCATTTTCATAAAGAGAAGCTTTTGTAACTTTATCAATCTTGAGCCTTGGACCTGTCTCTTTGATGCAAGCATTTTACACGACTCTCAGGAAATTTGTACAAGTTGATTCCAGGCTTCAAGTAAGCAAGGACAATCATGTAGCATAAGTCACTTCACACTACTTCAAAGGCAAGAAAGTTGATGAAAAGGTCAAAGCTTGCACATCTGTTGAGAAGCTGACTTTGTATCCATTCTATACAAGTATATAAACTTGTCACAATGCAAAACACGATTGCTTAACATCCAGAACTCACTCAAACTCAAAAACTCCTTTTTTCTTCCAAAACTCACAGATTCTGCAAAACCATAGCCAACACATATTTGGCTCTTGCGTTTTGTGATTAAACACTTCAAGCACTTCATAAACATCCTACCAAAGTTATCCAAGCCCTTGCCCTGGTTCTGTAACCCCTGTTTCAGCCATTGCCATTTTCACTTTGGAAGCTTGCAACTTGACTTGTGCAAAGAGTTTCAGCCATCCTCGAAGCAAACTAAGCATTGGAATAGCTTGAAGGAAGTTCAAGGAAGCTCACATGATCCTCAGGCCTCCATTAAAGTCCCTACATTGCTCTATTCAAATCCAACTGAATGATGTATTTTCTTGAACTCTATCTCTCTGAATAGGCATTCTCAAGCCACAATTTGTGAAGAAAAAATATAGTCCATAACATGATGAAGCTGTACATATGCATACTTTTCATTTATATTAACTATGCTGTGAGAATTTGAAGCTTGAAGTTCATGAAATTTTTAGGTCACGAATTGGGGATCCCAAAATTCTCTCTGATCTTTGAGAGTTAGGTTACAAATTTTATATGGTTGAAATCGTGAGATTAAATGCCACAAGTTTCATGTTATAAGTTTTTGCTTTTGTGCAAGCATTAGCAAGTTACAGTTTGAACCATGAAGCGCGCGTAGAAGAGATGGCTGGAGGACAGGGATGAGTGTCTTGGGCTTTTTGGCGCCTTGGCCCTTTTTGTTTTTGCTTTTCACACCTCCTGATTCACTACTACACCCCTTGGCTATTATTTTATATTTTTGCATTTTTCTTCACATTTTTATATTTATTGCTTTTATTTATTTTTTCTGAATAATAAAACTCATAAAAAATAATTTCTTTAGTTTTTGCAATTTTATTTTATTTTTTTATTATTTTTTACATAAAAAAATTAATTTATTTAATAGAATAGAACTTATTTTCTTAAAATAACTTATAAATATATTTAAAAATACTTATTATTTTTATTATATTATTTATACTCATAAATATTTATTTTCTATACATATTTAATTTTTAATATCCAAATATAATATTATTATCATTTTCTTATATAAAAAATGGACAAAATAATATTAAGAAACATTATTAAAAATTAGGGTTTCACCCCTTTCCAAAAATAATAATATTATTTTTCCTTTCTTTTTAGGGTTTAAATTAATTATTTTTCTCATACAAAAAACAAATACCAAACATTTTTTACATAAATACATTTGCATTGCATTTTAAATACTTGTACATTTATTTAATTTGCGCAATATTCGATTAGATTGTAATAGTATTTTTAGGTTTATATTTGTGCAAAATCCCCATTCAAAACATGTATCCCCCCTCCCATAATAATTGTTGTAATAGCTAAGTTTATTTTACGCAATTTATCGCTTTTATACCATGTTTAGTAAACTAGGGTTTGCATGACAAGAACAAAAACAAAACAAATAGAAAAAACCTAATGCAAGACAAAAAGCATGAAAATGACACACATTGCACATAAGCACCCTTAGGGTTTCTCCCACTTGGTTGCCTAAATAAAAATGGCCATGTTACGCATGCGAAGTATCTTGGCAAAACAAAACAAATATAAGATCATAGTCCCTCGATGACGCTATCAAAAGGTTGCCTAAACAAATGATCTTGGTCCCTCCAAATTGCTAAGATACTTGGCAATATTGCTATCATGGTCATACGATGACCCACGCCCGTCCCGTTTACATCCAAAGATAGGGTTGCTTACCAAATCAATGGTAAGTCAACAATGTCAAAGGAATAAAAATGCACAAGAAAGACATTTGAGTAGGTAGATAGCTTCTAGTTACTTGTCCCATTTCAAAATAATCCTTGTTATTTTCAAAAACAAACACACACATATTTCAAAACATTTTACAAAACATTAAAACATTTCTCAAAAGACAAACATCTTTGTATACGTTATGACGAACGAGAATCATTACAAAGATTGCCTAAACTAATGGCCTCTTTTCAAAATACTTTCAAAACCACACCAAGCACCATTTGCAAACACAAACGCAAAACCTCAAGTCATTTCTCCCACCGCATCACATAACTGGCGACTCTGCTGAGGAAAATTATAAAAGTGGGGTTACCTTAGGGTTTAGATCACCTTTATTTTGCTTGCAATTGTTTGACTTGTTTGCTTTACAATTATGGTTCTTTGTTTGGGTTTGAATTCTCCACCCGGATTTGAGAGACATTATAGGTAAATAGCAATACGTTATGGAAACTATGCGGGGTATACCGACATGGGCTAAGAAATAGCTATATTAGTGTGACATATTTGTGGGTACCGGTAGCCTTTGAGTCAATCAAAGAGAATACGGGGCCGCTGAGTGATGTCATGAAGCACTAATGAACTTCTAGAACCTTTACTTGACCAACTTGGCCTTTTAGGATGTAGTGAGATGACCGTCTTTGGTGCAGTCTAAAGTTGGTAGATATTCGATACTAGACTCATTGAGGGTTGGTTTCTTGGAATATTTAGGTCGCCAGTAAAGAGGCTTAAACTGAAACAATGAACAAGGAAATAATCCAGTGATATTGAGCTTCTTAGAACCCGATTACTATTACTAGGACAGGTTGAGCCAACTAAACTTCAAGAGGGTACTTAGCTTTGAAACCCCATGCAAGCCTAAAACTAGGAACTTGTGTGATTTGCTTGTACATATATACTTGTTCATAACATCATGTACATCATGAACATCATATGCATTCACTAACCATTTCAAGGATTTTGGAGATTCATCTTTGTTCTTGTTTTGTAGGTTATGGATTCACTTCGCAGGAAAACTGTCCAAATCAACCTTGTAAGAATTCCTCCACAACTCAAGGAGCTAGCTTCAAGGATTCCTGAGAATTCTCCTTTCACCGAGAGACATGGTCGTCTACTCAACTAGGTCACTTCCAACACAGAGGAGGATATGATGAAGGTTTTCTTCTAGTTCTTTGACCCTTTGCATCATTGCTTCACATTTCCTGACTACCAACTTGTGCCCACTTTGGAAGAATTCTCTCAACTTCTGAGGATTCCTATTCTCAATCAACTACCTTTCAACGATGCAGAAAGAGATCCAAATCCAGAAGAGATTGCTCAAACCCTGCACTTGCACTCATCTGATGTCACAACCCATTGGGAAACTAGAAGTGGTGTCAAAGGCTTCTTGTCAAAGTTTCTGTTTGAGAAGGCCCAAAGTTGTTGGAATTCCCTAGACTTGCAAGATTTTGAGGAGATTGTAGCTCTTCTCATCTATGGGATGGTCTTGTTCCCTAATCCTGACCAACTCATAGATGTAAGCGTTGTCAAAATCTTCATGACTCGCAACCCAGTGCCTACATTGCTTGGGGATATCCTACACTCTTTTCACACTCGTACAATTAGGAAAAGAGGTGTTCTCATGTGTTGCACTCCTCTCCTGGCAAGATGGTTTATTTCTCATCTTCCCCAATCAGTCTTGAAGAATGAGCAAGGTTTGAGGTGGTCACAAAGGTTAATGACACTTAACCATTCAGATATTCATTGGTGTTCTCGATCCAAAGAGAATGTTATTATTGTGGACCGTTGTGGAGAATTCCCTAATGTCCCTCTACTTGGCATTAGGGGAGGCATCACCTACAACCCTTGCTTGGCTCTAAGACAATTTGGTTATGCCCGAAGGGATGGACCACATGACATGTTGATTCAAGGATTGGTTTTTGACTACGACAACGACGACCAAGGACTCCGTCAGAGATTCATCCGAGCTTGGAGGATGCCAAACAAGGTGGATAGAAAGACTTTGGGACACAATAATTCCATCCCTCTTAAGCCTTACCTCAAGTGGGTACGAATCTGCGCTCAAAGTCTTATGATTCCTTATCCATCCATTCTCCCAGTGATTATAGAGCCTGTTAAGGAAGGAGAGGTTCCATACACTATCCCGCATCCTGACATGCCAACATCACTCGAAGATCTACAAAGGAGTTGGATACAGCTCAAAGGAGAGCGTGATACTTTCGAAGCCCAATTCTACGCAAGCGAGAAGAAGGTTTTGGAACTCACTCGGCTACTTCACGAAGAGCAGACTCTCAACACCTACATTGCACCAAAGAGGATGCGCAACGTCTTTTTACCTTAGAGTTTTGTATTATTTTGCCCAAGGGGCATTGATGTACTCACAATTCTATCTTACTAATATGACGTGTGTTTCTTTTTTGTTTAAAACAATTTTGAATTTCTAAATCCTTGAAAGCATTGCATGAATACATATCATTCATCATAAACATAAACAGGTCTTTGCAATAAGTTTCCTCATCTCTCTACTGTTTATTTCAGTATGATGGATCTCAAACAAACGGTCAAAGATCTGCAAGCTCAGAACTCACAATTTCAACAGTTACTCATGACCTTAGCCAAGGGGCAGGAGGAGCTGAAGACTTTGCTAGAAAAAGAAAAAGAGAAAAAGAAGAAGAAGCCAACTGGTATGGTTATCATGGGAAGAAGGTTTCAAGGACAAGCCAGACGGACCTTAGATTTTCCAACAACATCTGATGAAGGGGAAAGAAAAGGAAAAGGAACGGCAGTACCATCATATTCTGAAGAAGAAGAAGAGGAAGAAGAGGACTACTCTGAAAAACAATACCCTCCGGCTGATGACAAGTACAAACACCTTGAAGAGCGACTAAGCGCTATGGAAATCCAGAGAGTACCGGGGCTAGATTTTGAAGAGTTGGGGTTGGTGTCAGGAATTATAATCCCTCCAAAGTTTAAAGTTCCACTATTTGCCAAGTATGATGGGGTGTCTTGCCCTAAAATGCACCTCAGATCATATGTCAAAAAGATTCAACCACATTCTGCAGACAAAGACTTGTAGGTCCACTTTTTCCAGGACCGTTTATCAGGAACGCAACTTGATTGGTTCTACCAGTTGGAAAGGGCTGAAGTCCACAATTGGGAAGACCTGGCCGCCGCTTTCTATAAACAGTATCAATACAACGCCGACTTGGCACCTACCCGTACTCAGCTACAGAGTATGACTATGGTTTCCAACGAGGGCTTTAAAGATTACGCGCAAAAATGAAGGGATCTAGCCGAAAGGGTGCAACCCCCTCTATCTGAGAGGGAGTTGGTGGACATGTTCTTGGGAACTCTTTCAGGCCCTTTCTTCAATCATCTGATTGGGAGTTCTTCTGCAGGATTTACCGAATTAATTTTAACCAGCGAAAGAGTGGAGGCTGGTATAAGAAGTGGGAAAATTCAAAAGGATGTGTCTGCCTCAACATCTGTAAAAAAATCCTTTACTGGAAGAAAGGAAGTATTTGTTGTGTATTCACAGAGGAATCAGGGAAGAACCGAGCGCTGACCAACGGTGGGGGCCGTTATGATTCCGAAGCCTGCATCAGACCAGCCAAGAAATAATCAGCAAAGGGTAGAAAGGCCAGTTCGGCAATTTACCAAGATTAACATGACTCCAACCCAAGTTCTACCACATCTCCTGAAGTTGAATATGGCCACTTTGAAAGAGGCCCCAAAAAATCCCAACACTACTTCTCCATATTACCATCCCAACTCCAGATGCGCGTACCATTCTGAAAGTCCAGGGCACGACACCAACAACTGTTAGGCTTTGAAGAATAAGATTCAAGATCTAATAGACGCAAAGGAAGTTGATTTTGAAGCGCCTGAAAAACCAAATGTTATTTCCGCCCCAATGCTGAGGCATGGTCACAATGCCAACGATATTGAAGAAGATCTGCTTGTTGCTACCGTGGATAAACTGTTAACTCCGCTCCCGATTATCAAGTTGAATTTGTTGAAAGCTGGTATTTTCCCAGGTTGTGACAAAGACTGCCATGCTTTCCTATCCTCCCCATTTGACTGCCTTCTGTTGAAGAAAGGTATCTAACGACTGATGGATAACCAAGAAATTTTGTTTGAGAATGCTCATGTTTCACCCGTTCCAGTGAAAGAAGTTTCAATAATAACCATCTAAGCAAATCCTTCCAGGGGCCCTAAAATACCCATTAGGATTACACCTGCTCCAAAGACTACTCCGCTTAAGATAACAATGCTCGGGCCGACCCCATACAATTCAGATAAAACAGTACCATGGAACTATGGTGGAGAAATCTACTACCATGGTATTAAACAGATTGAACTGACTGCCGAAGAAGAAAGCTCCGAAGAGGACAGTCCCAACATTAGAAATATTGTTGGAACTAGCAAGATCACCCGCAGTGGTAGGATCTTCTCTCCAGAGATTTCTCCTCCAACAGCAGTCTTTGGACCCGTGGTCGTTCCGAAGATTACCTCTGCACCAGTACCTGCAAGCGTACCTACCAACAAAGACAATACAATTCCTATCCATGCTTTTGCTGCTGAGAATAAAGGAAAGAATGTCCAAGAGGAGCCTGTCCAGACGAAGGCTTAATCACTAGCTATTCCTGAAACATCCAAGAAGGAGATGGAAGAAATCCTGAGGATAATTAAGAAAAGTGATTATGATGTGGTTGAACAATTGGGGCAGACCCCTTCCAAAATCTCTATGCTAGCCCTACTACTGTGCTCTGAAGCACATGCCAAAGCACTGGTAAAATTTCTGAAGACAGCTCATGTGCCGCAAGAAACGTCTGCTGACCAGTTCCAGGACTGTGTGGCCAGTTTGACAGTTGATAATGGCCTGGGTTTCAACGATGCTGACTTGACACCCAGAGGGAGAAAACACAACGATGCATTACATGTCTCAGTGGAGTGTAGAGGAACAACCCTAGCCCATGTCTTGGTTGATACGGGATCATCTCTGAACATCTTGCCGAAGAAAGCCCTTGATAGATTGGATTGCGAGGGGCTGACTCTAAAACCCAGTAACATAGTGGTTAGAGCTTTTGATGGATCAAAGAGGATGGTCCATGGAGAGGTGGACATCCCAATCAAGGTGGGAACTCAGGTCTTCAACTCAACCTTCTATGTGATGGACATTCGTCCTTCTTATTCCGGTCTGTTGGGACGTCCCTGGATCCACAATGCCGGAGCTGTCACCTCCACCTTGCATCAGATGCTAAAATACTCGGTCCAAGGGAAGATCATAATTGTCCATGGGGAGGAGGAGTATATGATTATTCATCTGAATTCCTTCTGTTATGTGGAGTTAGATGGCGAGTTCATAGAGACCCCTTTCCAACATTTAGAAGAAGTCTCTCCTGAAGTAGCAGCGACCAAGACAGTATCCTCAACTCCTAAGATCACAAGACCTCCACCTCGGATGTCATCTCTCAAGGATGCAAGGGTAGTAGTGGAAGAAGGGGGTGCAAAATATGGGGTCAGCTTCCATACATTCCTTACAAATCAGATAAGTTCGGCTTGGGGTTTACTTTGACTGGTCAGAAGGCTGTGTGCCGCGCCCGTGCTGGGGGGCCACCTGTAAAGATTAGCAACCAAAGTGTCAATGTAGTAGAGGACAATGAAGAAGATGGCAGCATGGAAGATTGGATATTTCCTACTGTCAGCGGAGGACTGCACAACTGGGAAGCCAGAGACTTTGTTTCGATAACTTTCATATCTCAGTAATTTATCTTTTACATTTCTGTTGGACTGTAATAATTCACAAACAATTCGCACTTTAAAAACCTTGTGTATTACCCGAGGCACAATGGTCCATTTGTAAGGGTTTTTATTTCATCTACATATGTCATTCAATGAATTATGGATGCTTTTTCACATATAAACTTTTATGCTCATTGTCTTTCTTTTACATTTTATTATTTTAAGATGGCTATACCCTTACACACACCCACACTCACAAATGCAGGTACCCTTCCATTCTGGATCCCATAGGTAACAATACTGCTATAGCCTTCAGTGACTCTGAAGATCTGATCTACCAAGCCGAATACGAAGGTGAGGAAGATTGTGAGGTGCCAGGGGAATTGGCCAGATTACTACAGCAAGAGGAAAGAGCAATTCAGCCTCATGAGGAGTCGTTGGATACAATCAACTTGGGTACAAAGGAGGATAAAAAGGAAATCAAAGTGGGTGCCAATCTAGAGCCGAGTGTCAAGGAGCGCCTAATTCAGCTATTACATGATTATGTTGAGATCTTCGCCTGGTCATATGAAGACATGTCGGGACTCGATACAGACATTGTGGTACATCGTCTCCCCACAAGAGAAGACTGTCCACCAGTGAAACAGAAGGTCCGCCGCATGAGACCTGACATGTCAGAGAAGATCAAAGCAGAAGTTATGAAACAGTTCAATGTTGGATTTCTGGATGTTACTTCCTATCCTCAATGGGTTGCTAACATAGTTCTCGTGCCTAAAAAGGACGGCAAAGTGAGAATGTGCGTGGATTATAGAGATTTAAACAGGGCCAACCCTAAAGATGACTTTACACTTCCACAGATCGGCATCTTGGTCGATAATACAACCCAACATAAAGTATTTTCTTTCATGGACGGATTCTCAGGCTATAACCAGATCAAAATGGAACCTGAGGACATGGAGAAAACTACTTTTGTCACACAGTGGGGTACGTTCTGCTACAAAGTGATGCCATTCGGACTAAAGAATGTCGGGGAAACCTATCAACGCGCAATGGTAGCTTTGTTTCATGATATGATACATCATGAGATAGAGGTCTACATAGATGACATGATAGCCCGATCACAAACTGAAGAAGAACACCTGGATCACTTGCAAAATCTGTTTGTCAGGTTGAAGGAGTACAAGCTAAGATTGAACCCAAACAAGTGCACATTTGGAGTCCGGTCCGGTAAACTCTTAAGTTTCATTGTAACCAACAAAGGCATCGAGGTTGATCCTAACAAATTCAAAGCGATACAAGAAATGCCTGCTCCTCGCACTGAGAAGGAAGTCAAAGGTTTTTTGGGACGCCTAAACTACATTTCCAGATTCATTTCTCACCTAACGTCTACTTGTGAACCAATCTTCGAGCTGCTGAAGAAAGATCAAGTAGTCAGATGGAACGATGAATGTCAGATTACTTTCGATAAAATCAAGGAGTATTTGCTAGAACCTCCTATCCTGATGCCACCCGTCGAGGGAAGACCGCTAATCATGTTATTGACCGTCTTAGAGAATTCAATGGGGTGCATACTGGGGCAGCATGACGAGTCTGGCCGAAAAGAGCACGCCATTTATTACCTAAGCAAAAAGTTTACCGACTGTGAAACCAGATATTCACTGCTTGAGAAAACTTGTTGCGCTTTGGTATGGGCTGCTCGTCGGCTAAGGCAGTATATGTTGACTCATACCACTTTGCTGATATCTAAGATGGATCCGATAAAGTATATCTTTGAGAAGCCTGCTCTGTCTGGGAGGATAGCTAGATGGCAGATGATCCTAACAGAATACGACATACAGTACACTACCCAAAAAGCTATAAAGGGAAATGTGCTAGCTGATCATCTGGCTCATCAAGCTGTAGAAGATTACCAGCCCATGAAGTTTTACTTCCCTGACAAAGACATCATGACATTGGACAACTGCGAAGAGACCAGGCCATATGACGGACCTGAACCAGGATCCCGATGGACCCTGTACTTTGATGGGGCATCCAATGCACTTGGTAATGGTACCGGCGCTATACTCATATCTCCATAAGGATGCCATACTCCTTTCACTGCCATACTTTGCTTCAACTGTACGAACAACATGGCAGAGTACGAAGCATGCATCTTTAGTCTCAAGGCTGCCATAGACTTGGGAATCAAATCTTTAGATGTGTTTGGGGACTCAGCTTTGGTCATCAATTAGATCAAAGGATAGTGGGACACTAAGCATCCAAACCTCATCCCTTACAAAGAACATGTTTTGACATTGTTACCACATTTCGAGCAGATTACCTTCGAGCACTTCCCGCGAGAAGAAAATCAGCTAGCAGATGCTCTAGATACAATGTCATCTATGTTTAAACTTAATTGGGATAACGAGGCTCCCTAAATCACCATTGAACGGATGGACGAACCAACACATTGTCACGAGATTAATACCGAAGAAGTAGTGGACCAGCCGTGGTTTCATGAAGTCAAAAGGTATCTCGAGGCTCAAGAATATCCCGAAGGAGCTTCAGTCAATGACAAAAAGTTCTTAAGGAGATTCTCAGTTAAGTTCTTCCTAAGTAATGGCATCCTGTACAAGCGTAATCATGATTCGTTGTGTGGACAAGATTAAGGCTGAAAAGATCATGGCTGAATTGCATGAAGGTACCTTTGGCACTCACTCTAGTGGGCATACGATGGCAAAGAAGATTCTACAGACAAGCTATTACTGGTCTACCATGGAAGCTGACTGCTATCAGCACTCCCGGACTTGCCATAACTGTCAAATCTATGCAGACAAGGTTCACGTGCCTCCGATTCCTCTAAATGTCTTAATAGCTCCTTGGCCCTTTGCTATGTGGGGAATCGACATGATTGGGGAGATCAAGCCTACAGCCTCTAATGGACACCGCTTCATTCTGGTGGCCATTGACTATTTCACCAAATGGGTCGAAGCAGCTTCCTTCGCATCCGTTACTAAGAACGTTGTTGCCCGCTTCATCAAGCAGAATCTTATTTGCCGGTACGGTATCCCCGAAAGGATCATCACTGACAACGGTACGAACCTTAACAATACTATGATCACTGCCTTGTGCGAGCAGTTCAAGATTCAACATCACAATTCATCCCCCTATCGGCCAAAGATGAATGGTGCAATCGAAGCTGCTAACAAAAATATTAAAAAGATCATACAAAAGATGACAGTCACCTACAAGGACTGGCATAAGATGTTAATGTTTTCTCTTCACGATTACCGTACCACGGCACGCACGTCAACTGGGGCAACACCATATTCTTTGGTTTATGGCATGGAGGTTGTTTTACCTATCGAGGTTCAGATTCCCTCTTTGAGAATCATGAAGGATGAAGGCTTGAGTGAAGATGATTGGATCCAGACCCGGCTTGATCAACTGAATTTGATCGATGAAAAAAGACTTACTGTTGTTTGCCACGGTCAGACGTACCAAAAATGGATGATCAAGGCTTTCAACAAGTCAGACGCCAAGTATATCAAGTTGGAGATCTAGTGATCAAGCGCATCATCTTGCCACAAAGTGATCCCAGGGGCAAATGGACTCCTACCTATGAAGGACCATTTGTAATTAAGAACATCTTTTCTGGTGGGGCAATGATCTTAACTACCATGGACGGTGACAATCTGCCACACCCTGCGAACGCAGACATAGTCAAAAGATACTACGCATAAGAGACCCGCTAGGTTAACACACCTAGGCAAAATAAGGGCATCCCGACGAACCAAAAGGTTCGGGAAAAAATTAGTGATAAAATAAAAAAATCTGTACACCCGGCAAGTTGAAAACCCGAAAGGGCGACTTGGGCAAAAAAGGGTTTCCCGGTGGACTAAAAACCCGAAAGGGCAGTCCAGGAAAAAGTTAGGGAATTAAAGCGTATGATTATGTCTCGTCGGATCACTTTAAAGACAATCTCTTCACTGACAAACCTAGAACTTCTGACCAATTCAATCATCTTCAGATGAAGCAACAAATGGACAAGATATCCAGAGATACGAAGGCTATAGTAGAATGGGAACCCCATGGGATTTTTACACATAGCAATCATTCTTTGTATAAACTTTTTCTTACTTTTATGACACCATCCTCTTACTAGGATGTTTGTCTCCTTTGTACAAAACACTTATTCAAAGCAAATACAAAGATATCTATTTCAAAGTACAGAAAACTATTTGCCTTTTTCTTTACACTTGTGTTTTTATTTGCAAAAACTTCCAATGATTCATTAATGAACATGTGCATTTGAACATAATTATTGTTTACAAATAAACAAAGTGGAAAAGAACAATCACTGACAGGTTGAAAGGATAGGAAAACATCTTTAGGCTATTCCATGAGCAATCCCTACAGTACATCATTAAGATCCCCAGCGGAGCTAAAACTTCAAACTATCAGATCCCCAGCGGAGCCAAAATTCCAACTACCAACCCCCAGCGGAAACCATTCAGTTTCTCCAAATTCCTCAGTAAGTTGTCTCGAAGTCTGAAAAGAAATCGGATAACAGTTAACTTTTGTCTCTCCCCAACCTAGGATAATTCCCCAGTAGAGTGCCAGACGATCGAAACTCCTGAACTTTTTCCAAACAGGAATAAGTTTAATTCCCCACAGAGTTTTCATTGCTCCCCGACAGAATGAATATTCTCTTTATTAATTCCCCACAGAAGTCATCAGAGTTTTCTTTATTACCCAACGAAACAAGGATTCCCATTGTGTAATCCCCAGTAGAAGTCATCGAAATTCTCTGGATTCCCCAAGCAGATTACTCAAGCAGTATATGGCATTGCTCACAACAGAACTTTTTCAAGACATGAAGAATCCTTATATCCCCAGTGAAGTCGCCAAGGATTTCTTATCCTTAGAAATCAAGGATTTATTGTCCCCGGCAGCAGTCAAGGATTTATTTTCCTCAGCAATACAGCAAATCAGCTTACATGCACATACATTACATCCATATATCATAAACATTGATAAAACACATATATCGCATCATACATTTCATGCAACATAACTTTGTGTTTCAGCTAACATTTTACCCTTTTCAGGATAAGATTAACGGCTACCGTTTAACAAATATGCAATCATGATACAGTACAGATACACTCCATACATGGAAGTCATTATGTTACTCATTCAGATTCAACTATCAGATACAGTTCAGATACACTCCAGACACGGAAGTTATTCTGTTTACTTATTCAGATTTCAACTATCAAATACAGTTCAGATACACTCCAGACACAGAAGTCATTATGTTACTCATTCAGATTCAGATCTCAGATACAGTTTAGATACGCTCCAGACGCGGATGTTATTCTATTACTCATTCAGACCTCAACTTCAAGATACAGTCCAGATACGCTTCAGACACGGTTGCCATTATGTCACCTATTCAGATTCAAGTACAGATACAGTTCAGATATGCTCCAGATACGGATGTCATTCTGATACTTATTCAAATTCAGATTTCATACTCTTGATACAGTACGGATACGCTCCAGAAACAGATTCTATTTTGTTTCTCATTCAGATTTCAAGTCTCCAGATACAACTCAGATACGTTCCAGACGCGGACACCATTCTGATACTTACTCTTCTGACTTAAAACTTATAATTCAACAAACAATCTTGGATGGCATCTACAAGCCCATCTCCAACAAGATTATATCATCTCTCCAAATGGCATCTTTAAGCCCATTCCTTCAACTACACTTCGTCGAGTGAAAATTTATGGGCACTCTAGTGTCCAATCATCTTTTACCTTTGAGTCACGAACGGCAAGGCTCGCCAATCTAACTCTTCAGGTTCAATAAGATTGAACAGGGGAAGCTATTGTACCCCACAATTTTCCGTCTCATTTATCAAGATTTTTCTCACAAGACTTCTTGGACTCAAGACAAGATTAGGGTTTGCTCAGCTCAAGACATCTCATCTTGCACTAATCACCCAAAATTAGGGTTTGAGTTTGCACAAGGCTTTTTGGACCACCAATGCTTCATGTGACTTTCATACATCATTTTGGACCCCTAAGATTGCTCATGTTAAGTTTCAAGCCTTGAACCACATTTTTGATCAGTCAATTGGACAGTTGACCTAGAAATCAACTGTATTGGGGGAAAAGTAAACTATGGCCAATTTACGGTCAAAATTCTTAATTTTTGATCCACATAAACATTTTAGACTCATATGTACCATTTTATCAAGTTTGGATCACAACTCCTCAAGAAATTTGATCAAATCATCAAAAGGGAAAAATGGTCAAAATTAGGGTTTTGACTGAGAAAGGGCAATTTCTGATTTTTAACCTAGCCAATGACCAATTGAGTTCAAGCATGATTTCAAGAGTTCAATGGCATCATCTTGACCTAATTACATGGTTTAAAATATCTCAAGTTCATTACATTGACAGATGAATTTTGTAGTCAACTGATCAAAAGTCAATTGTACACTGAAAAGTCAAACTTTGACTTTTTGGTCAAAATCAAGTGCCAAGGGTCATAATTCATCAATATATGTCAAAATATGAAACTTTTTCACCAAGAAAACCAATTTTGAAAATTAGGGTTTTGAATTTGAAAATTTTCATAACTTCGAATTTTTCTAAGTATGGAAATTTTCTTATTTTTTCCCAACTTTTCACCACTTTTTCACCATGATGCAATTTGATTCAAAGAAAACTTCCAACATCAAAGTTGTAGTCCTCCATGAAATCTACAACTTTTCTTCACAAAGATTTCCAAAAAGATTCTTGGATCTCAAGTTATGAATTTATGAACGTAGGGCCATGAACTAAATAACTTAGTGAAATTTTGCCCTAATTTAGGCAGTTTTTGGACCCAACTTCATGGACATTTTTCACCTAGTTCCAAGAGTTATCTCAAATTGCATTTCAAAGATGGATTATAGAGCACATTGCAATATTTCCAAAATGTCCAAGAACTCTCCAAGATCATTTTTGGTTAGGTTAAATCAAAGAAGAGAAGTTGGCATTTTATCACTTTTGTTCATGCCATTTTCACAAAGCATCAAGTTGCAAATCAGATCTTTGATGTTTGAATCTTTCTTTACAGGTCCTAAACTCATTCTACACTCCATAATTAAATTCAAACTCAGAAGATAAAGGTTTTATCTTTGCTTTTGAGGCTTTGTACAAGTTACATTTTCATTTTTGGCCAAAAGTGCACAATGCCATTTTCATAAAGAGAAGCTTTTGTAACTTTATCAATCTTGAGCCTCGGACCTGTCTCTTTGATGCAAGAATTTTACACAAACTCAAATAATTTTACACGATTGTAACTTTATCAATCTTGCACAATGCAAAATACGATTTCTTAACATCCAGAACTCACTCAAACTCAAAAACTCCATTTTTCTGCCAAAACTCACAGATTCTGCAAAACCATAGCCAACACATATTTGGCTCTTGCGTTTTGTGATTAAACACTTCAAGCACTTCATAAACATCCTACCAAAGCTATCCAAGCCCTTGCCCTGGTTCTGTAACCCCTGTTTCAGCCATTTCCATTTTCACTTTGGAAGCTTGCAACTTGACTTGTGCAAAGAGTTTCAGCCATCCTCAATGCAAACTAAGCATTGGAATAGCTTGAAGGAAGTTCAAGGAAGCTCACACAATCCTCAGACCTCCATTAAAGTCCCTACATTGCTCTATCCAAATCCAACTGAAGGAGGTATTTTCTTGAACTCTATCTCTCTGAATAGGCATCCTCAAGCCACGATTTGTGAAGAAAAAATATAGTCCATAACATGATGAAATTTTTAGGTCACGAATTGGGGATCCCAAAATTCTCTCTGATCTTTGAGAGTTAGGTTACAAATTTTATATGGTTGAAATCATGAGATTAAATGCCACAAGTTTCATGTTATTAGTTTTTGTTTTTGTGCAAGCATTAGCAAGTTACAGTTTGAACCATGAAGCGCGCGCAGAAGAGATGGTTGGAGGATAGGGATGAGTGTCTTGGGCTTTTCGGCGCCTGGGCGCTTTTTGTTTTTGCTTTTCACACCTCCTGATTCACTACTACACCACCTGGCTATTATTTTATATTTTTGCATTTTTCTTCACATTTTTATATTTATTGCTTTTATTTATTTTTTCTGAATAATAAAAATCATAAAAAAATAATTTCTTTATTTTTTGCAATTTTATTTTATTTTTTACATAAAAAAATTTATTTATTTAATAGAATAGAACTTATTTTCTTAAAATAACTTATAAATATATTCAAAAATACTTATTATTTTTATTATATTATTTATACTCATAAATATTTATTTTCTATACATATTTAATTTTTAATATCCAAATATAATATTATTTATCATTTTCTTATAAAAAAATGGACAAAATAATATTAAGAAACATTATTAAAAATTAGGGTTTCACCCCTTTCCAAAAATAATATTATTGTTTTTCCTTTCTTTTTAGGGTTTAAATTAATTATTTTTCTCATACAAAAAACAAATACCAAACATTTTTTACATAAATACATTTGCATTGCATTTTAAATACTTGTACATTTATTTAATTTGCGCAATATTCGATTGGGTTGTAATAGTATTTTTAGGTTTATATTTGTGCAAAATCCCCATTCAAAACTTGTATCCCCCCTCCCATAATAATTGTTGTAATAGCTTAGTTTATTTTACGCAATTTATCGCTTTTATACCATGTTTAGTAAACTAGGGTTTGAATGACAAGAACAAAAACAAAACAAATAGAAAAAACCTAATGCAAGACAAAAAGCATGAAAATGACACACATTGCACACAAGCACCCTTAGGGTTTCTCCCACTTGGTTGCCTAAATAAAAATGGCCATGTTACGCATGCGAAGTATCTTGGCAAAACAAAACGAATATAAGATCATAGTCCCTCGATGACGCTATCAAAAGGGTGCATAAACAAATGATCTTGGTCCCTCCAAATTGCTAAGATACTTGGCAATATTGCTATCATGGTCATACGATGACCCACGCCCATCCCGTTTACATCCAAAGATAGGATTGCTTACCAAATCAATGGTAAGTCAACAATGTCAAAGGAATAAAAATGCACAAGAAAGACATTTGAGTAGGTAGACAACTTCTAGTTACTTGTCCCGTTTCAAAATAATCCTTGCTATTTTCAAAAACAAACACACACATATTTCAAAATATTTTACAAAACATTGAAACATTTTTCAAAAGACAAACATCTTTGTATACATTCTTACGAACGAGAATCATTACAAAGATTGCCTAAAAGAATGGCCTCTTTTCAAAATACTTTCAAAACCACACCAAGCATTATTTCAAACAAAACAAAGCAAAGCAAGTGATCTAAACAAGTAACTAAGAGCTCATGGAAAACCATGGATGAAAAGGGTGCTAGCACCTTCCCTTTTCATAATCTACGCCTCGAACTCAGGAAAACATCTCAAAGGTCTTTCCTGTGCTTTTTTACCTTTTCTTTTGGATAAAAGAAAAGTCGGTGGCGACTCTTGCTAATCGCAACATTTACAAACACAAACGTAAAACCTCAAGTCAGTTCTCCCACCGCATCATAAAGATATATGAAATGACATATAATAACCCTCACAGATAGAACCATTGTGCCTCGGGTAAGACACAAGGCCATAAAGTTTAAATTTTTTATTACAAACTCAGAAAACAAGTAAGACAATTACTGCAGAATAAAAGAAACTGGTATAAAATATCTGGTCGTCCAAATACTCGATCCACCGTTGGTAGTCGGGTAGATCCAACTGTCAATATCTGAATCTTCCTCACTGTCATCAATAGCATTGACCCCACGATTGTTGATGCGTAGGGGAGGTCCTCTAGCCCGAGCGTGTTGAACAACCCTTTGAGCTCCTGATGTAAAGCCCAAACCAAATTTGTCAGTTTTGTGAGTAAAATTAGGGAGATGTCCCTAAATGGTACACCCACCTTCTTCAACCACTGCTATGGCGTCCTTGATAGAAGCCATCTTTAGAGGAGGTTTGGTGTTGGTGGTAGTCTCGGTTGACGCCAAAATCTGGGGAACCTCTTCAAAGTTTTGACAAGGAGTTTCTATGAATTCCCCGTCCATCTCCACATACCTGAAGGAGTTCAGGTGGCTCTCCATATACTCCTCTTCATCGTACAGTGACAATTTTCCCCTTCACCAGATATTTCAGCATCTGGTGCAGTGTAGAAGTAACAGCCTCAGCTTTATGGATCCAAGGACGACCCAACAAACAAGAGTACGATGGTATGATGTCCATCACGTAGAAGGTGGACTCAAAGTTCTGAGAGCCCACTTTGACAGGGATGTCCACCTCCCCATGCACCATTCTCTTCGACCTGTCAAAAGCCCTCACCACAATGGTACTGGGCTTTAGGGTCAAGCCTTCACAATCTAGCCGATCGAGACCCTTTTTAGGCAGAACATTCAGTAAAGATCCAGTGTCCCCCAGCACATGAGCCATAGTAGTGCCCCTACATTCGATCGAGACATGCAGAGCATCATTATGCTTCCTCCCTTTCGGTGTCAAGTCGGCCTCTGAAAAACCCAGCCCATTGTCAGCAGTCAAGCTGGCCACACAATCTTTGAATTGATCAGCGGAGGTTTCTTGCAGCACATCGCAGTCTTGAGGAATGCAATTAGAGCTTTTGCATGGGCCTCGGAACATAACAAAAGACACAACATGGATATCTTCGAGGGGGTCTACCCCATCTGTTCTACCACATTGTAGTCACTCTTCTTGATTATTTTTAATATTTCCTCTATATCTTTCTAAGAGGATCCCACAACAATTTTTCTAGGTGGCTCCGTCTGGGCAGGCTCACCTACAGCTTCTTTGCCCCGAGTCCCAGATGACTCAACGGCATGAGTAACAATTGGAGTAAGAACGGGATAGTGATGGAAGTACTGGTAGGAACAGCAGATGAAATAACAACAGGCTTAGTGACAGTCTTCGGGGAGATCTTAGAAGATAAAACCCTTCCACTTCTAGTAATGTTACTGACATCGGCATCAGCCTCTTCAGTCTTCAAATCTTGTTTAACGCCATGATAGTAAACATCGGCGCCATAATTCCAAGGGACGGCTTTGTCCGAGGAGTATGGGACAGGACCAGGAAAAGTGATTATTAACGGAGAAATTCTTGGAGCAGGTGTAATCCTAATAGTTCTTTTAGAGGAGACCTTGGAAGGATTGGCGGAAATGGTTATAATGGAAATATCTTCAAACGGAACAACCAGAATCAAAGTCTTTTCGAACAAAATTTCTCTGCTGTCCATCAGGCGTTGAACACCTTCTTTCAGCAAATAGCAACCAGTGGGCAGAGATGAACACATGTGGCAACCTTCACCACAACCCATAAATAAACCGGCCAACAACAAATTCTTCTTAACAGTCATAAGAGGAGTAGAAACTTCATCAACAAAGGTAACGAACAGATCAGTATTAATGGCATTAACTCCATGGTTGTGCTTAGGCATGGGAGCAGTTATGACATTAGGCTTCTCTGGAGCATCAAACTCAATCTCCTTGGCTTCAATTAGATCTTGTACTTTATTTCTCAGAGCCCAACAATCATTGGTGTTGTGGCCAGGACTCTCAGAATGGTATGCACACCGAGCGTTTGGATTGTACCGAGGAGATGTGGTGTTAGGATTATTGGGAGCCTCTTTCAAGTTTGCCAAGTTGGATCTTAGCATATGGGAACCTCAATCAATGTCATGTTAATTAGAGTAAACTGCCTTTGTTGTCTTTCTACCCTTTTCTGATTGTTGCGTTGTGGGATAGCTGCGGGCCTAGATATCATTACAGCACCTATCGATGGACGGCGTTCAGCTCTGTTCTGACCTCTTATGCTATAAATAGCACTGACTTCCTTCTTACCTGTGAAGGGCTTCTTCACTGAACTCGAAGAGGTGTCTTTATGGATATTTCCACTTCGGATCCCAGCTTCTACCCTCTCTCTCGTTAATATCAGCTCGGTAAAACCAGTTGAGGAGCTACCAATCAAATGATTGAAGAATGGACCAGACAGCGTCCCAAGAAACATGTCAACCAACTCCCTATCAGACAAAGGGGGTTGGACTCTCCCAGCCAAATCTCTCTACTTCTGCGCATAGTCCTTAAATCCTTCACCTGTACCCATGGGCATACTCTGGATTTGAGTACGAGTAGGGGCAAGGTCAGCATTGTATTGATACTGCTTATAAAAAGCAGCAGCCAAATCCTCCTAGTTTCAGACATGGGTTCCCTCCAGTTGATAGAACCATTCAAGTTGAGTCCCTGACAGACTGTCTTGAAAGAAATGAACCCACAAGTTCCTATCATCAGTGTGAGACTGAATCTTCCTCACATAGGAACTAAGATTAAGCTTGGGATAAGACATCCCATCATACTTCGCAAAAACCGGAGCCTTAAAATTATGTGGTATGACTACCCCAGATATCAAACCCAGCTCTTCGAAATCCAGCCCTGGTATTCTCTAGATCTCCATTGCACTCATTCGATCCTCTAATTGTTTGTATATATCCTCAGCGGGAGGATACTTCTCATCATTGTAGTCCGTGTCATTATCAGAGACTTCAGGGATAGGGTCATTCTCCCTTGTCTCTCTCTCTCTTGATTCTCCCCTTCTTTGGACGAGGAGGTCAGATCAACTGGTTGCTTTAACGCCCCCCTGAACCTTCTGCCCAGATTCAGAACACCAGAGGTCTTCTTCTTTTCCTTCAGGATGAGGGCCTTCAGATCTTCCTGCCCTTTTGCCAAAGTTATGCTTTGTTCAGAAGACATTTTTGCTGAAATAAACAGCGAAGAAGATGAGAAACATGTAATGGTACCTGTTTATGCAATGTCATGGATGGTGTGCGCATGCAATGATTTCAAGGACTCTTAAAGGCTCAATTTTGTTTAACCAACATAAACACACGTTAATTGTATTAATAAGTTCGGATTGTTACAAAGAATTCCCTTTAGGCTTACAATTAAACAAAACTTAAAGCAAAAGAAAACTAGGTCTCCCAGGAGCGCATCCTCTTTGGCGCAATGTAGGCGTTTATGTTGCTTTCTTCATGAAGTAGCCTAGTGAGCTCCAGGACCTTCTTTTCGCTGGCATAGAATTGAGCTTCAAACGTATCCTGCTCCTCTTTAAGTTTAACCCAGGATTTCTGTAACTCCTCATGATCAGTTGGCATGTCAGGATGATGAACAAGATAAGGAGTGTCTCCTTTATCAACTGGTTCCACAATCATTGGTAGGACAACAGGGTAAGGCATCATAAGACTTTGGGCGCGAGCTCGTACCCATCAGAGATAAGGCTCAAGAGGGATGGAATTGTTGTTCCCATGTGTCTTGCTATCAATTTTATATACCATGCCCCAAGCTCTCATGAACCTTTTGTGGTAACCCTGAGTATCGTTCTCATAGTTGAAGGAAATTCCTTGGATAAGCGTATCGTAAGGACCATCCCTTCTCGCACAACCAAACTTCTGTAGTGCCAAACAAGGGTTATAATTGATTCCTCCCCTAATGCCTAAGAGAGGGACATTAGGGAATTCACCACAGCAATCGATGATGGTAACATCTTCCGAGGACCGTGAACACCAATGAATGTCTGAATGTGTAAGGGACATCAGCCTATGAGACCATTTCATACCCTGCTCATTCTTCAAAATAGACCTGGGTAGATGCGAAATAAACCACCTAGCCAATAGAGGAGTGAAACACAGGAGGGCCCCCCTTCTCTTTAGAGTGCGAGCATACAGAGAATGTAGAACATCCCCAAGTAATGTAGGCACCGGATTATGAGATAGAAAAACCTTAATCGTATTCACATCTACGAGTTGGTCCGCATTAGGGAAAAGTACCATCCCGTAGGTGAGGAGTGCAAATACCTCTTCAAAAGCTTATAAATCTAGGGTATCCCAAAAATAGTAAGCCTTCTTGAACAGAAATTTAATTAGAATTCCTTGGACACTTCCCCTAGTTTCCCAATTTGTCACTACATCGGACCGTTGTTAGGACAGAGCTCGAGCAATCTCTTCAGGATTTGGGTGTTCTTCCATACCGTTGAAAGATAACTGATCAAGAATAGGTACCCCTAACAAACGAGAAAATTCCTCCATAGTAGGCACTAGTTGGTAATCCGGGAAGGTGAAGCAGTGGTGAAAAGGATCAAAAAACTGAAATATCACTTTTAACAATTCTTCATCAGGTTTTGAAGTGACCAAGTTGAGTAACCGACCATGTTTTTCAGTGAAGGGAGAGCTTTAGAGAATCCTTAATTCCAAGTCCTTTAGTTGGAGAGGCATTTTCACAAGGTTAATCTAGATAGTGTTCCTGCGGGCGGATGCCATGTCCTACAAAACAAAGCAAAGAAGAGCCCTAAAAAATCCTTGAAATGGTTAGTATGATATGTCGTGCTTATGTTGTCATGATTATGCTAAAAAATTCACATGTATAGAAAGCAACAAACAAGTCACACCAAGTCCTTAGGTTTAAGGCCTGCATGGGTTTTAAGGCCATACCCTCTTGAAGCTGGATCGGTTCAACCTGTCCTATAAATAGTAACCAGGTTCTAAGGGATCTCAATATCACCGATCTTTCCCCCAAGCTTTGTTCATTAGGCGATTGACTCACAACCAAACAAAACTTAAGAGTCAAATCTCAATGAGTGTAGCATCGAGTATCTGTCAACCTTGGGAATACACCAAAGTCTGCCATCTCGCTACATCCTACTGGCCAAGTTGTGCAATTAAAGGTTCTAAGGTAAGTTGATGTTTTATGACACCACGCAGCGGCCCCGTACTCTCCTTGATTGACTCAATGGTTACCGGTACCAACCAAAGTGTCACATCAATGTAGCTACTGCTTCAACCGTGTCAGTATACCCCGCACAGTTCCCTCACAGTTTATTGCTACTTACCTAAAAGGTGTCCCCAGATCCGGGTGTAGGATCTACATAACCCCAACAAAATCCTTTAATATAAAGCAGGCAAAGCAAAACAAGAAAGCAATTTTAGAAATAACCTAGATCCTAAGGTATACCCCACTTGTAAAATATCCCCAGTAGAATCGCCAATTATGTGATACGGTGGCAGAACCGACTGTTAATATTGATTTGCATTTTGTATTCGCAAATGTCGCGGTAAGCAAGAGTCGCCACCGACTTTTATTTCATCCAACAGAGGAAAGGAAAAAGAACAGAAAAAACCTTTTTTTGAGAGTTTCGGAGTACGGGGGGGTAGATTATAGAATGGGAAGGTGTTAACACCCTTTCTATCTGTGGTTTTCCATGGGCTCTTAGGTACTTGCTCGTTTTTGAAATTGCTTGTGTGTGTTTTGCAAAAAAGTTTTGTTTAACTTCGTGATAACTCTTGTATCTGTCCTCAAGAGTGTGACGAAGTGGTTTTTGAAAATTGTTTTGAAAGTGTTTGTGTAAAAGTTTTATTGTTTTGAGCAAGTACTTAAGATTTTCTACCTACTCAAAAAAAGATTGTTCATTCTCGTTTCCTTTAGACAGCATTATCCTACTATTAAGGAGTAGGTAGCCCTATCGTTGGAGTTTTAAAGGACATTCGAAGGGACAAGTACGGTCACAAAAGCAATGGTTAGGAAACTTTAGTAATTACCCTAAAGTCCTAAAGATCTTTCCGAGGCAACATTCGAAAGGGTCATTTTTTATCTTTTGGGACTAGAGGCCAACCACTAAAATTTCCTATGCTTTATGACCGTTTACCGAAGGCAACCGGAGTGGGGCAAACCCTAGGAGTGAGCATGTGCAAGTATGCTTTTTTCAGTTGATTATCTTTACACAATTAGGGTTATCTACCTTTTAATTATTGATTTATCTTTCGCATACAATCCTAATGTCCATACATCTAGCAGTTTAATAGTTGTGGAAATTAAAGAGTGTGAGAAACTAAAGTCCTAACTATTACAAGGCTTTTGGGCAGATACACAAATATTTGACTGAAAATAAAGATGCGGAAATTGAAATCCTAATTAATCTATTACAAACTGGAAACAGTTACAATAATTTGAATTCAAAGAAAGTAAAGGCGCGCGCGAAGAATTAAATACGAGAATAAATTAGAAGCCTAAAAAATCTAGTTAATTAAAAAATATTTTTGTATATTTTTTATTGAGAAAATAATTTAATTACAAATTTAACCTAATTTTCTAATTAATTTTAATTAAAAAAAACAATCAAGTGAATCTAATTAATCTAATTTATTTTCAATAAAATTAATTTAAATAAATAAATAAACCTAATTCTATATTTTTTGTGATTTTATATTTTTAATAATAAAAAAATGATTTTTGTGTTGATAAAAAATGATGTTTTTGTAGTAAAAAAATGATTAAATAAATAAAACAAATATAATAATAAATAAATAAAAAATAAGAAAGAAAAAAAAAATAAAACTGGGTCTCATGTTGTTAGCACTTCAGGGGGTGTATTACTGATTTTCGTTGGACCCAAGATGCCAGCCCAAACAAATACTTGGATCTAGTGTTCGCTACGTTTGAGGGTGCACCATTGACTTTGCCTGCGTGAGACCTTGGATCTGTGATGGAGATGATCTAATGGATGGATCTGGGGCGCATGCTAGGTGCTTGGAATATGAGGTGTATAGGATCATGTACAAAGAAATTGAGAAAATGTGAAAACGTGAGATTCTGGGATCGAACCCAGAACCCTTCGCTTCCATGCCTACGCCCTTGCCATTTGTGCCATCTTGTTTATCTGTTAGCATAATGAACAAACAATAATATAATAGAAAGGCACTCCTTATGCCCAAAAGCGTGCGTAATTTCAAATCGGTCAATGATTATCAGACACGTCATCATCTTCTCCCCTGGACTGTTGTTTTAGATATCAACCTTTTACCTACGGACATCAAATGTAACTACAGCCCTGCAAATCTCAAAAATCAATGGCAGGCATGATAAATCAATTCCAAGCATACAGCTCAACTCGTTTTGATCTCACGAGTATGAGGGCATCCCTCTTTTGCCCTGATTTTACCTGCATCAAAAAGCCCTAAAACACGACCTAAAACCCTAACAATGGAAACTATCTGTGGATGCGCTAAAACTCCTAATTAATCATACCAATACGTTCTAAATGATGATACAAATATGAAGGCATGCTTAGAAATTATTTATGATGCTTAAATTTATAGAACCAAATTCAAAGAAGATGGAAAATGGTGACGCTGTAAAGTGATGATTTCTGGATCTTTCACACGTGCAAACAATGCTGCTAGCCTCAGGAGACGTACAGGATTGGATTGGTGGCATTAAATCACCTTGAATCATCCTCCAAATTAGAATTTGAACCCCACTATTTTGTCCAAAATTTTGAGTTTTATTCTTCTCATGGTGGCAGTTTTTTCGTCCTCTTTAGGTCTGGCCTCTTTGTGTATATGTATTGAAACATATTAGGTTAACAAAAACAACTTGAATCTTGCATAATTATGGAGAAAAGATCTTGATTGTTCAATGCATTATTTGTTTCCAAAATAAGCCAAATCATGCCATTCTTGCTCCAAACATCCTTGGTAAAATTTGATCCTGATATGCCAGCATATATCATCTTCATTCAATGCCAAAATCATTCCAAAAGCAATTTACGTGATTTATTTTGATTTTATTTGAGTTTTAAATGAATAAAATCACAATAAATCAAATAAATAACTTAATGAGGCATGGAGTGGCTCATGGGTCGTGGACCATGATAGGAACAAGATATAAGCATAAAAAGTTGGGCCCATTTGAAGAAAAATGCATTTTGGGCATGGTTGACTTTGTGCAAATTTCCAAAAATTACCAACTTTGACAATGCACATCTCTCTCAATTATTACCCTAAGAGGGTTTTCTTGGACTTTTTAGAAAGCTTAGGATGTCCTCTAAACAACCATTTTATTTTAATTTCAATTGGATCTTCCATGTTCATGTAAGAATCTTTGACCTAAAAGGTGTTTTTGTTGACTTTTTGAAATGACTTGTAATGTCTGAATTCATATCTTTTAATGATTGCATTTTTTAACTTCAGGGATGAAGATTATTTGTAGGTAATTGTATCCTATTCAAAATGAGCCTTGGATGGGAAATTTTTGATAAAGTATGAGAAAGTTATGCCTGGTCAAAGTTTGGTTGACTTTTCCTATAGAAACCCTAATTTAGCAACTTTTGAGTTTTGATGAATTTGGGGCATTCCTTGAGGAATAATGATCAACCCTTGATAAAATGATAGATTTTAGTTCATAATGTTTATGTTGACCAAAAATCTTGAAATTTGACTGTATGTTGGTCACAGTTGACTTTTGACCTAGCACAGTTGATTTTTAGGCATTTGAGTAGTTAACTGAGCAAACTTGTTGTGCAAGGTATGAGACTTGACATGGATGTTCTTAAGAACATATTAGGACTATGGAAATAATTTAGGACCCTTGGAACTCACCCATCTTGAATAAAATGGAAACCCTAGTTTGAGATTCATTGTCTTAGGAGAGTACTTGTCTGATCAATCCTTGGGCATCCTTGAGCAAGTTGAGGACTTCAATGAGTATGTTTTGAGTAAAATGGGAGGGAAAATTTTGGGGTACAATAACAGCCTTATCAGAAGAGTAGGGGACTGGCCCTGGTGTGGTGATAATTAGTGGAGCTATTCTTGGTTCAACGGGAATCCTAATAGGACCTTTGGAGGTGATCCTAATAGGTTTGTTTGATGTAGCAATGATGTAAACGTCTTCAAGCTCTTGAGATACACTTTTGGTCAGACTTTTCACAGATGTAATTTTCTCAAATAGAATCACATGGCTATTCATCAAGTGTTGGACACCTTTCTTCCGCCATTCACAACAGCAGCAGCAGTCTTCGAGGCAGCTAGGGAATACCCCGACTTTCAACAAATTCTCTTTAACAGTCTTCAAAGGGCTGGCCAAATCATTGACGTAGGAAACAAAAGAAACATCTTCAATAGCATTGACACCCTTACCATGATTTCGCATGGTGCGGTGATCACGTTGGGAGTTGTGGAGGGTCGAATTAAATTGTCTTGTTATCAATTAGGTCTTGGATTTTGCATTTTAACGCCCAACAATGGTCAATGTCATGTCCAAGACTATTGGAGTGGTAAGCACATTTTGCATTTGGGTTATATTTTGGAGATAAAACATTGGTATTTGAAGGGGGATCCCGCAATGTTACCAAATTGGCCTTCAACAGGTGTTGTAGGGCTTGAGATGGTGACATGTTGATTTGGGTAAATTGTCTCCTCGGGATGTCTGGTCTTTGTTGATTAGCTTGTTATTGTGGTCTTTGAGTAGAAGTTAGATTGGAGATCAAAACTGCCCCTACTGAATGATGGCGGTCATTCTTAGCATGACTCCTTGACCCATACACAACATTAGTCTCTTTTTTTACCAATAAATGGCTTTTTCATAACATTTGAAGTGCAGGCCATGAGTATCTTCCCGCTTTTAATCACGATTTCAACCCTCTCACCAGTTAAGATCAATTAAGTAAATCCGGATGATTAACTTCCAATCAGAAAGTTGAAAAATGGTCCAGTCAATGTTCCCATAAACATGTTTACAACTCTCTATCAGTCAAAGGTGGTTGCACCCTGCCAGCCAGGTCTCTCCATTTTTGAGCATATTCTTTGAAGCCCTTGTTGGAACCCATGGTCATTCCTTGTAATTTCACCCTAGTTGGCGCAAGATCAGCGTTATATTGATATTGGCGATAAAAGGCAGTTGCCAAATCCTCCCAAGTATGGATGTTAGTCCCTTCCAATTGGTAAAACCACTCCAACTGCGTCACGGATAGACTTTCTTGAAAAAGTGTACCCACAGTTTCTTATCAACGGTATGCGGCTGAATTTTGTGGAAGTAGGATCTTAGGTGAAGCTTCGGACATGAGACACCATCGTACTTCGAAAAAACAGGGATTTTGAATTTGTGGGGAATGACTACCCCAAGAACCAAACCCAAGTCACCAAAGTCCAAGCCAGGCACAACTTGAAACTCCATAGTTTTTAGTCTGTCTTTTAGTTGCTTATATTTGTCGTCGGTCTCGTCTTCAGAGATTTGATTGTTTCCACTCCTAGCCCGGGTGCTTCTAGCATCTTCATCTTGATTCTCATCCTCGAAGGAGGAGTCTTCTTCAACTTGAAATTGTCGGACAGGGCCTTTGAATCTCTTCCCCATGTTAATTACAACTTTCTTCTTGGTCTTCTTCTTCGTGACAAGAAGTGTCCTCATTTCTTGCCTCCCCTTTACTAAGTTGAGCAGAGTCTCTTGGAATTGAGAGTGTTGAGTCTGCAAGTCCTTGACGGTTTTCTCGAGGTCCATCTTATACCGAAATAAATAGTAGAAAGATATGGAAAACTGTGTCGAAAAACCTACTTATGATATGATGCTTGTTATGCAAATGCAATGTTTTCAAGGACTTTTAAGATTTAAATTGGCTTAACCAAAGAGGAAACATAACATCAATTGCATTAATAAGTTCAAAGGTTACAAATGCCTCTTTGGCTTACAAAAAAAACAAAAATACAAAACTCCTAAAACAAAAAGGCTCAGGTTTCCCACCGGTGTATCCTCTTTGGTGCAATGTAAGCATTCATGCTTCGCTCCTTGTGAAGTTTCCTTGAGAGCTCCAACACTTTCTTCTCGCTTGTATAGAATTAGGCTTCAAAGGTGCCTCACTCTCCCTTGAGTTGAATCCATGATCTTTGCAACTCCCCGAGACTAGTAGGCATATCAGGATGAAGAATAGTGTAGGGAGTGTCTCCTTCGGTAATAGGCTCCACAATTATTGGTAAGACGGCCACATACGGAATCATGAGGTTTTAAGCGCGAGCTCGCACCCACTTGAGATAAGGCTCCAAGGGAATAGAGTTCTTATTCCATAAAGTCTTGTATCAACCTTGTTTACCATGCCCCAAGCTCGTACAAATCTTTGACTATAACCTTGGACATCACTCTCATAGTCAAATACAATACCTTGGATAAGTGCATTATGAGGACCATCCCTCCGAGTGTAACCAAACTGTCGTAGATTCAAGCAAGGATTATAAGTGATACCTCCCATAATTCCAAGGAGTGGGACATTATAGAATTCCCCACAGTGATCAATAATGGTTACATCCTCCAAAGATCGAGAACACCAATGAATATTTGAATGCGAGAGTGTCATCAACCTTTGAGACCATCTTATTCCTTATTCATTCTTCAAAACTGATCGAGGAAGGTGCGAAACAAATCGCCTAGACAGAAATGGAGTGTAACACATAATAAGGTAGGCACGGGGTTAAGAGATAGGAAAATTTTGAACGCATTCATATCTATAAGTTGGTATTGGTTAGGGAACAGTACCGTCCCATAGATTAGAAGAGACAAAACTTCTTCAAAAGATTTCAAATCCAGAGCATCCCAAAATAGTTGTGCCTTCTCAAACAGAAACTTGGCTAGAAAACCCTTAACACCACTTCTTGTTTCCCAATTAGCTACGATGTCGGAATGTTGCAAATGTAAGGCTAGATCAATATCCTCGGGTCTTGGGTCTTTCTCAATACCGGTGAAGGGTACTAGATAAAGAATAAGTTTTCCCAATAGTTGAGAGAATTCTTCCATGGTAGGAATCAATTGGTAATCAGGAAATGTGAAACAGTGATGTTTAGGATCAAAGAATTGAAAAAGCACATGTACCATGTCTTCTTCAATGTTCGAGGTAACCAAGTTGAGGAGTCGACCATACTTCTTGGTGAACGGGGAATTCTCAAGGACCCTTGATGCTAACTCTTTGATTTGAGGAGGCACTTTCACAAGGTTGATTCGGATGGTATTTCTGCGAGTGGAAGCCATATCCTACAAAACAGAACAAAGATAAATCTCTAGGTCCTTGAAATGGTTAGTGAGAATGCTATGGTATGATGTCATGATGTTATGTAAAAATAATCATATACAAACAAAACAAAACAAGTCCTTAGGTTTAGGCTTGCATGGATTCCATAGGTAAGTACCCTCTTGAAGTTTAGTTGGTTCACCCTGTCCTTGAAACTAATCGGGTTCTAGAGAATCTCAATATCATTGATCTTTCTTCATTGGGAATTGTTTCAGCACAAGCCTCTGTTTTGGTGACCAAAATATCCCGAAAGTCTGATCTCAGTGAGCGTAGTATCGAGTATCAACCAACTTCAGACTGCACCAAAGTTGGCTATCTCACTACTTCCTAATGGACAAGTTGTTCAACTAAAGGTTCTATGGTTAGTTAGTTCTTCATGACACCACACAGCGGCCCCGTATTCTCTTTGATTCACCACAAGGGATACTGGTACCCACAAATGTGTCACACTAATGTAGCTATTGTTTAAACCATATCGGTCTACACCGTACAATCTACATAATCTTTGCTACTTACCTAATGATGTTCCCAGATCCGGGTAGAGGATCTATTCAAAACCCAAAACACCCTTTTAAGAGTAAAGCAAGCAAGTCAAACAATGAAAGCATTTAAAGGTGATCTAGTCTCTAAGGTAACCCCATATACTATTGATCTCCAACTGAGTCACCAGTTCTATAATATGGTGGGAGAACTGACTTGGGTGTTTTGTGTTTTATCACAATTGTTGCGGATAGCAAGAGTCACCACTGACTTTTCTTTTATCCAATAAAGGAAAGGGTGAAAAGAATAGAAAAGACCTTTCAAGAATTTTCTTGAGTTTGGGGGGTAGGTTATGAAAAGGTAAGGTGTTAGCACCCTTTTCATCTGTAGTTATCTACGGGCTCTTAGTTGCTAGCTCACTTTGAAATGCTTTGTTTATGTTTGGTGTAAGTTTGAAAATATTTTGAAAACGCCTTTGTTTCGGCAAACTTTGTAATGATTCTCGTCTCTATATGAATGTATACAAAGTGTTGGTTTTAAAAATAATTCAAAGAGATGTTTTTTTGGAAACATGTTTTGAAAGTGTGAGTGTGGAAATGGTTTTAGTTTGTGAGCAAACAACTACGAGCGTTCTACCTACACAAAAATTCTTAGTTCTTTTCCTCCTCCTTTAGATAGTGTTGTTTTACCATTAGTTAGTAAGAAACCATATCATTGGATGTGAAGGGACATGTGTGGTTCATCGTACAATCATAGAAGGCAACATTGTAAGATACCTTAGCAATTGGTCATAAGGACTAAGATCGTTTACTGAAGGCAACATTGGAGGGTCATCGAGGGACTATGATTTTGTAATCGATGGTGTAACGCCCGAAATTTAATTAATCATTTAATTAAATTATTTTTGGAATATTTGTGAAGATGTGTTATAATTAATTGATTGGATTTAATTATTTTATTAAGTGGAGAAATAATATTAAAATTATAATATTATTTGGTGTACGCTTATTTTGAAGGAATAGAAGTATTAAGGGGGTGTATTAGTTTTGAGCCCAATAAGGAATAAAGAAATAATAGGTTATTTTATTGTTGTTAGAAGGAATAGAAAGAAATAAGCAGTAGAAGAATAAGGATTGAGAAGGAGAACGTGAAGCTGCTGGAAAAAGTGGGAAAATGGCAAGAACGAGAATTCGACCAGAAAATTATGGAGCGACCTTCAATCCAAGGTAAGGGTGGGGTTCTGACTTTATAATTGGGATCATGATGATTGATATGTGGGGTTAGAGGTGATTGCTGTTTTGTTCTTGAATTGGATGTATATGATGATGTATGATGAAGATTTGATGAATTTTAGATGAATAATGATGTCATGATGTTGTTTGATCGATGTAGTATTATAGGATGAATATAGGTGATGATTTATCATGATTATATTAAGTTTGTAGGGCTTAAACATGAATCCCGTAGTGAGAGGCAGGGAAGAAAATCGCAGAATTATGCAGTAAGAATCAGGATGTGTCGACCTCAAACTTGATGCGTCGATACACGAGGGCCTAGAGACTCAGTATGAGTCGACACGAAGAGGCTTGTGCCGATACATGAAGGTTAAAAGACTCAGGATGAGTCGATCTGTGGGATGAATGTGTCGATACATGCTGTGTGCAAGACTCAGGATGAGTCGATCCATGAGAGGATGCATCGACTCATGTTGTGCAGTTAGAGCAGTACGCGTCGATCCAAGGGGTTTTACGTCGACCCATAGTGCCTAATTTTTTGGCAGATTCAATTTTAAAGTGTTGTAACTTGAGTTTTAGGATGTCGTTGGAGATGTCGTTCAAAGCATTAAATAGCTAACGCGATGAACTTTATTCTAGAGGATTAAAATGAATAATAGGAAGTGTGATCCTAGTTGCCAATTTAGGATTTAGAATTAGTTCTCGTGTTAATCATTATGTTGGTTTTTGTACAGAATGATGAAGATGAGATGCTTAAAGGCTGCTGTTTGAATTATAACAGTAGGATTTAGTGACAGTAACGATGTAAGAAATGCAGAATATCAGTATGAAATACTGTAGGGTTAATGTACAACTGAGTTGTTAGTGAGAAGTTGCTAATAATGTTGTGTTGATAATTTATAATAAATAAATGATGTTTGATGAATTATTATGATATGAGATGTTGATGAAGAGACGTTGAGATGCTTTTGAGATGTTCTTAATTTGAGATGCTTTTGAGATGTTGTTAACTTGGGTGTTGTTATTACATTCATGCTTGTGTCGCATACATTGCATTTTTTAGATGGAGCTTATGCTCGTTGAGATGGCCTGTATTGGCGAATTTTGAGATGAAGGCTTATGCCTTATTGATGCCTCTATTAATTGGCAAATTTTTGAGATGGGAGTTCTTCTCCAATGGTACCACATGCATTTGCATAGTATTGAGTCGCATTATATAATTGCATAAAGAAGTGTATTTTGATGTTGATGAATATGTATATTGTTGTAATTATTGTTGATTATGAGATGAGAAGTGGTGATGTTATTGATCTAATATAATATATTAATTATCGTGCGCTTTATTATATTGTTAGATATCTCACCACTTCTGTTTGAATGTTGCCCTTATGTTGGTAACGTGCAGGTAATCGAGAGTGAAGGCTTTATACCTTCAGTAGTTCGAGTCGGTGTCATTACACTGATATGTAACACTCAGTGGGATGAACGCTTGCTGTTTTTGGTTGTTGATTATTATTAAATTATGTTGTTTTGAAGTTACTGTATTGATGATGAAATTGTTATTGAGAATTCTGCTGCGTAGTTATTGAATTATTTAATTAAAGATGTTATGATGGTCCATCCGATGTTTTGAAAGTGTTATATATCCACGATGAATGCAATGAATTTTTTATAGAAGAATTTGTGACGTCCCGATTCATTTGCATGATTGAATTTTATAACTCTGATTTATTTTATATAATTTTACGGGGTAGAATTGGGGTGTTACAAAGTTGGTATCAGAGTAATAGGTTGGTCCGACCTTGTCGTGAGTCGTAGTTGTCTAACAGTCGAGTGTTGTTATTTAAGTTCTAATTGTTGTTTATGTTGTAGTGAGAAGTTGAGATGGCTGGAAGGAATGATGCCGCACTTGCTGCTGCTTTAGAAGAAATGGCTCATGCGATGGAGAATCAGCCGAATACTGATGAGAATGCTGGATCTCGTAGCTTGGCGACTTTCCAGAGAGAGAATCCACATACGTTCAAGGGAAAGTATGATCCTGATGGAGCATTGGAGTGGTTGAAAGAGATTGAGAGAATATTTCGTGTGATGGACAGCACTCCAGCACATAAGGTTCTTTATGGGACTCATATGCTAGCAGTTGAAGCTGATGACTGGTGGCTAGAGACTTTTCAGAAGTTGGAAGTTGCAGGTGAGAATGTCACTTAGGCTGTGTTCCGTAGGGAATTCCTGAGAAAGTATTTTCCTAAAGATGTCTGTGGTAAGATGGAAATTGAATTCCTTGAGCTGAAGCAAGGAAGTATGTATGTTGTTGAGTATGCTACCAAGTTTGCTGAGTTGGCTAAGTTTTATCCGCATTACATTGAGGAAAATGCTGAATTTTCAAAGTGTATTAAGTTTGAGAACGGGTTGCGCCCGGAGATTAAGAAGGCAGTTGGATACCATAAGATTCGTGTTTTTGTTGATTTGGTTGATAGCTGTAGGATTTTTGAGGAGGATAATAATGCTCATTACAAGATTATCAGTGAGAAGAGGGGTAAGCACCAACAGAATTATGGTAAGCCTTATGATTCCCCAGCTTGTAAAGGTAAACAGAAAGTTGCTCAGGGTCAGAGGACTAGTGGGGGAGATGCTCCTACTGGTGTGATTTTTTTTAAGTGTGGAAAGTCTGGGCACAAGAGTAATGTGTGCACTACTGAAGTGAAGAGGTGTTTCCTTTGTGGCAAGAACGGACATGTTGTATCTGAGTGTGAACACAAGGAGGTGATTTGTTTCAATTGTAGAGAAGAATGGCACATTGGTAGCCAATGTCCGAAACCGAAAAGAGCTCAGTCTAGTGGAAAGGTGTTTGCTTTAGTGGAGGATCAGACAGCTGTTGAGGACAGGCTTATCAGAGGTACATGTTTCATTGATAGTACTCCTTTAATTACTATTATTGATACTTGTGCTACGCAATGTTTTATTATTGCTGATTGTGTTGAAAGATTGGGTCTTATGTTGTCTTCTTTGAATGGAGAAATGGTCGTCGATACTCCAGCCAAGGGGTCGGTGACTACTTCTTTGGTGTGTGTTAAGTGTCCCTTGTCGATCTTCGACAGAGACTTTTTTGTTTATTTGGTTTGTTTACCGTTAAGAGGTTTGGATGTAGTTTTGGGTATGAACTAGTTAGAGCATAATTGTGTTCATATTAACTGTTATGATAAGTCGGTGAATTTTTCTACTCCTGAAGAAGAGGAAAATAGTTTGTTGTCTGCTAGACAATTGAGGAAATTGATGCAAGAGGTTGTGCAGATGTTTTCGTTGATGGTGTCGCTATCTGTAGAGACTCAAGCTATAATTGAGGAATTGCAGGTGGTGTGTGAATTTCCTGAAGTTTTCCCTGACGGGATTCCTGATGTACCGCCAAAGAGGGAAGTTGAATTTGCAATTGATCTTGTACCTGGTACCAGACCTGTGTCTATGGCACCATACAGGATGTCTGCATCTGAGTTGTCAGAGTTGAAGAAGAAATTGGAAGAGTTACTTGAGAAGAAGTTTTTAAGACCAAGTGTATCGCCGTGGGCTGCTCTAGTGTTGTTAGTGAAGAAGAAAGATGGAAGTATGAGGCTTTGTGTTGATTATAGACAGTTGAACAAGGTGACGATTAAGAACAAGTATTTGCTTCCAATAATAGATGAATTGATGGACCAATTGGTGGATGCTCGTGTGTTTAGTAAGATTGATCTGAGGTCGGGTTACCATCAGATTAAAGTGAAGGATGAAGATATTCAGAAGACGGGTTTCAGAATGCGTTATGGACATTACGAGTATTCGGTGATGCCTTTCGGTGTTACTAACGCTCCGGGAGTGTTCATGGAATATATGAATCGTATCTTTCATACTTATTTGGATTGGTTTGTAGTGGTGTTCATTGATGATATTTTGATTTACTCTAAGTTAGAAGAAGAGCATGTTGAACACTTGAGGGTAGTATTGCATATTTTGAAAGAGAAGAAGTTGTATGCAAAGCTGTCCAAGTGTGAATTCTGGATGAAAGAGGTTAGTTTTCTTGGTCATGTGATTTCAGGTAGTGGCATTATTGTAGATCCATCGAAGGCTGATGTTGTGTTGCAATGGGAAACTCCAAAGTCAGCTACTGAGATTAGAAGCTTCTTGGGATTAGCTGGTTATTATAGAAGGTTTATCAAAGGATTTTCTAAGTTGTCCCTTTCGTTGACTAAGTTGACTTGTAAAGGTAGAGTTTTTGTTTGGGATGTTCAGTGTGAAGAAAGTTTTACAGTATTGAAGAAGAGGTTGATGTCGGCTCCGATTTTGACGTTGCCTAATCCAGGAGAGCCTTTTGTGGTGTATTGTGATGCTTCTAAGATGGGTTTAGGAGGTGTGCTTATGCAGAATGGTAAGGTAGTTGCTTATGTGTCAAGGTAGTTGAGGACTCATGAGAAGAACTATCATACACATGATTTAGAGCTTGATGTTGTTGTCTTTGTGTTGAATATTTGGAGGCATTATATTTATGGTTCTAGATTTTAAGTGTTTAGTGACCATAAGAGCTTAAAGTATTTATTTGATCAGAAGGCGTTGAATATGAGGCAACAAAGATGGTTGGAATTGTTAAAGGATTATGATTTCAGTTTGAATTATCATCCAGGAAAAGCAAATGTGGTAGCTGATGCGTTGAGTCGAAAGACTTTACATATGTCAGCAATGATGATTAAAGAGTTGGAATTGATTGAGCAATTCAGAGATATGAGCTTAGTTTGCGAGGTTACTCTGCAGAGTGTTATGTTGGATATGTTAAGGATTAATAATTAATTTCTAGACAGTATCAGAGAAGCTCAGAAGTTGGATGTGAAATTGGCAGATTTGATGGTTGGGATTGATCAGTATGAGAATAGTGATTTTAAGTTAGATGCGCAAGGTGTATTGAGATTTCGTAACCGGATTTGTATTCCTGATGATGCTTAGATGAAGAAAGTGATACTTGAAGACAGTCATAGAAGTAAGTTGAGTATTCATCCAGGAGCTACAAAGATGTATTAAGATTTGAAAGGTTTGTTTTGGTGGCCTGGGATGAAGAGTGATGTGGCTTATTTTGTGTATGCATGTTTGACTTGTCAGAAGTCGAAGGTTGAACATCAGAAGCCTGCAGGATTGATGCAACCGTTGGAAGTTCCAGAATGGAAATGGGATAGCATTTCAATGGACTTTGTGACGGGGTTGCCAAATACCTTAAGAGGACATGATTCGATTTGGGTGAGTGTTGATAGGCTTATGAAGTCAGCTCATTTTATTCCTATTAACATCAGTTTTCCAGTGTCGAAGTTGGATGAGATTTACACTAGTGTGATTGTGAAGTTGCATGGTGTTCCTTTGTGCATTGTGCCAGATAGAGATCCAAGATTTACTTCTGATTTTTGGAAGATTTTGCAAGAAGCGTTGGGTTTTAAGTTGAGGTTGAGTTCAGTGTATCATCCTCAGACATATGGTCAGACTGACCGGACGATTCAATCGTTGGAAGATTTGCTAAGGGCATGTGTTCTTGAGCAGGGAGGTTCGTGGGATACTTATCTTCCGTTGATAGAGTTCACTTACAATAACAGTTACCATTATAGTATTTGGATGGTACCTTTTGAAGCATTGTATGGTCAAAGATGTAGAACTCTGTTATGTTGGCATGAATCTGGTGAAAGTGTAGTACTTGGACCTGAACTTGTTCGTGAGACTACTGAGAAGGTGAAGTTGATTCGAGAAAAGATGAAAGCTTCCCAAAGTATACAGAAGAGTTATCATGACAAGCGAAGGAAAGATTTAGAATTCCAAGCTGGTGATCATGTGTTTTTAAGAGTTACACCTGTGACTGGTGTTGGACGAGCATTGAAGTCTAAGAAGCTCACTTCTCGTTTTATCGGAATGTATCAGATTTCAGAGAGAGTGGGGAATGTTGCTTATAGAGTGGCTTTACCGCCTAATCTTTCTAATTTGCATAATGTGTTTCACGTGTCGCAACTTCGGAAGTATATTTCAGATCCATCTCATGTGATTCATATGGACGATGTGCAAGTACGGGATAATCTTACGATGGAGACGATGCCTATACTGATCGCGGATCGTGAAATGAAGACTCTGAGGGGCAAAGAGATTGCCTTGGTTAAAGTGGTTTGACTAGGAGCTGCCGAAGAAAGCATGACTTGGAAGTTGGAGAGCAAGATGCGAGACTCCTATCCTGAATTGTTTGATTGAGGTAAATTTTCGAGGACGAAAATATTCTAAATGGGGGAGAGTTGTAACGCCCGAAATCTAATTAATCATTTAATTAAATTATTTTTGAAATATTTGTGAAGATGTGTTATAATTAATTGATTGGATTTAATTATTTTATTAAGTGGAGAAACAATATTAGAATTATAATATTATTTGGTGTGGGCTTATTTTGAAGGAATAGAAGTATTAAAGGGGTGTATTAGTTTTGAGCCCAATAAGGAATAAATAAATAATAGGTTATTTTATTGTTGTTAGAAGGAATAAAAAGAAAAAAGCAGTAGAAGAATAAGGATTGAGAAGGAGAACGTGAAGCTGCTAGAAAAAGTGGAAAAACGGCAAGAACGAGAATTCGACCAAAAAATTATAGAGCGACCTTCAATCCAAGGTAAGGCTAGGGTTCTGAATTTATAATTGGGATCATGATGATTGATATGTGGGGTTAGAGGTGATTGCTGTTTTGTTCTTGAATTTGATGTATATGATGATGTATGATGAAGATTTGATGAATTTTAGATGAATAATGATGTCATGATGTTGTTTGATCGATGTAGTATTATAGGATGAATATAGGTGATGATTTATCATGATTATATTAAGTTTGTAGGGCTTAAACATGAATCTCGTAGTGAGAGGCAGGGAAGAAAATCGCAGAATTATGCAGTAAGAATCAGGATGTGTCGACCTCAAACTTGATGCACGAGGGCCTAAAGACTCAGTATGAGTCGACACGAAGAGGCTTGCGTCGATACATGAAGGTTGAAAGACTCGGGATGAGTCGATCTGTGGGATGCATGTGTCGATACATGCTGTGTGCAAGACTTAGGATGAGTCGATCCATGAGAGGATTCGTCGACTCATGTTGTGCAGTTAGAGCAGTATGCATCAATTCAAGGGGTTTCGTGTCGACCCATAGTGCCTTATTTTTTGGAAGATTCAGTTTTAAAGTGATGTAACTTCAGTTTTAGGATGCCGTTTGAGATGCCGTTTGAAGCGTTGAATAGCTAATGCGGTGAACTTTATTCTAGAGGATTAAAATGAATAATAGGAAGTGTAATCCTAGTAGCCAATTTAGGATTTAGAATTAGTTCCCGTGTTGATCGTTATGTTGGTTTTTGTACAGAATGATGAAGATGAGATGCTTAGAGCTGTTGTTTTAATTATAACAGTAGGATTTAGTGACAGTAACGATGTAAGAAATGCAGAATATCAGTATGAAATACTGTAGTGTTAATGTACAGCTGAGTTGTTAGTGAGAAGTTGCTAATAATGTTGTGTTGATGATTTATAATAAATAAATGATGTTTGATGAATTATTATGATATGAGATGTTGATGAAGAGACGTTGAGATGCTTTTGAGATGTTGTTAATTTGAGATGCTTTTGAGATGTTAATTTGAGATGTTGTTAACTTGGGTGTTGTTATTACATTCATGGTTGTGTCGCATACATTGCATTTTTGAGATGGAGCTTATGCTCGTTGAGATGGCCTGTATTGACGAATTTTGAGATGAAGGATTATTCCTTATTGATGCCTCTATTAATTTGAAAAAAATTGAGATGGGAGTTCTGCTCCAATGGTACCACATGCATTTGCATAGTATTGAGTCGCATTATATGATTTCATAAAGAAGTGTATTTTGATGTTGATGAATGTGTATATGCATAGTAATTATTGTTGATTATGAGATGAGAAGTGGTGATGTTATTGATCTAATTTAATATATTAATTATCATGCGCTTTATTATATTGTTAGATATCTCACCCCTTATGTTTGAATGTTTCCCTTATGTTGGTAACGTGCAGGTAATCGAGAGTGGAGGCTGTATACCTTCAGTAGTTCTAGTCGGTGTCATTTCTCTTATATGTAACACTTGGGGGGATGAATCCTTGTTGTTTTTGGTTGTTGATTATTATTAAATTGTGTTGTTTTGAAGTTGCTGTATTGATGATGAAATTGTTATTGAGAATTTTGCTTCTTAGTTGTTGAATTATTTAATTAAAGATGTTATGATGGTTCATCCGATGTTTTGAAAGTGTTATATATCCACGATGAATGCAATGAATTTTTGATAGAAGAATTTGTGACGTCCCTATTTGTTTTCATGATTGAATTTTATAACTCTGATTTATTTTATATAATTTTCCGGGGTAGAATTGGGGTGTTACAGATGGTCTTTGCTAAAGTATCCCACGTTCGAGGGACATGACTGTTTTATTCTAAGACAACAAGTGTGGCCTAACCCTAGAGGTGCAAGTGTGCAAAGTGTTTTATTTTCATTTAAATTATCTTGAATTAGAGTTATCTATTGTTGATTTTAAGTCTTGTCATACACACTCTAATTACTAGCAATAATATTGAAAGCGGTAAATTGCGGAAATTAAAAGTCCTATGCTATTACATCAGTTTAGGGGATGGGGATACAAATTACAATTGGGGATGAAAGCAATTAAAACCTAATTATTATCACAACCATATTGAATAATGCAGAAACAAAATAAAATATGCAAGAACATAAAGATAATATAAAAGAAGAGAGAATTGTTTTTTGTGATTTTGGATGGAAGAAGTTTTAACCTAACTAGTTAAACTAAATTAAATGGAGAGAAGTTAATTAATTAAATTTCTAAATTCTAAGTTAATTTAATTAAAAAAGAGAAAATTAAACTTAAACCTAATTCTAAATCTATTTTAATTAAATTAAGAAAAGAAAATGTTTTTGTTTTAGGGTTTCATGTTTGAAAGAAATTAAAGTAAAATAGAAATAAAATAATAATTTTATTCTAAGTATTTAATAAAGTATGGTTTTTAATATTTTTTAATTAGAAATAATAAAAAATAATAATATTAAAAGGAAATAAAATGAAAATAAAAATTGAAAGTCGGGGGGGTTAGAAAAGGAATGTTGGAGGTTAGAGAGTAAAAAAAAGTTTTTGTTTGGTTTAGGCCCAAACTGATTTTTTTGTATAATCAGAAATAACAAAAATAAAAATGTTATGTTGGGTTGCGTATTATTTAGCAATTAGGGGGGAAGGAAGCTAAAAACGAATGGCCCAGGCGCGCCTGTTCAAACCAAAAAAGAAACAAGTGAAAAATATGAAAAATGCAAAAGGTCTGGCTGGGGCTCGAACACAGGACCTTATAGAGGTATGCCTTACGTGCGCGCTTGCTGCCACTAGGGTGGCTTGTACATCCGGTATAGAAACAAGTTGAAATGAATATAAGATAAAGCAAGTTCATAACTGTACTTCATCTTCTTCCTCGTGACATCCATAACTCTGTAACTTTCTTAACTCTTAACCATTCTCAAAAGTATGAACATCAAACTTGTTAGAAATTTCACCACTATTTCAAATATGTAAATAACTTAAGCAATGGATCAAATATGAGCACAAATTTTAAATGGTAGCAAATTTAACCTAATTTTTTCAGGAGATTCAGGCTCAAAATTTCACTACTCAGGCAACATAAATGAATTCTAAGGATATGGTTAGTTTCAGGGCTATGATGTCTATATTTTATCTTTTAAAATGGAAGCCAAATGATGCTTGTATAAAGTTAAAATTTTAGAAAACTCACCTTGTAGATGGAGATCATGTTTTGAGTTTGCGTAACCTTTAAGGTGTTTTAATGATCTGGTTAGCTTCCTTGAACCTCAAGAAAGCTATCGCAATGCTTACTTTTGATTGAAGATGGCTTCTGGAGAAGTCAAAGTGCAAGCTTCAGTTTTTGAAAATGGAGGATGATGAAGATGGAGTTACATAAGTGATTCAGGTGTTTAAATCACTTATATATAGTGTATATGTGATGTTTGAAGGGTTAAAATGAAAAATGCACGAGGGAATTTGAAGCTTGGATTTCAAAACCAGAAATGACAAGTTTTGAAGTATTTTGGTGGTTCTGTGTTTGAGGGAGTTTTTAGGCTAGCAAAATTGTGTCCTTGGCTTGCAAATGATGTCTCAATTTATAGGCAAGAGGTTTAGAGGAAAGAGAACATCATATTTGAAAGTTGCAAAGTTATGGCTATGTTTCTTGACTTTGAAGCAAGCTTGAAGAACATGGTTTCAAGGTGAAGTACCAAGACCTCTAGGGTGTCTAGACACTTTAAACATGTTTCTTCTGATTGTTTATGTTGATTATGATCAGAACAAACAAGTCAGAGGCTCAAGAAATTGACTTTGTGATTAAAGTAAACTTTTCCAAAATGGAAGTGTGACCTTTCTTCCCTAAATGGAAATTCAATTAGGACAAAGCTTGAAACACTTGGACAATTGATCAACCAGATACATAAACATTAAATTAAGTAGTGATTTGCAAGTTAGAAGCCTACAAATCAATATTTGTGTAGCATGGTTAGAGATTTGTTCAAGTGTTCATCACAAAAATGCCTTGTAATTCAAGAATGAATGCCCAACTTTCTCTCTTCAATTCTCTTAGCTTACAAATGATCTCTTTAAGTTCCTTGACATTTTAGAAACCTTGAAACATCCTCTACAACTTTCATGTTTTCTACTTTTTATCAAACAAATTGGAGCTATGTGAAAAATGGTCACAAAGTTGGGACAAAAATCTACCTAAACTAGGTCAAAATTTCACTAAGTGTTTAAGAAATAATTGCATGACTTCATGGGCCTATAACTCAAAATCTAAGCATTTTTTGGATATGATAAAAAGTTGTAGATCTCATCAAGATCTACAACTTTCATGTTTAAAGTTTTCTTTGAATCATCTTGGATCTTGGTGAAAAATTGACATGAAGTAGTGAAAGTATCATGTACAAAAACACATAAAAATTTCTATGCCTTAAAAAGTTTGACTTTTCAAATTGAATTTTGACTTTCTTGATTTCTTGATGATTAAGCTTCATATTTTTGAATGTCTTGATGAATCTTGACTTTTGAAACTCAATTTTGATCAAAAAGCCAAAGTTTAATTTTTGGTGTATCAGTTGACCAAATTTCATCGATCAATTGTTTGATATTGAGAGGTGAATTGAGTCATGAAATTAGGTAAAGATGATGTACTTGAATCCTTGAGATCATGTTTCAAACCAATAATTCATGTATTAGCTCAAAAGTCAAAAATCAGTCCTTCTAGTCAAAAATCCTAATTTTGACCATTTTGCCTTTTTGATGATTTGCACACTTTTCTTGAGGAATTATGATCCAAACTTGATCAATTGATGAATATGACTTCAAATTGTTGATATTGGACAAAAAATCTTTAAGTTTGACTGTAAGTTGACCATAGTTGACTTTTTAACCAATGCAGTTGATTTTTCAGTCATCTGATCAATTGACTGAGCAAAATTGTGATTCAAGACTTGAAACTTGACATGAGTATTCTTAGAGGTCTATAATGATCCATGAAAGTCACTTAAGGAATTATAATTCCATTTTTCCTTGTGAAAATAAAAACCCTAATTAGGGGCATTAGTATTTAGGAGGTGGTTTGACCTAGCCAACACTTGTGCAGGCTTGAGCTATTTTAAGATCTTGTGAGAAATGTTTTGGGAAAAGAGATGGCAAATTTTGGGGTACAACACTGAGGTATTGAAACAATTTAACGCAGGTTTCTTAGAAATGACATCTTATCCTTAATGGGTCGCTAATGTTGTTCCAGTACCAAAGAAAGATGGCAAGGTACATATGTGTGTAGATTACAGGGATCTGAACAGGGCGAGCCCTAAAGATGACTTCACGCTGCCACATATTGATGTCTTGGTCGATAATAACACTTAGCACAAGGTATTATCCTTCATGGATGGTTTCTCGGGTTATAATCAGATCAAGATGGCGCCTGAAGACATAGAGAAAACTACCTTCGTCACACAGTGGGGCACTTTCTGTTACAAGGTCATGCCTTTTGGGTTGAAGAACACCATGGAAACCTATCGGCGTGCCATTGTAGCCTTGTTTCACAACATGATTCATCAGGAGATATAACTCTACATCGGCGACATGATAGCAAGGTCACGGGCTGAAGAAGAACATATTGATCATCTGCATAAGTTATTTGAAAGGCTGAAGAAGTACAAACTAAGGTTAAATCCGAACAAATTCACTTTTGGGGTGAGATCCAGTAAACTCTTGGGTTTCATCATCAGCGGTAAAGGTATTGATTTTGATCCTGCTAAAGTTAAAGCTATTCAAGAAATGTTGGCTCCCCGCACCGAGAAGGAAGTCAGAGGTTTCTTAGGACGGATGAATTACATTGCCCGATTCTTTTCTCATTTGACTGCTACCTGTGAGCAAATCTTTAAGCTGCCGAAGAAAGATCAAGTAGTAAAGTGGAAAGAAGACTGTCAAATAGCCTTTGATAAAATCAAGGAGTACTTACTAGAAGCCGCAATTCTGATGCCACCAATTGAAGGAAGACCTCTAATCATGTACCTAATAGTACTAGAGAACTAAATAGGGTGTGCACTGGGGCAACATGACGAGTCTGCTCAAAAAGAAAATGCAATATACTACCTTAGAAAAAAATTTACCGATTGTGAAACAAGATATTCACTGCTCGAGAAAACTTGTTGCGCTTTGGCATGGGCTGCTCGCTGATTGAGACAGTATATGTTAACTCATACTACTCTATTGATCTCTAAGATGGATCCCATCAAATACATATTTGAGAACCCAACTCTCTCCGGAAGAATAGCCTGATCGAAAATGGTGCTAACAGAATATGACATTCAATACACCACTCAAAGGGAAATCAAAGGAAGTGTATTGGTAGTTCAATTGGCGCATCAAGCTGTAGACGACTACCAATCTATGAAATTTGAATTCCCGTATGAGAACATCATGCTAATTACAGATTGTGAAGAACCTGGACTGTATGAAGGACTTGAGTCAGGATCTCAATGGACTATGGTTTTTGATGGAGCTTCAAACGCACTTGGCAACAGAATCAGTGTTGTAATTATCTTTCCCCAGGGTTGTCATACGCCATTCACTGCCAGACTTTGCTTTGACTGCATCAATAATATGGTTGAATATGAAGCGTGCATCATGGGTATTAAAGTTGCTATTGACCTGAGAATCAAATTCCTGAGCATATATAGGGATTCAACCTTGGTAATTAGTCATGTCAAGGGATAATGGGATACGAAACATCTGAATCTTATCCCTTACCGAGAATATGTGATAACCTTGATTGTATACTTCGAAGAGATTACTTTTTAGCATATCCCAAGAGAAGAGAATCATTTGGAGGACACATTAGCTACTATGTCATCCATGTTCAAGGTAACAAGGGACAATGAGGCTCCCAGAATTACTATTGAAATATTCGAAGAACCGGCACACTGCTACAAAATTGATACTGATGAAGTAGAATAAAAACCTTGGTTTCATGAAGTGAAAAGGTACCTTGAAGCTCAAGAATACCTTGAAAGGGGCATGGATTAATGACAAGAAGTTCCTATGGAGGTTCTCGGCTAAGTTCTTCTTGAACAATGGAATTTTGTACAAGGGTAATCATGATTCAACTCTACTTCGTTGTGTGGACAAGAAGGAGGCAGAGAAAGTTAGTGAGGATATGCACAAGGGCATCTTTGGTATTCACTCCAGTTGGTATACTATGGCTAAAAATATTCTGAGAGCGGGTTACTATTGGTCGACTATGGAAAACGACTGTCACCACCACTTGAGGACTTGTCATAAGTTCCAGATCTATGCTGATAAGGTTCATGTGCCTCTGGTTCCTCTGAATGTTTTGACTGCTCTGTGGCCATTTGTAATGTGGGGTATTGATATGATTGGATAAATAAAGTCTACTACTTCTAACGAACATTGCTTCATTCTCGTCTCCATTAACTACTTTACAAAATAGGTTGAAGTGGCTTCATTTGCCTCCGTTACCAAGAATGTGGTAGCTCGATTCATTAAGCATAACCTCATTTGTCGGTATGGCATTCCTGAGATAATCATCACGGATAATGGTACCAACCTCAACAACACTATGATCACTGAACTTTGCACGCAGTTCAAGATCAAGCACCACAACTCTTCTCTGTATCAACCAAAGATGAATGGACCAGTGGAAGCCGCCAACAAGAATATTAAGAAGATCATACAGAAGATGGTTGTGACTTACAAATACTGGTAGGAGATGTTACCATTTTCTCTTCATGGCTATCGCACTTCAGCGTAAACATCAACAAGGGCAACCCCATTCTCTATGGTCTATGGTATGGAAGTTGTCCTACCTGTCGAAGTTCAAATTCCTTCTCTGAGAATTATGAAAGATGAATACTTATACAAAGACGAGTGGATTCAAACCAGGTTAGACCATTTGAATCTGATTAACAAAAAGGGGCTTGCGGCTGTCTGTCACGGTCAGATGTATCAGAAATGTATGATCAAGGCATTCAAAAAGAAAATCAAGCATCGAGTATATCAGGCTGGTGACTTGGTAATAAAGCATATCATTCTACTGCAAGGTGATCCCAGGGGTAAATGGACTCCCACCTACGAAGGTTCATTCGTTTTCAAGAAAGTATTTTTGGGTGGTGCTATGATACTAACCACCATGGACGGTGAAGATTTCCCGCACCCTGTGAACATGGACATAGTTAAAAAATACTATGCATGAAATCGACTCACTAGGTTGACTGGCCTAGGAAAAAATAAGTGAATCCCTGCGAACCATAAGGTTTCTGGAAAAAATTAGGGACATATATAAAAGATTGTACACCCGGAAATTTAAAAACCTGAAAATTTGGCTTGGGCAAGAAAGGGTATCCCAGTGGACTGAAAACCCGAAAGGGCAGTCCAGGTAAAAGTTAGGGATTAAAAGTGTACAATTATGTCCCGTTGGATCACTCACAACAAGCTTTATTACCAAAGTCAAAAGTTCAAATGGTACAGATCAGTTCAATCAACTTCTTCCGACAGCAAGGGATGAGATGTTTGAAGACATATGGGTAATAGCAGAGTTGGAACCCAATGATATCATTTCCATATAGCTATATGTTTTGTTTTCACTTTGTACTCTTTTCATTTCATTACAATTTCATCTTACTAGGATTTATGTGTCTTTGTACAAAACCGCCTGTTTATGGGCAAACTATCAATACAAATACACTCTAAAATTCAAACTTTTTGTTTTTTATTTTTCTATTTTGTTTACAAAAAATGTCCAAAGACTAAAATTGAATGAACATATGCATATGAACACGATTAACTGTTAACAAATATATGCATAAGAACAGGAATAAGCATTTACTCAAGACTTTAGGAGTTGGGATGACGTTCAAGCTGTCCATAAATCCCCACAGAGTAATATTCACAAATTCATCTTCAATGAAGATACATTCCTTGCAATTTCCCCGACAGATCGCTCTGGCAGATAAAGGAGTATGATCTTCTTGCCGACAATATCACCAACCTACGGAGTTCCAATAAGTACAGTTCATGGAAGTTCTCTTCCCCAACTGAGTTTATTCTTCAAAAACTATAAAACCCCTGCAAATTTCTTCTCTCCAAAAGATCTTGTTTCCTCTGTAGAGTATTTCTCCATCTATATAGTTTATTTTCCCAACAAGGTTTATTTCCACAACAGATTACAGTCTCCCCAGCTAGACTCTATGCCTCAAATGGCTACGAATCACCGGAAAAATTCCTCTCCCCAAGGAGTTCGCCACTATCCCCAGAGTGTTTCTACAAAACCTGGAATGGGACCAGATATCCATCAACCTTATCCTCCCTAGACGAGTCAGAAGGCTGTCCATATCTTTTATCCCCAGTCAGGGTATATAAGAATTAAACTCCCCAGACGAGTCAAAAGGTTATCCATCTCTTTTATCCCCAGTCAGGGTGTAATACGGTGGGAGAACTGACTAGGGTGTTTTGTATTTTATCGCAATTGTTGCGGATAGCAAGAGGCACCAACGAATTTTATTTTATCCAATAAAGGAAAGAGTGAAAAGAATAAGAAAGACCTTTTGAGAATTCTTGAGTTCGGGGGGTAGGTTATGAAAAGGAAAGGTGTTAGCACCCTTTTCATCCATAGTTATCTACGGGCTCTTACTTTCTAGCTCAATTTTGAAATGATTTGTTTGTAATGTGTTTGTGATTGTTTTTGAAAGTATTTTTGAAAAGTGTCTTCGTTTAGGCAAACTTTGTAATGATTCTCGTTTCTATAAGAATGTATACAAAGTGTTGACTTTTGAAAATATTTCATGGAAAGTGTTGGTGTATTTTGGAAGATGTTTTGAAATGTTGTGAGCAAACAACTATGAATGTTCTACCTACTAAAAAAGTCTTAGTTCTTTTCTTCCTCATTTAGATAGTGTTATATTACTATTAGTTAGTAAGCAACCATATCATTGGATGTGAAGGGACTGGCGTGCGTCATCGTACAGTCATAGAAAGTAACATTATAGGATACCTTAGAAATTTTTTGTAAGGGTCTAAGATCGTTTATCGAAGGCAACATTGAAGGGTCATCGAGGGACTATGATATTATATTCGAGGGTCTTTGCTAAAGTATCCCACGTTCGAAGTAAATGACTGTTTTATTCTAAGACAACAAGTGTGGGGTTAACCCTAGAGGTGCAAGTGTGCAAAGTGTTTGTTTTCATACTCTTTTGTCTTTGAATTAGAGTTTTCTATTGGTTGATTTTATGTCTTTCCATACAAACCCTAATTACTAGCATTTATATTTGAAATCGATAAATTATATAAATGTAAAGTTCTATGTTATTACATCATTTGGGGACGGGGATACAAATTTACAAATGGGGGAATAAAAGAAATTAAACCTAATTACTATTACAACCATATTAAATATGAATGATAAATATACAAGAATATTAAAATAATATAAAAGAAAACAAAATTGCTTTTTTTGTTTGGGTTTTTGTATAAAGGGTTTAATATTATCCTAATTGAACTAACAAAGAAAGAAAATAATTAATTATGTCTAAGTTGATTAAATAAGAACTAAATCTAAATTAAATAGAAAAAAGAAATTAGATTAATTAAGAAGGAAATTGTTAAGAATTTTTTATAAATCTCTTGCTTTAAAAGAAATAAAATAAAAGTATACTAAATATATAAATAATAAATATAAATTTTTTTGGGGGGTTTTTTATGATAATAATAATAATAATAATAATAATAATAATAATAATAATAATAATAATAATAGTAATAATAATAATAATAATAATAAAGAAAATAAAATAAAAAAATAAAAAATAAATAAAAAAATTAAAGTCATGGGGGGTTTTAAAATGAAAATGGGGTTTGAAAGTAAAACAGATTTTATTTTATACTAGGCCCAATGGTGTTTTTTTTATAATCATAAAAAATAAATAAAATGGAATTGAGCTTGGTTGTGTTTAGTAAAAGAGGGGTATTGAGAAATTAAGTTAGTCTAGGCCAAAAATAGAACCCAAACGCTTGTTGATCCAGTATAGTTGATTTATGGGATTGTACCATAGGCTTGCATTATGGGGCGTTTGATTTAGGCTAGGCAAACCACATGGTATGGATGAGAGGTGCATGGTGTGCGCACATGGCTTGTGTGTATAGAACCTGAAATAGGAAAATGTAAAAAAAAAAACAAAAGAGTACCACTGGGGATTGAACCCAGGTCCCTATAGCAACAGGCGCACGCTTCTACCACTGGGGTTGCTATACATCCAGTGTTATAAACAAAACCATAAATATATATTTGAAAACCAATCCTAGGCTTGTGTCATCATCAACCTCGCGCCAGACTTTCAACATGATTTTTCAAAACCTGTAACTTTTTCATCTCTCAACCATTTGCAAAATATAAACATCAAACTTATTCTAAATTTCATCACGATTCTAGAAATTTAAATAACTTAAGCTATAAATCGAAGATGAATGAGAATTTCTAATGGTACCAAATTCTTACCTCACTTTTTCAGAAAGTTCAAACTTAAAATTCTCACTACTCAAGCAATATAAATGAATTCTAAGGACATGGTCACCTTCAGGGCCATGATGTCTACATTTTATCTTTGAAAATGGAAAGCTAACAATTCCTATATGGAGATTTCAAAAGTCAGAAAACTTACCTCGAAAAATGGATTTCGTGTTTTGCAAATGAGCTTGATTCAAAGTTATGAAATGATCAGGTTTGCTTCCTTGAGTCTCTAGGAGCTAATACAATGCTTAGATTAAGTTGAGAGTGGCTGAAATGGCCTGGAGAAGTCAAGTTGCAGACCCCTGTTTTTGAGTTTGGACAATGGTGAAAATGGTGTTATAGTTTGGAAACAGGGGTTGGGATGAGTTGTGTTTGAGGTAAGGAAACTTTTGAGATGATTTGGAGAGGAAACGCACGAATGGTTTGAGAGATGGGAGTTTTTAGTCAGATTTTTTACAACAATGGTGTTTTTTTGCAATCTGAGTTTTCAGGGAGTTTGAGTGAGTTTGAGTGCTTGCTAATTTGTGTGTTATGTTACAAATGATGGTTCAATTTATAGAGAGGAGGTTTGGAAGTTTGCAGAAGTCAGAAGTACAAGTTCACATGTTTGTAGATTTTGACTTGTTTTTGAAGCAACTTGGACAAACATGGTTTCAAGGCAAGGTAGGGTGGCTAGAAACTTTAAACATGCTTGATATGAACTTGTAGAGGATGCTTGTGCATAAAGAACAACTACAATTCTCAAGGAGAGTGAACATTGTGATTAAAGCCACTTTTCCAAAATGGAAGTGTGAACTTTCTTCCATTAATGGAAATTTGGTTTGGATAATGGTCCAATCACTTGGATAATGGTTCAAACATCTGTGTAAACCATTAATTATGGAGTGAAACATAAGTTAGAATCCTGCAAAGCAAGATTATGCAACATGGCTTATGGATTTGGTCAAGTGTTCTTCATGAAAAATGTCTTGTAATTCAAGTTTGAAACCCTAACTTCATATCTTCGATTCTCCTAGCTCAAGAATGATCTCAATGAGTTCTTGGAAATTTTGTAAATCTTGAAACATCTCTACAACCTTCGTGTTTTTCATTTTTTAATAATAAATTTGGAACCATGTGAAAAATTTCCTTGAAGTTAGGTCAAAAATCTGCCTAAACTAGGTCAAATTTTCACTAAGTGTTTTTTATAAAAAGTGAATGACTTTGTGAATTCATAACTCAAAATCCAATAATTTCTAGAACTTGATCAGTAAAGCAAGTTGTAGATCTAATCAAGATCTACAACTTTCATGTTGACAGTTTTTCTGAATCATCTTGCATCTTGGTGAAAAAATGTCATGAAGTAATGAAATTATCATGTATAAAACTCTTTAAAAAATTTCTAAGTCTTGAAAAGTTTGACTTTTCAAATTGATTTTTGACTTTCTTGATTTCTTTATGATCAAATTTCATATTTATGAATGTCTTGATAAATTGTAATCTTTGAAACTCAATTTTCATCAAAGTTTGACTTTTGGTGTATCAGTTGACTGAATTTCAACTATCAATCAATTGATCTTGAGAAATGTTTTGAGCCATGAAATTAGGTCAACATGTTGCATTTGAATCCTTGAGCTTGTACTTTAATCCATTAGATCATGATTTAGGTTAAAAACCCTTGATCAGTCAAATACAGTCAAAACCCTAATTTTGACCATTTTGCCCTTTTGATAAATTGAGTGCTTTTCTTGAGAGATTGTGATCAATACTTGATAAAATGATGAATAGGACTTTAAGATGTTGATGTTGGACAAAAATCATGAAGTTTGACTGTAGGTTGACCATAATTGACTTTTTTCCCAATACAGTTGATTTTCAGTCATCTGAGTAATTGACTGAGCAAAATTATGATTTATGTTTTGAAACCTGACATGAGTGTTCTTGGAGGTCCATAATGATCTATTTAAGTCATTTGAGTCATTAGAAGTCCAATTATCCTTGTGAAAATCCAAACCTTAATTTGAAGCATCATTGTTTAGGAGATGGCTTGACCTAGTCAATACTTGTGCAAGCTTGAGTTATTGAAGATATTTGTGAGAAATGTCTTGAGAAAAGAGAGAGAAAATTTTAAGGTACAATAGCTGCCCCTGTTTAATCTTCTTAAACCTGAAGAGTTAGATTGGCGTGCTTTTCCATTTGTGACTTGAAGGTGGAAGAGGATTGAACACCAAAGTGCCCAGAAATTTGCACTTGTTGGTGTATTAAATAATGTTGTTGATTGATTATGTCGGGAATGGGCTTAACGATTCTGTTTGGAGAGGTAATATCAGATATAGGATTGAATATGCCATCCCGAGTGATTGTTGACAAGCCTGGTGTTTGAGTTAACCTTTTAAGAGACGCGTCCAGAAGGGAGTCTACATGCAACTACTATTTTGACGGGTAATGAAGGAATCTACGACGACTACTACTTCAACGGGTTATGAAGGAATCTAATGAAGATTACTACTTCAACAGGTTATGAAGGAATCTATGATTATTACTACTTCAACAGGTTATGAAGGAATCTGTGACGACTACTACTTCAACGGGTTATGAAGGAATCTGTGATGACTACTACTTCAACAGGTTATGAAGGAATTTTTGAAGACTACTACTTTAACAGGTTATGAAGGAATCTATGATGACTAATACTTTAACAAGTTATAAAGGAATCTATGAAGACTACTACTTCAACAGGTTACGAAGGAATCTATGACGACTACTACTTCAACAGGTTATGAAGGAATCTATGACGACTACTACTTCAACAGGTTATGAAGGAATCTATGACGACTACTACTTCAACAGGTTATGAAGGAATCTATGACGACTACTACTTCAACAGGTATGTTATTCAGAATGATTCCCTAGGGCAAGTCTTCAATGGGAATACTTGTCAGTTTTTTGTCTCCGTAGAGAATTGTCTGATTATGTAGATAGCTGATGATATTCATCTGTTAATTGATTTTTCCTGCAAAGGTAAATAATTAGTTTTTATGCAATGTCATGATGCATGTATTACGTAATGATGCTCTCAAACTGTTACCTTGGAAAATCTTAAGGTATTCAAGTACATGTGATAAATGAAGATATTCTCATAAGTTAAGAGTCATCCTCCAAAATAAGGGTTTTTTGGGAAACGGGAGCCAGTGTTTGAAAAGCTGGTGTTATTAAGTTAGAGTTAATGATTGAAAGGAGTCACACTGAAATTGTCGAAATCGAACTACGTGGACTAGGAAGAAATAAAAAAACATATGTTAGGAGGTTAAAATTGGTTTAGTCGACCAAAGGGTAAAAGACAAGGACTTGGTCGAAAATGGATTTAGTCGACAAAAATGGTTTCTTGGACTTAGAGGAAGTGTGGTTATTCTTTGACAGAAAGAAAGTGTCGAAGCAAGGCAGAAGCGGTTTACGTTCAAGAGGTTTGGAGGAAACGTGGGCGGTTACCAGCAACCCACGACGTGTTCCAGCGCCAAATAGGTGGAACTTCAAAAGCATGAGCCGTTACTAGTAATCCACGATGTGTTTGAGCACCAAATAGGTGGCAGCATCCAGTGAAGCAGTTACCTCAAGATGTTAATATTAGTCGTAGATTTTATCTAGGTAGTTACATTGTAAACACTATAAATAGGCATATTTTGTATAGTTTACGTGTGTTCAGTTGTACTCTCTAATCACTTGTCAAACTCTGTCATTCCGAGCGTCAGGAAATCAAGAGTGAAGAGTGCTTGATGTACGTGAATCACCATTTTTTATTTCAATGCAAATCCTTTATCTTTCAATTATATCTTTTGAGTATTTTTATCTATTTTTTCTTTACTATCGAGCAAGATTTATACGTTATCTTCTATTTCACATAAACAATTCGAAACTATCTGTTGATCACGAGTCACCAGTCAGTTAGTTTAGTGAGTCTCACTTTTGCATGAATATCTTCTTTCGGTCACGAGTCACCAGTCAGTCGATTAAATCATAGTGTGGAAAACCATTACACCCATTTCCCCAGTCAAAAGAAAACAATTTCCCTTGACTAATATTTCGACTGAATAGGTGTGATAGTAAAAACTCTTAGCACGCGTCTTGAGATCAACTGGTCGATCTTGCAAGTTACCCTCGGTCTAGGACTCTGGGAGGACCAGTGGTTGTTTACCATTTTCCACAGTAAACAAATTGGCACGCCCAGTGGGACCCAGTGCTAAGAATTGGTCTTAAGTATTTATAAGTGAATGCAACTTAGAAATGGGAAGTTAACCAAAGAGTATAATAAACCATTATCTAGGAAGAAAATACCAAGAATGACAATTCATGATAATCCAAACGTAGACGAAATACAGTCACAAACTTTAACCACTACCAATCCAATAGTTTCACAAGTAGCACTTTTTCCTCCAGTAGGGTCGATTGCTGCAGTTTCCGTACAAATGTCTCAGGCTCCACCGGGAAGCCCAAGACCAGTAATGACTATGACTACCATACCTAATGTGCCTCATTTTGGTAACGTAGATCCTGCTTATGGAATGCCATATTCCATGATGCCAGGATATCAGTCGATGTCGAATACAGCAGTGGTGTCAGATAATGTTCAAAATTTGAACTCTCCTTTACAAGGATCTGCGCCAGGGGGAAATAATAGAGGCAACCAAAATAGGGTAGTTCCTTCTCAACCTTTAGTATCGCCTCTTACTAATACTTCAGTAGCAGTGTTAAGGAAACAATTGGATGATATCAACCACGAGTTGGTTAATATGTTAACTAACTAGATGGGTAATGTATTTAATCCTATAGTACAAGAGTCGGCTGAGACTTACAGGAAGTCCGCTGAAACAAATGGATTGGTGATTGCCCAATTAACGCGTTTGTGTAATATTTTAGGTGCTCCCCCAGCGCCTATTTGATAGGTACCACCTGTTCGACTAGATGCCCTTGGTCAAATGTCCATCAGGGGAAAATTTTAGTGCCTCCAAGGAATTTGATTGTCGATCCACCTAGGGTATTAGTACATCGACATCAAGAGGCTGATCAAATTGTTGATCAAATTTGACAAGATGACTTAGCCGTTGAAAATAATGTAACCACCATTGTCGAAAGAATTATGACTAGAAATGGTATGAATACCTCACTCCAGAGGCCAACATATTCCTCCCCTTTGTCTGAATATATTTTACAGACTGAAAACCCTAGAGGATGGAAAATCCCTAAGTATACGAAATTTGGGGGAGAATATGGAGAGTCGACGGTGGAACATATTCCCAGATATTTAACTGAATATGGGGATATGTCGAATAATGAAAACTTAAGGGTAAAGTACTTTCCTTCGTCCCTCATTAAGGCAGCTTTCACGTGGTTTACCACTTTACCCCCAAATTCGATTGACTCATGGACGAAGTTAGAGAAACTTTTCCATGAACAGTTTTATGAGGGTTATTCGAAAATTAGTTTGGTCGAATTATCAAACATTAAAAGAAGGTTTGATGAAACCGTTGATGATTATCTAAACAGATTTAGGTCATTAAAAGAAATATGCTTTACTCAAGTTCTAGAACATGAGCTTGTTCAAATGGCTGTTAGAGGTTTAGATTATTCCATTAGGAAGAAAATAGATCCAACCTTAGTGAAAAGTATGTCACAGTTAGCTAATAGAGTTCGACATCTAGAGCGTCTGCGACTAGAAAAAGTCATACATACTAAGGCTAAGACTAAAAAGAAAAAGTAGCCTTCATAGATTATGATGACACATATCCCATTTGTGAGGCCGACTATACCTCACCAATAGAGGCA